>QRDG01002441.1:0-717853 GCA_012064385.1 Puccinellia tenuiflora | reverse complement strand
TAAATCACACGAACTCAAATGCAATGCTCAATAACATGAAGACATGTCCAATGATGCAACCATATTGTTATATAACTTACCTAGCAACATTAAATGGGGAGCCAAATAAGTAGTGCAATTATTTGAACCAACCCCATATTTATCTCAGTGACCAAGTTCTTCATAAATTATTGAATTATTAGAGAAGTGGCTAAAAAATGCATGAACATGACATGAAATTGTTAGGGTTTGTCATTCCGATCAATTTGGTACCTCGTTTGTAATTTTCGGAGACCGATGAATAAATAGCAAATTAATTAATAATTGAATTTAATTCATTTAATCAATTTATGAATAACATCAAATAAGAATTTGTGATCATGATGTGATAAGTGCATACTTTGATAGCATTTGAGGTGTGGATCACATTGAATTTTATTTATAATTTTTGGATCAATATTTAATAAGTTATGAAATTCTCAAAATCGGTATTATTTAGCCCATTTTAGGAAATCTTAAAATAAACAGCAAAATATGGGTTCAAAATAATGTCACAATGATTTCATATTCTAGGGTTTGTTTTCCTGATCAAAACGGTATTTGATTTGCTAAATTTGGACCAACATTTAAAAGTTATCAAAATTTGAATTAAAACAAAACTGCTTTTACTGTGCAGGCCCACTGGTCGGCCCAGGCCGGTTTGTAGGCCGGGTCAGTGCCAGAGGAGGCCGGCCTTAGAGCCGGCCCAGTCCGGGTGCCAGGCCGGGCTGTGACCCGAGGGAGCCGGCCTCACGGCCGGCCCAGGCCGGGCGCTAGGCCGGTCACGCCGGACACGCGCGTGTGCGGCTTGCGGTGGCCGACGGCGACCCCGAATCGGCGGCGCGAGGAGCAGACACGGCAGGAATAAGGGGAAAAGGGGGGGGGGGCAGTGAGGGTTCCGTCTGGGGTGTGCAGAGAGCGCGGCGACCACGGACAGGGAGCAGCACGTCCAGGACGAGTGCATCCACGACCGAATGGTGACCGGCGGAGGAGGAATGGCGGCGCACGATGGCGAATCGCCCAGAGAAAGGGAAGGGACAGGAAGATGTCCGAGAGGACGCGGAGCTCACCACGGTGACGATTTCAGGCTCGACGCTGAAGACGGGAGCCCGGAATGAGCACGGCGAGTGACGGCCTAAGGTGGGGACGATGACGAAGAACACGGCCGGCCCGGCCGATTTCCGGCACCCCAGGCCGATTCCTTCGATGAGGAGACGGCTTACCGGTGAGGCGGTCCCGATTGGTGGTCGTTGATCTGGAGGGGGAGCTCGCAAGCGTCGTCGGCGTGCTCGGCAGGGTAGCGGTCATGGTGCTCGGCAGCGCTCGGGAGGAGAGAGGCCGAGAGAGGGAGCAGGTGGGAAGTGCGCGGTGCGAGAGAGAAACGAGCAGGGCGTCGGGGGGGGGGTGGTGGGTCCGTTGACCACCTCAGGGCAGGCAGGTCGAGCAGGGAACAGTGGCGGCATGGGGAGGGGCGCGGCCACGGCATGCGCCAGTTGACGGCCATGGGAGGCCACGTGAGGAAAAATAGAAAGGAAGAAATTGTGGATACCCCTCTGGCAGATGTCTATAAATTAAAGAAAGGTCCCAGCAGTCCCTATTTGGAATTTAATTAAGGCACCTAAACCTTTTCCTAAAATCTACAAAAAATTCATGTGGGTTCACCATAGCACCTAGGAACTCCACAAAAATTTGGGAGGCAAAACAAAAAGGTTTGCACACATTTGGTCATAGGGTTTAAAAATAGGTCATTTTTGATATTCCCAAAATAGATTTATTTGGGCATTTAAACATTCAATAAATTATGAAATATTTATGGAGGCTCATATTATAATAATGCAGCACCCCATATTTTTATTTGGAATTTTGGGAAGTTTAACTTGGTTCAAAAATAGGAATTGGATTGAACCAAAATGAATTCCCAAGTTTATTTAATTGATTTTTAAGGACTTAGCCTTTGGCAATTATTTTACAAAATATTCCTTGAGTTTCCTGAACAATATGGAGACTCAAGAACAATTGGTTTTACCAAATTGAGTATTGTATTTGGTTTGGAAATTTTAGGAAGGGTTTTGCTTCCCTAGTTTCTAATTCCAAGGGTTGCTTTTATTTTTGGTTAGCAATTTTAAATGGATGCCATGATGCAATGCAAACCAAAAAGTGAAAATTTGGCCCATATTTTAGGGGTTCTAATCTGGGGCTGTTTACAATGGGTATGCCTATCCATGACGCGAACTTCGACGTGGAACGGTATCAACATGGACCGCACACCTCAACGAGCTCGTGGGAACCGCTCAGCAGAACCATGAACCTACGGGCTCTCGCGGGAACACGCATGCACCGTCCATCGTCAGCCCAAATGCAACTAGTCAGGCTCGATCCGTCCTGGCATGGACCCTTGGGGAGCTCGGGATAATTGCCACGACGATCAGCACCACAGGCGCCACGGCGATGACCTTTAGGGCGCATGATATTGCATCGCTGGCCATGGTGACCACATCTCCATTGGTTCATCTGCGTCGTAAGCCTCCAAGAATCTCGCCACGAGCTCAATGACAAGCGAGTCGAGAATGCGCGTGTCCGCATCGAACGTTCTCGGGAGCGTCACCGCAGGGGAGATCAGAAGGACGACATTGGTGACCGCTGCTGTCGGATTTGTGGTTTCGATGGACCTGTGTTCTTTCACGGGGTTGAAAGCTAGTCTACCGATGAGATCTCGGCGCGAGACGGAGGGAGCGGAGCAAGAACACACACGAGGTTTACCCAGGTTCAGGCCACCGTTGCGGTGTAAGACCCTACTCCTGCTTGTCTGGTTATATCACGGGTGTTAATTGTTTGAGTTCCGAACCCTTTACAATGGAGGCAGTGATACGCCTTTTATAGTGACCTGGGCCTCTTCCTCTTGGCGGGAAGGGCAACCACAATTGGCCAGGAGAAGACAAAGGAGGGTGCGTGGCTTGCTAACATCGTCCTCCAGGACGGGTCCCTCGACGGGAGCTTTAAGCACCAAAGAGGGAAGGGTCCTCTCTTCCTTGGTTCGGTCTTGCACCGTCCCAGTCTTTAATCACCAAATATGGGCAGACGCCCAGTACGTAGCTCTGCTGCGTACTTTTGGCGTCATCCTCCTCCTCCGCGGGTAGCCGTGGAGGGGTCTTCATTCGGACGCCTCGCGAGGCAGCTTGGCGTGGTCCTTTGGTCTTGATCCGCGCGGGAGCAGGGTCCCTCACGAGTTGCTTACTAAATCTTTATAACGGCATGAAGCGTTCGGTGCCACTGACAGCTGGGACAGGGGACCTCGGTTCCCGTAGTCCAGACAGTAGCCCCCCGGGCCCATGCCTCGACGCGTCCGTCGCAGGAGTCGATGGAAGCGAATTCTGCGCGATGAAGACGAGGCGGCGAAGGTGAAGAGGCGGGGGACCTATCGGTTGTCAGGCCCGCTGCGCCACACGTTAAAATCCTTCCGCAGCCTGTCCCCGTGATCCCCTCGCCATGCATCGCAGCCGGTCCACCTTTGCCTTTAAGATGGGAGGGGACTGCTCCGGCTCTTTCCTTCCTCTCTCTTTGGTTTCCTTCCCCTCGTCCAGCACTCTCCTTCTTCTCCTGATCTGATCTGTGCTCCTGAACCGCCGACAACCGCGAAGACTGCATCTGAAGGTCTGGAGCCGATGGCGGAGGCGGGCCCCGTGGTGCTGGAGGCCTCCAAAATCCTGGACGCGGGGGATCTTGACAGAATCCTCCCGCTGGTTGCCGGTCCGTCCCACAAGTACGGTGAAACCAAGATCTTTTCGGGTTCGGCCGTTGTTGAGCGGAACGAAGGCTCCGTGCAGCCGGTTTTCCTCCACTCCATCATGGCCGGGCTCGTGCCCCCTTTCTGTGACTTCTTCTTGGCCATTCTCACCCACTATACGGCATCCACCTTCCCACCTTCAGCCGAACTCCATTACAATCCTTTCCATATTCGCCTTCTTCTGTGAGGCCTCTTGGGCGTGATGCTGTCTGTGGCACTCTTTCTCGCCACTACTTATAGCTTGGCGGTGTACCGTGTCGGACGAGATAATCGGGAGTGTCTCCTTCCCCCTAGAACCTTTCGTAGCGGGAAGTCGATCCCCATGGTCGGTGTTGAGGAAGGTGGAGGACTTCCGCCAGGCGGTGGGTGCTGGTAGATACCTACCTCCACGAGCCTTTGTACCAGCTTCCCAACGACGTGCCCGGTGAAGACGAAGGAGTGGGCCAGAGAGCCTCTCCGCTGCAGCTGCATGGAGGCCCTGGCGAAGCGCCTTGTCGTCCTGAGGAGAGGGTCTGACGGGCCGGTGGTGCGAAGGAGTTCCTTTCCTCCGTCAGCACGTGGCCCCCGTGTAGTTTCGCAAGCGGGCATGTGGGAGATTGAGGGGGGCCGACGACTGGATGTGGCTACGCGGCCTTCCAGTTGACGAGGCAACGCTCGGGTATGCCTCATGGGTCCTGTTTGGGTCAGGAAGATTCTTGACCTCCACCGGGAGACCCGTCCCCTATACGACCGATCACGAAGACCCGCGAACCAATCCTCTCTCGGCCATGCCGCAGTTTGACTGCGAGGGGCTTGTCGAGGGGGCGGTCCCGAGAGAAGCCGGCGTGGGCAGCGGCGTACGCGAGAGAGGGACCCTGAGCGAACCCGGCGCGGGCCGAGGGTGAAGGGCGTGTGGGAGGCGGCCCCGACCGTCTGTGGCGGCGGCCGCTGGCCTCGACTCCGATGGCGAGGGGCGCGCGGCGCAGGACCATCGGAAAAGATCATGATCCCCATCACTGGAAGATGGGGGCCTCATGTGGTCCTCTCTCGGGACTTTTCGCCGGAGAAGACTCCGGTAGCGGCCCGCGGCTTTGGTGGGAGATTCCCGCGCCCCACCGCACGGGCACGACGGGCGCATCCGGGACCTGCCTCGGGTTGCTTCAACGGGAGTGAGAAAGCATGTCTGGGTGCTGTCGAGCAGGTAAGACCTTTTGGCACTGATAAGCTCGCGGCGGCCCTTCTTTTCGGCTGATGAACGCCTCTTCCTTTTTAGGCCGCGCCCTGTGAAAGTCCCAAAGGCCTCGGCGGGACAGACCACGCCCAAAGTAGCGGCCGTCGGGTGTGCGTTGATGGGGGCCATGGACGAGGTCACGAGGGCGGCCACTGTGGCCGCGGAGGCCATAGGCCAGGAAACCGCGGCAACGGAGACCGCGCGGTGGAGGCCGCGGCGACGGTGATGCCCGCGGTCGTCGCGATGGTGGGAGAGGAGTCCCTCGCATCTCCATCAGAGGAGAATACATCAGCGCTCCGCGAGGCGCCAGGCAAGGAGCTGGCTGGTATTGCTGCAGCCGTGGAGACAATCGCAGGCTTTGGGGTGGAGCCGCCGTCGGAGGAGGTGCCCGTCTGCCAGACAACTGCCAGGGAGAACTCCGTCGAGCTGGAGGTGGAGTCCCCAACCCCAACTGAGGAAGCGGTGCGACGAGCGCACGCGGAGGCTCCGCTGGAGGGCACCATCGTGGCCGACGGCGGGGAGGAAAGTTCACGCCCTCTGGAGCCAATGTCCTCAGGCGGCGCCGTCATGGTCTCTCCGTGGGGAAGACGCGACCCGTCTGGAGGACCAGTCTACGGAAGCTGGGCGGGAGATGATGCGGCCCTCTTGGCTCGCGGGACTGTTGTCCTCGGCTCACGGAGCCGTTGACCGGCTCGCCCAGGGCCTCTTGAGGGAGAGGACCGAGATGGACCGGGGGCGCCTGCTCCTCGCGGGCGCGTGGCGCGAAGTCTAGGAGGCCCGGGCCTACGATGGCACGCGAGAAGATGCGTGTGGAGGAGGCGGCCAGGAGGATGGAGGAGCGTGGGCCGTGATCATTGCCCATGACCTTGAGGCAAGGCCTCTCCAGCATGGAGGAGAAACTGGAGCGGCTTGGCCGCGAGCTGGGTGCGGCCCACGCGGAAGTGCTGGAGCTGAAGGAGGGCGCAACGTCGCTTTGGTGGCGGCCGCACAGGCAGGGAAAGAGCGCGATGCCCGCGGTGGCGGGCGATCACCCAGGTGCGGGGGAAGCTTGACGACGTTGCGGCCGTGACCGCGCATTCTCGGAAAGAAGTCGACGCGGTGGTAGAAGCTGAGCAGGGGCGGGCGGAGCGCGACATCGCGACGATGGCGGCCGGACAGGCGCGAGCGGAGCGCGACGAGGCGGTGACACGTACCGCGCTGTTGTTGAAGCGCCTTGCGGATCTCCAGGATGGGGCCAAGCACCTTCGCTCGTTGGAGGAGGCTCGTCGCGACATGATGCGAGATCTCATCGGACGTGGGAGGGTCCTCTGCAAGCGCTTTGGGGCTGAACTCCAGGTCCCCCTGGCATACCAGGAGGAAGATCCGCCAGCCACTTACATTTCTATCTCCAGTTGGTGAAGGATTGGAGGCCATGGTTCCTCGCCTGAACGAGCTTGTGGAGGCGGAATGCCGCCAGCTGCTGTCTGCGGCTGCCACGCGGATCTTCTCCAACTTCTGGCTTCTTCACCCCATGGAGGTGCCACAGTTCCCCTTGGGGAGCTTCTGCAAGCCGATCACTGTGGAGGTCGAGGCGCCCTTGAGGGAGAGGGTGGTGAAGCATGTGGAGGCCCTTCAGGACATGTGTACGCGTTGCGGAGGCGACCCGGATGCGGTGGAGGATGCGCTGGCGCCGGAGGTTGGGGGGCGGGCGGTGCGGACGCTTAGAGTGGTGCGCCAGCCAATGTGATTGTCGTGACCCTGCTTCCTGTAGCACTTATATGTAAAAGATTATCTGCCATCTGGCTAACAGGTATCTCCTTGCTTTGTGACCTCCTGTTTTTCCGCCCTGTGGTGGGTGAGTGCTCTGCGTCTTAGGGTCCAACCTTTAGTCAACAAGCATCGGTCGCCATTCATGTCCATCACGAGTATAGCGGGTGTCGTGACCGTTAGCTGGAAGGACTCCCGGGAATGCTTCCTGAGGTTTTCCCTTTGGCATACGAGCGAAAACCCACAAGAGATGAAAATAGGGGGAGGGCTTACCGATTCAGCTGGCCCGCAGACTGAAAACTCCTTATTGTTCTTGAGGGTGGTTACACCCTGCACTGTTTAGGGCTGCTTGAGCTTGCATTGGCAAGTTAAGCTGTGTGTCGTACGAGGAAAAGACAAGTGCCAAGTTTCACCGGGGAGTTGACGTGCACGGGAGCTGGCCCGCGAGACAGAGCTCATTGTCGTACTTGGCTTATGCTTGTGAGTCTGGCCCGGTGTACGCACAGTGTCCTAGCCCCCGATCGTGTGGCGCACATGAAAAACTTATGAGCGATGGGAGTTCAACACATAACTCGACAGGCCTCGTGGAGAACCAAATATCATGAAGTATGGTCGAAATATTCAAAGTCTTACATGATGGAGGTGCCATGAGTAGATGCTCTCGTGGCCATACGGCTCGCAGGGAGAGGCCCCCCGTGGGGCTGGTTTACAAAAAATGCCACCGTCCTCGAGACGGGGCGTTGCTCGTGTGGCCGACAATGGCGTAGAGGATTAGGGAAAGTACCCCGTGAAGTCACGGGTAGAACTTGTGGAGGTGCTCGATGTTCCATGAGTTCTTCACCGGAGTGCCGTCCTCTGTTTCCAGCCGCGCCGCGCCAGGCTGTACCACGCTCATGACCCTGTAAGGTCCGTCCCACATGGGCGAGAGCTTGTGGATGCCTTCACAGGAGAGGATCCTCCTGAGGACGAGGTCGCCGACCTCCAGAGTGCGCCGTCGGATGTTGCGGCTGTGGTAGCGGCGTAATCCTTGTTGGTACCTGGCGGCACGTACGGCGGCTTGGCACATGGCCTCCTCAAGAAGGTCCAACTCCTTGTCACGCTGCTCCTCTTGGGCCATCTCGTCGAAGGCACGCACTCGTGGGGAACCGTACTTGAGCTCGGTGGGGAGTACTGCTTCTGCTCCGTAGATGAGGAAGAAGGGTGTTTGGCCAGTCGGCTTCGTGGCGGTCATGCGTACTGACCATAGTACGGGGTTGAGCTCCTCAATCCAGTTTGTGCCGCTGGCCTTGAGCCTGTTGAAGGTCTTGGTCTTGAGTCCCTCGAGTACTTTGGTGTTTGCGCGCTCCGCCTGCCCGTTACTGCGTGGGTGGGCGACGGAGGCGTAGTAGATTTGTGTGCCGAGGTTGGCGCAGTAGGCCTTGAAGATGCCGCTGGTGAATTACGTGCCGTTATCCGTGATGATGCGATTTGGTACACCGAAACGGCATACCAAACTCTTGATGAACTTGACGGCGGCCCCGGCCGGTATTCCTCTCACGGGCTCCACCTCAGGCCACTTGGTGAATTTGTCGATGGCGACGAAGAGGAAGCGATAGCCCCCGAGCGCTCGTGGAAAAGGGCCCAAGATGTCTAGGCCCCAGACTGCAAAAGGCCATGAGAGCGAGATGGTGTGCAGCTCCTGCGCCGATTGGTGGATTTGCTTGGCATGGAACTGGCATGCCTCGCAGGTCCTGATGAGGTCGGTGGCGTCTCGAAGCGCCGTGGGCCAAAAGAAACCCTGGCGGTAAGCTTTGCCCACGAGTGTGCACGATGAGACATGGTGGCCGCACTCCCCGACGTGGATGTCCTTGAGCAGCAGGCTTGCTTCGTCTGTGGAGATGCACCGTAAGGTGACCCCGTTGGGACACCGGTCGTATAACTCGTCGTCGTGGATGATGTAAGCTTTGGCTTGTCGGGCTATCCGTTCAGCGTCGGTGTCGTCGGGGGGCAGTATGCCCTTCTGGAGGTAGTCCTTGAGCTCGGTGATCCAGCTGCCCGCCTCATGAGTGAAGGCTAGTAGCAGGCGATCCCCTGAATGGAGGCCACAATCGGGGGCTCCCTCCGGAGGCACGGGCGGCGGTTGCTCATCCGGCTCTTTGTCTTCAGTCATGGGTGGCATGGTGGATGGACTCGTCAACCGCTCCTCAAAGACGCTGGGGCGTTGGGGCACCTTCCTGGAGGCGCGCTTGGCAATTTCGTCGGCTTCCTTATTGTCGAGGTGGGGGATGTATTCCAGCCCCATGCTGAGGAAACACTTTTGGAGTTTCTGTACTTCGGCGAAGTATGCGTCCATATTAGGATCTTTGGTCTTGTAAGTTTTGTTGGAGAAGTTGACGATGAGCTGGAGTCGCCCTTGGCAATGATACGCCGAACGCCGAGCGCGATGGTGCTTTGAGGCCGCAGACAAGTCTTCGTATTCCGCGATGTCGTTGGATATCTTGCCACGGGAGCCAAAGCAGAGCTACACCGCATAGTAGAGCTTGTGGCCAGTGGGTAAAGTTAAGACGGTGCTGGCGTCGGCGCCGCCATTTCCCCAGGCGCCGTCAAAGTATACCGACAATGCCTCGGGGGCACCCTCGTCCAGCGGCGTAGATGGTCCTCCGGGAGGCCCCTCCATGGCTGGGTCAGTCCATTCCACGACGAAGTCCGCTAGGGTCTTTCTTTGATTGTCTTGGTGGTAACGAACTCCAAGTCGAAAGCTTGAAGCTCGATCGCCCATTCAGCCACGCGACCGATGGCATTAGAGCTGCGCAGGATCCCCTCTAGGGGGTAAGATGTGACCACCTTGATGGGGTGGCCTTGGAAGTAGTGGCGGAGCTTTCGAGAGGCGATGAGGAGGGTGAATAGGAGCTTCTGCTGCATGCTGTACCGCGCGTGGGCGTCTCGAAGAACCGTACTGACGAAGTAGACATGATGCTGTGTGAGTCGGAGCCCGGCAGATGTGGCGGTCGGCCTCGTGACAAGGTTGCAGCTGAGCGGTGGCTCATCACGCGATGCTGCAGGACCCTTCTCTTGGGACCTGCTTGGGGTGGGTCCCAGGCGGGGAGCCCCCGAGCCAACCCGGAAGGACTTGTGTCTAGAGGCTCCGACTCCAGCGACGTGGGAGGGTCCTTGATAGCGGGGACGAGCTCCTCCCACTCCGCTACCAAGACGGTGCTTGCCGCGTGGGGGGTGGCCACCATATACAGCAGCAGCGGCTCATGGGTCCGTGAAGCCACCATGATCGGCGGGCTAGCGAGGTAGTGCTTGAGCTCTTCGAAGGCAGCGTTGGCCTCTGGCATCCACTCGAAGGTGCCCGTGCGCTTCATGATCTTGAAGAAGGGCAGGGCTCTCTCGCCAAGCCTGGAGATGAACCGTCCGAGTGCGGCCATGCAGCTGGCCAGGCGCTGGGGCGGCCGCATCTCCTCGATGGCTCTGATCTTGTCAGGATTTGCCTCAATACCGTGATGTGATACCAAAAAAACCGAGGAGCTTCCCGGAGGGGACCCCGGAAACGCACTTTTTGGGGTTCAGCTTGATGTTGACCTTGCACAGGTTGATGAAGGTCTCTTCGAGGTTGGCGATGAGCGTGCGTTCCTCACGGATTTTGACGACAATGTCATCGATGTATGCCTCGGCATTCCGGTCCATCTGAGCGCCGAGAGCTTTGTGCATGAGCCTTTGGAAAGTTGCGTCTGCGTTCTTGAGGCCAAAGGGCATGCACACGTAGCAGAACACGCCGCACGGCGTAATGAACACCATCTTCTCTTCATCCTCTTTCGCCATCTTGATCTGATGATAGCCCGAGAAGGCGTCTAAGAAGCACAGAAGATCGCATCCGGCAGTCGAGTCAACTATCTGATCGATGCGGGGGAGCGGGTACGGGTCCTTGGGACAGGCCTTGTTGAGGTCCGTGAAGTCCACGCAAAGACGTTTCTTGCCGTTGGCTTTCGGTACAATGACGGGGTTGGCGATCCAGTCGGGATGGGACACCTCGCGGATGAACTTGGCCTTCTTGAGCTTCTCTACTTCCTTGACGATGTAATCTTGCTTTTTTGGTGCCTGACGTCGAACCTTTTGCTTCACGGGGCGCACGCTTGGGCATGCGGCTAAGTGGTGCTCGATTACCTCCCTCGGTACACCGGGCATGTCTGACGGCGTCCATGCGAACATGTCAGCGTTTGCCCAGAGGAAGGTGACGAGCGCGCTTTCCTATTTGTGGGTCAGGTTCCCGTCGATGATGATGGTAGCCCCCGTGCCACTGGCATTGAGCGACACTTGCTTCGTGGCTATCCTTTCTTCGGAAAACAGTTTCTTTTCTTCATGGGCACCGTCGAGGGCGTGACATCCTCCTCTTCGTCGAGGTTCGCGGCGGCGGTGTCCTTGTAAGCCCACTCGAGGGAGCGCACCGCGTCCTTCTCGTCACCGCGGATGATGATGGTCCCGCCGCTGCCCGGGAGCTTGACGATGTTGTACGCATG
The DNA here is from genome assembly GCA_012064385.1 of Puccinellia tenuiflora. Taxonomy (NCBI): domain Eukaryota; kingdom Viridiplantae; phylum Streptophyta; class Magnoliopsida; order Poales; family Poaceae; genus Puccinellia; species Puccinellia tenuiflora. Next base: position 706,596 of record QRDG01002441.1, on the reverse strand, counting down.
GTGGGTGACCATCATGAACTTTGCGAGGGCGGGGTAGCCGAGGATGGCGTTGTATGGAAGGCCCAAGTTGGCGATGTCGAAGTCGATGAGCTCGGTGCGGTAGTTGCTGCGCGTGCCAAAGGTCACTGGGAGCGACACCTGGCCAATAGGCGTAGTGGTGCCTGCCGTGACCCCAGTGAAAGGCTTTGTTGGCATGAGGCGCTCGTAAGGCACTTGCATCTGGTAGAACATCGCGATCGAGAGGACGTTGAGGCCAGCGCCGCCGTCGATACGCGTCCTGGATACGACGACGTTGTTGATGGTGGGTGTATAGACGAGCGGGACTAGACCCACCATCCTGGTCGTGGAGGGGTGATCCTGCTTGCTGAAGGTGATAGCGTGGTGCGACCACTTGAGGGGCCTCGTGGCCTCAGGTTCAGGGAGGATGACATTGACTCCGCGGGAGAGCTGGTTGAGGTGGTAGTTGGACCGCGGGGCCTGTGCTCCCCCGAGGATGCATGCTACCAGCTTGCGGGGCTACTGGTAGCCCCCGGCATCATCTTCCTCGTCCGGCTGGCCGTTACGCGCCTCAGGGGGGTGGTGCGCAGCGTTAGCCTGCGGAGGGTTGTTGTACCGGTTGTCTCGGTTGTTGTATCCGCGGTTGTAGTCATCCCGGCCGCGGCCCCTGCCGCGACCTCCCTGCTGCTTATGCTCCTGATACCGCCTAAGCTTGTGACAGTTCTCCGTGTCGTGGCCGTGCATGTCGTGGAAGATGCAGTACGGTCTGTCCTCTTGTTGGGCGACATTCTCAGCCGTGCGAGGCTGCTTGTGCTTAGGCTCTGCTGCAAGGACAGCCTAAGGCTTGCGCTTGGGGGGCGCCATGGCCGGGTTCTGCGCGGTCGGGGCTTCCTCCTTCTTCAGGTCCGGGTCGTTGTGGGCGAAGAGACGACCCTCCTCGGCCTTGGTGCACTTGTCGGCCATCTCGAAAAGCTTGACGATGGAAGAGAGCTCATCATGGACGTCGAGCTTCTCGCGCATGCGGACGTCCGTGACGCCCCCGGTGAAAGCGGAGATGATGTCTGCGTCGGAGATACGGGGGAACTTATTACGGACCTGACTGAAGCGCTGGATGAACTTGCGCAGCCTCTCTCCTGGGGCCTGGCGTACTGCTTTCAGGCCGTTCTTGGTGAGGGGACGCTCGTAGGTGCCTCTGAAGTTGGCGATGAACGCGTCGCAGAGAGCCCCCCACGACGCGATGGAGCCCTCAAGGAGGTTCATGATCCATGAACGCGCCGAGTCCTTAAGGGCCATGGGCAACGAATTGGCCATGACCTTGTCGTCCCCTCCCGCGGCCTGGATGTCGATAGTGTAGAGCGTGAGGAACTCCACCGGGTTGTGGGTCCCGTCGTAGCGCGATGGCAGCTCGGGGCGGAACTTGTTGGGCCAGATGACCCGACGTAGCTCGCTAGAGAAGATGAGGCAGCTTCCGTTATAGATGGCGGCGTTGGCGGCAACAACAGGCGGAGGACGGTTGGCGTCGCTGGCGTTGACGACTTGCTGGATAGCGCGGTTTTCTCGCTCGCGCTGCCGCGCGATGCCAACGCGGGCGTCCTCGGGAGCGCAGTGGACGATGACGCAGTCGTGGGGCGAGGACGAGTGCGAAGGCCGCGGCCGACGTGGCGGAGATGGAGGTGCGGCGGCTCGGCCGGCTTGGTTCTCCCGCGGGGATTGGAGCAGCGGAGGCGGCGCGACGGAGAGGCGGCCAACGAGGTTTCTCCATGCAGGGGTGGAGGCGCCGCACCGCGGGGATGCTCCTGTCCGCGCGAGGGCTGGCGGCCACGTGACGGCTCGCGCTGCTGCTGGGAGGCCGCGGGAGCCGCGTTGTGGACGAGCTCGGCGATGCGGTCCATCCACGCATCCATGGCATCGGGTGCGGGACAGAACTGCAGCAGCTCCCGTGCTAGGCGCAGAGACACAGCCTCGGCCGGCTCGACGTTGCGCCTCTCCGACTCGGCGCGCTGGGACGGCTGGCGGTGGAGGCGGAGTGACAGGCCTTGACCGGTGCGGGTGAGGGGCGATTGACACCGTCGGCTCCTCGACCTGCTTGTCCACGTGCTGCCTAGCTCGGTTGATAGCGTCGCGGGCATTGGTGCTGCTACGACGCTCAGAGCGGCGGTCATCGGCTCGCGGGTCGGGCTTGGTGGCGGCTGTCCCGCGCACTGCGCTTCGCCTGCGGTGGAGGCGCAAGGTGCGCTCGCCCATAGGCTTGTGCTCACTGGTCATGGCGATGGAGACTTGTCTAGGAAGAATGAGCTTCAACCCCTACCTGGCGCGCCAAATGTCAGATTTGTGGTTCCGATGGACCTGTGTTCTTCCACAGGGTTGAAAGCTAGTCTAGCGATGAGATCTCTGCGTGAGACGGAGGGAGCGGAGGAAGAACACAAACGAGGTTTACCCAGGTTCAGGCCACCGTTGCGGTGTAAAACCCGACTCCTGCTTGTCTGGTTATATCAGGGGTGTTGATTGTTTGAGTTCCGAACACTTTACAATGGAGGCAGTGATCCGCCTTTTATAGTGACCTAGGCCTCTTCGTCTTGGCGGGAAGGGCAACCACAATTGGCCAGGAGAAGACAAAGGAGGGTGCGTGGCTTGCTGACGTCGTCCTCTAGGACGGGTCCCTCGACGGGAGCTTTAAGCAGCAAAGAGGAAGGGTCCTCACGTCCTTGGTTCGGTCTTGCACCGTCCCAGTCTTTAATCACCAAAATGGGCAGACCACCCAGTATGTAGCTCTGCTGCGTACTTTTGGCGTCATCTCCTCCCTCCGCGGGGTAGCCGCGGAGGGGCCTTCATTCGGACGCCTCGCGAGGCGGCTTGGTGTGGTCCTTCGGTCTTGATACACACGGGAGCAGGGTCCTCACGAGGTGCTTACTGAATCTTTATAATGGCATGAAGCGTTTGGGCCGCTGACAGCTGGGACAGGGGACCCCGGTTCCCATAGTCCCGGCAGCTGCATCGCCTTCGTCCAAGAACTGCGTCAAGTGTTCTGGCCGGATAAGTTCATGCCTTACGTCCCCGACAAGTATGATGGGAGTACCGCCCACCACGACTTCCTGCTGATCTACATCACCGCCATGTGATCAGCCAAGGCAGACAGCCGAGTAATGGTGAACTCGTTCCCACTGGCTTTGAGGGGTGATGCAAGGGCCTGGTTGTTCAACCTTCCCCCACGCTCAATCATGTCATAGAGGGACCTGTGCGATCAGTTCCTAGAAGCGTTTTAGGGAGGTTACAGCGGCTCGACATCGTCAGCGACCTCTACGATCTCATCCAGAAGACAGACAAGATGCTGGACTGGGCAAGTACGTTCATCGCTTCTGCGGTGTGATGAATAAGATCTCGAGCATCAAGGATGCTGCCGTCATCTCTGGTTTCCACATGCACCACCATGTGCAAGCCTCGGATGCGGGAGAAGTTAAGCATCTGCACGATCAAAACCTCAAATGACCTCTAGAAGTTGGCCAAAAAGTGCGCCAAGGCCGAGCAAGGGTGACTGCTCCTTGAAGACTCCCGCACCAAAGATGATGTCTTTGCGAAGAAAGCCAAGAAGCGCGACTCCGGCCGGCTTCGAAGAGAGGGCCCTCGCCGCCAAGCCAGAGCCCAGAAGCCCAGGTATGATAGTATTGTTGGGAACATGGTTGGACCATCGTGTCCCATCCATGATCCCCACACCACCTAGATTGTCCCGCGTCCGATCATCACCAATGACTCCAATGATGGCTGACAGCGGCGTGTATATGGATCACTTCGGAAATCCCATACTCAACCAATCGATGCCGGGCGGGCAAGGAATTGGTGAGATCATGTCAGCTTAGCAGAGACCATCTGAGAAGGATATCACGACCTTTGGAGGGATGCAACAATAGGAGGTGTGGTCTAGCGAGCGGCTAAGGTAGCAACCTAATGCGGATACGCCTCTACTCGAGCGGGCGATGGAGTTGGCTTCTCGCAAGAAAAGTGGCATCCATATAGGTACTCCAAAAAACTCAAAAATGTCCTTACTTTCTTATTCAAATTCTGAAATTAAGCATAGAGCGGGTAGACTGGGAATTTCGTTAGGAAAAATGTAGGAGCAAGCGGCTTCTTCTATTTTAGTTATTAAGGATATTGAAAGGGAAAGGAAGGTTATTTTCTTAAAAAGTTCTTTACCGCCTATGGATAATGAGGATGAGTCTAGCTTAGTTATAAGAAGAGCAACAAATCTAAGTCAGGGTTTAGAAGATGATGAACCTGAAGGATTTGTAGATCACAGGGATCTTATTATTACTTCAACTAAAACTAAACGTGGTTGAAAGAAAAACAACTACTCCAAACGCACGGTTAGGAGAAGTGCAAGACTTAGAAAATTTAATTAATATGTCAAATGAAGGGTATGATCTGGAATTCGGATGGTTTTAGAGATACTACGAAGCATTTAACTATTAGCGAAGCAGTGAGGGAACAAAACTAGATTTTGTGGCTATAATTGAGATGGAGAGGTCATCTTTTGCAAATCCTTTTCTTAAATTTTTAGCTCGGGGCATGGACTACACGTGGTTCGTTATACCTCCTCATCGGCGATTTGGTGGTATGTTGATTGGTTTTAACAATACCACTTTGGCCACTCAAAATGTTCGCACAAGGGGACTTTTGCATCAAGTTTCATGTGAGGTCTAAATTTGATGGATTTACGTGGGCTCCTATACTAGTTTATGGGGCTGCATAGGAAGACAAAAAACTAGATTTCCTTGTCGAGCTTGCTTGAATTTGTGATGGAGACACTCTTCCAATGTTAGTGAGAGGGGGGCTTTAACATTATTAGAAGGCAAGAAGAGAAGAATAACTCAAATTTTAATGCTCGTTGGCCTTTCATATTTAACTATATTATTGAAAGCTTAAGCTTAAAGGAGCTGCAAATGTCAGGGAGGCAATACACTTGGGCTAGCAGAAGGGAGACACCCACTTTTGAGAAGTTGGATCGTTTTCTTGCAAGTGTCGAGTGGGAACAAAAATTTCCGCTAGTGTCGGTTGATACGTCTCAAACGTATCTATAATTTTTGAGTGATCCATGCTAGTTTTGTGTTATTGTCACATGTTTTTACTATCATTTATATCATTTTTATGCATTTTGTCGGACTATCCTATTGACAAGATGCCAAGTGCCAGTTCCCTGTTTTTGCTGTTTTTGTGTTTCAGAAATTTACTTCTGGAAATATTCTCTGAATTGTACCAAAATTTATGGGGATTATTTTTACGCCAAGACAAAGACGGAGTCCGAAGGGCAGCCTCGGAGGCGACCCACAGGGCGCAGGCGGCCTCCTGCCACGGCCTAGGGGGGCCCACGGGTGGACCCGCCCCTGCCCGTGGGGCACCTCCTCGACCCCCTCCGATGCCTATAAAATCAGAAATAACCTAAAAATGTCGAGGCGGCCATTATTTTCCAGAAACTCGACCCCGACACGCCGTCACCGAAAACCCTAGTTCGGGGTCCAATCTGAATCTGATACCGGCACTCTGCCGGAGGGGAGATCGATCCCAGAGGGCTCTTCATCGTCATGCCCTCCTCCGGGATGATTTGTGATTAGTCTCACCTTGGACTACGGGTCCATGGCAGTAGCTAGTTGGTAGTCTCTCTCTCTTGTGCTTCATGTCTTATGATCTTGTGAGCTACCTAACATGATCAAGATCGATTATTGTAATGCTATGTGATGTGTTTGCTGGGATCCGATGGATTATGAAGTTATGTTCAGATTGTTCATGATTCTTATATGAGTAATTTATGTTCTTGCATGCTCTCCGATGTGCGTAGTTACTTTGGCCAAGTGATTGTGCGAATCTCCAGGAGAGGTTATTTATGCTAGATAGTGGGTTTATGCCTCCTTTTGTTCCTGGGCAAGAGTGACAGAAACGTCTAAAGGCGAGGGTGTGTTGTTGCTACTAAGGGTAAAACAGTGGTGTTAATGTCTCTTTTGATATTAGTATTTCTTACTTCATGCACTTTACTTAATGCAATTGTATGTTGCTTGCAACTTAATACCGTTGGGTGACAGGCTGGATAGCGATCCCACGGTGGACTTTTTAGACAAAGACGCGGTTGGACTCAACGGTCTTTGTTCCTTGTCGTGATGCCTCCATAAATATTGTCATGTCCTTTTTGTCATAGCTAAATTGGGTTTGCGTCATGATCTTGTCAATTGCCGAGCTGTAATTCGTTCACCCTTCACATGCATATTTTATTTACTTGAGAGACTCCACTAGTGAACCCATGGCCTCCGGTCCATCTTTTTACATTGTTTACAACCTCATTTACTTGCTTTTAATTATCATTATTCCTCTGGTCACTTTTCATATTTCATCATACAATTAACCGCTTTGTTTTCTGCGAGACCTGAAAGATTGACAACCTTTCCGCCGTTGGGGGCAAAGTATTTTGGTTGAGTGTGTGCAGGTCCATGTCTGTTGAAGGTCAAGCGCCAGAGATCTTCAACATTCACCTCGTTGTTGATTTCAAAGTCCTACTGGTTCGATAAACCTCGGTTCGTTAAACGAGGGAAAACTGCTACTAGCTGCAATTCCGCCTTCGCTTGGGGCACCACCCAACTTATTTTAATACAGCAGCATCGGTTCATGCAGTGACTCGAGAAGGCTCAGACCATACCCCTCTAATGTTGGACTCAGGGAACATGCACATGTTGGAAACAGTAGTTATTTTTCATTTGAACTATCCTAGACGCGCCAGGATGGTTTTTATGAAATGATTAACAAAGAATGGAACTCGGTCCAAACAGGAAATTCTCCTTTAGAACGATGGCAGCAAAAAATTAGACATTTGCGTCAATTTCTTAGAGGTTGGGCAAAAAGTTTGGGTGGTGAATATAAAAAACCGCGAGACAAATTAACACTTTTGATTAATGAGTTAGATATTAAGGTTGAAACCATCCCTCTGAATGTAGCCGAGCCGGCTGATACGTCCATTTTGCATCACTATTTTACATCATAATTTACCTTTATTTATTGATATATTTCATATTATGATGCAATACTTATGTTATTTTACCTTATTTTGCATGATTTGCAATTGTTGGGGATGCATCTGCCGGAGCCCGGAATCAGCTGGAGAAGTACCTGTCAAGATACCTGACGTCGGAAGCTCCAAAAATTCCAGAAAAATTCGGAGATAAATATTTTGGGAAATAAGTCAAGGAGCCAAAAGGGCGCATGGAGGCGAGCTCCAGGGAGCAGGGGCAGCCCCCTGCCGCGGGTCCACCCTGGGCCGTGGGTGGACCCGCCCCAGTCCCCTGTGGCCCCCCTTCGGCGTATTACTTCCCTTTGACATAAAAATGTTGGGGGGATCGACCAATAATTTTTCCGCCGCCTTCCACGAGGCGGAAACCAGACAGAGAGAAGAGCTCCGGCAGGGAGAAAACTGCCGGGGAATCTCCCTCCCGGAGGGGGGAATCGCCGCCATCGTCATCGCCATCACGCCGGGCATCATCGGGATCATCATCAACATCATCTCCACCATCATCACCATCATCACCGTCGCCATCCCATCTCATCTCACTGTAACAATTATCATTGTGTTGCTATTAGTTCATCGAAATTGTATCCCGGGCGTTGATTTCCACTTGTAGTTGATGTTTGAGAGTTTTATCGGTGAATTATCATTACAATCAGATTGTTGCCCATGTTCATATCACCTCTGATCATGATCCATATGATGTCTCGTGAATAGTTCGTTTGGTTCTTGAGGACATGGGGAAAGTCTAGTTGCTAGTAATTGCATAATGTTGAGTAATATTTAATGGTTTGATTATATGTTGTGGTGTAATTCCTCTAGTGGTATCGTGTGAACATCGACTACATGATACTTCACCTTTCAAAGGGCCTAGGGGAATGCATGGTGTATTTAGTTTGCCTATGGTAGGGTTGCAAGAGTGACAGAAACCTAAACCCCAATTCGCGAACTAGTGCACTAGGGAGTGTAGGGTATCGGAGTTTAAGGCTATGGTTAGGTTTTTATCTTAATTACTTACTTGTAATTGCGGATGCTTGCAAGGGGTTTAATCACAAGTATGTATTTGTCCAAATAAGGGCGGTGCATTAGCATAGGTCTACCCACACAGCATTTTATCAAAACGTTGAAGATTAATCACCGGCGTGCAATGAAAATGACTAGGCAGAAGTTCCCATGTGTCCTCGAGAACGTTTTAATCATTATAAGTAGCGCAACCGGCCTGTCCTTTGAGCTTAAAAGGATTGGGCTATTCGCTGCAACTATTGTAGCACCTTTTTATTTACTTGTTCTTTATTTGTTCTTTATATCAAAACTCCAAAAATATTTCTATTTAGTGCTTGCAGTAAAACCTTCCTGAAATCTACTTGTCAACACCTTCTACTCCTCGTTGGGTTCGACACTCTTACTTATCGAAAGGACTACGATAGATCCCCTATACTTGTAGGTCATCACGGGCTGCTAAGAAGGATGCAGATGAATGCCTCGCAAGAATTAGACGTGATGAGGAGTCTAAATGGGCCCAACATGTGAAAGTTAAGCATATCCAAGAAGGTGGAAGTAATACGCGATACTTTCACATCATTGCAAATGGAAAACATAGGAAAAAGAGAAATTTTCAATTGGAACAAGATGAGGGCACAATAGTTGGTCAGGAAAACCTCAAATTTTATATTACGGAATACTACAAAACATTGTTCGGTCACCATAGTTTAACTATACTATGATGGAGGATGTCACTCATGACATGCCTCAGATTTCCCGAGAAGAGAATAGCGTCCTCACAAAAAAATTCAGAAGGGTTTTTTATTTTCGTGCCCCACTTCCCTTAGTTCTCCTCGTTCTAGCACCACTTTCTTAGCTAGCCTCGCCTTTCCCCACTTTGCTCTTTCGAGGCTCAAAGATGGCCGGACGGTGCGTTTCCGTCTGGTCAACCACATTTGACCGTTACTGCACTAAAGTATGTCACGTGTGGGACCAGCGGAGTACATGCACCCATGCGCATATGTGAAAGAACAAGCTATGCCCGGATGTCGCCTAGAGGGGGGGTGAATAGGTGATTAAAACTTTTTCTAATTAGGGGCTTGATAATTGCGGAATAAAACTATGTGTTTAAATTAACAAGCCAACAACCTAAATTACTAGGGTTACCTATGTGCACCAAAAACTTATGCTAAGCAATTCAAGCAACAAGGAGATAGCAAGATAAGAACTTCAAGCACGAAGGCTATCACAAAGTAAATTGCATAAGTAAAAGCTCGGGTATAGAAATAACCGAGGCACACGGAGACGAGGATGTATTCCCGAGTTCCTCCTTGTTAAGGGAGTACGTCTCGTTGGAGGGGTGTGAGCTCACCGCAAGAGGCCTACTCAAGATGCCACAAAGGCCTCACCCTATTCTCCGATGAACCGCACCCAAGGGTTCAGTTCACCGTCCACTATCGGAATCCTTCGAGGCGGATTCCGGAGCCTTTTACAACTTCTCGTGGGGCACACACCCACAACTCAATTGGGGGCTCCCAAATTCGTGCCGAAGCTTCACAACTCGAAGTCTTCGCGGCACCTCCAAACCGTCTAGGGTACACAATGCACCCAAGAGGCACAAATCTCTTGGGAACACAATGCACCCAAGAGTAACAAGCTTCTCAACGTTGATCTTCACGTATCACCGTAGGGAGAGCAACCCGATGCAACAAATGCAAGAGGCAAGAACACACTAAGTGGTCAAATCCTTCACTCTCAAATTCCAACCAAGCAACAAATGCTTTGGGGAGAATAAGAGAGGAAGAACAAAGGGGATGAACACAAAGCAACCCCAAAATCTAGATCCACAAGATTCCCTCACTTAGAGGGGATTTTGATTGGTGGAAAGGTAGATCTAGATCTCCTCTCTTGAATCCCTAAATTTGGGCAAGAATCATTGGACGGGAAGAGAGGAATCAAGCTCACAAAGATTAGAACAAAGGGGAAGAGTAAGAACAAGTGAGCAAGGTCAGCAGCAAGGTTTTGGGGAGGGAGGAGGCTTTTTATAGCCTCCCCCAAAAACTAGCCGTTGGAGCCTGTCTAGGCCAGAGACTCCGGAGTAAGTGACCGGAGACTCCGGTCTGGCCGGGTACGCAGAGGGCCGGAGATTCCGGTCATTGGGGCCGGAGACTCCGGCCTGGCCGGAGACTCCGGGCACCCTCCGGGGATGCTCCGGACACACAACAGCGCCGCACCACACAAAACGAATCGGCAGAGAGAAAACACAGAGGCCGGAGATTCCGGGTCACTTGGGCCGGAGACTCCGGGGGTCCGGAGACTTCGCCCCATCTCCGGGTGACCTCCGGACCGAGTCCAGAAGCGCACCACACAAACGATGTTCGGCAGCGAAAAACAGGGGCCGGCGACTCCGGGTCCTCTGGACCGGAGACTCCGGTGTGACCGGAGACTCCGGACCATCTCTGGGGTAGATCCACATAGAAAAGCATAACCCATAACTTTTGCAAATGAACTCCGTTTTCGATAATCTTGGACTCGTTGGAATCGTCACAATGAGCACAACAAGATTATGCAGAGAAACATCATAGTCCAACAAAATATTATAACTCCAAATGAGAAAAGTATAAAAGCTCTTTTTCACAAACCGAAAAACTGTTTCTTTTGCAATTGAAGTCCAAATGACATGAAACCAATTTTGTTGGAAAGAGGACAACAAAATCAACCTTTGAAAATGACAAACTAGCAAAGGAGATTTTGCAAAGGGTTGGAAAGGTGAAACCTTCCAAAAGGATGAACTGGCAAAATCTCCAATACCGAAGATGCAAAAAGAAGACGCATATGCAAACCGTTTTTGGTGATCTTAGCCTTGTCATAACACGCACGACAAGCACCAAGACCACACCACGATAAGAGTCAAATAAGAACCAATGAAGATGATTTCAAGCAAGGATGCAAAGGTTTGAGATCTCCATGAACGATATGATCACGATACTTGGTCGAGAGCCCCTCTTGATAGTACGGCTATCTATCCTATAACCCGGTCTCTCACTAAACATCATGAGACCGGTAAAATAGAAACCCGATCAAGATCATACCTTTGCCTTGCGCATTAATCCACCTGACGCTCTTCATCTCCTCAAGACGCACCAACTTCCTCGATTGCGCTTCGCTTAGTGAAGATTCACATGGCTCCCCCATACACCAAGATGGGAGAAGCATCTCTTCGGCATATCTTCACTTGGCCTTTATCTTGATGACGAACACCTTGGCCTTGATCAACAACTGATCTTCTTCCCTTAACCTTGACTCCAACACATGGAGAACAAGCAAGACCTTGACTCCAACAAATAGAGACAAGCAAGCTAATGGACACCTACAAATATAGCTCAATGCAAATATTAGTCCATAGAGATTGTCATTAATTACCAAAACCATGCATGGGGGCAACCATGCTCTTTCAATCTCCCCCATTTTGGTAATTGATGACAATCCCGTTTGAGAGGGTTTATATAAAGAATAAAGCAACCTTGCACGACAAACAAGCAAGGATGCAAAGCACATTAAAGGCAAATGCAACAAAAGCATAAAACCCAAATTCCCTTAAACCCTCTAAACTTCTCCCCCATTGGCATCGATTGCCGAAATGGGAAGAAAAACTTAGAGAGCCAATATAATATGAGTTCCTCCATGAAGGTGTGCATTTCTCAATATATGAGTGAAATCAAATGCACTTATTCATTGACAAATAATTAGAGGAAATCAAACTATATTGAGGATCCAAAGATTGCAAAAAGATGAAATCATTTTAAACATCTCCACAAAGGAGAAAAGCAATCGAAAAGATCCAAAGCGAGAGTTCTAAATAAAAAACGGAGAATCTCCCCATTGTTCATGCATAATGGAGAAGTGCACAAATATGGTATCCTCACTCCCCCAAAATCATCTAGAACACGCAACAAGTGCAATAGTGCATAATGCAATAGCAAATCATAGCACTTGCACCAAAGATGTGGTTGAGCCATAAAAAGATACCAATTTTCAAAAATCGAGATAAAAAGATCTTTTTAAAGAAATATGTTCACAAGCTTAGGGATACCAATTGGAAACTAAAACCAATTGAAAATGCCAAAAGCTAGTGAGAACATTTCGCCAATAAAATTCAACATGCACTTACCATGGTAGGAATGAAGTCAAAGATCTTCAAGAAATACATGAGTGTGCAAAGATACCAATAAACAATAAGACAAGCACTCATGAGACAAATTTGGAGCCACCAAAGAATTATAGAAGAAACACAAGGTGGCTCAAAAAGAAATAGGATACCAACTAAAAGGTGACCTCTCTCATATGTTTCTAATTAGACAAACCATGAAGATATACATCCGCAAAGAAACATATACATACGAAATGGTTCGGAAAAGGAGAACAAGGTATCCAAAAGGAAGTCATAAATATACAAACGAGATTGTTGCTTGAAAGCATAGCACATAGCTCAAAATTATCTCATTGTATATATAAATGAACTTCAAATATATCAAATGCATCACACATATCACTAAGGGAACAAGAGATAGTGAAGATGCTTTGAAATAGGCAACAAGTATCACAAACAAATAATATCAATTGAAGAAAAGGTTTTTGCAAATTCAACACATATATCACAAAGATATATGAAGTGAAGGAAAAGGCCAAAACCACAACAATTGCATATAGGAGAAATCATGCCAAGAGGCAACCTACACAAGGTTGGATACTAAAAAGTATGCATGAGATAGATACTTGTTACCGAGATGGCACTGGTGATGAAGAAGATGAGAATTTTGATTATCATCAAAGCTTGACTCCGACAATCACATGGTGAGAACACCTTCCTTATGAATGAGACAAGCATCCAATGCATCTCCATTGTACCTAAAACACAATTAGAGTACAAAATGGTTCCCAAACTCATTGGGTCCCATAGTAGTTAGATCAACTACAATATATAGGAAACACTCCACATAAATATGTGCATATAGATATGAAATTGAATTTCATGCACATCTTAGCCGATTTAGGATTCGGTGGAGTATCCCCTATATATTGGAACTAAAAGGACTAGCATGCCATATAATATAAATGTTAAAGGATATACATACAAAGCCTTTCAAGATCCAAACGAGATACAATTTGGACAAAAACACCAAGTAAACCAAGAAGAGAGCACACAAGAGTGTGACACTAAAGGTTGTCCAAATTATATCAAACTCCAAATCAACACATGAGTGAGGAAAAATCAAATCACCAAATGATTGATTCCAAAACACATCAACACATGAAGTGTGATATCAAAAGGAATCAAATCAACACAACAAATGATAGATAAGACACCAATTGAAAATAAGATACCAATTAAAACAAAAAATATCAACTAGGAGAAAAGATACCAAGAAGAGGATGCTACATGACCGAAATCAAGTAAAGTGAAATAAGGCAAAAAGGTATCAAGACTCCCACAATAAATATCAATTGGAACAAATATCTATGGTGGAGATATTAAATTCCAATTAATACCAATTGAAGGTACCAACATAAGATAAAGAATCAAATGCCAATTGCAAGGATCAAAAATTGATAGATAGAATAGTGTTCTAAATAAAAAGGAATGCTCCCCCAAGATTAATGCATTATCTTAGATATTTGCATTTGAATACAAAATGCATGCACAAGGGATCATTACTCTCCATATTTTATCTAAAACACTAAACACTACCGATTGAAAGATAGGATCCGTGCAAGAGGCAAAGAGGCCAATAAATAGAGCAATTTAAAAGCAAGTGCCAATGTGAAGATGATCTACAAAATCCACCACAATTACTAGAATCACTTGTCATGAACAAGGAGTATATGGAGAAATTTCTCGGTGGTATAAAGGAATGATGATCAAGACTAACTTCACAACAAATAAGCATATGGCAAAAGATAAGAATTAAAGACGCCAAATTTTGAAAAAGGTTTGTTGGTAGTTTCAACTATTCGAACCAACCGGCAAAGCCATGGTTAAAATAAGATGAAACAAATGGTTTCTCCAAAAATATATAGGAATGCATATTAGAGAAAAACCACACCAAACAAACACACCCAAACAAGAGCCAAAAGATAACCAAAAGGAAATTGGAACTTGTTCAAGCAAACATGTCACATAGGAGAAAGATAATTTGCAATATCAACTCTAAGTGGAAAACCTCAAATGTTCACATTTTTATGGGATTGTAATATGCACATAGGTTATTACTCCCCCATAGTGTGATACTTCATTTTAATTTTAAACAAGAGGCAAATAAAACCAACTAGAGAAATTAATGGACATGTAGAATTTGAATTTCTCATGAATATGACATACTACATAGTAGCTCGATAATATTGAAATATCAATACTATGTGGTGTCCTTCATGTACACACATTTTTAGGTTTGTGAAGTGCACAAAGCATTTCACTCCCCCAAAATGGGATGGTCCACTAATATCTCAAAAAGCCAAATTAAATCCACACAAGATCTAAAAAGCTCAACACACAAATTACACATACATGATACACAACTATCATACACAACCTTGAATAACAAGACAAGTAGGAAAGGAGCATATCATATACAAACACATGCTAGGAACAAAACTAACACATGCAAGGGAGCAAGCAACTTTCAATGTATATGAATTAAATACAAGTTACCGCAAGGAGGAAGCATTGGATTATGAGATAGATATGTGATAATCCAATTGACTTGGCTTGAGAAATAAAACCATGAAGATCCCTCAATTCTTCAAATGAAAGCCAAGTCACCAATGTCCTCCACAAACACCTATTGATCAAGTTTGAGCTTGTTGGTCCCCAACCAAGTTGGGTCCTAAGAGGTTAGTGACAATAGGTTTGGGAACCCAAATGGTGCGTTTCTTGACACCACTTTGAGCTCCCACATAGTTGGCAAACACATTGTCAACTCTATCCTTCCTAAGAGAATATACATCATCAACTATGATAGGAGAGGATCAGGTACAGTTAGTGCATGAAGAAGCAAGATGACCTTTGCCACGGCAAAGGTAGCAACACTGACTCTTCTTATTCTTCTTAATAGGCTCCTCAACTTGAGGAGCAATAACTTGAGTCTTCTTGGGAGGTGGCCTTTGTTCAACTCGTGGTTGAGCACGAGATTGAACGAGAGGCCACTTCCCTAGTTGCTTCTCACTAAGAGGCTTCTTCTTCTTCATTGGGCAATCACGAACATGGTGCCCTTCGACCTTGCACTTGAAGCAAGTGATCTTGGCCGGATTCTTGATTTGAACTTGGCCCTTCTTCTTGTTGTCAACCTTGGACTTGTTCATGTTGTTGGAGTTGAATCCAAGTCCACTCTTGTCATTTGGGGATTGTTGCACACTCAACATGTTGTCAAGTGCACTCTTCTCCCCATGACGCTTTTCCAAGCCCTTCTTCAAAGAAGCGACTTGGGCCTTGAGGTCTTTTATTTCCTCTACATGGTTAGTGGCAACGAAAACACTAGAGGAAGTAGAAGCTTCATTGTTAGAACAACAAGGCAAAGCAAGTGATTCATCACATGATGTACCAATATTTTTAGTGGATGAACTACTAGGACTAGCACATGCATTTTAGCATTTTTAGTTGAAGTTGTGCTATTATCCACATGAGGCTCACTAGATGTTACCTTTGAAGTGATGGTCTCATGAGCTAACTTAAGACAAGCATAGGATGCTAGAAGTTCATCATTAGAGCTAGATAGCTTTTCATGATTTTCTTCCAACTTCCCATAGGATGCTAGAAGATTGTCATTAGAGCTAGATAGCTTTTCATGACTTGCTTCCAACTTCTCATACTTGCTAGTTAGCAACTCAAGTTGAGCCCTTAGCTCAACATTCTCCTTCATAATAGATGCTTCACAAGAAGTGGAGTTAGTAGCACAAGCATCATTAACTTTAGGAATAGAAGAAGATAACTTGGCAAGCTCATCATTTAATCTAGCATTTTCATTTTTCGTGACTTTATAATTAGCATGAGCATGGTCACGTTCTTTAATGATTTTAGCAATTATATCATTATGAGACTCCTCGATAAATTCTAGTTTCTCCTATAGAGAAGCACGAGTCTCTTGCTCTTCCACAAGAGCATCTTCTAATGATGCTTTCTCCATAGCATCATCTCTTTCTATCTTACCTTTTTTCTCAAGGCTTGCTTCCAAAGCCTCAATGGTTTCCCCACGCTCAATTAGGGTGCTCATGATTTCAAAGAGGTTAGCTTGGGAACTTTTATTGCTAGGAAGGGCTTTAAGAATCATTAGACCTTTGTTTTGGAGCAAAGCATTAACCTTTTCCATATCATCTTCTTCATCATTATTATCATCATCATTATTATTATCATTGCTAGAAGAAGATTTAGCCATAAGGCAATGAGTGATGGAAGAAGAAGAAGAATTGATTTTTGAACTACTCAAGTTCACATCTTGTTGCATAGCAAATTGGGTTTCCTCTACATTATTATTCATGCAAGAGTTAGAGGGAACACAATCGTTTTTATCATGGCAACAAGATAAAGCAAGCATATCATAAAGAGATTTATCCAAGCAATTTTTTGATGATATACGAGGACTATCAACACTAGCATGTAGATCATTTATAGTGCTATGTGTGTTGAGGTCCCAAGATGAATCATTGCAACAAGATAGAGATAGATGATCATCAACAATGAGCTCACTATCCAAATTGCAAAAACCACCATTACTCACCATCACATTAGTTTGTGGCTTACCACATTTTGGGGAAGTAGATGAAGACGAGAGCTCGTCACGGCCGGAGGTGGAGGGAGAGCAATCATCCTCAATAGAGTTGGACAAACCATATTTATCTTGTAGTTTGGTCCAAAGCTCATGAACATTCCGGAGAGGCATGATTGACTCGAAAACTACAACACTCACAAATTTGCAAAACTCGTTAGATGCTAGAGCATCTAGATATAAGTTTTTCTCATCCTCTAAAGTCGTACTTGCGTAGTCCTTTGGAGGAGAAAACCCTATATCTAAGATACGCTCGATATTGGGGTCCAAGACCCGTAAGTGATTAAGCATATGAGTTTTCCAAACATTAAAATTTGTGCCACTAAATCTAAACAAGGAATTGTGCACTAAATCCCTAGACGACATCTTTACTCTCTAGGCGGTAAAGCCAAACAAGAGAGACGAGGCTCTGATACCAATTGAAAGAACAAGCTATGCCCGGATGTCGCCTAGAGGGGGGGTGAATAGGCGATTAAAACTTTTTCTAATTAGGGGCTTGATAATTGCGGAATAAAACTATGTGTTTAAATTAACAAGCCAACAACCTAAATTACTAGGGTTACCTATGTGCACCAACAACTTATGCTAAGAAATTCAAGCAACAAGGAGATAGCAAGATAAGAACTTCAAGCACGAAGGCTATCACAAAGTAAATTGCATAAGTAAAAGCTCGGGTATAGAAATAACCGAGGCACACGGAGACGAGGATGTATTCCCGAGTTCCTCCTTGTTAAGGGAGTACGTCTCGTTGGAGGGGTGTGAGCTCGCCACAAGAGGCCTACTCAAGATGCCACAAAGGCCTCACCCTATTCTCCGATGAACCGCACCCAAGGGTTTGGTTCACCTTCCACTATCGGAATCCTTCGAGGCGGATTCCGGAGCCCTTTACAACTTCTCTTGGGGCACACACCCACAACTCAATTGGGGGCTCCCAAATTCGTGCCGAAGCTTCACAACTCGAAGTCTTCGCGGCACCTCCAAACCGTCTAGGGTACACAATGCACCCAAGAGGCACAAAGCTCTTGGGAATACAATGCACCCAAGAGTAACGAGCTTCTCAACGTCGATCTTCACGTATCACCGTAGGGAGAGCAACCCGATGCAACAAATGCAAGAGGCAAGAACACACTAAGTGGTCAAATCCTTCACTCTCAAATTCCAACCAAGCAACAAATGCTTTGGGGAGAATAAGAGAGGAAGAACAAAGGGGATGAACACAAAGCAACCCCAAAATCTAGATCCACAAGATTCCCTCACTTAGAGGGGATTTTGATTGGTGGAAAGGTAGATCTAGATCTCCTCTCTTGAATCCCTAAATTTGGGCAAGAATCATTGGAGGGGAAGAGAGGAATCAAGCTCACAAAGATTAGAACAAAGGGGAAGAGTAAGAACAAGTGAGCAAGGTCAGCAGCAAGGTTTTGGGGAGGGAGGAGGCTTTTTATAGCCTCCCCCAAAAACTAGCCATTGGAGCCTGTCCAGGCCGGAGACTCCGGAGTAAGTGACCGGAGACTCCGGTCTGGCCGGGTACGCAGAGGGCCGGAGATTCCGGTCATTGAGGCCGGAGACTCCGGCCTGGCCGGAGACTCCGGGCACCCTCCAGGGATGCTCCGGACACACAACAGAGCCGCACCACACAAAACGAATCAGCAGAGAAAAAACACAGAGGCCGGAGATTCCGGGTCACTTGGGACGGAGACTCCGGGGGTCCGGAGACTCCGCCCCATCTCCGGGTGACCTACGGACCGAGTCCAGAAGCGCACCACACAAACGATGTTCAGCAGCGAAAAACAGGGGCCGGAGACTCCGGGTCCTCTGGACCGGAGACTCCGGACCATCTCCGGGGTAGATCCACACAGAAAAGCATAACCCATAACTTTTGCAAATGAACTCCGTTTTCGATAATCTTGGACTCGTTGGAATCGTCACAATGAGCACAACAAGATTATGCAAAGAAACATCATAGTCCAACAAAATATTATAACTCCAAATGGGAAAAGTATAAAAGCTCTTTTTCGCAAACCGAAAAACCGTTTCTTTTGCAATTGAAGTCCAAATGACATGAAACCAATTTTGTTGGAAAGAGGACAACAAAAGCAACCTTTGAAAATGACAAACTAGCAAAGGAGATTTTGCAAAGGGTTGGAAAGGTGAAACCTTCCAAAAGGATGAACCGACAAAATCTCCAATACCAAAGATGCAAAAAGAAGACGCATATGCAAACCGTTTTTGGTGATCTTAGCCTTGTCATAACACGCACAACAAGCACCAAGACCACACCACGATAAGAGTCAAATAAGAACCAATGAAGATGATTTCAAGGATGCAAGGATGCAAAGGTTTGAGCTCTCCATGAACGATACGATCACGATACTCGGTCGAGAGCCCCTCTTGATAGTACGGCTATCTATCCTATAACCCGGTCTCTCACTAAACATCATGAGACCGGTAAAATAGAAACCCTATCAAGATCATACCTTTGCCTTGCGCATTAATCCATTTGACGCTCTTCATCTCCTCAAGACGCACCAACTTCCTCGATTGCGCTTCGCTTAGTGAAGATTCACATGGCTCCCCCATACACCAAGATGGGAGAAGCATCTCTTCGGCATATCTTCACTTGGCCTTTATCTTGATGACGAACACCTTGGCCTTGATCAACAACTGATCTTCTTCCCTTAACCTTGACTCCAACACATGGAGAACAAGCAAGACCTTGACTCCAACAAATGGAGACAAGCAAGCTAATGGACACCTACAAATATAGCTCAATGCAAATATTAGTCCATAGAGATTATCATTAATTACCAAAACCATGCATGGGGGCAACCATGCACTTTCAATATGCTCCTGATCCGTTCATCCCACTTAAAGCTTACAAGTGGGACCAATGGAGAAGGAGTGCATGCATCCGTGCCCATGCGCGTGCATGTCGCTCGCCAGCCGGCAAATTAGCGCACCTTCTATGCCGTCAAAAGGCTACATCGCCGCCTACGCTGCCGACCGGGCTGCTCATCTGCTCCGCCGCCTTCCCGTCTGTCTTGGCTATTCTGTGCTGCCGCATGCCGAGTCTAGTGGTCCTGTCAGCTGTCGGTGTGTCACCATTACTACCGGTCCGGACGTAGATGACTAGTAGAGGAGCCCTTTTCATCTCCCATTGCACCCACGTCACCCGCTGACCTCCTCTTTCTCTCCTTTGCCACCCACGCCCCGGTCCTATCTTTCTATGGCTCGTGGTAGTTGCCGCTCCACTCCCGGTCGCGGCGGCAGCTCCAACCACTCCACGCCCTATTCGAGACGGACCCCTCGGCGCTCGAGCAGGACTCCTCCGAGCTCGAGCAGTAGCAGGGGCAGCTATGTCGTCCGTCAGGCCATTGCTTCCGATCCAATTCCCTTCATCGATCTTGAGTCCGATGAGGAGGAACAGGTGGTTGACCTAGTTCTGGCATGGGCTAGGGATGATTATCAAGCCACGGAGCATGCCAGACATTCCGCTGAGCAAAAACAGCTCATGGATATTATGGTCGATTCTTTGATCAGCGCGGAGATGGCCAGAGCCGCGGAGCAAGCAAGAGCCGCGCTGTATAATTATGTGGAGTGCAAGGCCAAGTGTTAGTTCATTTTAGGGCACACTATGTATACTTATGTTAAAGAAATCAGTGAGGAATATTAGTAGTAATTATATTGTCCGGTTTTATGTTGGGAAAAGTCATGAACTGGCAGTACCCCAATATTTGACAACCTTGTCTTGTATGAAGATTCATGGCTTTCAAAGCAAGGTCTACCTTTGTGCTATGATGACCATACTCGGCACAAACATATGTTTTGACATTATAAACAAGATTGTCCAAGCAAGGTTTCCAAGATTTTTTGAAAGTTTATTTTTATATTTTTTATTGCCAAAATACCTTTTTTGTGAAGTAGGTGCCACAAATAAGATAGCAAATTGACCTCTCACAATGTCCACACAAACTATATCATATGGGAGGCATAGTCCCCGGATATCATGAATTTTTGAGCTTTTTAACTATAAATGAGTTTACTAGCATTTACCGGCAAAAATAATCTCATAAATCGAGCAAAGATCAAAAAAAATGAAAACCTGGGTGTGTGTGTGGGTGGGGGGGTCTTCCTTTTTAGTGTACTAGTATCAAGTAAAAATCGTGAAATTGCAATAACACAATATTAGACAACCTTGTCTTGTATGAAGATTCATGGCTTTCAAGCCAAATGAGCAAGGTCAAGTCCATATCCATGGCTACCTTTTTCCTATGATGACCATACTCGACACAAACATGAAAGCAAGGTTTTCAAGAATTTTTGAAAGTTTATATTTTTATATTTTTTTAGTGTCAAAATACCCTTTTTTTTGTGTGAAGTAGATGCCACAAATAAGATTGAAAATTGAGCTCTGACAATTTTCACACAAACTATATCATATGGGAGGCATAATCCCTGAATATCATGAATTTTTGCGCTTTTTAACTATATTCCACTCATTAAATGAGTTTAATAGCATTTACCGAGACATGAAGAATTTGAACTACAAGTGTGTTATAGTTTGGCCCCAAAATTATATAAAATTCATAAAAACTTACTATATCATGATTGTAGGCGATTGCAAAGAAAAAAGTACAAAAACATAACCCGTAGCTATGATTGGTCGAACAGACAATTTTGGCACTGTTTTGAAAAAACTCTCATAAATGGAGAAAACGTAAAAAAAATGTAAAACTAGGGAGAATCTTCCTTTTTAGTGTACTAGTATGGATGAAACATCATAAACTTGCAATACCACTATTTCATAAGAGAAGTGTTCACAAAATAGACAACCTTGTCTGAAGTTAAATGGCTTTCAAGTCAAATTACCAAGATCATGGAATATCCATGTCTACCTTTGTGATATGATGACCATATTCGGCACAAGCATGTGTTTTGACACTGTAAACAATGTTGCCAAAGCAATATTCCACAATATTTTGAATTTTTTTCAATTGTTTTAGTACTGAAATCAATCCTTTTTGTGAAGTAGGTACCACAAATAAGATAGCAAATTGACCTCTCACAATTTTCACACAAACTATATCATATGGGAGGCATAATCCTTGAATATCATGAATTTTTTAGCTTTTTAACTATATACCACTCATTAAATGATTTTAATATGATTTACCGACAAATATTCCCATAAATTGAGAAAAAGGTTAAAAATGGAAAAACTGGGGGAATATTCCCTTAAAATGAACTAGTATCAAAGGAAAATCATAAACTTCAATTTGCATCCAATTCGTGTCTAGAGCGCGTCCACAACGCGCCACGGCGCCACGACGCGCTCTGGACGCAAACTAGCATGGCATGAATGAAATTTTCGTCCAGTTCACGTCTAACATGGTATACATGGATTGCATTGTTTTTTTGGCTGATTTCGAGAAGGTCGAAAAAAACTTGCTTAGGAATGGGCTGTTTATCCTAGCTTTGGAGCTCATTTGGAGCACTCTTTTCACGACTAGGAGAAAAAAAGTACTACAAAGAACATGTTTGTTTAGGACTGGCCTATTTACCCTTGCAACATCAATACCCCAAAAATCCTGTTCACAAAAAAAGAAATTGTTCAAAGAAAATACCACAAAGAAGCTTGTGACGGTCAAGATAGTCAAGATGCTTCTATTGTCATGCCTTGTCAACCGCGGGCGGATTGATCTCTCCCGTCGATTCTACTTCTGCAGGCAATTTAATGTTCTCCTCGATCAAATCGAGGCACTTGATTGTTCCCAGCAGTTCTTGCCTAAAAACCCCCTTCGGTTCCACTGCAGTTCTATGTAGAGCAGTTCTCCTCCCACCGGCGGAACCAAACCAAAAAAAACCCCAATCCTTATTCCAGCGAGCAATGGCGGACGATAGCGACTGGCAAGAGAATGTCCCGAGCGACAACGTCTCCGTCGAAGACAAGGAGGGCTATAAGGGCTGGTGGGAGGGGGAGGCAGGACTCCCCCCAGACTCTGACGACTCCTCGTCATCGTCGTTGTCGAAGGAGGAGGAGGATGCGAAGGAGGAGGCGGTAGAGCCCCCCATTGACTACGACGCCGACGAGGAGGACGGCAACCACGACGCCGACGAGGAGGACGATGCCGACGCACCGCCGGCGAAGAGGCGGAAGCCCTAGGATTAGGACTTAGTATATAGTACTAGTATTACCACTAGGAGTAGTATTAGTACTAGTACTTGTATTAGTTTAGTAGTATTAGTACTAGTAATACAAGTGTCCGGCACCCCCCAATTGGGCCTCCAATTAGAAGGTGCCGGACACAATTTAGGCACCCCCGGTGGAGATGCTCTACAGTGAATCAAAACCTGACATCCAGGATGTCATAAACAGTTGTTTTTTTAGATAAAAGGAATTTTATTGCCCAGCTTTGAGTAAACAAAGCCAAGGTTCACCAGGAAAGTTCTACAACTGCTGCGGCATACAGCTTAGCCAAAGTAAAACAAACATGCTGTGGCATACAGCTTAGCCAAAGTAAAATACAACATGCTGCGGCATACAGCTTCGCCAAAGGAGAGCAATGCTAGAAGTAAACCGACACCACACTATGAAGGAGGAGAAGGCGGTGGTCGACATGCGAGGTGAAGCGTCCGGAGCTCGCCAATCAGCCACCTTGCTCCGTCCTGGTCCTTAGCCTTGAGCGCGGGAGCCCACAGCTGTAAGAAAAACACAGTTTTGAAAATAATGTCAGCGGGGTGACGGGTTACTTTTTTCTCGATACCAAGTTTATTTCTGGTCAGCCAAAGGGCCCACGATTGGGCTAGGAACAAGACCCAAAACATTCTACGATCGCGGCCAGATAGATTTGACAAAATAAGCAGAAGTTGCGCAAAGCTAGATGGGCCCCAATCGCTTCCAAGGGCCTGTCGCAGAGCGCTCCAAGCAAACTTAGCAAGGGAGCACTCGAAGAAGATGTGGTCGGCACTTTCCATCTCCCCGCAGAGAGCACACTTGCCATCATAGGGTCCAAACTGGGAAGCAATCTGAATGGCAGAGGATAGCCTGTCCAGGGAAAATTGCGACGAGAAGACTTTGATTTTTAGGGGAAGTTTCGCCTCCCACATATCCCTAAGATGTGGGAGGGTCGCCCGTTGCGAGAGGAAAGCATACACTGAGTTCACGGTGAAGCGGCCTGATGGATCCAGGGTCCAGGAGATCCCATCATAGGCAGGGTCCAGTCTAGTTGAGGTAGTGATGGAGTTCAACGTGTGCCATTGAGCGGCCCCCTCAGGGCCAAGAGTGCGACGAAAGCGACAGCCCTCGGTAACTGCCGAGCAGACCAAGATGGACGGATTATCACAAATGCTAAATAGAAGAGGGAATCTGTGGCAAAGGGGACCTTCCTCCTGCCACCAATCAAGCCAGAAGAGGGTCCGGAGCCCGTTGTGAACGCTTTGCTTGGCACCGGTGATGACCCCAAGAGGAAAGTATGATGCAGTACAGAAGCAGTTTTCCCTTGATTACAAAACCAAGGTTGTCAGATCCAGTAGGACTTGGAGAAGGCTTAGCAAGGTGTCAACGGCGCCGTTTAAAACAATTGACGTGGACCTGCACACAATCACAAACAAACTACTTTGCCCCAACAAAACAGAGAAGTTGTCAATATCTCCGGCTTGCTGAACACAAAGAATTAAATGTGTGGATGTAAAATATGATGAGAGTGAATTATGACCAGCGAGCAAATGATGATGAAAAGCTATTAAAACGGTTGTAAACAATATAGGAAAATAGAACCGGGATCCACAATTCACTAGCGGTGTCTCTCCAGAAGATATACATGATGGGTAAACAAATTACAGCATGGCAATTGACAGAATTGTGGCCGCACAACAAGGCTATCATAAAACAATATAGTTCACCGTTTCATCTAATATGGACATTACGTCAAAATACATAGACTGTTATCCAACTGCATCTATGAATAATAATCCACTCCGGGATCACTATCCAGCATGTCACCCAAAAGTATTAAGTTGCAAGCAACAGATCATTGCAATAAGCAAAGTGCATAATGCAAGCAATGTAAATAACACCGCTGTTTTCTCCCTAGTGGCAACAGCACATCTCTTGTCTTAATCGTTTTTGTCAACCCGAGCTCAGACAAGAGAGGCATGAACCCACTATCTAGCATAAATACTCCCTCATGCAACACTAATAATTACTTGGCCAAAGCATCCACTAGCATCGGAGAGCATGCAAGATCATAGATAAAACACAACACATAGATGAACAAAAGTAATGACTTCCACAATTCATCGGATCCATGCAAACACAATCATGTAGCAGTTACAGATAATATGATCTTGATCATGATAGGCAGCTCACAAGATCTAAGCAATGGAGTACAAGGAGGAGAGACAACCATCTAGCTACTCCCATGGATCCGTAGTCCCGTGGTGGACTACTCACGCATCACTCCGGAGGTAGGCATGGTGGTGGAGATGCCTCCGATGTCGATTCCCCTCTCCGACAGGGTGCCGGGAAGAGCTGCAGAACCCTCCCGAACTAGGGTTGGAAATGGCGGCGGCCTCAGACATGATAACTAGGTGAAACCGAATTAAACAAGGTGCTGAAATTTTTATTTTTTTTGTGTATTTCAGTTTTCGAGCAAACGAAAGGAAAAACAAGACTAACAAAAAATATACTAAGCAATACAATAACAAAGTAAAGTGAAAGGATGTGTGAAACTCCCCTAGCTGAAGCTTTCAAGTCCCCGGCAACGGCGCCAGAAAAGAAGCGTGATGACATGGATCACACGTTCGCTGGGGAACCCTAAGAGGAAGGTATGATGCAGTACAGAAGCAGTTTTCCCTTGATTACAAAACCAAAGTTGTCAGATCCAGTAGGACTTGGAGAAGGCTTAGCAAGGTTTCAATGACGCCGTTTACAATAATTGACGTGGACCTGCACACAATCACAAACAAACTACTTTGCCCCAACGAAACAGAGAGGTTGTCAATCTCTCCGGCTTGCTGAACACAAAGAATTAAATGTGTGGATGTAAAATATGATGAGAGTAAATTATGACCAGCGAGAAAATGATGATGAAAAGCTATTAAAACGGTTGTAAACAATGTAGGAAAATAGGACCGGGATCCACAGTTCACTAGCGGTGTCTCTCCAGAAGATATACATGATGGGTAAACAAATTGCAGCATGGCAATTGACAGAATTGTGGGTGCACAACAAGGCTATCATAAAACAATATAGTTCACCGCTTCATCTAATATGGGCATTACATAAAAATACATAGACTGTTATCCAACTACATCTATGACTAATAATCCACTCCGGGATTGCTATCCAGCATGTCACCCAAAAGTATGAAGTTGCAAGAAACAGATCATTGCAATAAGAAAAGTGCATAATGTCAGCAATGTAAATAACACAGGGAAATCACACCGCTGTTTTCTCCCTAGTGGCAATATCATATCTATTGTCTTAATCGTTTCTGTCAACCCGAGCTCAGACAAGAGAGGCATGAACCCACTATCTAGCATAAATACTCCCTCATGCAACACTAATAATTACTTGGCCAAAGCATCCACTAGCATCGGAGAGCATGCAAGATCATAGATAAAACACAACACATAGACGAACAAAAGTAATGACTTCCACAATTCATCGGATCCATGCAAACATAATCATGTAGCAGTTATAGGTAATATGATCTTGATCATGATAGGCAGCTCACAAAATCTAAGCAATGGAGTACAAGGAGGAGAGACAACCATCTAGCTACTGCTATGGATCCATAGTCCCGTGGTGGACTACTCACGCATCACTCCGGAGGCAGGCATGGTGGTGTAGATGCCTACGGTGTCGATTCCTCTCTCCAGCAGGGTGCCGGGAAGATCTGCAAAACGCTCCTGAACTAGGGTTGGAGATGGCGGCGGCCTCGGACGTCTTCTGGAAAATATGATCGGGTATTTAAGGTTTTCGGGGCGAAGACCAATTTATAGGCGAAGAGGCGACTCGAGGCGACGAAGGAGGGTGCCAGGTGGGGCCGCACCTGGAGGGGGTCTGGAGGCTGGGAGCATCCACTCCGGGCGTCCTTCGGGTTCCGTCTTTGTTTTAACTTGGAAATAAATCACGTAAATTTTCAGCGCGTTCCGAGAAACTTCACAGAACAACTTTTCTGAAACAAAAAGACATCAGAAAACAGGAGCTGGCACTGGGCATCTTGTTAATAGGTTAGTTCCATAAATCATGCCAAAATGATATAAAAACATTATAAAAACATGTGGCACTGATATATAATCAAGCATGGAACATCAAAATTATAGATATGTCGGAGACGTATCAAGCAGCCTTGAAGAGGTGTTTTATTTTGTGGATGCTTTTCCAGAATTGCGACCCCCCCCCCCCCCGGGTCCGAACTTGAGAAGACGTCTCCATTCAGGGTATATTTGGCCCTAATAAGAGTGGACCAGATCGTGTTGTCCATCTGATAGATTTTCCAGATCCATTTTAGCATGAGGGCCTGGTTCATGTGCTTTGAGTTTGTGATGCCGAGGCCCCCCCACTCCTTTGGTCTACAGACTGCAGGACAGTTCACCATATGATACTTGCGGTTCGGGCCAGCTCCTTCCCAAAAGAATCTGGCCTGGTGAGAATCGAACTGTTCGTGCACTCCATCCTGGAGGAGGAAGAGGCCCATCGCATACATGGGGAGACTAGCCAAGTAGGAGTTGGATAGGATCAGCCGCCCCCCGAGGACAGAAACCTACCGATCCAAGGCTCGACTCTGTCGGCTAACTTTTGGATGAGAAAGGCCCATTGTTCCGCTGTAAGCTTTTTATCAGCAATATGGAGACCAAGGTAGGTTAGCGGAAGTGACCCAGCTTGCAATTTAGGCGGTTAGCCACCCTAACTTGGATCTCTCGGGGTTGCCCCAGCACCACGACCTCGCTCTTGTGGTAGTTAATCATTAGGACCGACATGTTCTCGAAGCACATAAGAAGGAACTTGAGGTTAGCCAACCCTAGCTCATTGTATTGGATCATGATAATCGTGTCGTCGGCATATTGGAGGTGGGAGACGCCACCCGGGACCAAGTGCGGCACAACCCCCGGGATGTGCCCAGCCACGCAGGTCGCGAATAGAATAGCCGAGAGCCCCTCGGCCAGAAAGTTGTATAGCAGCGGGGACAGAGGGTCCCCTTGACGCACTCCCGTTTTATTACGAAAGAAGGGGCCCATTTCCCCATTAATAGAAACAGCGGTCTATTACCCAGCCACTAATTGGGAAATTTTGTGGATGTATCCGGCGTCAAACCCTTTGTGTCGGACTACCTCCGTGAGAAAGTCCCAGTTCACTCTATCATAGGCCTTTTCGAAATCCAATTTAAGCAAGATGCCCCCTAGCTTCTTGCTTTTAGGCTCATGTAAAATTTCGTGTAGGGCAAGGGCCCCGTCCAGTATAAAGCGGCCTTTGATGAACGCCGTCTGAGTGGGGCGAATAACCTTGTTATCAACCGGGTCCAGACGAGATGCAAATGCTTTGGAGATGACTTTAAAGATCACATTGATGAGAGCAATAGGGCGAAATTGAGATATTCTGTCGGCTCCGGGAATTTTTGGAATCAAGGTTAGCACGCCAAAGATGAGGCGCGAGATGTCAATTCTCCCAAGAATGAAATCGTTGAGGATGTGGAGCACCCCATGCTTCAGCAAACTCCAGTATTTTTTGAAGAACGACATCGGGAACCCGTCCGGACCAGGGACAGTATCGGATTTCATATATTTGACGATGGCTTCTAGTTCGTCTTCAGAGAATGTTCGAGAGAGGGCCTCATTGTCTGCCTTCGAGACCGTCTGAGGCCCTACCCAAGTGTTGGTAGCTAAGCCACAGTGCCGAGGTGAAGTGGAGCCTAGGAGTTCGTGGTAGAAGCTATAGATGTGTTCCTGCAGTGGCAACTTTCCCATGATGGTGCCACCGTCCGAGGAAAGCGAGGTGATGTTGCATTTGAGTCGTTTCCCGTTAGCCACTGCATGGAAGTTGTTGTGTTGGCATCCCCTTGGAGCGCCCATCTAATTCTGTCGCGTTGGCGCCAATATTCCTCCTCAATTCTATACAGCTGCAGCAGCTGTTCTTCCAGGTGATATCTATAGGCCCATTCCTCATCCTCTAAACCCGAGAGGTCGGCCTTAGAGTCCACGTTTTTTATTAAAGCTAACAGGTTATCCTTCTAGAGACGTGAATCCTTCCCAAGGTTACGGCTCCACCCTCTAAGAACTTGCCTGAGGCCCCCGCTCATAAAGTTCCACCAATCCACTATATCTCTCCCCTTAACCATCGCCGCCAGCTAGGCCCAGGAAGCAAGCACGAGGTCATCAAAGTTGGGGAGCTCAAACCATCCTGTTTCGAAGAAGAAGCGGTTACTACGTATCGGGGCGCCCTCGCCCATGTCCATAATAAGAGGGGTATGGTCGGACCCAAGGCTGGTGTCAGCCATCAGCGTGCAAAGGGGGAAGGACAGCACCAAACATGCTGAGATGAAGACTTTGTCGAGGACGCACCACAGTGGGTTAATACGCTTGTTGGTCCAGGTGTAGCGAGCCCCGGATCGCTACACCTCGTGCATTCCCCAGTTAGCAATGTGCGAGTTGAAAAGCTGCACCCTAGGCCAGTTGATACGGTCGTTATTCTTGTCCTGCCTACCGCGGATCAGGTTAAAGTCTCCTCCCATTATGACCGGGGATTGGCACCTAGCAATCTTACCAGAGATCTCAGACAGGAACTCTTCCGTCTTGGAGTGGTCCGCCGGGCCGTAAACGTTAATCAGCCAGTACTTCAAGTTAGTTGGACGGTGTAGCACATCGAAGCTAATGAAATAGGACCCCATGTCCAAGGACCCTACTTCAAACATGTTGTCCCTGACTCCATGAAGGCATGAACAACCGCCTGAGTGCCCACAAGCCGGGAGCCAGCTCCAGAATAATTTCTCCCCGACCTCCATCCCTCGGAGTTCAGGGTCAGAAATTTCTCGCTTAATCGTCTCGTGGAGACACACCACGTCAATTCTTTTGGTCCGGAGTATATCCTTGATCATAGTTCGGCGCCCCGGCACACCAAACTCGCAAATGTTTAGGAATAGGCAATGCATTATGAGACTCCCTTTCTAGCCCGTGCTTGGCGCTGATTACTCTTATTAATTCAGGGAAGCAATAACTAAATCTGATAGAAATCAGATGCAGCAAACCTAAATCGTGCCGGACTTGTTCTCCTGCAAATCATTGCGTTTGTACCTGAAAAGGAGGAAAAGTTATTCAACTGGCTCTCGGCCAGCCGGCCGACCGGGAGAAGTTCTAATCGTTCATCAGATAATTAACTATAAGGGAAACCAACAAAAAACAGCTGAAGTATGTATGGTGCTGCCTTATTCTGATCGATGCCACAGCTTGTTGAAAGTACCGTTCTGTTTTTCCGGCAAGAGGGCATCAGTGCTAGCAGCTGCAAAATAACCTTGTCTACAGCAACCCTATCTATTTGCTTCGCTGTCCTAAGAATTTAGACTCGAATCTTCAACGCGCCGACCCAAACGGACCTGTTTTTCGTTTGTTTTTTGGTCCGTTTGGGTCGCGAAAAGGACAGGGTTCTGTCCCCGTCCGGCATTTTCTGGTCAGTGCACCCAACGGGCCGACCCATTTGGTCCGCCCCTTCCTTTTTTAAAAAAGTTAAAATTATATTTCATATTACTCCACACATTACATAGTTTTGAGAATACATTCTCTGATTTCTTCTACTAGATTAATACTATTAGATTAATAAAATTTTAGGAAGACTTCCGATGCCGGCGATGGATGACCCAACAAATTTTAACAAAATTGGCCGCTTGTGGCAGCACGGTCTTGCTGGATCTCCTCCGGCCTAGTGGCCGGTGGCGGCACGGACTTGCTGGCTCTTCCTGCCAGGATACCGGCGTCGGGGTCTGTCCTGGCGACTCCCGTTGCGCCGGATATTTTAACAAAATTCGCCGCTGGAGGTCTTCAACGGCTGCTGCTGGTGCCCTCCTCACGGCCGCATTTGCGGCCGCTCGCACGGGCCTCGGCAAGCGACGCGCGGGTCGCCCGCGCCAAGTTGGCGTCCTCCTTCCTCTGTCGGGCAAGCTCGGCCTGGAACTAGTCCAGCGAGCGCGCCATGGCCTCCTTGAGGTCCGGGCCGCTCGAGTCCTCCGAGTCCAGGTGGATCACCTCGACCACGCTATTCGCGGCAGGGGTGGTGGCGCTCGCGGTGGAGCGAGCGGGGGGCTGGCAGTGGTGTCGACGGAGGCCGCCGCGACCCCAGCAGCGTACGAGTCCCCCTCGGGGTCCGAGTCGTCGGAGTACGCCATGGTCCTCCTCACCTCCTCCGGCAGCCTTTCTGGAGCCCGGTAATGGGGCATGCCGATCCACGCCGGGCTCGTGGGAGTGCGTTGAGAGAAGCTGCCGCGGTAGCACCCTAGCGCGCTCCGGCGGTCTATCTCGAGCTGGTCGAGGAGGTGCTGCGGTGGCGGCAGCGGTGGTGAATCCATACAGGTGGCCGGGGGGTGGTGGAGAGGTGTGGCCAGAGGAGCTGGGGAAGGAAGTGTGGCGGCGGGGGCGCTAGGGTTTTGTGAGCTAGGGTTTGGCTCGCCGGCGTCCATATAAAGGCCACTCCCGCCACATTTATGATGGTGGTTGGCCATTGAATTACGCCGACAGGCGGGCCAGGGGGGAGTGGGGTGGACACCGCGAGGAGTCCACACGCGTCCGCACCGACGCAAACCCGGCTCAAATTTGGGCCGGATTTGGGTCGAAACGGACGAAAAAACAGACGTCGGACTGTTTGCGTCGGCGCGTTGGGCCCTGGTTTCAACCCATCCGGAGCGAAACAGACCGTTTCGGACGAAATGGGTCGGCGCGTTGGAGATGGCCTAATGGTTCCATCTAATTCTATGGCGGAGGGCCGGTCAGGTCGCGTATAGATGGGACGTCAGCGGCATAGCGCAGAAGATCGGAACTTCGGAAGAGGAGTCGGGGAGGAGCAGTCATCTCCTGAATAGATTGATACGGTCTTGCTTTTTTTAACAGGAAAAGATAAAAAATTTGGAAGATGTGGGGGCATGAACCCACGACCTGCTGCTTGCTTAGGGGTACAGCCCATTCTTTAGGAAATTATTACGGTGAAAAGGAGATATCTCGGCTGTCTATCTTTCAATCTACGGTGGATTTTATAGTTTAGACGTGAGGATTAACATGAGAGCTCGTACGATGCCTCCAATTAGTAGATGTAAGATTATTGTTTAGTGGTTGAAGCCTATGTAAAAAAGAACAACTTTTGTGCTAATGAAGTATTATATTTCCTAATCGTCAACTTAAAGAATTATACAAAGAAAGGAATGACGTAGTTAATTTATCAACAAATTTTCCATAGAAACCAAGGCCAGGGCAGCGTTGGTCCCGCAAAGTGTGACTCAGCAGCCGAGAGTTGCACTAGCGGTCAAACCCAGCAATGAAATATTTAGATTTCCTAATTTCTGTTCCAAATCATAATTTCATAATTTCAATCTTAATAGTCAAAATAAATGCCTATAATGATCTACATTAGGCATGCAAAGTGCATAGACGAAGGAACGACGTAGTTAAAAAAACGAATTACTTCTTAAGTTGATCATGATTTAATAAATGTCAACACAGCTAGTTTAAACATAAATGCTTAATCTTATTGCCACTTCTAAGGTCAAATAGCATTACTCGGAAGTCTATTTGACTTTAGAAGAGCACCAAGCTAAACACTTACATTGAATGCAGTGCGCAAACTTTTATAAACTGCTTGTTCACCCTCCAAACTAGCGAGGTGGGACTAAACATGCGGTCTGCCATGACCGTCCGGGCCCATACGTCAGGCTAAGTAATGGTCAAACATTGTTGACCCGACGGAAACGGACGTTAGGCCATCTTTTAGCCTCGAAAGAGCGAAGTGGGGCAAAAGCGAGGAGAGCTAACGAAGTAGGGCTAGAACGAGGAGAACTAAGTGAAGTAGGGCAGGAAAAATAAAAAACCCTTTTCAGAAAAGAAAGTGCATGATGCTATTGTCAGATGGAACATAATAAAGCTCCAGGACCAGACGGGTTCCCTGCTGAGTTTTATCAAAAATTCCAGAATATCATAAAATTTTATTTAATGCAATGTTTTCTCAATTGCAAGCAGGAGACTTACCTTTATTTAGATTAAACTTTGGAATTATCACGTTGCTGCCCAAGAAAGAGGATGCTAGTCGTATAGAGCAATATAGGCCCATTTTCGGTTAAATGTAAGTTTTAAAATCTTCGGAAAAGTGGGCACGGACCGAGTAACATCTCTAGCCAGCAAAGTAGTTCGTCCAACACAGACGGTGTTTATTCCAGGCAGGAATATCCTTGAAGGTGTGGTAGTGCTACACGAGACGATCCACGAACTTCATAGGAAAGAGTTGGACGGGGTACTTTTCAAAATTGACTTCGAAAAGGCATATGACAAAGTAAAATGGCCGTTCATTCAACAAGTTCTACGCATGAAAGGTTTCACACCGCAATGGTGTGATTGGATTGCTAGATTAATTCAAGGTGGGAGTGTGGGTATTAGTGTTAATGATGACATAGGCCATTACTTTCAGAATTTGAAGGGTTTAAGACAAGGGGATCCGTTGTCCCCTCTTCTCTTTAACCTTGTGGCGGATATGTTGGCCATTTTAATTGCTAGGTCCAAGGTGGATGGCCAAATTGGAGGTCTAATACCACACCTTGTCGAGGGAGGTGTTTCTATCCTTCAATATGTGGATGACACAATATTGTTTATGGAACACGACATTGTGAAGGCCTTGAACATGAAACTAATATTGGCCTTTTTTAGCAGCTAACGGGGTTAAAAAATTAATTTTCATAAGAGCAGACTTTATTGCTTTCGTCAAGCGAAGGAGAGCCAAGAGGAGTACCGTCGTATTTTTGGGTGTGAGGTCGGTTCATTGCACTTTAGATATTTGGGGATTCCAATTCATTATAGAAAGTTACTAAACAAAGAATGGAAGCCTGTAGAGGACCACTTTGAGAGAAAAATTAGCATTGTGGGTGGCCAAGATGTTGTCATACGAAGACCGTCTTGTGCTCATTAATTCGGTGTTGACGAGTCTGCCAATTTTCTTGTTGTCCTTCTTTGAAATACCTAAAGGGGTACGTAAACTATCGATCACTTTTTTTGGCAAAGTGATCAGCTCAAGCGGAAATATAGATTAACTAAATGGAATATTGTGTGTAGACCGAAAGACCAAGGGGGAATTGGTATTGCGGTTTTTATAAACAAAAAAAATATATTCCTGTTGAGTAAGTGGCTGTATAAGTTATTAAATGAAGAATGAGTGTGGCAAGAGTTATTAACCAACAAGTACTTAGGGGGTAAAACGTTATCACAAGTACAAGCCAAACCGTTAGGCACACCATTTTGGAAATGTTTAACAAGAGTGGATGGTTTCTTTGCTCGTGGCTCTTTCTTACTAGGTAATGGGAAGCAAATTCGTTTTTGGGAGGATAGATGGGGGAGCAAATTCGTTTTGGGGAGGATAGATGGTTAGACCATAATTCATTAGCGGATGAATATCCTACCCTATACAATATAGATTCAAACAAGAACTCAACGATTGCTCATGTTCTTAACTCCACGCCTATAATCTTCCGTTTAGGCAAAATTTAATAGGAAATCTTAGATCTATTTGGTTGCACTTAGTTGAGAGATTAAGTAAATCTTGTAGATCAACCGGATAGGTTTAAATGGTCATTGACAACAAGTGGGGTGTTCTCAGTTAAGTCTTATTATTTGGATTTAATCAATGGGCATACGATAGATGTAAGAAATATCTATGGAAATTAAAAATACCTCTAAAGATTAAAATATTTTTTTGTTTTCTTCATAGAAAAGAATTGTTGACGAAGGACAATTTGGCTAAGCGGCAATGGACAGGGTGTAAGAAATGTGTTTTCTGTGATGCGAATGAGTCTGTTGAGCACCTGTTCATTTCATGCACTTTTGCTCGAGATATTTGGAGATTAGTGCATTTTACTTTCAATATCTACCCACCAACTAGTGTCTCAAATATGTTTGGCGGATGGTTGATTGGGGTAGAAAAAGTTACCAAAACCCATATTAGGATTGTTATAGCGGCCATTCTTTGGGCTATTTGGAACTGTCGCAATGATATTGTCTTTGATAAAACATCTTCTATTCATTATTAGTAGGTTATCAACAAGGCGATTTATTGGATCCAAATGTGGTCCTTTCTTCTTCATGTGGACCGGCGTGGGTTCATGGAGATATAGAATGTACTCGCATGATGACGGTCGTACGGGCTATCTTCTGCCGGGCCAGGTAGCAACATCATAGACAACTTCATGTTTATAGCTGTGATTTTCAAGTGGTTGATCTTTGTATCCACTTTGAGTGATCCATGAATTGTAAAATTTGACTTGTTCTGAACTTGATAATAAAATGCGGTAACGTTGTGTGCATCATTTTGATGTAGAGGCCGGGGATCCGCACCCCCCTTTTCGGAAAAAAAAATCCATGATTCCCACCTGCCACGACCTCTGTGAGATTGCAGAGAAATTAAACACTCTGTGCAGGAATGTCAAAGAACCTAGGGCAACGGCGGTCTGACACGTCTAGCAGGCAACATCGACGGCTGCTACGTCTGCGACCAAGCGGGACACATCGCCAGGGACTGTCCCAACGTCTGTGGAGTATGACAAGATTTCATGTGTGCTAGTATGATAGACTTCATGTGGTCTAGTATGGCAACGATGATCTTGATGTTGTTGTGGTAGACCATAGCTCACATGTGCTAGCCCAAATGATGCATGACAATAATATTTCTTTTTGCTTAACATTATAGTGATGCATTTTTCTCGACGGTAACCATTGTAGGACATTAATGACAATGATGATACGAGGTGCCCCAACGCCGTCACCATGGATTTCAAAGGTGAAGTCCTTCCTCTATGAGAGCCCCTATACTTTGCCTTCGGATGGTATACTACTTTAGCATTGACTCTTGTACATTGATAGGTGTGACACGATGAGTACGGACGCGAGGGAAGGTGCCAAGGAAGCGCAACAAGTATGCGATATAATATAGATAGTGCTCATCCCTCCCCTTGAGGAGAAGATACCTCCCCTTGTGGAGAAGATCCCTATGGGATTCAAGACCTCTCCTTAGATTCATGTATTGAGTTGTCTAAAACCCCTCATTGCATAACGTCTCTCGTGTGGAAGATTCTGCTTCATGGTCTCTCTTCCCCATGATTCTACCACACGCACGCCATCTCTCTCAAGGAATTCTACCACACGGTCTCTCCCTTGTGATTCTATTGGACCGGTCGGACCGATCGGTGACGGAAACATGCGCGTCAGTTGTATCTACCTCGTGTTCTTGTGTTCTTATCTTTCGCCTCGTGTTCTTCGTGTTCTGCGTGAGTTCGCCCACCCGTCCAGCTATCCTACAAGCTTGGATCCTATCTTTAGCCATGTTCTGTCGTTGTATAAAACCCATCCCTTTCCCTCTTTCGCCCCAGACTCTCAGCCGCCGGAGTCTCAAGATGAAGAGGTGGTTGAGCTGCCCTTGCTTTCTTCTTTGGCATGTGTCGAGAACTCGAGATGCATTAGAATCTTCGTATCAAGGATATTCTTAGAAAAAATGCTATCAAGGATTGAAAGGAAAATATGAGGTGGTCAATGAACGTGAAGTTCATGAAGTGGCATTCTTTCTTGTTCACCTTCATTCTGAACAAGATGTGTGATCTCATCTCCTCTAAGGTCAGAACTGACAAGGGTTTCAAGGAGTTGCACCTCAACACTGTTGCCAAGATGGTCTTTGGAGTTCTCTAGCACCGAGGTGACCTCAACTCAGGTTTACAACAACTCGAGGAAGTGGAGAACTGGGTGGATCCTTCTTTCAAAGTTGTAAGACCTTAGTTGTTCATAGTGGGATGGGGACGACATTATCTCGGAGGTTGCACACTACAGAGGCCACCTCATGGTTAGCTTCATTGTGTAACTTTGTTCACATGCATCTAACATGTCAATCACAAGTAACTTCACTATTGTTTGTTCTAGGATCACCCTAAGAACACTAAGTTCCTCAACAAGCCCATCGAGAACTACTCCCATATGGATATCGTCTTCTCCTTTGGTATGGCCACTGGTAAGTTCACCATGGACTCCAACGGGCCTCCCGATATGCCTTCTCCTTACTAACCACACACTCATGAGTCACATACCATCATCCTTGATGGTCTGACAAGGCTGGTGAGTATGTACCTTCTCCTAATGATGAGAGGAAGAGGAATGCCTTGCTAGATGAGGAGGTGACTGTCTTCACGAGCACGACCGCCAAGGAGGTCGCGGCCGCCACCAGAGAGAGAGCACGCTTATTAACGTGCACCCTGATCTCTATTACTCTATAGCGTTGTCATGGACACCGCTGGATTCAGTCTGTCGGCCCTGATGACAAGGCTGGTGAGTATGTACCTCCTCCTAATGATGAGAGGAAGAGGAAGAGGGGTGCCTTGCTTGATGAGGAGGTGATCGGCTTCACTAGCATGACCGACACCATCAAGAAGGTCGCCACCGCCATCAGACAGAGCACGCATGTCGACATGCACCCTGGTCTTTATTACTCTATGGCGTTGTCATGGACACCACTAGGTTCTATCTGTCGGCCCTAATGCTGGCTCTGAGCCACCTCCTGGACAATAAGGCACAAGATCTTAGCTTTGTTGGGATGAGCCGGTGACCATAGGGAGATCTGGCTTAGAACCTTCCCAACGAAGCACTACTATGTGTAGTACGGAGTACAAGGTCTGTTGGGGATGCTGGTGAGGCATGCATGATGATGATGAATATTTTGCGTAGATAGGACTTTAAAACTGATGATGGCCTATCTATTTTGTTGAGGTGGTATATACCTAACCCCTCAAATGCTTAACTTGCGGTGGTGGTTGTAACATTACACCTTTTTTTTATGTGGTGTTTAGGTTGACATCATAGTAGGCACGAAAATATTTTGCTCCTTTTGGTATATATGGTCAATGCATGCTACTTGGAAGTGTCATCTACGACCCCAAGAAGCCAATCAGAAGAACCAAGCACAAATTCTGACAAAAGAAAAAAAGATAACTCAGCACCAGTTTTCAAATGTTTGCCCCCGTGGCCTCCAATTAAGCTTCTGAGTTCCCGACACGGGCTAGTTCCATTTCTCATGGTAACGTCCAAGTAAGCCTCCGAGTTGGCTAGTTCCAATTTCTCATGGTAACGTCCAAGTAAGCCTCCGAGTTCCCTACACGAGCTAGTTCCATTTCTCATGGTAAGTAACGTCCAAGTAAGCCTCCGAGTTCCCAACACGGGCTAGTTCCATTTCTCATGGTAAGTAACGTCCAAGTAAACCTCCGAGTTCCCGACACGGGCTAGTTCCATTTCTCATGGTAACGACTGAAGGAGGCTGATCCTTATACCATCTCCTAGTATGGCACCAGAAGACACCAGATGACTCAGACTACAAATGTTAGGGCGGCCTACTACTCTAGAAAGGTCTTCGTTATCGACTTTTCACTTGACTTTATACCATACACAACTCTACAATGTACAACTGCTGCAGAAGTTATGATATATGTAAACCTCATATGCAGCAACTCGATTGCTATATTGTTTGCCTCCACAAATCATTTCATCGCAAAGTTGTTAGCAGCCATATGTCCAATCTCTGCTGGCTGGAGCCGTTTGATATAATATTTTGATCCCCGTGAAAGATCGATTCGTTTTCGCCTCTCCGCTGGGAGGGATTCCATTGAGCATTCCTTGAAGCCACGCCGGACAAACCTGTGGAAGTTCAAATGTAACATGAGAAACATCCAGTATGTACCGAACAAGATGGAGGTCCAGTACTCTTTAAGACATGTTTTTTTCACCACCAGAAAAGGAATGCGCTCTCAAGGCGGGGAGCAGATATAGCATGTTTTAGTGATGAATCAAGAAAGATGGAGAGGTTGGCTCTTAATTCCTATTCAAACTATACTGGAAGGAAATGTAAAGTATTCCAGATTGAACACAGTTTTTACTAACAAAGCTTATTGTTCCATATGATGCTATAGAGCTTAAAATGTCAGACATAAATATTAATTTGACCACAACTAGAACACAAGTACATACCAATCTGCTGTCCGTGTGGTAAGCAGGAATATTTTCTCAAGACCAAGGGATAATGCCTTCTTCTCAACATAATCTGCAGGACAAAATCACCATGATAAGTATTGATGAACAGCAGTTGCATTGCGGTGCACAATAATTGCTAGAGAAAGATAATTTTGAAGATGACAACATGCAAGGTGAAAACTCAATTGTGGTGGTTTTTTTAGGCTTGTTGGCTTAAACACGAGACCAAAAGGGAACATTTGCCCAGAAAATTTTGGTCTCGTGTTTAAACCAACTATCGAATTCTTATTCAATTTGTGTTGGTAGAATCAATTTCAAAGACTACATCAAAATGGCAATAAAACGAAGCCCAATAAACAGTGTATCAATGCTCTGGAGGTATCATACAAACCAAGCTTCAAGCTTTTACTAATGTAATTTCGTAGAACTTCACTTTTCCACCGGGGTAAGTCAAGGAACCTAGACCTGGTTGATACCAGGAACCAACCTGTTATATCTTCCCAGCTGCCATTTTCTTTTTCAAGTTCCCCTTGTTCATTTCGAGATTAATGTTTACAGCACATAAAACAAACATTAACATACACTTCTGTGAAAAATAATTGGAAGTACGGATTTGGATAGCCCTTACTGGCTAAACTGATCTCGGTAAATGAGGTGGGAATGACCAGGTTACCATCATTTTCCAAACCAAAGTCATATGATTGTACCAACACTATCTGCAACTGATGCGAATTTTAAAAACTAGGGAACTATGCTAATTTGCAAAAATCTTACCAAGTAACTTGTCTCCTTGACCCTGTCCTCGGCATTCTTCAGATACAGCTATAGCAGCAACTTCCCCAGATTTATCCTCAAAAAAGGGAAAGAGAGCAGCACACGCAATAATTGAACCATCTCTTTCCACGACAATAAAAGACTTCAATGCGTCCAAAAGCTGTTGAAAGAAAAAGGAGAATGATTTTTTCAGTTTCCTAAAGAGGGATCTGTTAGCTGAGGCAAATGGCTTAAAGTTTCTGCTGCTCAAAGTTCACCTCTTTATCTGTTCGCCGCACTAGGACACCGGATTCTTCTAGGGGGCGAATGATCTTTCTAATACCAGAAAAATCTTCCTCTCTAGCAGTTCTTGTTCCTTCATACATATCTCTGTGGAATGAGTGGAAACAAATTATTTCCCAGCACTTTGCTCCTATAAGATATATGCATTAACTATGTCCTGATCCAGATCATATCCACACA
Source organism: Puccinellia tenuiflora (assembly GCA_012064385.1). NCBI lineage: Eukaryota > Viridiplantae > Streptophyta > Magnoliopsida > Poales > Poaceae > Puccinellia > Puccinellia tenuiflora. Next base: position 666,291 of record QRDG01002441.1, on the reverse strand, counting down.
ACAAGAACACGCACACACAGATTCAGATCGTGGCGTACATTATCCACTATGAAATTTGATGGAATGCATGCATTTTGAGCAATTACAGGAACAACTTTTTGTGAAGCATAGAAAAATATATAAATCAATAGCTTAATAGGCATATAGGTGCAAGGAAAGTATGGAATTATGGGCTTAGACATCAAGACTAATGTTTCATGGAATGTGGAAAGCATCAAGAGTTTCAATATACCTAGCTATCAATGTTCCCGCACCATCTCTTGTGAATAATTCTAACAACAATGATCCCCCAACCGTGCCATCTATGATATGAACTCTTTGGACACCACCCTGGACATGTAAAGAAAAGGAAATTCTAATCAGGAAAAAGGAACAACACCAGTGAATGAATAATACATAAGAAACATGTAATGATGTACATCATATACTGTTGCCTCATGTAAACAGAATATTCAATGGATCATAGTAGATACCATTCTCGAAGCACATTGCAGATACAAGTATCACTCAGGTCAATAAGCAAATATATACAATCAAGAAAAAAAAAGGTCTTTGGGCAGGATAGTTGTATAACAATATACTATGCATATGACAAATGATGCACACTGATGAATGTAGCCAAAATTGCATCTAATGAAGCAACATGCATTCATAAACCATAAGCAGTTTGGAACATAATAGCATCCTGTAATATTCAAGTTTGTTGTTAACAATGTTGGAATCCTAGAAACAATTTAACCTAGTTAAGTAGCAACTTCGGAACTCACACTTCTGTACACCTAAATCCAGATTCAGAAATACGCTTTTTAAAAATGTCTCAAGGGAGAAGCGCAAAACTTACGTGGCATACATATGCTGCTGCTGCCAACTCTGAAAGGTAACCGTTTGATCTGCTCAACCGCTCCTCACCTCCAATAGCAAACCCTTGCTCACCAGACAGACCATTTCCATTATTGAAACCCACACCATTGCGAAAGGATGCAGTGTAATCACCAACAAAGTCCCTTCCATTCCATACTGGTTCTTTCTCCTCATTGATAGGAAAGTTAAGGGCATAACTAATGTCCTCCTCACCTACAACCTTGACATAATTTGCAGCAGTCTCACTCTGCTTAGCGCGTGTTCTGATTAGCATATCTGCTTCCTCGATAGACATGAAACGGTTGACTCGGCCATGCTCATCATATATTTGGCCATCAACAACACAGATAAGCTTGTCTGCCTCAATAGCTAAAGCACATGCTGTCGCAACTTCATAAGTGCTGAAAGTTAGAAAAAGTAATAGTAATATTAGTACATATCAACGATAAGAATGGTGTATCTGTCATCATCTTGTATTTCATAGAAAATGCCAACATGAAATTATATGTACGGTTGCATACTGAATTTTAGAAATGCAACTGCGCAAACAGAAGAAAGAACTACAAAGTGGATGAATTAGAAATCGTACTTGCAGTTTAACACCTCTCCTGAACTGGAGTATCCCATATTGCTCACAACAACTATGCTATCTCTATCAAGTCTTTCTTTTATCCGCGAAACATCTATTTTCTTAACTTCACCAGTGAATCCATAGTCAATGCCACCAACAACTCCTCGTCTCTGCCACAAAACGACAAACATTTGAATTCAGCATATTTCAGAATTCAGAACTAATATAAAAACCCAATATATTTTCAAACGTGATTAGCTTACTCTAAAGAAAAAAAGATGCCAGGTGGAGATTCGAAATTGTTAACTTAAGTACACCTAAATAGTTTAAAATAACAAAGCTTAAAAGTCATATAAGCACATAATATTAATACCTCCCAATGGGTTCAGTTGGTTATTAAGTTACGTCTGATCTAATGTATTATTGGTGTGTGCATAGGCATATTAGATATTACCCCTTTCAAGTTTCAACTGCATCTATCATCAGACAGCCATACTTATTAGGTTTTGTTAGGGGAAATAAGTTGACCTTTTATGCTTTACAGTTCTAGTAACTACAGATATGGTGCATGGCCAAAAACAAGTTAAGAATATGCTTATAATGGTATAAATATGTTTACAACGTTCTAATCAAAGTTGATCTTCCAAAGAACTTCAAATGGCTCTACTCCTAAACATGTGTTCTCCCCTATTTCGGCACTCACTACTCTTAGTAATGTAATTTGCATCTAGAAAACAGAAGAAAAAACGATGACATGCTACGAAAAAACAATACAGTAAAGTATATGGTATTCACCTTAGCGCCAAGGAAGTTTCCACTTGCAACATTGTCAGAGATTTCATGCCAACGACCATTAACACCATGTCGACGAAGATCTAACATTGGGGGGCCAGGAGATAGCTTTGCTTCTATAGTAAGGCGTATCCTGCCAGCTGCCTCCATTGCAGCATCTAATGAATCAGAATCTGTAATGCGGTAACGACCTCCATAACTGGCCTTCTTTCCTGAGAGAAATTCATAAAATGAGCTCCTTCACCACCATGCACACATGTAGTACAATCACCAATACTATTTAAAGGAAAATCTGGGCAAAAATGAGCATCAACCATAGCATCAGTACAAGTACAAAACTGATTATATCACAGCTTTTACTTACAGGCTATCACCAACAACATAAGAAGCAAAAAATTATTAAATTTAATGTTAATCTCCATTTCCAAAAGTGTGTGCTGGACAAACAATTACTAGAATGCACCACATATACTTCTGTTATTGAAAGCGAAATGCATCCAGCTCTCCAGACATGTTATGTATATGCAACAACAAAAAAAAATTTGTTTCTAGGTAATCTTTATCCAGAGCCCAGCATATCGCAAATAAAACCATTCTACTTTCATTATACGCTACCAAATATCAAATAGGGCATATACAAAGCCAACAAAAAATTGGTAATATATTTCGATGATCTTCTCAGTTTTCTGGTATGGGAAGAAGTTTATTTCTGCCAAATACATTTTGTTTTGTTCAAGCAGTAAACAAACTCGGGAAACTTCAATAGATTGGACGTTCAAAATACACAAAAAACATAGCCGTTCAAAACATTTAAAGCATATTCAAGAGTTAAAAGTGCAAATCTTCAGCTAACCTCTCTCTGCCAAGAGCTTATCGATCTGAACATGCGTTCCAGGAACAAGGACGAATTTGATCCCAAGACCATGTAGAAGTGATATATCCTGCATGTTTAAGTAAAATGTAAATTTCATGGAACTACATAAAGTACAAAACTAATTATATATTTATATTACAGAAAATTTCAACAAAACTACACTATTTAAATTATTGGGAACTACACCTTTGGTGGCCTGTTGTTCCAGTCAATGGACAGTGACCAAGCCCATCTTTATGTAACAAACGGTAAACTCTACCTATTATGGTAAGTGGAAAGCTGTCACACGGGCCATGCAATACCTCATTACCCTACTCGTGTGGCTCTGAGGTGGCTAAACACTGAAATCTACTGCACCCTGCCTCCACCAAGTCAACCAGCAGGTCATCTGTGGCGGATAAATTGCCATGTGTCACATAAAGATGAGCTTGTTCGATGAGTGTTTTTCTTATAGGAATGTCAAATTAAGTTAGTTCTCTAAAACATTTTTTTCAAACTGTAGTTTTGGTTAAAATATGTAGCAGATTCACATGAAGACATGAAAACTGTAGTGAAATCCGTGCCTTGCAAAATATAGAGTAGAAAACTCCACTGCACAACTGTAGCAGCTTGATTGTTTATATGAGTATATGACCAGACTAAATAGGATAATTGACTAAAATTAAGATTGAGGGCGAGGGGATTGCAACAGCGAACATACTGGACAGGTAGAAATGAATTTGAGAGAAAGAAGGGAATCAAAGATGATCGAAGACACATGAAGCTAGACTGTACACCGCATGCAAAAGAAGTGCCAGAGTTGTTAGCACTTCCGTTGTCTGACTCTGTACTGGCCGCCCAATGGCCACTTAACAATTACAAAATAAATTAGTCATGAAAAGTTTAATGCTAAACTACCGGTACTCATCAGCCTGGAGAACATACAGAACTCAACCAACCTAACTTCATAACAACTTGCAAAAGACAAGTCTAAATTAAATCCAACCCAATGGATGAAGAAAAATATGACTCGATTGTGAAATAAATATGACTTAGTTGAATTGCGTTCTGTTAACTGAACTAAGCAGCTCGTTCTAAACAGACACCCACAAACAGGATGAAAACAACTCAAGTATGTACAGTGTCCTTATAAGGAAGAACTTCTTCAGAAAAAAAAAATGGTGAACGTGCAAACAGACATATGCGTATCATCTTGTTATGGGGAAAAGCCAAGCGTAAGTTCCTTTGTAAAATAACACCTCAGAAAATCTTAACTATTTCTAAAATCTTATTTCAGCAAGAGGAGCAGGTCAACCTATCCAAGATTTCGTTAACAACAATATTCAACATAAGTGTTTGGGTGACAAAGGACTGGTAGCCATTAGGCACAATGAAACTAACATGGAATACATGTGCAACTGCTAATTTATTTATCTATCTCCAACAAATCACTTTACGAGTCAGAGCTGGTTTGAAATTTGCTTGAACTAAGATAGCAACCAGCAGTTGGTAATTGTTTTCTCTCTTTGTGTTGCTCTCATCCTGGTAGCACCATTATAACAAATTAACAAGTTATATCCAAGTCGAACAATACCATAACAAAAATGAAGTCCACCAAAATGGTTCCAAATTCATTCTTTTTTTTATAGTACGGTCTCAACTTCACTTTTTTTCACATTCGAAAAAAAAAGTTCACTCTTTTTAGAGATATCCGGTAAATCATCTGTGGTCAAGATTTTTAAGATTTGGCTGATCTCTACTTCCTTGTAATTCCAACTTTCCTCTTTTGACCATTAGACATGTCAATGAGTGCTTACCCTTTATCTACAAAAAATACTCCGTAGGGGCTGCCTCTACTACGCGCGGTCTAGCTTATGAAGTGATAAATGCTCTAAAATCGTAGGGAAATGAAGAAATATACTTTGATAGGCTCATAATTGACCCATAAAATTTATCTAAGCTACAAAGAAAACCTGATCCATCTTAAAAAGTGCCTCTTCTGCAAAACTCTCGTACGAAATTCGGAACAAATCTTCAAAATGTCATCTCTCTCACTCTCTTTATCAAAACCATCCAAATAGTAGTGGGAAGAAAAGCAGAGAATCATCCGTTTCCCTTTCATTCCCATAAAAGCAAAGGGGGACCATTGGTGTGAGAGACAGAGAGAGCGGTGGATACCTGCAGAATGCCGTCGAGATGGGCCCCAGCGACGACCTCCCCGGAGATGACGACGACGAAGGTGCTCCCCCGATGGCCCCGGATGTACGGCCAGGCCTCCCGGAACCACCCGACGAACCTCCCCCCTTCGTCCGCCGCTTCCCCGCCCTCCAAACAACCCCCATCACCGAACAGCCTCGCTGCTGCGCCGCACCGCACGCCTTGTGGCCACCGGCGCCGCAGCTCGGGAGCACGCATCGCGACCCTCCCGGGCCGCGGCCGCGCCGATCCCAGCGCAGCAGCAGCCGGCGCCTGCGAGCGCGCGGCGGCGAGCGACGCCGCCGCCATTGGGGAGGGAGAGGGAAGCGAGATTAACCCTAGGTAGGATGGTACCTGAGGCCGGTGGCTTAGCTTGGTTGGCGTGGCTTTGTGGTCGTACACGGCGAGAAGGGAACGGAAAAAACGTAGGGGAGAAGCGTGGAAGCGGCGAGCGATTTGGCGCGCAGCGACGGGGTTTGGGTTTGGGTTTGGAGACTGGGGGAGGAGACAGCAGCAGCATATATACGCCTTTTCTGGCGTTAATTCTGGGTTTTTCCTTTTTTGTTGGGTGAAAGATTTGATTTTGCGCTGGTTCCGATGGTGGTCCGTGCAGGCGGCGGGCGGCGACGGCGTCCGCGTCTGGTGGGTCGGGAGGCGGCGACCGCCATGCCTGCGCGGGGTAGGTGAGACTAGAGCTGAGTGCCGAGCGGACGGCCTCTGCGCACGTGCAAAAGGGCCAAGAACTGCGACATTTTCGTTTCGCTTTCTGGTTGTGGTTGTGGAGGTAGAAGGGGTGTGATCACTGTATTCGATTATGGATGCTAGCTAGTGAGTGTGTATGTTTCAGAGAGCATGTACGCACTGTTCACGACGAAGCTCTGTGACATGGGTAGTCCATATTAAACCAGAAAACTGTAAGGTTCAACTGTATCTTTCCTATTGATTTGAGAACGATTTCTCTTTTGGCAGCACTTGTAATAAGATGAGAGAGATGTTGTTGGGAATAGGAAGCAGTCGGGTATTTTAGGCACAGATATAGCAGTAATAGCATGCCTTAAAACACTACTACTCCCGGTGTGAATTGCCTCAGAGTTAACACTCAAATAACTTAGACATGAGAGTGGGTTTTGAGTTGCCTTTGCACAAAGAACTAAAATCACCCACAAAATACAATAAGAATGACTCTTAACGTTTTATTAATTTTTCCGTGCAAATCTGAATTGAATCCGGATGGATCAGTAGTTTTGAACTAGTTCAGATTCCGTTTGAATTCTCCGTGGAGTATTTCGAACCGTGTGGAATTCTGAAATGTTTCTAGACGGCCCAAAAACTGCTCCAACGGACAGATTTCCATCTCCTCTATAAAAGTGGTATTTTTTTCCAAAAAAAAAAAAGATTTATGTATTTTACCAATTTTATCCTCCCGACTTTCAAAATCTACACCTCTATCGTAAAAAGAAAGAGGACATCGATGTACATTTCCACCGACCCCAAATCTCTCTTAAATGTACATTTCCACCTACCCCCAAAGTTTTAAGAGGCAGACCTAGCCGCCTCCCGGGTCGCCTCCGAAGGACCCTCCCCCGTCCCCTCGCCGCCGCCAAAGCCGGCGGCGGTGGTGGCGCCCTTCTCGTCAAAGGATGGAGGGGAGGAGAGTGCACCGCGGCGGCGACTCGATGGGCGGTTGTGGAGTGCTGGCAGCCGTTCAAGGGCGGCGCGGCCTTGGATCTGGGGCCTGAAGTAAGCCTTGGCGGTCGGCGCGCAGCTTCGGCATCAACCTTCGGCGGCGTGGTGGTGGATCGGATCAGGCCCTTAGGGCCTGATCTGGGTCGTCTCCTGTCATGGACGGTTTGTGGTCATGCGCTGCGGCCGCCTACTCTGGTGTTGCTCCATCGGCGGTGCGGGGGCCCGCTGGTGTGCTCGAATAAAGGGGGTCAGGTCCTGCGGAGTTTCGACGCGGCTTCATGTTGACCTCCTTGATCTGGCCGCCGGACGAGTTTCGGTCTTCTTCTCGGTGATCTCCACAGTCTTGCACATGATACTACTGGAGATCTAGAGTGGAATCGATACGGTCGTGCTGAAAATTTCTGACAGATCGTTCATGCCTTAGAGCCAGAGAGAATAGACGATTTTTGGCGTGAAGCTTCGTCTACCGTTCGGTGCTATGGGACATTTCTTCGTATAGATTTCCATGGAGCTCACAGAGATGGAGAAAGTCATGGTGGCTGCGATCAGAGGTTGGTTCGTTGTGTTGAAGACAAACGTGGCACAGGTTCTTCCTATGTGTCTGGTGCTCGGCATCTTGCAGCAGAAGCCTTGGCAAGCGGGGGTGGCAACACAGGTGGACTGCATCTTTGGTTGTGCTCGTTGAGTACTGAGATTTCTAGGGTCAAAACCCAAGGTCAGGCCTTCATTGGTTGTACCTAGCAATGGCCTTGTTGAAGGCATTGTTTTGAAAACTCGGTCTTTCTCCGGGGTGAAAACCCAAGACCTTCGATCGGGCGACTCGACAATGCTTGTGCATTGTTTTCTTATTGGAGATGTTGCTTTTGAAGAGTCTAGCTTGTAGTACAGGTGTTGCATTCGGTGATGGTTAGAGTGCCTCTATTGTGATGTGTTGTACACCGCAACGGTGTCTTTGTTTTTTCTTTCTCTCTTGTTTATTTTGTTCTTAGCTGTGTGCATCCATCATATCTTTGGATGTCTTGTCGGTGGAGAGGCCGGGTGTAATTGGTATCTTTGTGATATTAATATTTTTCCTTTGTCAAAAAAATGTGAAGAGAAACTTTTGGATTTAGATCTTGAGTCATTGGTTGACCTCCTCTTTTTTCTCACTTCTCCAATCCCCATAACATTTGTTGCTTTGTGCGGGATTGGAAATGGATGGATTTGAGCATTCTTGGTGTTATTAATTTTTATTTGGTTTATTGATTTGAGCTCTCTGCATCGATTTGTTCGAGTGAGAGTCGTGAACTTGTTACGCTTGTAGGGTGTCCCTCCTTGCTACTGCGGTGACCTCTTCGTGGAGATTGTGGAGAGGCCCGAAATTTTTATTTGTGGAGTGTGTGAAGTGGTTGTGAGGCTTGCTATCTTTGAAGTAGAGTAAGAAACTAGTCATAGTAATTTAGTCCTAACTCTGTTGAAGTGGCTCAAGGAGATGAAGGCGAGCTTCCACAATGTTTGGCTCCTTCATGGTAATCCACACCTCTCCAATAGTGATTAACTTCCTTACGAGAAAGTGGATAATCAAGTTCATTCTCTTGCGCTTTATATTGTGATAGCATTCATGTTTAAAGTTATTTACCTTCTTTATAGGTTGCTATCATATTATTGTTGAGCACTTGAGTTATTAATCTTGTTACATATCTTGTGTTTGATAGTTTTCTCTTGTGCTCATCTTGCGTAGCCTGAGTTATTGTTGCACTTAGTTAAATCTAATGTAGGATTTTTGTTTAAAAAATAAAGGAGTAGTTTCTTTACTTATTTATTCAGTCCAAATCCTATTTCTTTTAGAACATCTATCCACCCACTCTAGCCGACATGTCGATCTTTCACGCTACATCCACAAAATTCGGTCATGTGCGCCAAGACATCTAATATTCTTTGATTCAGTGTGCGCCTCGTTATGGGTCGGATGTGGCTTGACGGTGAAACATGTAAGTCAGGCATATGTGAGTGCTTTCTTGACAGGCTAACACAGGCGTAAGTAAATGCCGCCAATTTATTATATTTCAAGCATGACCGTCAAGAGTGTTGAGTCTTTCATGGTCAGCAGAAAAGGTCACCGGTTTCTTCATGGGAACTAAGCCCCCTTCAATAGTTGGTTGTTCCATCAAGGAAAAAAACGGGTTTTCTGGATATTTGTTGTATTGTCATAGGACGTGTTCGGAAGTCCTCCAACTTTCCAAAACTCCATCAATCTAGGTTCTAGCTGCCACTCCGGCATCTCTACCAGAGCGGAGAACATTCGACGCTACTCCACGATTTTGAGGCTGGTAGCACTTGACGGATGGGTCATATATTTTAATTTTACTTTTGCTCATCTTTCACGTTGCAAACAAGTACAGTTTATGGAGTGTCTCAGGCGGTTTGTTCGTCGAATCAAGCAACATAAACCTTGATTAGAAAAGCTAATTAACTGGATTCGGATCATCATCGTTAGTTAAGAATGCCCGTTTCCGGAGAATACCTTTTGTTTGGTCAGCCTAGCTAGTCTTGAAAGTTCCGGGAAGCCACAGCCACGGTTCCAACTCTATTTTGGTTCACATGCAACACAAACATGTCGATCATGCGGTCAATGTCGATTTCCAGAATATAGTTAGCCTGTATTTTAAAATTTGGGCGGGGTAGGTAGGTCGCTAAGCTAATGATCGAATATTTGGCGTTATCCTATGGACTTATGACTTGATTTAGTCAAAAAGAGGCCGAGAGGTTGGAGAACACCATATCCGTACGGTGTGTTATTCGGTGAGTCGGCCACTGTATTTTTTTTTTGGGTAAAGAAAATTGCGTATAAGAAAAGAGCACACCTAATTTTCACACAAAAAAAAAAGAGCACACATGGTCACTGGTCAGCTGTTATTGTATTATTATGAACGAAACGACCGCGCGACGTCGTCGTCCGGTGCTACTCGCAATCTCGCTTGACCCTACCCATCCACGTCAAGTTTTTTCATCCTATCACCGCATCCGATCGACCACCTAGGGCAGATATGTGTCGTCCCGTCTTTTTAACCAAAATTTCCCCCGTTTAACAAAAAATATACTGCTGCAACATTATCGTAATATTTTTTTTAGGAAAATGTTACAAAAATATTTTAAAAACTGCATCATTTCGAACAAGCAATACAACAAAAGGTTGTTATGCACAATTTTTCAGCAAAATGTTACATTCGTGCAAAAAAGCTTCGCGGTATTTAAAAAAAAACAGTAATGCAACAAAATGGTTGTGCAACATTTTTCAAGATGATTTTCCAAAATTGTGCAAAAAAGATTAACATCAAATGTTCACGACAAAACAAAATATGTTTGTAGCATTTTGTACCCAGGTATGCAATAGAAAAATCCAAGAAAAAACAAGCATGTAACATTCCCTTGTTCTTTCATAATAAAACACACACGAATTTATAGCAATTTGGAAGCGCATATGCAGCATCGAAAATGTGAAAAAACGTACCTCATACCATCGTTCACGACGGCACCGATCTCACGATACGGCATCGCTGACCGCAAATCCAGCTTGCGAGAGCCAAGTCGGCACTAAATCCGGCGGCGCTGGACCTATTCTCACTGACCAATGTTGTGATTGAGCTATGGGGCTAACATGGAGGGAGAAGGGGAGGAAGTAGGAGGAACAACATGCAGGGGTCAGGGCGGCGGAACATTAGGCAAGGAGAGTGTGGCGGTCGCGTTAAGACAACACCACTTTAGGGTAGAGGGAAAGATGTGCGGTGGGTAGCAGTAGCCTGTTGGGAAGGAGGCGCGCGCTCGACGGAGCAACCGATGGCTGTGTGCGATTGGTCAACCTATCTAAAGCGTTTTCCATTTTTTTACCCTTTAAAATGAGTTGATATGTTTGCCCATTGGATTGAGATCGAAAAGCTCAAACCCATCCTCCTCTTTTACACTCGGTCACATGTTATTCTTGTGACGATAAGCAAGTACACCATTTCTCCGACCTTGGCTTAACCTAGGATTCTGCCCCACCAGAGCGGAAGAAGAAAGTAGAAGGGCGTAAATTGCATAGGAGATTCAATGAAGAAGCAAATTTAAAGAAATTTTAGTTTTCTGTGGAACCATCAACATGATAGTCAAATTTTGGCAACTCAGAAGGACCCATACCACACACTATGTTGGCCCCAATTAGGGTGTGTTTTGTTTGAGACATTGGGTAGAATATAATGGGTCCATTCTATACCTGGGTCATATTCTGGTGTTTGGTTGGAGCGGGAACCAGAATTGACTGATTCCCAGAAAGGGAATATACACTTAATTTGTTGAACCCGCCGATTCCTCCAAATCGTTGGAATCACATGGTTCCTTGTCATATAATGATTAAAAAACACATACTCATCTTTGGCTCATCGTCCCGGTCGTTCTCCCCGCATCTCACCCCACCGCTACAGCTCCACTACTGCTCACTTGCCACCGACGATTGAGTTTCCCGACCCACATCCGCCTAGGGGCAGGCCTTCATGCGGGAGATGCCAAGCAGGGGACGGCCGAGGTGCCTCGAGGTTGCCGTTCTCTGTCGTGGTTCACTTGCCGACAATTGAGTCCCCCGATTCACATCCGCCAGCGGCATGCCTTCACGGGGGAGATGCCAAGCAGGGGACAGCTACGGTGCCTCAAGGCCGCCATTCTGCCGTGTCTCTGATAAGGCGTGGCCTGATCTTCTCAATGAGCGGATGATGTCGATGATGAACTTGGTGGATAAATTGTGAGACGCACACGAACACTCTGGTTGTTCGCCCGTTGCCAATACGACGAATCTTCAACCCTATGGATATTTGCAACACCACTACTTGTGAACATAGCCGCCAGCCACGAAGCGGTTCTGCAATCTCCCAATTTCCAATGGAACGACAGATAGCACTTGACTTTCAGTAGCAAAACTCCATATCGATGCAAATTTGGAGTGGATAAATATTCCTGATCGATGAAAAGAGGAATATATGATTTCGGAGGAATGCTTACAAGCAATTTAAAATGTATCTAGGGTTTAATAAAAACATGGTCTAAGGCTAAAAGACACGGCTTACAAGCCTATATAAAGGTTGCTGGACTTCCAACTTAGGGTTGGGGTCGAAATCAATCATATCTCTAACTTCCTTAATTTCAAAGGACTCTATTTGGAAACTGATAGAAAACAAATGACGACTTGTTTTGTTGACCGAGACTGATACATGTCGAACCAGAGGATGGACGCCTACCCATTGGAAAGGACACGTAATTATCTTCCAACAAGTGCTTATTTGCTTTATTTGAAAACTGTATGAGGAAACCTTGATTGTTTCAAATTCAGATCTTATGTCTGTCTGGGCTGGCGCGAATCAGACTTAGTGTGCACCTCTCTTGTGGCATGTCTTCATGTCCACCCTCCATCTCTTGCAGCACGCCTTCCTTCCTCTCCTCCCTCGCGTACTTCATGGCATTGGAATTGAATTGATTATCTTCTCCACGCGCCATACTTGTGTTATTTTTGAAACCGGTCATACATAGATGCAACGACTTAGGTAGTATAAAATTCTCATTAAAACAAATATCAATTTCGATTAAGAGCGAGTTCACCTGTTATTCAAGTAGCTTGGCGCGTGCTCTTGTTATTGGTCCAATTTTGATTTCATTAGACATGTCTTGTGCAGCGACATCATCGATGGAAGAAAATGGAAAAGAGATAGGGATGCCCTCATCAGGCTCACTCGTCGATGGTCGAGTCCCTCGATCCACATCCGCTGAGGATAGGCCTCCACGTGGGAGACGCCAAGCAGGGAACGGACGTGCTGCCTCGAGGCTAGAGGTGGGAACTGGTAGCGGATAATCCGAATTATCTGACATTCGTATTCGAGAAATTGAAAATGGAAATGGTAAATATCCGAATCCGAACAAAATAAAAATGGAAGTGGTAAATATCCGAATCCGTTTTTACAAATACAAAACAAATATGGTATTGATTTTTTACACAAATATGGACATCGAAATGGATATATCCGTATCTGAATAAGATTATGTTGGTCAGTTTTGATAATTCTAAACCGATATGGAAATTACTCAACTTAAAATAGTAAGAAGGTGATCAAATATATTATTTTATGATTGAAATTTAAACGAATGTGTATTATATAGCTATATTTATCACTATAGTTGACTCGTTATAAGACACGAGCCTATTATTTTGTTATATTCGTTTCTGTTCCAAATTGAGAAAATATCCGATCCGAATTCGTATTCGAGTAACATCCACTCCGCATTCATATTCGATAACATCCGAATTCGTATCCGTATTCGTTTAAAAAATATGGAAACGAATGTGGGAAGGGCACTATCCGATCCGCATCCGATCCGTTTCCACCCCTACTCGAGGCTGCCGTTCACTGCCGCCGCTCACCCCGCTTTCGACCGCAGCCCACAACTGCACCCGTAGATCCGTGTGTTACGGCCAATGACAACCGATGATCCCGAGCTGCCGTGGTTGAAGCCCGACGTCCCCAAGATTTATAGGATTTTTTCTTGACTATGAATTGTTTGGGAGTTTTCCCGGAGTTGTTCCTTCCCGGCCTGGGTTGAGACAATATATTTTGTATTTTGGCAGATTTTTTACAATATAGTTCGCTGCCTTATTTTTTGCTAAAAATGCAAATGTATAATAATGATGATTGCATACACATTTTTGAGGGGTAATCTCACCATTTCTATGTTAAAGGTGAGCTCATCCAAATCCATTCCATTCCATCTCTCCGACCAAACACTAAAACGAAACCAATCCATTCCACCTAATTCTTCAACCAAACATAAGAATGGAATCGATCCATTCTCTAGAAATGGAACTAAGACATTTCATTCTATTTGGTTCCGGAACCAAAAAAAAAACACACCCTTAGAGACTAGAGTGGGGTTCGAGCAGAATTTCATGGTTGAGTTCACTCAAAAAAAGTGAAACATGCAATTGTCAAGCGGCCGTGTTCACAAACTTGACGGCCTGAATATCGACACGATTGGTGATACCTTGTGCCATGGTACAAGAACATGGCCGTTCCGACACATGACGAGGACATGAAATCTGATACGCTTGATGATGGAAAAAGTCTATTTTAAATCTTAAATTCATAGAGGTTAGTTAAATCGGACCTCAAACTTTGAATCCTGAAAATTGGCACACTGAACTTATGAATCCCGGTCTATTCTAAACCTTGCATCCGTTTTTCGATGTAAAAAAGAAAAATCCTAAATCGCTACTCACACTGGATATGTTGGCCCACCTGTCATATATGTCTTCTACCTCAAGCCGTCCCCCTTCCCATCTCTCAATAGTCAATACGATTATTTTTCCCCTGCCACCAACATTTTACCCGCGCTCTCGAACAACGACTGCAGATCGACGGTGGTCCACAAGCACTCATCGGCATCTCAACTCTCGCGGCGATGGAGGGCAGTGGCTCCTTGCCGCAGCCGAACTGTTGGCTGGCTACTGCGAATAGGAGGACGAAGTTCGCATTGAGCAGCGTACTTGTTCACCGGCATGAGAGTTTATGTCGGTATAAAAAAATCTGAATATCTTATTCAGTTCGGATTTCCACGGAGTCATGTGTGCGCGCGCTGCTGTAAAATCCATGAGGTCGTTTCATACGTATCTAGCTTAGCTTCGTGTATGATTTCTCCGCGGCGACGCTTCCGATTTACGCTGGAGCACACGCAGCAGTGACCATGAGAGCGACACGATTCAGTGGATGGGGTCGATTCGGGAGTGAAAGGGATTGAGAAAGAAGATGGATATGACATGTGGGCTCCACTGTCAGTGAGAGTATGTTTTAATCCTGGTCGGGATATGTATTTTCCAATTCACCAAATAGAACTAGGTTCAAAATAGATCCGGATTTACGAGTTTAGTGTGCCAATTTTCGGAATTCAAAGTTGAGGGTTCGATTTAGCTAACCTTTACAAGTTTAAGGTTGAAAATGGATTTTTTTCCCTTGATGATACCGTACTTGTGCTACAGTGGCAAAACGATGCACGTGCTGCTGCTTGCCTGCGTGCACCGAGTTCTAGTTGGTGAGCTGGATTAAGGGATCGCGTTCTAGTGACAAAATAAATGGAGGATAACTAGGCGAAATAATGGAGCAAACTGAAATAGTAGAAGCAGAGTACCACTCGACCACGAACACGCAAAGGGAAATGATAGATGAGATTGACGGTGCTCGCTATCCTTGCAGCAGCGGGAGGAGACATGGACATGACTGTGATATCGTGATAAGGAAGCAATTCTAGTCGGTAGAGCAGAGCCAAACTGGTGGGGCCGGATGGAGATGCATAATGGCGCGCATGTCTTGCACGTCATGATCTCATGGAGCTACAAGCTTTGGCGCGTTCATGGGTCACTGCATAGACCAATCGTGATATATATAATTAACGATTTCATTTTTCTAAATCTATAATAGCACACGAGAATCGTGTGTGCCACTGTGCGACTAGCGGACGGTAGAGAGATCAATGACAGTGACGGATTTAATAACAAGTATGTATGCGCTCTCTTGATAAAAACACAAGATTTCTAAATCAGGCGATGTTGACACCTATCTACCTCGTCGTGCCTTATTGCAGATGATGGCTCGAAATTCAGTTTTGCGTATATAGACTTCATAACGTGCAACAACCTCAATACACATTTCAGAACATAAAGTCGCAAACAAAAATTCAAATGGAAATTTTGGATCTAGATACCGCAACCACGCAATTGCAAATTTTCAAATACACAATTTGAGATATGCAACTATATGTGCTAGATGAAAAGATCATTGTGCTCTCCGCGCCGGCTAAGAGTTCGACCATGGCATGTTAAAAAATAGGGAAACGCTACTGTACCTCCGGGGGATCGAGCGCGTTGCGTCCCCCGGCTCCTGCTTTCGACGCGTGTCCTCCCCTGGTCCCACCATATTCTTACCTTATCTCTTCCCCCTCTGCTCCCATCGTCCCCAATTCAATATCCGCCTCTATCCCCGCGGCACGCCGACGAAGCCACAGCTCACAGCCATGCCTGTCCCGGGCTTCCTCCTCTTCTCTTCCCGCCGCCGCCGTCTAGCACACCTTCCACCTGCCGCCTCCTCCCCTGGGATACCCGAACTCCTCCGCCGAAAACTCGAGCTGGAGCTCACCGTCTCCTCGTTCTCCGACGTGTCCCCAAGCTCGAGCAGGGGCGATGTCGACTGCATGCCGGTCCTTGCAGATCGAGCTCTGCTACTACGGCCGCCTCGTCACGACCCACACTTCACCCTCGTCGTCGTCCCCAACTACGGATATGCTGCTATGGGGGCCCGCGCTGCTACTAGTGGCGACCGCGATGCTACCACCATGGGGCGGTAGTGCACGGTGCTGCGGGGAGCGGCAACGCCGCTGGGATCCGTCACCGGAGGTGCTGCCACCGGCAGTAGGAGTTGCTACCAACCCTTTTCCGCGGTGCTGCCAGCTCCAAACGACCATGCTCAAAGGCCACCGGTGCTGCTGCGAGCCGTCGTCGGAGTTGATGCCAGCGGTAGAAGGAGTTGCAACCAACCGTGAGTCACGGTGCTGCCAGCTCCAAGCGACCATGCTACCGGAGGCCACTGGCAAGCGGCCGGCGGCGGTGCTACGAACCGCCAGCGGTGCTGCTGCCTGCCGTCGCCGGAGATGAGCGGCTACAGACGATGCTACGAGAGGCTGACGGTGGTTCTACGCGGCGCTGCTGCGAGGCGTAGTCGGAGATGCTCAGAAATTGACCAGCGGTGCTACCTTAGTTCATCGATGGTGCTACTATAGGTTGTCTCCGTTGCTACAAATCCCCCACGCCGCTATGCCGCTGCTACAAATCCTTGCCGGCGGTGCTACCTTAGTTCCTCACTGGTGCTACCTTAGTTCCTCGCCGCTGCTACAAATCATTTTCGTCAGTGTTGCAAAGTGTTGTTGCCGCTGCCACAAGCCGGAGACTGGCTGTCGTAGCCACTGCCTCAAGGCAGAGACCGGCGGTCGCAACTCACGGTGGTGCGTGCGCTGGATTTTTGTGTGGAAGAGGTGGAGCAGGGGAGAGTGAAATCATGCGGTGGTGAAGGTGGAAAGCGACGTGCGGTCCGGGTTCACCCACATGGAAACGAAGGGTGGACAGCGAGACTACCATCCAACGGATTAATCGAACGGCTGTTGACCCGGGGGATCGGAGCTCAGGATCCCCCGGGGGACGCCTAGCACTGCCCTAAAAAATATCGAAGTATCAACTAAAATTGTGAAATATATCAAGAGTCAAAACCCAAATCATATACAATTAAATGGGCCAAGCCACATTAACTCTAAGCCCACATGAGAGGGGGGAAAGCCCATATGAGAGAAAAACACAAATAAAACCACACGTGAAAGAGAAACAACCAGCAATAAACACACATCACGGAACTATAGGATCATTCTAACAAAAACAGTTTGACTATTTTATTTTAAGAAAAAAGTTCAAACAGTTTGACTACCCTTACCCTATCTTTTTTATAAATTTACATAAACCCGGAGATGTGGTATAAGCCAATAATTAGACGCCATTTTGTTTTTCTTACACAACTGACATGGTCATGTTAAAGCTTCGGTGAAAAGTTATAAGTGCAAGTTTTGCTTCTCGAAATAGGATTCCGTCCCTTTTTATAAACAAAGTCCTATAAAGCGGATCAAAGAAAATGTGCAAGTTCTGCTGGTGCATTCGCAAACGGCTATCAGCCCGGCAGAAATGCACAACTCAATATATATACCCTTCACCAGCGTAAAGGTGCACCTCGGTGCCGGCATAGCCCTGTACAAAATATGAAGGGGCACAATTTGTTCAATACACCAGTACACGTACGCAAAGATTGACAAATTATTCAGTAATCGGTACTAAACAGAAAGGTTCATGGATTTTCCATAACAACGACATCAACTTTGTGGTTCTCCAAGGCTGAATACCCACGAACACGTACACAAAGATTGGCAAATTGTTCAGCTAGCTAGTTTTAGGTTCAATACTAATTTCTTTGTTTTGGCAAAAAAAAAGAGTATTCAGCTAAATACCCATGAGCACTACGACACGGCTGATATATAGAGGCACTTCAAAATGCCACTAAATAGGGTCTAAGTGCCACTAATGACCTATTGTGGCACTTTGGAGAAGTGCCACCTTTGCTTGTGCCACTAAAAGCTTTTGTGGCACTTCTCCAAAGTGCTCCAATAGGTCATTATCTATTGAGGCACTTTGTCAAAGTGCCCCCAAAACCAATTAGTGGCACTTTGAGAAAGTGCCCCAATAGGTCATTAGTAAAACTTGTCAAAGTGCCCCAAAACCAATTAGTGAACCTTTGAGGAAAAATGCCCCAAAATCATATTATGGCACTTCACAAATTGCCCCGAAAAGTTAATAGGGCACTTCCGGTAAATGCCCAGAACTAAATAGACATATTACACAAAATTCAACAAATGATTTAACAGTGTGTACAAAAATTCTGAAAACATATTTACATATTACAGAAAATGGCTCATCACCGCCAATTTAAAATTTCAGAAAACCATTTCACATATTACACAAAGCACATAATATCATCAAATCAGCATCTCATTACACAAAGTCAGGAGTTAAGAGACAACAGAAAGAAAATCTAACTGCATACGGGTCATCTTGAATTACCCCGAGAGGGGGAGAGAGGGTCCCTGCTGACGTTGTTGCTCACTTGACTTCCTCTGGTTCATGTGCTTAAGAATGCAAACCTTGGTCTACTATCTGCAAATAAAATAGCATGTTTACTTGCTCTGCTGCTATGCCATCGAATAAAACAAAACAAGTTAGCCATTTAATCTTTTGTGCACAACTCATATTGATAAGCTCTGCCTGCGATCATAAAGATCCAGAACTCAATCCGCATAGCCATTACAATGGACTACAAGCAACCAATATATATGCGAAGTTCAAGTTAATGGCATCACCCATACTTGCAACAAAAGATATAACTTCAAACTACAAGGGATTCATCTGAAGCAATAGAAACCACATATTACCTTTACCGTGGCAGCTAAACCTACAACTATAAGCAACAAAATAAGTTCCACCACACATGTTCAAAATGCGATATAAGACACAAAGATAATTGTGAACAATAAAACTGTATATCACCTGCCTTATGAGTTTGTGCTTTTGGCTAACAAAAATAGTAAAAATTTCATGGCCTACATGCTTGTACTTATAATTTGCTTACATGAATACTTTAACAAATAGCATATGAATTTTGTGAACAGACAATAATTGCATGTATTTGTTAGATGGTGTACAGTAACATATATTTTTGCAACTGGAAACTTCCGTAGTTTGGTCTATGCTTACATAGCTACATTTACCACACATTCAAGAAAAAGCAGAGATAAGTGACTACTTATATAGTTAAACTGCCTAAAGGGTGCATATAAGACTGCATAGGGCGTAAGTACTGAACGATGACTCAGCTCCTCAGCTTTACTCCTATTTAGAAACATTACTCTCTAGTTATGAAAATTAACATAAACCTGAAGCTGATTTCAACTAGGGAGTAGCAGCTCAAATGGTAGTGCTAAGTCAAACTAGAAGGGGGAACTCACTGAAATAATCATACTTGCGGAGATCCCCATAGCTGGCGCGGGAGAAGTAGTCAACATGGTCCCTCATCAATGGCCGAGCGCAGGTTCCATGGCGCTGCCGCCGCCACGCCTCTCGTGCCTGTGCCCACAGCGAAGCAGATGCTAGTACGCACCGTGGCGCTCGTGACACAGCCGCGGGGATCTCGTAGCTACGACGGGGGGCTCTTGGAGGCGGCCGTGAGCTCGTGGCTTCGGCTGCGAGCAGGGGGTGGGACCAATGGCGGCGGAGGCAAGCAGGTACTCGATTAGCGCGGAAGTGACGAGGAACTGGATTTCGAGGGATCGATTCCAGCGTTCGGTCACTCGATTCGGTTGCTAGAGGCCTCGATTATGCATCTCAATATTTGAAGTACTTGACCATCTCACATGCCATCCTCCTTTACACCGAATGACCTATTGGGGCACTTCTCTAAAGTGCCACTATAGGTAATGACCTATTAGGGCACTTCTCTAAAGTGCACTATAGGTAATGACCTATTGGGGCACTTTAGAAAAGTGCCTCTATAGGTAATGACCTATTGGGGCACTTCTCTAAAGTGCCACTATAGGTCATTACCTATAGTGGCACTTTAGAAAAGTGCCTCTATAGGTAATGACCTATTGGGGCACTTTTCTAAAGTGTCTCTATAGCTTATACAAATAGAGGCAGTTTGTTAAAGTGCCCCAAATTCTATATAAATTTGGGGCATTTTATTCAAAGTGCCCCTAAATTGCTAACTTTTGGGGCACATTCGAAAATGCCTCTGTGAAAGTGCCCTTAATTGTAGACCGTGACGTAGTGGAGGCCATGAGTACGTTTGTGCCCGCCCATTCGGCGTCCACTGCCGGCGGCCGAGCTAGGCGTGCATAGCGAGAAGAGCAGCAGCGCAATGCGGATCCAAGCAAGGTCACGAGCCTGAAGCACACATACATGGACTATCAAGCACATCAAGCTAGCATATCGTGATGCCCAAGGCATCAAGCTAATATATCGTGATGCCCCATACGAACAGATGGATATATATACAAGCTTGTCAGGGCGTGAGAAGCTTCACCGTGGGACTACTCATGTCGCTATACCGGCGAGTCAGCGGCAAGCTACGCCGCTGCAACATGTCACTACCTATGGTGTCGTCGACTCTGAAACTCACCATTACGGCCTTCGACAACACTCCTCTGTGATCCCATGAGACAATGCCCCCCCCCCCCCGACTGCAGTAAAATAATGTTAAAAATAATGGGCTAATTCATTGGCCCATGTGAGATTTTAGATTTTCCCTAAATCTCAGAACCATGTGTGTATGAAGCATATATGTGATGCAACCCATGCATATAAGAGTTCGACCATGGAACGCTAAAAAATGTCGAAGTATCGATTAAAATTGTGAAATGTATCAAGAGTCAAAACCCAAAACATATACAATTAAATGGGCCAAGCCACATTAGCTCTAAGCCCACATGAGACGGGGGAAAGCCCATATGAGAGAAAAAACACAAATAAAACCACACGTGAAAGAGAAACAACCAGCAATATATAAACACACATCACGGAACTATGGGACCATTCTAAAAAAACAGTTTGACAATTCTTTTAAAGAAATTTTTTTAAACAGTTTGACTACCCTTACACTATTTTTTTATAAATTTGCGTAAACCCGGAGATGTGGTATAAGCCAATAGTTAGACGCCATTTTGTTTTTCTTACGCGAGTGACATGGTCATGTTGAAGCGTCGGCGAAAAGTTATAAGTGCAAGTTCTGCTTCTCGAAAAAGGATTCCGTCTCATTTTATAAACAAAGTCACATGGACGAATCAATACGAAGGTGATGAGTAGATCTTCTTATAAAGCGGATCAAAGAAAATGTGCATGTTCTACCGGTGCATGCCGATTTGACAAGAGAATGATGTACATTCACAAACGGCTATCAGCCCGGCGGACAGGCACAACTCGATATATATACCTTTCACAAGCGTAAAGGTGCACCTCGGTGCAGGCATAGCCCGGTGTTAGCCCGGTGTCGTCATCGTCATCGACGAAGGGGCGGGCATAGGATATTGACAATGGGTATTCAAAGTAAAAAAAGTCCAGTGTAAAATATGAAGGGGCGCAATTTGTTCAATACAGCAGTACACGAGAAAACACAAAGATTGACAAATTGTTCGATCGGTACTAAACAAAAAGGTTCACGGATTTTCCATAACAACGACATCAACTTTGCGGTTGTCCAAGGCTGAATAGTGAATACCCACGAACACGTACACAAAGATTGACAAATTGTTCAGCTAGCTAGTTTTAGGTTCAATACTAATTTCTTTTTTTTTGGCAAAGAAAAAAGAGTATTCAGCTGAATACCCATGAGTACGTTTGTGCCCGCCCGTTCGACGTCCACTGCCGGCGGCCGAGGTGGGCGTGCATGGCGAAAAGAGCATGCTGAAGCGAATGCGGATACAAGCACGCATGCATGGACTAACCACTAGCACAAAAAGGTTTATAGAGGGCAAAAAACAGCCGTGACGCATGCACACTAGGTCACGGTCAACATTTCGGGGCACTTTCACAGGGGTATTTTGAAATGTGCCCCAATAGTTAATAATTTGTGGCACTTTAAATAAAATGATCCAAATTCATATAGAATTGGAGGCACTTTATTAAAATGCCTCTATTTTTATAACCTATAGTGGCACTTTTTTTAAAGTACCTCAGTAGGTCATTACTTATAATGGCACTTTGAAGAAGTGATTCAATAGGTCATTATCTATAGTGGCACTTCTCCAAAGTATCTCAGTAAATTATTACTTATGGTGGCACTTTAGAGAAGTGATCTAATAGGTCATTTCTATAGTGGCACTTGGTTCAGTTCGTTATCGTGGTAGTACGTCCGCGATCTCCATCCAGCACTAGATTTGCCCCTGCCTTTCGTCATAATTACAACACTTGCCACCGCCAAGGCGCCAAGTCCAAAAAAAAAAAACGGTTTGCACGCACGCCCGAGTCTAGAGAGAAAAGGAGGCATTGTCCTCTACTTTAGGTTCCACCTGCATCTGACCGCCACACCGTGTCGATCTCCGGCCGCCGGCGACCTCCACCTCCTACTCCTGGTGGATAGAGACGGCGGCGTCCCCGAACTTCTCTTACCCCGAGCTCCAGGCCCTCCCGCAGCCGAGTTCCCGTCCCGGTTGCCTCCACCTCAGCCAGTTCAATTTGCCTTAATCGTCACAGAATGCCTCCTGTAGATCTACCGCCGGCCATGGGGACCCCTCCCATCCCCGCTCATCTCCTCCCTCCAGCCTCCAGGTAGATCCCTCATCTTCCCCTCTCCTTGTGCGGCCTCGTCGCTGAGCAACAGCACGAGCACCTGGACTTTCGAGGAGGCTGCCGATCTGGTGAGGGGGCCCGATGCTTCATGGTGAGCAACAGCACGAGCACCTGGTCATGGCTGCCACTGCCCCGGTTAAGCTCGACATCTCCACTGTCTCGCCACTGCTTCCATAAGGACCACACGTCGCGTAATTGTATCGGGTCTGCGGCTGCATCGCTTCCACCCAACAGGCAGCACACAGCAGGCTCTGGAGACTGGAGTTTAGGTACATCTTGTTCTGCTTCACCGCTACTGGTCAGTGCACAGACTCCAAGCACTTGACAAAATGCCAAAGTCTCTATTAATGTCTTATACGTCTTCTCTTGAACGCACAGAATAGATTTAGATTTAGAGTCATCACAGAGGACATAGGGGAATGTCATGTTCATGTGAGATTTTGAGAGAATTGTGAGCAACTAAAATAAGTACTGAGAGTTTAGGTTCATGTGAGATAAGTAAATATGTGATTAGTATAGGTCATCAGTGAGAGTTTATAGCTTGAACAGTACTGGTTATGCTTAGTTTTGAACAGCAAAGTTAGGAACAAAAGACAGTCTACCACTGTATATATATGTGTTAGTGCAGATATATTCAGTGATGAATTGAACCAGGTTTGGGGATATATTTTTATGGCATGACTGACTTTGTTTTTATCATGGCTCAGGTTAATACATTAGCGAGCCGTGCAAAGAGTTTGTTGTCGTAGTAATTAATCAGGATGAAGTTCAGAGTTGTTTGCCGGAAGTTGTATTACGTGAGGTATGTTATCAGAGAGATCATATTACTGTCTTCTCTGCCATATCCTCCAAGCACCAAGTGGCGTCCTAAGCTCACACTGAAACATGGTTTTTAAGGTGCTAAGGCGTCCAAAAGTGAAGGGGGGGGGGGCGGGCGCTTTGACGCCTAGGCTGACGCTTTAGGCGCCGGCCATTTTTCTGAGGCGGAGGGGGGGGGGGGGGGGGGGCTTCGACGCCTAGGCGACGCTTTAGGGACGCCTTAAAAACCATGCACTGAAAGGTGGATTGTGTACCGTATATATTTCACTTTGTGTTTTCTTGAGCCTTGACTTGATTCAGATATGTGAACAAGAAGTTCAGCAACCACTACAAGGCTATGATCGGCGCCGATTTCCTCTCCAAGAAGGTGCACTTCGAGGATAACCTTGTGCAGCCCATTGTTTCCTTGTGCAGATCAATAAACAGTTTGTGTTACATAACTGCTGAAAACTGCATCATCTGCAGGTTTGTTTGGTTTAGGTGGGTTTTTTCACCTTTCAACGTTCTTGATTTTTGTTGATTTTCGTTGCTTCTTAGGTAGATGAGTGGACTGGAGTTAATTTGTGAGATAAAAATCTGACATAATTAGAGTGATAACAATAGCATTTAGATGGAGAATAGAGTGGATATATAGCAGTGTTTCCCCCTTGAATCTTTGTCATTTCAGGCCTTCTAGATTTGCTATTCTAGGGTAAAGAGAATAATCCATAACAGGAGTCATGAGCTTGAGAGATAATAAAGTGAGATGGAATATGAGAGCTTAGATGGAGACCCCGACATGGGCTGGTAGACGGAGGCGATGAGGATCATGAATTCCTGCGATACATGATGTTCTTTGTAGTAATTCTTGGGATACATGATGTTCTCCGTAGTAATTCTTGGGATACATAATGTTCTCTATAGTTTCCTAGCATTGTCTTAGTTAGGACACAGATTTAAGGGCTCATTTAAATCTCAATGAATTGACATAAGTTTGATGATACTTGGTTGTATCAGCATCTCTGATTCATTATAGACTGATAACGTCATTGTGGACTATTAGATTGCCTTATATAACTATATTACTGAATTACATTATTAGATAACCTCTTCCTCTTATGTGTAGGCCATATAATGTAATTGACTGAATTTATATTGGAAGGTGACTTTTGTGAGGTGACTATCTCGATCTTTTTTATAACAGGTCTTGTGCTAAAGGATTTTTTGCTGAATATGGATAATTGGTTATCATCATTTGTTTTTCCAGATTTCTAGGCATATATTTATTTATTTTGTATCCGCTGCCTCACGACGCGAAAACACTCCCCAATGTCTCTGGCGGCCTAACAACGGCAGTGCACGCTGTGCGTTGTCCTCGTGCTTGGGCAGCTTGGCGCCATCGGCGACGAGGATAGTGGCCGCTCCCTGACGGCAGCCACGGCGAGTGCGAGGAGCTGCGGCGAGATTAAGATCACGCGCATCCTGCACAGCGCACGCGTGGCCACACAGAGCAGTGCGGCGTCCAATCTCTCCACCCGCAACACGTCTGTAACCATCAGAAGCACTTGAGATTCTTTCTTCTGCATCTTCTGATTTCTTAGTAGCTGCCATGATGCTTCTTATTTCCCCCTCAATCTGTTCTAAAGCAGTTGCTCCAAGTGTGAGTGATTTGCAACTTCTGCATGTTCTCTCGGTCGCGCTGGATCCACGAGATTCAGAAAAATCCCTGAATTTCGATGTTGTTGATTCAAAAAAACCCTGAATTTTGATGTTGTCGATGTCATCTTTTCTGCTCTTTTTCTGACGAAAGGCAAGTCCTTTTTGTTAATTTACCCGGTGTGATCCTTCTTGTCAGCTATGCTTTGGGTGCTGCTCGCAGCAGTTTACGTACGGGGTGTGATCGTTCTAAAGAAAACCCCTTTATTCCAAGGTGAATCCTTCTAATAAAAAGCTCCCCTTAGATCTGGCCATGTTTGCTTTCCCCTATCCGAGTCATTCATCATCAGATTTTTAGCATTTTAGACTGGTATCGTGCAATATTGGTGGCCACAAGCAAATGCATGTCTCTTTATTAGCTAAGCTGTGGGATTTGTTCTTTGGTTCAAGTCACGGGTCACCTTATTCGTTTCAACAAGTGTGTTGATGCGTGCTTGATGTGAATGTGTGATGTTTTCATTTTTATTTTTTCTTTAGAGATTAATTCATAGGCTGTATATGTTTTCTGGTCTGAACGACGGCCCGTGGAATTGCCTTTTGATTCGCCAAGGCTTCTTGGAGCGTGTGCGCCCGCCTCCATCGACTCCGCTCCTACACCATGAAGATATCGTTCCATCGGCAACAAAGGGTGTGAACTTCCGTCAGCTTCTTGGGTCGGTTTTTGAATAATAAGATTGGGTGGGTCTTGGTTATGTAGACATGCTAATGCCGGATGAATTGTTTAATCTGCATTGTTTTTCTTCCAATCTTGTCTACGGATTTTTCTGATATGGTAGTTGTGCTTGTTATCTGCTCTCGGTCTATGCTTTAAATCAGAACTATTTCAATTGATAGAATATGACAACTAGAGATTAAGACGAAAATGCACATGGCAGACTTAATTCCTTATGAATTTTTAGCTGAAAACATATTTTTAATTTATTTTTAGGAATTTTCTAATTTTCATTTTTTGAATTTGAATTTGATTAAATTGGATTTGTGAAAAGACAATATGGCCCTTGGTCCAACCGGACCGCCCTACAGGGCTGGTCCACCCGGTTTGGGTCAATCTCTCTCTCTCTCTCTCTCTCTCTCTCTCTCTCTCTCTCGTTTCCCTTCTCCTCTCTCGCCGATGCGCTGCATCCACCCGCTAACCCGGCTAGCTCCGGCCATCATTGGCGCCGCCGCGCCTTGGCGCTGCTCCGCCGCCTCCTATACCACCGGTTTCCCTACTGGATTCACTCCCTGCATTCTCCAATCGAGCGTGCCTACGGAACCCTAACCCTAGCCGCTCCGGCTCTGCCTGCTCGATCTTCTCGGCCCGGTCCTCGGCGCCGCCGCCTCTGCTTCCCATCACTGGCCACGCCTCCTCCAATTCCCCTCGAGTTCCTGGTCGTCTGCCCCGACAATCGCGAGCTCTGCTCGTCCTCGCCTCCGTGCCGTCTACCTCACCCTCGACGGATGGCGGCGCTCTGTCCGCAACCCGATGGCGGCGCTCTGTCCGCAACCCTGGCGCCCGTTGCCTGGTGGTGGTGCTGTGGCGCGGTGGATGCTGCTATCGCCGACGGGACGGCAGTGGTGTTGCCACCGCATCCTCGGCGTCACACGGCTACCTCGACTCCATGCCTTGCATTGGCTATAGCTCAACGAGGTGAGTTTTTGTAACAGCCCAGATTTAGCATCCTAAAATATGGGCCAAATTTTCGCTTTTTGTTTTGCATTGCATCATGGCATTCATATTTAACTTGCTAATTCTAAATAAAGCAACACTTGAAAATTTAAAAACTAGGGAAGCAAAACCCTTCCAAAATTTTCCAAACCAAATACAATACTCAGTTTGGTAAAACCAATTGTTCTTGAGTCTCCAAATTGTTCAGGAAACTCAAGGATATATTTTGTAATTGCTTGCCAAAGGCTAAATTATTAACAAGCATCTAAATAACTCAGAGAATTAAAGTTGGGTTAATTCAAATTCCATTCTTAGGACCAAGTTAGGTTTTCCAAAAATTGAAACTAAAATCATGGGGAGCTTCTAATTGATTGTAAGATTCTCCATGAATATTTTCTCTACTTTTTGGTTTTGTCAAAATGCTCCATTTAAAGACATTTTGGAAATTGCTCAAAGTTACCTTAATTCTAAGCTATGAACAAATGTTGGTCAAAATAATTTATTTGACCTCACCAAATTTTGTGGAGCACCTACAGGTCAATTGGGGCCTATGTAAATTTTTGCATAATTTATAAAAATGTGTAAGTGCCTCTTTTAAATCGCCCAAGTGGTTGCTGGACCTTTTTGCAAATAAAGGAAATGGAGCCAGGGGGTTTTTCAGAAAAATGTCTTCTTCTCCCCTGTAGCGACTGAGCACGGTCGAGCTCGGTCCGCTCGACTCCGTCCCCGCCGCACCCTCTCTGCCGTGCTGCTCCTTGGTGCAGAAGGAGGACGCCAGGACCCTGCCCTGCTCTCCTCACTCCCCCTTTTCCTTCCTCCTGCTTTGCTGGATCGAGACCGACCCCCAGCTTCCGCACAGCCACCGCGGAGACATCGCCGTCGCCGCCGAATTGCCGCCGCTTGGAACCTCTCCGGAGTGTGCCGACGCCACCCTCTCCTCCGCCGCCTCCTCCTCTTCCTCCACACCCACGGAATTGAGCCGGGGTCGCTCGGTTCGTCGCCTTCGTCCTCAACCGCTGCTGTCGCCCGTCGGCCCCGTTTCCGGCATCCTCGACCACCCCGCTGTCGTCGAGCAACCACGAGTCAACGGAGGTGAGCTCCTCTTTCTTTTAAGCTTCCTCCTGCGCCCCTCCCCCTCTCCTCGCCGCCG
This sequence comes from Puccinellia tenuiflora, assembly GCA_012064385.1. Classification (NCBI taxonomy): domain Eukaryota; kingdom Viridiplantae; phylum Streptophyta; class Magnoliopsida; order Poales; family Poaceae; genus Puccinellia; species Puccinellia tenuiflora. Next base: position 638,047 of record QRDG01002441.1, on the reverse strand, counting down.
GTCACCTGGCGCCGTCGCCGTCGGTCGCTCTCCCGCCGTTGCCGTGCGCTCGGCCTAGCGCCCGGCCTGGACCGGCCTTGAGGCCGGTTCCCTCTGGCTGGGCCCCGGCCTGCGCCCCGGGTTGGGCCGGCTCTAAGGCCGGCTCCCTCTGCCACAGGCCCGGCCTGCACCCCGGCCTGGGCCGACCTATGGGCCGGCCTGGAACAGTAAAAACAGATTTGAGTTAAATTCAAATAATTCATAACTTTTGAAATATTGGTCCAATTTCAGCAAATAAAATACCACGTTGTTCAGAAAGGCAAACTCTAACTAATGGACCAATTGAAATGTTTACTTTGAAACAATATTTTGCTGTTATTTAAGAATTCCTAAAATGGGCTAAATAATCCCAAATTAGGAAAATTCATAACTTATTAAATAATTGTCCAAAAATTATGAATTAAATATCAAAGTGATCAACTTGTCAAATTCTATCAAACCATGCACTTATCACATCATGATCACAAACTTTTATTTGATGTTATTCATAATTTGATTAAATGAATTAAATTCAATTCTTTATTTAAATTGCTATTTATTCATCGGTGCTCCGAAAATTACAGATAAAGTACCAAAATGATCGGAATGACAAACCCTACCCATTCATGTCATGTTCATGCATATTGAGCCACTTCTCTAATAATTTAATAATTTATAAAGAATTGTGGTCACTAAGATAAATATGGGGTTGTTTCCAGATAATTGCACTAATTATTTTGGCTCCCCATTTAATTTTGCTTTTAATTTATACTAATGATATCTTTGCATCAACTTGACATGTCATCATGTGATTGAGCATTGCATCTTGTGTTCGTGTGATTTATGTGTGCTTTGTATTTCCTTTGGGTATCGATAGATTCCGGAGTCGAGGCTAACGCTACTTACCCCGACGAGCAGTACTTCACTCCCGGACAGCAAGGCAAGAGATAACCTAAACTTATTTTATCCACCATAATATTGCATGCGATTCAAATGTCTCTTCGATCCAATATAGAGAATCCTATGATTGCATGTATTTCCCCGAGCCAATCGCATGTATCCCTACCTATGAACCTTAGTGTTGATGTGTTGGCCGGATAAGAAATATAATTGTTGGTTATATGCTTAGCCATGCTTAGAAATGCTTAGTGAAATTACTACTTATGTCCGTTGTTGAATTCCATAATTGTTGATGTTGATGGAAGTATGCGGGCATGGTGGATATATGTGATGCTTAATTAAATTGCTAAAAGGCTGGGATGAGTTGCCCTCGGGGAGGGTGTTTTGCCTCATTCTTGCCGCCTAGGCTGAGAGTGCTTTTAGCTAGAACCAAGAACCGAGCGTGCTGCCATTGGTGGGTGTATGGGCGCCTTACTGACCGAATAACTTGTGCGGGCGTATCCAAGGGTCCTCTAGTTCGGTTTTCCATTTGCGTGTGAGTTGAAAAGATGATGTTGATGAGGATTTGTGTTTAGGACGTGGCGATGGGGCAGGGCGCTGGGAGCGCTGAACCTGTCCTGTGGCCACAGATGACTCTTGGATATTCTCACGTGAGGTAAAGGTTTAACCGCGCCCGCTCGCCGGCCTTCCCCGGAAGAGGGCCAACTAGGTGAGCCGGACGGTACCAATGGGTAAAATAGTACACCCCTGCAGGGTTTAATCTTTTCGAAAAGCCGTGTCAGCGGTTATGGACAAACTCTTGGGAAAGGAAGATTAGCTCATAGATAACTTTAACCTAATTGATATGGCGGCTAAAGGTTGCATAATCAACTTGTGATAAAGGTTCATTTCCTCGAGGGTGATTCGAGGGAGTGCCTTTGGTGGAGATGAGTGGTTCGGCTACAAGTAGGTTCGATGAGAACCGAAGATGAAATGTTTACTCTCTTATCCCCTTTATGAAAAGTATTCTGAGTAGACGTCGCCTCGTGTCATTTATGTCTTTTATTGAAAACTGGCTTTATGCAAAAACAAGTACACATATAGCTTTAGAGCCTCCGTCCGTCATTGGGCCTATATCGCCCTACTAAACTTGCGAGTACATCGTACTCAGTCTCTCTTTGCTGCCTCTATGTTTTTGTTTTTTAGAGGAGGACAACACCGAGCAGCTAGGTGGGTTCTTCGTTGACGTCGACTACTAGTCTGGGGTTCCCAGGTGGCAGCTTGGGACCGTGGAACAAGCTGGCTTGGGTGATGTTTATTGTAGGCCTCTTAGGCCATAATTTGCTTCTTGTTGTTAGACAACTCTACCCGCTTCCGCTTGATGAATTGTTGGATCCCTGATCCTTTTGATGTGTAATATTTGTATTCTTCTCATTATATGAGTTGCTATATGTTTTGTGTCGTAGAGTCATGCAATATGCCAGTTTGTTACACAAGTCTCGATCTCTGTGTTATACCTTGATGGCTGTGCTGATTACATAGCCTCTCTGTATAATTCCGGGGTCGGGGCGCTACAAGTTGGTATCAGAGCAGGACTGCCTGTAGGAAACCCGTTCTATTGGTCGATGTCGAGTCTAGTTCGTGAAAATTATTTTAAACCTAAAAATGAGTTGTGAAAACCTTCCTAGGATTTTTTTTACTCCTTATCCAATTCACTCTGATCTCGGTGTTGTCTTACCTCTATTTGATTTTAACGGTTCTTCTGATCGTCAGCAAAGTTCTAAATCTTTAGGATCACGGGGTTGGGTTCTACCTTTAGTTACTGGTTAACTTTGCTTGTCTGCAAATTCTAAATTCCGAAGAGAAGAAGTATTGTGGATCGTCAAGAAATTCCTTGCTTTAGCCCTAGATCTTGAACCGAAGGTCCCGGATTGTGCTAGGGCTCAGGTGTAATGATTCATGAGGGTTGTCACCCCTGTGAGCATTATGCTATTGTGGGTCCCAGTGCATGAAGCTGATCTTTAACCCAAGATCTTTTCCGTTGAACCCTGGTGCTAATGGTTGAACCCTACATCAGGTTGGCAAAAATCTGAAGTTAATCCTCGAGCTCGAGCTTGCAGCCGTAATTGTCTTGCTCAGCCATGCTCTTCTTTGTCACTAGCTTTATCTAGACCGCTGTCAGGGAACCATCTGAATCACGACGGGATTGCTCTTTGCGAGCCTTTCCATCAATAATTGTGTTTCCTCCGGTAACGACTGTTCTTGAAACCCTTTCGACACTAGTTGTCGGAAGAGTGCTAACAAGGGCTTCTGCAATAGCTTGCAATTGTTGTTTGCCCGTTCCTTAATCCAAATCAGTTGTCCGACCGCTACCTGTCTGTTGACAGTCAAGTTTTATCGTGCATTGGGGTGTTCTGATGCATGTTATTCCTGTGCTTCGACAAGGCATTCCACTTCGGGATGCCAGGAGAAACAAACTCCGGTACCTTGTCCATTTCTCGGCCAGGTCAAAGTTTTGTAACTCGCGGAGTAAGAGCTTGTCTAGTTCTTGTTCCGTTCCACCCTGGAGTGTCACACTCTTTTATATCAAGAGGTCGTGCTTAGTCTCATGACGTACTGGATGAAGTGATGCTCCTACCCTTCCTTATCCATCTACCTCCGAGTTTTCGGGCTCGAGAGTATTGAGGATGTATATCGTCGTGGTAATCGGATATTCTTGGCAATTGTTGTTGCTTTGAAATCCAAGGATCTTGATGGCACTCACTTAGGGTATCAAGACTAGATTGACGGAGCTGCCAAGTCCTTTTCACTCAGATGCACACCTCCGGTCAACGAGTTAGATTCTTGTCGAAACTCTTAAGAGCACCTCTTTTCCTTGAAATGAAAGCTTTCTCTCGCAACCAGTGACTTTTGTCGCTATGGATCCGAGTGAAGTTTGATTTATCTCCTCGGGTTAAATCACAAGATGGTTATGCATACGTGCATCATGGAGCTGGTAGGTTGTTACCTCCCGTTCTCTGACTAAGCCATGTGTGCACACCAAGCCCTGACCGAGTCGTTCCGAAATAAGAAGAATTTGACAAACCTCATCATCTCACCGAGAATAAGTGTTTCCCAATCCTAAATCAGTTGGGCTTCATTACCAGGAGTCCATGTTGGTTCAATTCCCTTTTCGTAATCATGAAACAATGGAACCCCGATCTACCTCGTGCTTTGGAGCTTGGCACTATAGCCATTGTCTTGGGGATCTAGTTATCATACCTATCGGCTAACTTTAGCAAACTCCTCCCTGGGACTTGTCAAGCCTGGAGTATCCGCACGCCCAACCAAATCTGAATCTCAAGCAAAAGTGATGCTTGGAGTTTATTAAGAGCGTGACCTAGACCTTTTAGTACACCGATGAGTCCGATGTTGTGGCTCATTCACCTCACCGGAAGGCCTATTGACGAGATCTCTCAAATCTTTAACCTCAACCACTATCCCTGAGGGTAATGTGTAATTTGCCCTGGTAGTCTTTCCAAATGGTCTTTTCTCTATCTCAAGTACGACTTTCGCTTGAGGATTGGATGAAGGCTATTTCCAAAGCCGGAGTGCGATATCTAGAACCTCAAGGAGAACCTCACAACGGAGTTGCTAAACATCTATCGGTCAATCCTCATGCTCCCTCTATCTCGTGACAATATCCCGTTATGAGGTTTTACCTCTCTAGCTAACTGTGGGTCAAGGCCATATCTATCCTTCCTAGGTGAACCCGAAGTTTTGCCCAATCACGCTGTCATTGTAGAAATCCTTCAGTTTCATTAGGGCCAATCTTTTAACCTTATGGAAGCGGCTGGTAGGTCAAAAGTGTGGAGTCCGGAAGGTGACCTTTCTTTTCGCGGTGTTTCAAGTTTCTATGATCTACACCTCTTGGTGGTTTGAAGTATTGTCTTGGTCTTGGACCAATATCCTGAACAAAGTGATCGGTTGTCCTACCCTCGGCTCGACCTTTGCTTGGTCAAGTCGTTCCTAGTTTCCCCCAATGGCTTATGGTTTAGGGCAAAGTTCCTTTTTGTCTGTCACCTTAGGCTACCTTCTGTCTTTCCGCCTTTTTGGCATGCCATGTTAGTTAGCCAATCTCTGCAACAAGGAAGATACGTGTGGTCATATTCTCCTCCTCTCTACTTCTACTCTAGAATCTCGGGACGAGATTCCTGTAAGGGGGGTAGAGTTGTAACAGCCCAGATTTAGCACCCTAAAATATGGGCCAAATTTTCGCTTTTTGTTTTGCATTGCATCATGGCATTCATATTTAACTTGCTAATTCTAAATAAAGCAACACTTGAAAATTTAAAAACTAGGGAAGCAAAACCCTTCCAAATTTTTCCAAACCAAATACAATACTCAGTTTGGTAAAACCAATTGTTCTTGAGTCTCCAAATTGTTCAGGAAACTCAAGGATATATTTTGTAATTGCTTGCCAAAGGCTAAATTATTAACAAGCATCTAAATAACTCAGAGAATTAAAGTTGGGTTAATTCAAATTCCATTCTTGGGACCAAGTTAGGTTTTCCAAAAATTCAAACTAAAATCATGGGGAGCTTCTAATTGATTGTAAGATTCTCCATGAATATTTTCTCTACTTTTTGGTTTTGTCAAAATGCTCCATTTAAAGACATTTTGGAAATTGCTCAAAGTTACCTTAATTCTAAGCTATGAACAAATGTTGGTCAAAATAATTTATTTGACCACACCAAATTTTGTGGAGCACCTACAGGTCAATTGGGGCCTATGTAAATTTTTGCATAATTTATAAAAATGTGTAAGTGCCTCTTTTAAATCGCCCAAGTGGTTGCTGGACCTTTTTGCAAATAAAGGAAATGGAGCCAGGGGGTTTTTCAGAAAAATGTCTTCTTCTCCCCTGTAGCGACCGAGCACGGTCGAGCTCGGTCCGCTCGACTCCGTCCCCGCCGCACCCTCTCTACCGTGCTGCTCCTTGGTGCAGAAGGAGGACGCCAGGACCCTGCCCTGCTCTCCTCACTCCCCCTTTTCCTTCCTCCTGCTTTGCTGGATCGAGACCGAACCCCAGCTTCCGCACGGCCACCGCGGAGACGTCGCCGTCGCCGCCGAATTGCCGCCGCTTGGAACCTCTCCGGAGTGTGCCGATGCCACCCTCTCCTCCGCCGCCTCCTCCTCTTCCTCCATACCCACGGAATTGAGCCTGGGTCGCTCGGTTCGTCGCCTTCGTCCTCAACCGCTGCCGTCGCCCGTCGGCCCCGTTTCCGGCATCCTCGACCACCCCGCTGTCGTCGAGCAACCACGAGTCAACGGAGGTGAGCTCCTCTTTCTTTTAAGCTTCCTCCTGCGCTCCTCCCCCTCTCCTCGCCGCCGGTCACCTGGCGCCGTCGCCGTCGGTCGCTCTCCCGCCGTTGCCGTGCGCCCGGCCTAGCGCCCGGCCTGGACCGGCCTTGAGGCCGGTTCCCTCTGGCTGGGCCCCGGCCTGCGCCCCGGGTTGGGCCGGCTCTAAGGCCGGCTCCCTCTGCCACAGGCCCGGCCTGCACCCCGGCCTGGGCCGACCTATGGGCCGGCCTGGAACAGTAAAAACAGATTTGAGTTAAATTCAAATAATTCATAACTTTTGAAATATTGGTCCAATTTCAGCAAATAAAATACCATGTTGTTCAGAAAGGCAAACTCTAACTAATGGACCAATTGAAATGTTTACTTTGAAACAATATTTTGCTGTTATTTAAGAATTCCTAAAATGGGCTAAATAATCCCAAATTAGGAAAATTCATAACTTATTAAATAATTGTCCAAAAATTATGAATTAAATATCAAAGTGATCAACTTGTCAAATTCTATCAAACCATGCACTTATCACATCATGATCACAAACTTTTATTTGATGTTATTCATAATTTGATTAAATGAATTAAATTCAATTCTTTATTTAAATTGCTATTTATTCATCGGTGCTCCGAAAATTACAAATAAAGTACCAAAATGATCGGAATGACAAACCCTACCCATTCATGTCATGTTCATGCATATTGAGCCACTTCTCTAATAATTTAATAATTTATAAAGAATTGTGGTCACTAAGATAAATATGGGGTTGTTTCCAGATAATTGCACTAATTATTTTGGCTCCCCATTTAATTTTGCTTTTAATTTATATAATGATATCTTTGCATCAACTTGACATGTCATCATGTGATTGAGCATTGCATCTTGTGTTCGTGTGATTTATGTGTGCTTTGTATTTCCTTTGGGTATCGATAGATTCCGGAGTCGAGGCTAACGCTACTTACCCCGACGAGCAGTACTTCACTCCCGGGCAGCAAGGCAAGAGATAACCTAAACTTCTTGGCATTCTAGCATCCTAATGTTTAATAAACTTATTTTATCCACCATAATATTGCATGCGATTCAAATGTCTCTTCGATCCAATATAGAGAATCCTATGATTGCATGTATTTCCCCGAGCCAATCGCATGTATCCCTACCTATGAACCTTAGTGTTGATGTGTTGGCCGGATAAGAAATATAATTGTTGGTTATATGCTTAGCCATGCTTAGAAATTCTTAGTGAAATTACTAGTTATGTACGTTGTTGAATTCCATAATTGTTGATGTTGATGGAAGGATGCGGGCATGGTGGATATATGTGATGCTTAATTAAATTGCTAAAAGGCTGGGATGAGTTGCCCTCGGGGAGGGTGTTTTGCCTCATTCTTGCCGCCTAGGCTGAGAGTGCTTTTAGCTAGAACCAAGAACCGAGCGTGCTGCCATTGGTGGGTGTATGGGCGCCTTACTGACCGAATAACTTGTGCGGGCGTATCCAAGGGTCCTCTAGTTCGGTTTTCCATTTGCATGTGAGTGGAAAAGATGATGTTGATGAGGATTTGTGTTTAGGACGTGGCGATGGGGCAGGGCGCTGGGAGCGCTGAACCTGTCCTGTGGCCACAGATGACTCTTGGATATTCTCACGTGAGGTAAAGGTTTAACCGCGCCCGCTCGCCGGCCTTCCCCGGAAGAGGGCCAACTAGGTGAGCCGGACGGTACCAATGGGTAAAATAGTACACCCCTGCAGGGTTTAATCTTTTCGAAAAGCCGTGTCCGCGGTTATGGACAAACTCTTGGGAAAGGCGGATTAGCTCATAGATAACTTTAACCTGATTGATATGGCGGCTAAAGGTTGCATAATCAACTTGTGATAAAGGTTCATTTCCTCGAGGGTGATTCGAGGGAGTGCCTTTGGTGGAGATGAGTGGTTCGGCTACAAGTAGGTTCGATGAGAACCGAAGATGAAATGTTTACTCTCTTATCCCCTTTATGAAAAGTATTCTGAGTAGACGTCGCCTCGTGTCATTTATGTCTTTTATTGAAAACTGGCTTTATGCAAAAACAAGTACACATATAGCTTTAGAGCCTCCGTCCGTCATTGGGCCTATATCGCCCTACTAAACTTGCGAGTACATCGTACTCAGTCTCTCTTTGCTGCCTCTATGTTTTTGTTTTTCAGAGGAGGACAACACCGAGCAGCTAGGTGGGTTCTTCGTTGACGTCGACTACTAGTCTGGGGTTCCCAGGTGGCAGCTTGGGACCGTGGAATAAGCTGGCTTGGGTGATGTTTATTGTAGGCCTCTTAGGCCATAATTTGCTTCTTATTGTTAGACAACTCTACCCGCTTCCGCTTGATGAATTGTTGGATCCCTGATCCTTTTGATGTGTAATATTTGTATTCTTCTCATTATATGAGTTGCTATATGTTTTGTGTCGTAGAGTCATGCAATGTGCCAGTTTGTTCCACAAGTCTCGATCTCTGTGTTATACCTTGATGGCTGTGCTGATTACATAGCCTCTCTGTATAATTCCGGGGTCGGGGCGCTACAGTTTTTCCTGTGACCGGCCATCGAGCCGATGACGTGTGGGGATGGTCTGGTCTATGTGGTCTTCTGGCCATCTATAATATTATGCTTGTGATGAACTGGTTAGGATTTAGGATATGCAGATCATGTGCTAGCATGAACTGATAGTGTTTGTGGTGTAAAAATGATATAGTTGAACATTTCTGGACAGATTTAGCTATTTAATTGATAAGAACAGATTCTTGTGCTTGCTTTCTTAGTCTAGCCTGTGATGCAAAGGCTGAGGCATGATTTTAATAAGAACAGATACTAATTTGTAGCTTTTAATCTCTGTGATGAGCTTGTATGACATCACCATACAAACTGAGAGATCTTTCCTATGCTTACTCCTCTTTATACTTTTTTTTCCTCATAACTGATAAGAACAGACTACTACACCCCTCTCCTGCCTCACCCTCTCATCTAATGATATGAATAGATGCTAACAAGATTTAGATCCTAGCAACCTGTTGTTGCAGTGCTGCTTGGTCTTCTGGATTCTGAATAAACCTGCGTCTTGTGGCTAGCCTTCTCCTCCTCTGATCCCTTGCTAATATGCTATCCATCAATTGTTTACTGATCAACATCTTTTTTACTCTGTTTTTTTTCTAGGCTATAATGTTTCGTGGTAAACATATATAAGAAATAAAATAGTTTGCTCTTTTTTCTTGCCTGGGGTTGATGAGCCTGTAGACGACAGGTAAAACACTAAGAATTTCATTGGGATGGACATATTTTGAACCTGCACAGCGAGCAACACTGCACATATCAACTTTTAGATTATCCTATATGCTTCTTGAAGTATTTTTAGAGGTGACAGATCATGCATGCAAGCTTCTTTTTTATTCTGGTATGATCCAAACTGTATAAAAAACATGAGTGGGTGAATCAAATTGTGTGCGTTTAAGATCACGTTAGATATTTCTTATTAGAACTTCAGTTGTACAACCCTTCATTTTATTGTAATTTTGGCAGCACACTTTGTTTATTTACTTTAAAGTTGTTTCCTAGATGATAATTCGGAGCTCGCTGGAATAGACTTCACTAATGTGCCTTCACAGTTCATCAGTTCTCGTGTCTAATTCCATGATTTTAATAAGAACAGATACTAATTTGTAGCTTTTAATCTCTGTGATGAGCTTGTATGGCATCACCATACAAACTGAGAGATCTTTCCTATGCTTACTCCTCTTTAAACTTCTTTTTCCTCATAACTGATAAGAACATACTACTACACCCCTCTCCTGCCTCACCCTCTCATCTAATGATATGAATAGATGATGTCGTGTCTTGGATCACGGACACCGGGAGTAAAGGATACCCCCTTTTTAGGTTCGGTATGGGGCGCGAAGGAGGCTGAGGAACGTCTTCCGCCCGGGGGCTTCGTCTACGCTCGAGATCTACGTACTAGCAAGCATCACAGAGACACAAGGAGTTTACCCAGGTTCGGGCCGCCCGGAGGCTAACAGCCCTACTCCTGCATGTCTGGATTGAGAGGTATATCATGGTGTAGCTTTACAATGGTGGTCGCGGGTGAGAACCCAGGAGGTGTTGGCTAGAGGTTGAAGACGAGCAGATCCTGGCCCGGAGGAGATCACCTCTCGCCTAAGCTAATCTCGGACTTGTGCACTACCTAGCCTAGCCCCCCAACTCGACGGTGTTCCGTCTTGTCCTCTTCCGATCTTGTGATCTTGTTTCTCCCTTCTTTTCTTGGGTGCCTCGGTCCTCCTTTTATAGGCTAAGAGGATACCATAGGTGCACCCTTGGGGGCCGGAGGGGTTTTGGCGGGAAAACCCCTCGGGGTTCACCTTAGAAGGCGACGTGGCCTCCTCTCGTCCAAGTATTCTTCTTAGAGGGGGTAGGTGAGGTCACCCACCTTTTCCAGGGAGGGCAGACAGAGGCTGACAGCTTTTCCTCCTTTGCCCCCCTTTGGCGCCTCCATCTTCTTAGCGCCCAAGTCTTCTAGGAGCCTCCAGCCATGGCTGGCAAGCTTATCCTCTTTGCGCACTGAAGTTTGGTTCCCGGGGGTGAGCCTGGCCTCCTGCCGGGTGTCGGGGTCCTGGGACCTCCATGCCTGCTTCCGGGTCGAGAGGGCCCCGGAGGGTCCCCGGGTCCTTTGCCTTGGTTGTCGATGTCGCGCGCGTCGGGACGTCATGGGGCATATGGGGGCCCATCTGCCAGTCTTGTGCCTTGGCCTTGAGTGCCTCCTTGGTGGGCCCATGTGTGATGGACCCACTTTGACCGCATCAGGGGAACCCCATGTTCCACTGTTGCGACAGATGCTAACAAGATTTAGATCCAAGCAACTTGTTGTTGGAGTGCAGCTTGGTCTTCTGGATTCTGAATAAACCTGCGTCTTGTGGCTAGCCTTCTCCTCCTCTGATCCCTTGCTAATATGCTATCCAACAATTGTTTACTGATCAACATCTTTTTTACTCTGTTTTTTTCTAGGCTATAATGTTTTGTGGTAAACATATATAAGAAATAAAATAGTTTGCTCTTTTAATCAGTTTCTTGCCTGGGGTTGAAGAGCCTGTAGACGACAGGTAAAACCCTAAGAATTTCATTGGGATGGACATATTTTGAACCTGCACAGCGAGCAACACTGCACATATCAACTTTTATATTATCCTATATGCTTCTTGAAGTATTTTTAGAGGTGACAGATCATGCATGCAAGCTTCTTTTTTCTTCTGGTATGATCCAAACTGTATAAAAAACATGAGTGGGTGAATCAAATTGTGTGCGTTTAAGATCATGTTAGATATTTCTTATTAGAACTTCAGTTGTACAACCCTTCATTTTATTGTAATTTTTGTAGCACACTTTGTTTATTTACTTTAAAGTTGTTTCCTAGATGATAATTCGGAGCTTGCTGGAATAGACTTCACTAATGTGCCTTCACAGTTCATCAGTTCTCGTGTCTAATTCCATGTCAGATATATTAGCTGAGAAGCTACATCAGATGAGTTCTTTACTTCACTAAATATATTGGTTTCTCTCGTTTCTACTTTTGATTATTATACATGTCATTGCCTTCTGAGCCCATTGTAGCATAAACAGCAAGGTCCTTTGTTTTCTTATGAAGTTTCTTCATAAATAATTGTTCTCTGAGACAGGTTCTTCCTGAGTTAAGTTATTATCCGGACATGTTCTTGTTGAGTTACTTCTTGTGCCACTTTGCTTGTTTTAATAATATCTCATCAGATTTCTTGTATTGCATCTTTCATTTATATTTTACCAAAATATCATAGAACTTGGAATTGAGACTAAGAATCTCTTTTTATCCTCTTTTTTCATCTACATCAATAGTTGGATTAAGGATTTACAACTAAGAACAATGCTTTGTGGTAATACCTATTTGTAACAGCCCTAACTTTGGTAATGAAAAATACGAAGAATTTTTCCACTTTTTGCATTCGTGTTTGCATCATGGCATATCTTTAAATTGCTTTTGTGAACAAACCACAATTGGGAAACAATGAAAAGAGGGAAGCCAAAACTTCCCAAAACTTTTACTTCTTGAAATGCAAACTATGGTGCAACTCTTAACATGACAGGTGACCATATGGTTAAACAAGTTCCCTAAGTTCACCCTAATGCACAAGAACCAAATGGATGGGCTCCAATTTGTTTCCAACTTCCTTAGGCCCTAAAGTGTGGTTCAACGCTCTTGCTTGTTTGTGAGACGTGCCACCTTGCTCAAAAGTCCAGATAAATGTATGGTGAGCTGTTTTACCTTGTGGAGAAACTCCCAGAATTTTTGCATATTTTTCTGGAATTGTTTTGGTGCCCAGATAAAACCTAGCCTTTCTGCCAATTTCAGGTCATTCGGAATGACCCGGATTTTTCCGGATCAATTCCGGACCAGTTGGAATTTTCCGGACCTTTCCGGAAAATTCCGGATGAAGCACAGTGGCGACCATGCGCACTGGCGCCATGCCGCTCGACGCCCACCTGCTCCCCTCGCGCGCCATGCCGTCGTGGCCCCCCCCTTGAGGTCAAAGCCGCACGCCGTGATGCCCTCGACCTCACCTGCTCCTTTTCCCCTCTGCCCTCTCTCTCTCGTCCCCCTCCCGAGCTCCCTAGGAAGCCCTCCGTAGTGCCGCCGCCATCGCCGTCGATTCGCCGTACTTGGAGCTCCCCGGGGCAAACCGACGCCACCCTCTCCTCCGCCTCGACTTCCTCTCCTTCCCCACCGGCGGAATCGAGCCGGGAAGGCTCAAATCAACGTCGGCATCCTCAACTCCGACCGCTTCTCCACCGCCTCGCCGAGCCGATTGCCGCCGTCCCCGCCTGTCTCTGGCATCACTGAGCCATCCCTTGTGTTCAGGGTGAGCCCCGCATCCCTTAGGCCCGCTCTCTCTCACCCCTCTCCCTCTCGTGCGCGCTCGCCCGTGCAAAACCGCCGCCGCCGTCGTTTTTCCTGCCCAAAATCGAGCCGTCCGGAATCGCCCGGAATATTCCGGATCGATTCCGGGTCGACCGGATTTTTCCGGACATTTCCGGACGAATTCTAAAACCCCAACCGAAAGTTTTGAGGTCATCTCGGATTTGGCTCGGAATGAGCCCGGATTATTCCGGACCATCCGGAATATTCCGGACCAATCCGGATGAATTCCGAGCCAGCTGAAAAACTTGTGAACTTTGTAAAGTGGCTTCGTCTTTTCAAATCTTGTAATTGTTATACCAAGTTGATCAGTATTTCAAATGCTTTCTAATTATGCTGTTATCACCTCATGACAACAATTTGGACTTTGATATTAATCTTTACTTGATTAAAAGATATAAATCCAAATAAGTAATTAAATTGCTATTTATTCATCGGTACTCCGAAAATTACAAATAAATTACCGAAATGATCGGAGTGATAAACCCTAACCATTTTCATGTCATGTTCATGCATTTTGAGCTATTTCACTAATAATTCAATACTTTATGAAGAACGTGGTCACTAAGCTAAATGTGGGGTTGCTTCCAAATAATTTTCCCTAATTATTTGGCTCCCCATTTAATTTTGCTTTTGATTTATATAATGATATCTTTGCATCAACTTGACATGTCATCATGTGATTGAGCATCGCATCGTATGTTCATGTGATTTATGTGTGCCTTTTATTTCTTTTGGGTATCGATAGATTCCGGAGTCGAGGGTCTCTCTACTTACCCCGACGATCAGTACTTCACGACCGGGCAGCAAGGCAAGAGATAACCTAACCTTCTTGGCATCTAGCATCCTATGTTTTATAAACTTATTTTATCCACCATAATATTGCATGCGGTTCAACATGTCCTTTTTGGTAAATATTAGAATAGCCTATGAATGCATGTTCCTCCCCGAGCCAATCACATGTATCCCTACCTATGAAACCTAGGGTTGAAGTGTTGGCCCGAGATAAAGATAGAATTAATGTATTCATATGCTTAGCTATGCTTAGCCATGCTTAGTTAAATATTTTAGATATGTCCGTTGTTTATTTCCATAATTGTTGTTGAAGATGGAATGATGCGGACTTGGTGGATATGTGGGGTGCTTAATGAAAATGCTAAGAAGGCTTGGATGAGTTGCCCTCGGGGAGGGTGGTTTGCCTCATTCTTGCCGCCTAGGTTGAGAGTGCTTTTAGCTAGAACCAAGAACCGAGCGTGCTTCCATTGGTGGGTGTATGGGCGCCTTACTAACTGAATAACTTGTGCGGGCGTATCCAAGGGTCCTCTAGTTTGCTATTTCCATTTGCCGTGTGTGTGAGCGGAAAAAGAAATGATGAGGATGGTGGTGTTTAGGACGTGGCGATGGGGCAGGGGCTGAGGCTGGGTAAACTTGCCCTGTGGCCACAGATGACTCTTGGATAGTCTCACGCGAGGTAAAGGTTTAACCGCGCCTGCTTGCCGGCCTTCCCCGGAAGAGGGCCAACTAGGTGAGCTGGACGGTACCAATGGGTAAAATAGTACACCCCTGCAGGGATAATCTTTTCGAAAAGCCGTGTCCACGGTTATGGACAAACTCTTGGGAAAGGCGGATTAGCTCATAGATAACTTTAACCTAATTGATATGGCAGCTAGAGGTTGCATAATAAACTTGTGATAAAGGTTCATTTCCTCGAGGGTGAGTCGAGGGAGTGCCTTTGTGTGAGATGAGTGGTGATGGTTGTGAGTAGGTTCGCCGAGAACTGAAAGGTGATAATGATACTCTCTTACCCCTTTATAAAAATACTCTGAGTAGACGAATGCCATGTGTCGATTATATTTCTGTTTATGAAACTTAGCTTTATGCAAAAGAAATACATATAAAGCTTTAGAGCCTCCGTCAGTCATTGGGCCTATATCGCCCTACTAAACTTGCGAGTACGTCGTACTCAGTCTCTCTTTGCTGCCTCTATGATTTTGTATTTCAGAGGAGTACGACACCGAGCAACTAGGTGGGTTCTTCGTTGACGTCGACTACTAGTCTGGGGTTCCCAGGTGGCAGCTTGGGACCGTGGAACAAGCTGGCTGGGATGATGTTTATTTGTAGGCCTCTTAGGCCATATATTTGCTTCTTGTTGTTAGACAACACTACCTGCTTCCGCTTGATGTATTGTTGGATCCGTGATCCTTTTGATATGTAATATTGGTATTCTTCTCATATATGAGTTGCTATATGTTTTGTATCGTAGAGTCATGCAATGTGCCGGTTTGTTCCACAAGTCTCGATCTTTGTATTATACTTTGATGGTTGTGCCGAATCCATAGACTCTCTGTATAATTCCGGGGTCGGGGCGTTACAACTTGGTATCAGAGCAGGACTGCCTGTAGGAAACCCTTTCTTTTGGTCGATGTCGAGTCTAGTGAAAATTATTTATAACTTAAAAATGAGTTGTGAAAACCTTCTTAGGATTCTTTTTGCTTCTCATCCAAATCGCTCTACTCTGATTCTTACCTCTATTTTGTTTTGTGCTTGGTGTCGACGTTTAGGTTCTCGGGGTTTGGGTTCTTACCGTCCAGTTATGCCTCGAGTCCGTTATATCCGTTTGATATCGCCTCGATGACGTGATGTCACCGTGGTTGGCTAAATCTTTCTTTGGTGTTTATGCTTCTTCTTTAGCTATATCTGGGAGCAACCAATGATCTATCTTGTCTGTCAGGATTGGTTACTAACTTGTCGTTGTTCCAATTCTTCAGGATGGCTCCTACCCGTCGTGGGGAACAGAGCAACCCTGATCCACCACCGCCACCCTCAATGGCGGAGGTTATGATGGCAATTGAACAAAACCGTCTGCGAAATGAGCGGTTGCTCGAGCAGCTGGTCCAGCAAGGGGCCAGGAGGAACACGGACTGCACCACTCTCAACCAGTTCTTGCGGTCCCAACCTCCTACATTCTCTGAAGCTAAGGAGCCGCTTGATGCGGATGATTGGCTCCGGGCTATCGAGCGCAAGTTTGCCGCTCTTCACGTTCCGGCGGCGGAGCACGTCAACTTCGCCACCTACCTTCTGGAAGGAGCCGCCGGTTCTTGGTGGGAGAGCCACGTGGCGATGATTGCCGCGAGCCATGTTGTCACTTGGGAGGAGTTCCGCACCGCCTTCCGTGCGGCGTACATCCCCAAGCCCATCCTCGAGCTCAAGAGGCGGGAGTTCCTGGATCTAACCCAGGGACGCATGGACGTCCAGTCCTATGGACGGGAGTTCAACCACCTCTCCCGTTACGCCCCTCGGGACGTGACAAATGATGAGGACAAGCAATACCTCTTCCGCAAGGGGCTCGCCCCTCGTCTACGATACGAGCTCCTACCCTTCAAGTTCACCTCCTACCAAGAGCTCTACAACCAGGCTCTCACCATGGAGCAAGGCAGGAAGGAGCTAGAGGCTTCTAAGAGGCCAGTTTCCGCTGATCACCAGAGCTCCTCCTCCTCCGAGGGCAAGAAGCGCAAGGTCTTCGTGCCTTTCAGTGCTGTGCCAAAGGCGCCCTCCACGCCGAAGCCCACCGGGTACCTGCCACCTCCGCCCCGCCTAGCTACTTCAACCTTGGGTGCGGATGGAAGTGGGTACCACCCTCAGCTGCCTCCACCACCGCAGAGGCCCACTTGTTTCAACTGTGGCCAGCCGGGGCACTTCTCCAGGGAGTGTCCCCAGAAGGTACCGGCTAACTCAGCACCTGCACCTGCTCTCTCTACACCAGCCGCCAAGGCCGTGCCCATCTGCCGTGGTCGCCTAAACCACGTCTCGGCTGAAGGAGTTGAACGGGACCCCCGTGTTCTCATGGGTATGCTTCGAATCAATGATTCTCCAGCTTCAGTCTTATTTGATTCTGGAGCATCGCATTCATTCATATCCATATCGTATGCACTCAACCATCAAATACCGTTTGAGGATATGGACTCCCTGTTAGTGGTCAAGACCCCAGGCTCTAGTTGGCACACTCACTGGAGGTCTCCGGAGGTTCAGATTTCTATAGCGACAATTCCTTTCCCGTTTTCGTTGATAGCACTAAAGTCAGTGGGGTTAGATGTCATTCTGGGCATGGATTGGCTAGTCACTTATCAGGCCAAGCTAGATTGTGTTGCCAAGACTATCACAGTAAACCACCCAACCTATGGACTAGTGCGTTACTGGTCCCCTATTTCCGTAACTCCGTCCACTGCCACTCCCCACTCTCCGAACATCAGTCCTGGAGGGTGTCACCCCACCTGAGATACATGAGGTGGTTGTGGTGTGTGATTTCCCCGATATCTTTCCTGAAGAATTGCCTGGCATGCCCCCTGATCGAAGTGTGGAATTTGTCATTGAATTGGTTCCGGTAACCGCCCCAGCTTCCAGAAGGCCTTACCGCATGCCAGCGGAAGATCTAACTGAATTGGAGAAGCAACTTGATGAGCTGCTGGAAAAGGAATTCGCCCGTCCGAGTAGCTCGCCTTGGGGCTGCCCGGTCATCTTTGTCAAAGAAAGGAATACCAATTATCCTCGATTGGTTGTTGATTACCGCCCTTTGACTGCGGTGACCATCAAGGACAAGTACCCTATTCCTCGAATAACTGACCTATTCAATCATCTAGCCGGTGCAACGGTATTCTCCAAGATGGATCTGAGGTCAGGATACCATCAGATCAAAATTAGAAGGGAGGATATTCCGATGACGGCCTTCACTACTCAATATGGCTTATATGAGTATACCCCGGCAGAAAAGTTACTATGACAAACACCATCAAAAAGCTCACTATGAAATTGGTGATAAGCTTATCCTCGAGTCTCTCCTCTCCGAGGTGTTTGTCGCTTCGGGATCAAGGGCAAATTAGCACCCCGCTATGTTGGCCCTTTCACCGTCCTAGCCAAGCGAGGAGATCTCTCCTACCAACTGGAGTTGCCTACCAATTTCCCGGATGTTCATGAGGTGTTCCATGTTTCCCTCTTCCCTCTTCCTACTCTAGGAATCTCGGGGCGAGATTCTTGTAAGGGGGGTAGAATTGTAACAGCCCTAACTTTGGTAATGAAAAATACGAAGAATTTTTCCACTTTTTGCATTCGTGTTTGCATCATGGCATATCTTTAAATTGCTTTTGTGAACAAACCACAATTGGGAAACAATGAAAAGAGGGAAGCCAAAACTTCCCAAAACTTTTACTTCTTGAAATGCAAACTATGGTGCAACTCTTAACATGACAGGTGACCATATGGTTAAACAAGTTCCCTAAGTTCACCCTAATGCACAAGAACCAAATGGATGGGTTCCAATTTGTTTCCAACTTCCTTAGGCCCTAAAGTGTGGTTCAACGCTCTTGCTTGTTTGTGAGCCATGCCACCTTGCTCAAAAGTCCAGATAAATGTATGGTGAGCTGTTTTACCTTGTGGAGAAACTCCCAGAATTTTTGCATATTTTTATGGAATTGTTTTGGTGCCCAGATAAAACCTAGCCTTTCTGCCAATTTCTGGCCATTCGGAATGACCCGGATTTTTCCGGATCAATTCCGGACCAGTCGGAATTTTCCGGACCTTTCCGGAAAATTCCGGATGAAGCACAGTGGCGACCATGCGCACTGGCGCCATGCCGCTCGACGCCCACCTGCTCCCCTCGCGTGCCATGCCGTCGTGGCCCCCCCCTTGAGGTCAAAGCCGCACGCCGTGACGCCCTCGACCTCACCTGCTCCTTTTCCCCTCTACCCTCTCTCTCTCGTCCCCCTCCCGAGCTCCCTAGGAAGCCCTCCGTAGTGCCGCCGCCATCGCCGTCGATTCGCCGCACTTGGAGCTCCCCGGGCAAACCGACGCCACCCTCTCCTCCGCCTCGACTTCCTCTCCTTCCCCACCGGCGGAATCGAGCCGGGAAGGCTCGAATCAACGTCGGCATCCTCAACTCCGACCGCTTCTCCACCGCCTCGCCGAGCCGATTGCCGCCGTCCCCGCCTGTCTCCGGCATCACTGAGCCATCCCTCGTGTTCAGGGTGAGCCCCGCATCCCTTAAGCCCGCTCTCTCTCACCCCTCTCCCTCTCGTGTGCGCTCGCTCGTGCAAAACCGCCGCCGCCGTCGTTTTTCCTGCCCAAAATCGAGCCGTCCGGAATCGCCCGGAATATTCCGGATCGATTCCGGGTCGACCGGATTTTTCCGGACATTTCCGGACGAATTCCGAAACCCCAACCGAAAGTTTTGAGGTCATCTCGGATTTGGCTCGGAATGAGTCCGGATTATTCCGGACCATCCGGAATATTCCGGACCAATCCGGATGAATTCCGAGCCAGCTGAAAAACTTGTGAACTTTGTAAAGTGGCTTCGTCTTTTCAAATCTTGTAATTGTTATACCAAGTTGATCAGTATTTCAAATGCTTTCTAATTATGCTGTTATCACCTCATGACAACAATTTGGACTTTGATATTAATCTTTACTTGATTAAAAGATGTAAATCCAAATAAGTAATTAAATTGCAATTTATTCATCGGTACTCCGAAAATTACAAATAAATTACCGAAATGATCGGAGTGATAAACCCTAACCATTTTCATGTCATGTTCATGCATTTTGAGCTATTTCACTAATAATTCAATACTTTATGAAGAACGTGGTCACTAAGCTAAATGTGGGGTTGCTTCCAAATAATTTTCCCTAATTATTTGGCTCCCCATTTAATTTTGCTTTTGATTTATATAATGTTATCTTTGCATCAACTTGACATGTCATCATGTGATTGAGCATCGCATCGTATGTTCATGTGATTTATGTGTGCCTTTTATTTCTTTTGGGTATCGATAGATTCCGGAGTCGAGGGTCTCTCTACTTACCCCGACGATCAGTACTTCACGACCGGGCAGCAAGGCAAGAGATAACCTAACCTTCTTGGCATCTAGCATCCTATGTTTTATAAACTTATTTTATCCACCATAATATTGCATGCGGTTCAACATGTTCTTTTTGGTAAATATTAGAATAGCCTATGAATGCATGTTCCTCCCCGAGCCAATCACATGTATCCCTACCTATGAAACCTAGGGTTGAAGTGTTGGCCCGAGATAAAGATAGAATTAATGTATTCATATGCTTAGCTATGCTTAGCCATGCTTAGTTAAATATTTTAGATATGTCCGTTGTTTATTTCCATAATTGTTGTTGAAGATGGAATGATGCGGACTTGGTGGATATGTGGGGTGCTTAATGAAAATGCTAAGAAGGCTTGGATGAGTTGCCCTCGGGGAGGGTGGTTTGCCTCATTCTTGCCGCCTAGGTTGAGAGTGCTTTTAGCTAGAACCAAGAACCGAGCGTGCTTCCATTGGTGGGTGTATGGGCGCCTTACTAACTGAATAACTTGTGCGGGCGTATCCAAGGGTCCTCTAGTTTGATATTTCCATTTGCCGTGTGTGTGAGCGGAAAAAGAAATGATGAGGATGGTGGTGTTTAGGACGTGGCGATGGGGCAGGGGCTGAGGCTGGGTAAACTTGCCCTGTGGCCACAGATGACTCTTGGATAGTCTCACGTGAGGTAAAGGTTTAACCGCGCCTGCTTGCCGGCCTTCCCCGGAAGAGGGCCAACTAGGTGAGCCGGACGGTACCAATGGGTAAAATAGTACACCCCTGCAGGGATAATCTTTTCGAAAAGCCGTGTCCGCGGTTATGGACAAACTCTTGGGAAAGGCGGATTAGCTCATAGATAACTTTAACCTAATTGATATGGCAGCTAGAGGTTGCATAATAAACTTGTGATAAAGGTTCATTTCCTCGAGGGTGAGTCGAGGGAGTGCCTTTGTGTGAGATGAGTGGTGATGGTTGTGAGTAGGTTCGCCGAGAACTGAAAGGTGATAATGATACTCTCTTACCCCTTTATAAAAATACTCTGAGTAGACGAATGCCATGTGTCGATTATATTTCTGTTTATGAAACTTAGCTTTATGCAAAAGAAATACATATAAAGCTTTAGAGCCTCCGTCAGTCATTGGGCCTATATCGCCCTACTAAACTTGCGAGTATGTCGTACTCAGTCTCTCTTTGCTGCCTCTATGATTTTGTATTTCAGAGGAGGACGACACCGAGCAACTAGGTGGGTTCTTCGTTGACGTCGACTACTAGTCTGGGGTTCCCAGGTGGCAGCTTGGGACCGTGGAACAAGCTGGCTGGGATGATGTTTATTTGTAGGCCTCTTGGGCCATATATTTGCTTCTTGTTGTTAGACAACACTACCCGCTTCCGCTTGATGTATTGTTGGATCCGTGATCCTTTTGATATGTAATATTGGTATTCTTCTCATATATGAGTTGCTATATGTTTTGTGTCGTAGAGTCATGCAATGTGCCGGTTTGTTCCACAAGTCTCGATCTTTGTATTATACTTTGATGGTTGTGCCGAATCCATAGCCTCTCTGTATAATTCCGGGGTCGGGGCGTTACATCCTGGTTCAATGTACATTTGATTTGTAGTTTTTCTAACATAATAAAGTAGTGATAGATAGAGCAAGGTGTTATCTGTACCCATGCTTTTAAGCCTTCAAACTCAACTTTATTTTATTTAGCGATTGATTGCAATGCTCCTGCTATCTTGGTGTAACATAACAATGTATGACCGTTCATGGGATTAATAGTGACATAGGTATATCAGATGTCTGTGTTTTTTTACATGAAAGAAAACTGATTAAGAAAATAATTTCGGTAGAGCAGACGCTAAAATGTATATTTTTTACCCTGTTCTGGTGGCAGTCAAATGGCACCAAAATTTTGAGAAAATATTGCTTCATTGTCTTGTCCCATTTTCCTTTGTGATGTCCAGGCCGTTGAAGAAAGGAGGCTTTGGAGTTGATGAACAGATGGTCTGTAGAGGGAGTAGGTGGTGGTAATGGAAGGGTTCGGTGCATAGAAAACAAAAAATTTCCTACGAAACAAGCGGACGAAACCCAACGGATCTAGACCTATTAGATGAAGGTAGCGAGAAGGAGATCCAATCTCTTACCCTCGAAGAACGAACAAAGCCTTTTGTCGATGCAGGGGTTGGTCTGTCGATCCCCGCAACTAGACTCATCTAGTCGCGAGGAGATGTATTATCCGATCCGAGATCCAATCTGATGGAGTGCCGCACGAGCAACACCTCCACGGTATCCACACGTACAGCTCGATAAAGACTTCTTATCCTTGATCCCGCAAGCGAGAAAGAAGTGGCTCGCGAGATTCCAGCAGCACGACGGTGTGGTGGTGGATATGGTGGAAAATTTCCTGCAGGGCTTTGCCAAGCGGCTGCAGGAGAGAGGAGGGAGGTCGCAGAGGGAGGCGGCGGCTAGGGTTCAAGGGTACCACGACCCATCCCTCCCCTCCCTCTTATATAGGCGTGGGGGCTGCCTTGGCCCCTCCTCCAAGCCCTAGCGCCGATGGCTAGAGGGGACTTGCTCCCCAAGTCACCGCCTAGGGTTTGGGGCGCCTCCCTTAGGCCCTTGCCGCATGGGCCTTAGGTGGCTGGTGCGGCTGGCCCATGTGGCTACTGCACCACCCCTTTGGTCCATGTGGGCCCCATACACCTATGGGCCCCACTTCTAAACTCCTCTAGAACCTTCTAGAATCTTCCGGTACCCTGCCGGAAAATTCCCGAACCTTTCCGATGCCTCCGGAAACTACTTTACATATATGAATCTTATTCTACGGACTCTTTCGGAACTCCTCGTGGTGGCTAGGATCCCATCCAAGACTCCGAATTAATATTCGTTCACACCATCATTTATCTCGAGTCCTAGCTACATCGAAGCCTTAAGTGTGTGACCCTACAGGTTCGAGAACATGTAGACATGATCCGATCAATAATCAATAGCGGGACCGTGATGCCCATATTGACTCCTACATATTTAACAAAGTTTCTTATCGATTGAACCACGATGCCGGAGATTCTTAATCTCGAATACGATTCGTTTGTCTCATGATATTTAATTTGTCCGAGATTTGATCGTTGATATCTCCATATCTAGTTCCATCTCATTACCTAGCAAATTCTCTTTACTCATCCATAATATAGGATCTCCATGATTACGCCTAATCACATGTTTGCAAACTTTCCAGATGCTATATTACCGAGTGGGCCTAGAGATATCTACTTTGTCACATGGAGGGACAAATCCCACTCTTGATTCATGTCACCCAACAAATACCATCGGAGACACCTGAAAGCCATCTGTATAATCACCCAGTCACGAAGCGACGTTTGATGTCCCCAAAGTAATCCTCTGGTAAACGGGAGTGACATAATCTCATGGTCTAAGGAAACTATACTTGGCATATACTAAAAGTGTTGGCAATGAAACTATGCGACACGATCAATTGCAACTCTTTATTATTGGGTCTTGTCCATCAAATCATTCTCCCAATGATTGACTCCGTTATCAAGTGACTGTAATGAGTCCATGGATAGTAAACTCTAACCATCTCTTGACTAACGAACTAGTCCGGTAGAGGCTTACTAGAGACACCTGTTTGTTTATATTCCACATATATATTATGTTTCCAATTAATACAATTATAGCATGGATAATAAACTATTATCATAAACATGAATATGCTAATAAACTATTTTATTATTGCCTCTAGGGTATATTTCCAACAGTCTCCCACTTGCACTAGAGTCAATAATCCAGTTTACATTTTCTGGATCCAACACCCATGGAGTCTCAGTGCTGATCATGTTTGCTCGTGGAAGAGGTTCTATCCATGTACTGTACTATACAGTTCTCTATGTTCTTTGCAAAATGTCAATGTCACCTACTTTGACATTACTTTATCATCACATGATAAACCTCATAACATCACATGATAAACCTCATCATCATATGAAGAATATAATATATTTGGTTGCAGAGTGAGACTTCCATTTCCCTTTTATGCCTACATGACGTATGATCAGTCAAAAGAACTTTCACATAGCATGTGCACCCGGAACTCACTCAATCTTGAAACAAAATTTCTCAAACCAAAATATTATATCTTTTAATCCTTGAATTAATCTTATACTCCTATATGTTGTAGACTCAACAAATCGACAGTGCAATACAAGTCACTTCGATATTTTCGATCACGCTTTCGCTGCGCTTCTGCCTTCATGAGATCTCCATCTAGTTTGGTGTCATGACTTCAACCAAGTCTACCAATCTCTAGATTCAATTATCTCATCTCTATGTTGAAATGAATCCTCATCCTAACACGTTCTTCTAACCAAGAACTTGGGTCACATTTCGTCAACTACAAAATTATGGTTCTTATATGTTTAGTCCTATGAACAATTCATAGCGAATACCAATATATCCTCCAACCATTATTTCTGTACAGAGTTATCAACTCAATGTCTCACCTATTTATCACAAGCAAATGAACCTTTCTTTTCTTGTTCCATTTTGAACTCCTTCAAAATCTTACTTAGGTTAAACATTCTGACATAATGCTTTATCAAATACATCTATCTCCATAGATATTTGACGCTCAAACTAACTTCATAAGTTATACATTGGTTCCTGACTTATTTACAACATTTATGAAATCTCTATTTCACACAAACAAGATGTTGTAAACTCCCACTCAAATATACACCATTAAATTGTGAAACCACTTTGGCTCCCACTTAGAAATATGTTATCCTTATATTTGACCATGATTAACTAGCTCCCACTCAAACATATGTCACGACATATTTTGATCATGGAAAATAGTTTCTGCTCTAACTTAATATATGTCACCACATATTTTAATTAGATCCCACTCAGTTCTTTATGCACTTTCTCGATACTTTGGACACCTCCAAAATCTTAATTAACTTTTAAATCGAGAACTCATATATGAACACTAGTACTTTGCTAGCTTTAAGTTTTATTTATTCTCTACAAAACTCCTTTTGAGGAATAAATATGTGAAACATCACTTTCACAAAATCAAGTAACAATTACTTTGTGATTTAAACTTAACATAGGACGACTCTGAGCCACTTTCGTATTTAAGGATTCTATTTCTTCTTTGTAGTTTCGTAGGTATATCTTGTTTCTTAAACATGACAAGCACATCATGAATATTATTTTGCAACATGACAAAATTATATATTCTTGAATCCTACTATTCTTAGAAAAACTGAATTCGAATTCAATGATCATCATCATTTAATTCCTCCTTTCATGTGTCAAGTAAAACCCCAACAGAAACACTTTCCGCTATGCTACTTGATACATTAAAGTCAAGGTCAATAACTTTATTTATGTTTCTCATTTATTCCAGCAACTCTTTTATCAATTAAACCCTTTCATGATAAACCACTAAAATACTTAGCACAACCAACAATTTGGTCTGCCCCTTTTACTCTCATGTTGTGGAAACCTTATCCATAGTCACATATGAATAAACACTACAAAATACTTATTCGCATTGGCTTCCAATTATCTCATAATTACCACGACATCACATATCTCATATGGAATCGTTTATGCGAATCATTAAATAGATCCTTATTTAATTTGAGTGTTTTCTGTCTTACAGGTATATCTAAATATTTTTCTTAAACCCTGAAAATAAATCCCTTTCTGCTAGACCACACAATATCTAATAGAGTGTGATTACAAAATTTCAGGATATATCAAACACCTTTGAAACAATTCTAAAATTATGTAATTTGTGACAACACTTTGCACAAGTCTCCATACTAAACAATAGCTCAAATGTCAGTCCCTTTTGATCAAATCAAGAAGACTTAATTATCTTGTTAACTTAATATCCTTATGCTCCAAAATTTATTTGATCTTATCATAATTCAAAATAAATACAACTTATTTACTCTTGTTATTTATGGTGGAGCGCACAAAATAATGACATTATATTTGCTGAAAACATACCCAACACTTGTGTTTTTCCAGCAATTTACGGCACACTTCTAAAGTAGTGGCGATTCTAGTCATACTACTTTAACAAGGCGCGTGTGTTAAACATCGAAATGTTGTTCACAATACTTAGCATGAATAAAATTGTCATTATTAAGTTTTATATATCCTTTTAGTATGTTTCTTATTTATAAATGTTCAACCAATTTATCATCTAGATTATAATAAGAATAATACACTCATAATCGAAACTTGTGATTTCCAAGAGGGACTACTCATGAAAATAGAACAACCATTGTCTTTAACATGAATAACCGTCTCACATAAGCAAGATACACTAATTAAAATCACACTTAATTCGATTACAAAACTTATTCAAATCCTCTAATAAAAAATGATAAATGTAGAGACAGATTGTCGCCAGCATCAACTCCTTGATTGCCACCATTCCGCAACGTCTTCCCAGATCCTCTATGCAAATCTCAAGCAGCAGGTCCTGTTTTCATAAAATAAAATAAGTATTAAATACTTATCAGAACCGCCACAATTGTAATTTGGACTTAAACATTTATTACTTGTATATCACTATATACCTTCTGTATTGTCAACTTCTCCTGCTATGGGTTCCACTTTGACATGATGCAGCCGAGACACAAACTCATAGAAAGTGATCGAATCCCTTCCCATGACATAGTCTCTGACATAATTCTTGAAGCTGGGGGGAAGCAAGCGCAGCACCCCATCTATCGCGAAATCGTCATTCATCTCATAGTTCCAAACATCCACCAGAGTATAATACATCTTATGCATTTTCCTCAGGTGTTGTTCCAAGCAACAGTTTTCTTCCATCTTAGTTGAAAGAAATTCATTCAGACAATCAAACCTTGCAATTCTAACTTGTGCTAAGAACCTATTCTTCAGCTCAGCGACAATGTCATTGGCACTCAAGTTGGTGAATTGTCTACTTAAGTCAGAATTCATGAAGGTGCACATCATCCACTCGACTTTCAAGTGTGTGGTCCTCTGTTCGAGCCACTCCATGTGATCCTCATAACTTGCAGAAGTATCGGGTTTATCTTCTTAAGGTTCATCTAACACGTAGAGCTCAGCATGGGTGTGGAGGACTTCTCTCAGACGCAGGTACCACTCGACAAAGTTTGACCCATCGAGACGTAGCTCTTCAGCAAGGAAGAGTTGGTCATAGTCGGCCATGATCTATAAGGATTTTTGCAAAGACATCTTAGGACTTTTGTTTATGATAATTTTAGTTCATCTTAATCAAAATTACTACATGAACTCCCACTAAACTCAACATCTCTCTGGTTGTTTAGTGACACATGATCCAAATCCACTACACCACAACCGATCATCACGTGAGATGATGTAGCTTCAAAGGTGAACATCACCATGTTGATCATATCATCCATATGACTCGTGTTTAACCTTTTGGTTCTTGTGTTCCGAGGCCATGTCTGTACATGCTAGGCTCGTCAAGGAAACCGTAGTATTTCCGCGTGTGTAAATCTGGCTTACACCCGTTGTATGCGAACGTAGAGTCTATCACACCCGATCATCATGTGGTGTCTCAAAGCGACAAACTTTTGCAACAGCGCATACTAGGGAAGAACACATCTTGATAATAACGAGAGAGATCACCTTATCATGCTACCATCATGATCAAATCTAAGCATAACAATAAGGTGCATAAAAGGATTAACATCACATGCAATTTAAAAATGTGATATGATATGGCCTTTTCTTCTTGTGCCTTTCATCTCCATCTCCAAAGCACCGGCATGATCTCCATCATCACCGACATTGTGGCGCCTCCTCCATGGTTGCCATCACCAACTATTGCAACTATAACTATTGCTACTCTTAGCGATAAAGTAAAGCAATTACATGGTGATTCAATGACATGCAGGTCACATAAAATAATAGACAACCATATGGCTCCTGCCGGTTGCCGTACTCATCGACATGCAAGTCGTGAAATATTACAAATATGATCATTGCATATATTATCACAAATCACACATTGGCCATACCACATCACAAACCCTGCAAAAACAAGTTAGACGTCCTGTTTGTGCAATTTTACGTGGCTTGGGTCAACGAGATAGAACCGTTCTAATCTACGCAAAAACCACAACGGTGATATAGAAGTTGCTTATTTACTCATCCTTTTTAAAGGCCTTCCATTGCAGATCGCATCTCACCATAGCCAGAGAAACAGACACCCGCCAGCCACATATGCAATACAAGTTGCATGTCAATCGTGGAACCGGTCTCTCGTGCGTGGATGAGTAAAGTTGGTCCAGGCCGCTTCAATCCAACCATCCAATAAGATACGAAATACACGCGAGAAGGTAGCAACAAAAATATCAACACCCACAACTCCTTGTGTTCTAATCGCACCAACATCTACGAATAGATCTAGTCTCTGATACCACTGAAAGATTCGTTGCATAGAAAACAAAAATTTTCCTACGAAACAAGCGGAAGAAACCCAACGGATCTAGATCTATTAGATGAAGGTAGCGAGAAGGATATCCAATCTCTTACCCTCGAAGAACGAACAAAGCCTTTTTTCGATGCAGGGGTTGGTCTGTCGATCCCCGCAACTAGACTCATCTAGTCGCGAGGAGATGTATTATCCGATCCGAAATCCAATCCGATGGAGTGCCGCACGAGCAACACCTCCGTGGTATCCACACGTACAGATCAATGAAGACTTATTCTCCTTGATCCCGCAAGCGAGGAAGAAGTGGCTCGCGAGATTCCAGCAGCACGACGGTGTGGTGGTGGATATGGTGGAAAAATTCCTCCAGGGTTTCGCCAAGCGGCTGCAGGAGAGAGGAGGGAGGTGGCAGAGGGAGGCGGCGGCTAGGGTTCAAGGGTACCATGACCCAGCCCTCCCCGCCCTCTTATATAGGCGTGGGGGGCTGCCTTGGCCCCTCCTCCAAGCCCTAGGGCCGGCGGCTAGAGGGGACTTGCTCCCCAAGTCACCCCCTAGGGTTTGGGGCACCTCCCTTAGGCCCTTGCCACATGGGCCTTAGGTGGCTGGTGCGGCTGGCCCATGTGGCTGCTGCACCACCCCTTTGGCCCATGTGGGCCCCATACACCTATGGGCCCCACTTCTAGACTCCTCTAGAACCTTCTAGAATCTTCCAGTACCCTGCCGGAAAATTCCCGAACCTTTCCGATGCCTCCGGAAACTACTTTCCATATACGAATCTTATTCTCCGGACTCTTTCGGAACTCCTCGTGATGTCTAGGATCCCATCCGAGACTCCGAATCAATATTCGTTCACACCATCATTTATCTCGAGCCCTAGCTACATCGAAGCCTTAAGTGTGTGACCCTACGGGTTCGAGAACATGTAGACATGATCCGATCAATAATCAATAGCGGGACCGGGATGCCCATATTGACTCCTACATATTCAACGAAGTTCCTTATCGATTGAACCACGATGCCGGAGATTCTTAATCTCGAATACGATTCGTTTGTCTCATGATATTTAATTTGCCCGAGATTTGATCGTCGATATCTCCATATCTAGTTCCATCTCGTTACCTGGCAAATTCTCTTTACTCGTCCATAATGTAGGATCTCCGTGATTACTCCTAATCACATGTTTGCAAACTTTCCATATGCTATATTACTAAGTGGCCCTAGAGATATCTACTCCGTCACATGGTGGGACAAATCCCACTCTTGATTCATGTCACCCAACAAATACCATCGGAGACACCTGAAAGCCATCTTTATAATCACCCAGTCACGAAGCGACGTTTGATGTCCCAAAAGTAATCCTCCGGTAAATGGTAGTGGCATAATCTCATGGTCTAAGGAAACTATACTTGGCATATACTAAAAGCGTTGGCAATGAAACTGTGTGACACGATCAATTGCAACTCTTTATTATTGGGTCTTGTCCATCACATCATTCTCCCAAGGATTGACTCCGTTATCAAGTGGCTGTACCAAGTCCATGGTTAGGAAACTCTAACCATCTCTTGACTAACGAATTAGTCCGGTAGAGGCTTACTAGGGACACCTGTTTATTTATATTCCGCACATGTATTATGTTTCCAATTAATACAATTATAGCATAGATAATAAACTATTATCATAAACATGAATATGCTAATAAATCATTTTATTATTGCCTCTAGGGCATATTCCCAACAGTAATATGTGAATTATGTCATAAATTTGTGAATCTTTTTCTGGAATGTATGAGAATTTCAGATTTTGTGCATGTATTACAGGTTTGAAAACATTTTTGGTACCATTGGATTATGTTTGATATTGCAATATGTTGTTATTGATCTTAGTTATGTTGACTTTAAACTGTCTATATCTTCAGTTTGCAATTTGGTGCTTTGTGATCTAATTGATTTAGGGCCATTATTTCAAAGAGCCTCAAAATCAATTAGTGGCACTTGGTGAAAATGCCTCAAATTCAATTAGTGGCACTTTCTCAAAGTGCCACTAATTGGTTTTAGGGGCACTTTCACAAAGTGCCTCAATAGGTAATGACCTATTGGGGCACTTTCTCAAAGTGCCACTAATTGGTTTTGGGGGCAATTTCACAAAGTTCCTCAATAGGTAATGACCTATTGGGGCACTTTGGAGAAGTGTCACAAAAGCTTTTAGAGACACAAGCAAAGGTGGCACTTCTCCAAAGTGCCACAATAGGTCATTAGGGGCACTTAGACCACATTAAGTGGCACTTTGAAGTGCCTCTGAATATCAACCGTGTTGTAGTGGCATGGACTAACTAGCTATGCGCCTGCATGTCTTGCCCCAGCCATCAGGCTAGCATATCGTGATGCCCCATGCCAACAGATGGATATATATATATACAAGCTTGCCAAGGCGTGAGAACTGAGAAGCTTCACCGTGCGACTACTCATGTCGCTATACCGGAGAGTCAGCAGCAAGCTACGCCGCTGCAACATGCCGCTATCCATGGTGCCGTCGAGTCTGAAACTCACCATTAGGGCCTTCGACACCACTCCTCCGTGATACCGTGAGACGGTGCACCCGACTATAGTAAACTCGGTGTTAGGCTAAGACACGACACCGACCACACCGGCCTTGCCGACTTGCGTGGGTGTACAGTTGTCATAGCCCCAAGTTTTAGTTTTCCGAGTATGATTTCTCATACTCATGCTTGCTTCCCTTTGTATTTAGATGTGGCCGACAATAAATTTAGAATAATGCCGCGAAATATGTCGTCATCCGGAGAGTAGACGGACCAACGAGTTGGGAACGTTTAGAGAACTTATTTATTCTTATAAATATAAAGAAATTTGTAATTTTAATTAATTCTGAGCCTCTTGAGAGGTTCACGACTAGACCCGATCTCGATACGTGACAACAATATTGGCAAATAATATTGGAGTACAAGCGAAAAATTGGAGTAAACAATTATTTGCTACTGCCGCAAACAATTGGAGTACAATACTGCTACTGCAGCAAACAAATGGAGTACAATACTGCTACTGCTATCGCAGCAAACAATTACAGCAAGTGGAGTGTAGTACATTTATTGTACCAAACAAATGCAGCAACTGGAGTACAGTACATTACTTCAAATTCAGGTACAGTTAACACTGCAAGCACTACACTGGAATATTCAGGTTCAGTTAACACTACACTAAAAATTTCAGGTTTAGTTAACACTACACAAAAAATTTATTCAGGTCAGCAACTTGCACTGAAGTTTAACTGCAAACACTACACCAAGTTATCAGATTCATTTAACAAGCAAGCACAAACAACACTGGAGTATCAGGTTCAGTTAAGACTGGAGTAATAAATATACAGCAACACTGGAGTACAACAATATATAAGCAGTACAAGTTTTCAATGCAAGCAATATTGCAAGCTTGCACTACCTCAACAAGCTTGCCGGGGCGTGAGAAGCTTCACCGTGCGACTACTCATGTAGCTGTACCGGCGAGTCAGCGGCAAGCTATGCCGCTATCCATGGTGCCGGTCTGAAACTCACCATTAGGGCCTTCGACACGACTCCTCTGTGTTCCCATGAGACGTGCCCCCGACTGTAGTAAACTCGGCGTTAGGCTAAGACAAGACACCGACCACACCGGCTATGCCGACTTGCGTGGGTTTCCAATCGTGATAACCCCATTTTTTGTTTGCCGAGTATGACTTGCTCCCCTTTGTTTTTAGATGTGGCCGACGATAAATTCAGAGCAGCGTAGTGGAATATGATTTGGAGAGTAAGCCAGACCAGCGAGATTGGAATGCTTAGAGAACTTATTAATTATTATAAATGTAAAGAAACTTATAGTTTTAATAAATTGTTAACCTCTTGAAAGATTCACGACTAGGTCCGGTCTCGGGAAGTGACAACAATATTGTAATACAAGCAAATAATTGGAGTAAACAATTATTTGCTACTGCAGCAAACAATTGGAGTACAATACTGGTACTGCAGCAAACAGATGTAGCAAGCATATGGAGTACAATACTGCTACTGCTACTGCAGTAAACAATTGCAGCAACTGGAGTACAATACTCTGCTACTGTACAAAACAAATGCAGCAACTGGAGCACAGTACATTACTCCAAATTCTGGTCCAGTTAACACTGCAAGCACTACACTGAAAAATTCAGGTTCAGTTAACACTGCACTAAAGATTTCAGGTTCAGTTAACACTACACACAAGTTTGGGCATGCCTCATCAGCACTAACGCAAGCACCAAACTAATCAATCATACAGAAATCTCGTGGAACCTTCCAATTATAACCACAACGTATTTGCAAAAGGCAGAGCCGTGAATAAGACAACAACAAAAGCAACACAAGTTTGTTACTCGAGGCGTGAATGATGCATCTGCACCACCACAAGCAAAGCTAGGAAGAGCTAATCGTGCCAGTTAGGCTAGACGCCTAGACGTCACCGCGTCATAAAACGCCACTCCGAAAAAAAAAAAAAAAAAAAAAACGGCAGGCGAGCAAGGCGGAAGCCACCAAAGGGTATAGCGTGCATGCAAGCCCGAACAAGAAGAGGGCCACGTCATGTATGATAAACACAAGCAGGTTGCGTTGCTAGCCCAGACGAACACACAACTGAAATCAGCAGCGTACGTACGTTCACTTCACCCTCCCGGCGAGCAGGCGAAGCACGCAATGCGCCGGACAACGTGTCGCCGTCGCGTCGTCCACGGCACGTAGCCACGGCGGGGTGGACGAACGCCCACGTGCCCGGCCCGCCGGGCCCGCGACGTCCTATTGGCGGCCACCACCTCCTCTGTCTTAATCAATCAAGGCCTAGCGGCGCCGACGCACACCGATCGACCCGCCGGGAGCGAGCAATGGCGCTCATGGCGACGCAGCGCCGCGGGGAGACAGCCGTGAAGACCAACGAGATAATGGCACGGTTTCGCCCCATCGCGCCCAAGCCCGTGGTGCTGGCGCCACCACCCACCAACGCCGCCGTCCTGTCCTCGCAGAGGCGGTCGCGGTCCTGGCACGGAGGGCGGGATCTCGTTCCGTCGTCTTACCCTTACCCCATCTTCCGCGCTTCGCCGTGGAACTCGTCTGATCCGGAGGCGGCACCGGCGTCCTCACGGCGCGTGGAGCTCGACCTGCTCCGGAAGCCGCGGGGGCCTGCTAAGGTCATCGCGCCCCGTCCCGCGCGGCCCGTGCGCACCACCATCTGCGTCGACACCAGCAGCGTCACGGGCGCCAACTCGGCGAAGCTGGCCGCCCGCAGGACGACGACGGCAACGCAGGTGGTAGCCGAGATGGAGCGCGACGCGCTCCCGGCCGTCGTGTCGTCGGGCCCCGGCGGCAACCGTGTCGTCCGAGCCAACGACGCGTACAAGGCGCTGGTGGGGCAGCCGGTTTGCCCGTGGCTCGACTCCCTGCCCGGCGGTGACGCGTCGAGGCGGGTCAACGGCGAGGTGGTGCTGGACGTGCGGAGGTTCAACTCCACCGAGCCAACCAGGGCGAGCGGCGCCGGAGGGACGTTCTCGTGCAAGTCGAGGATCTCGTGGGAGCGCGACGACGGCACGCTGGCCTCCGTCGCCGCGCCGTGCGACGTCACGCGTTTTGACTGTAGCTCCGGTGGCACCCTCTTCGTCTGGAGGTTTGACACTAGCAGAGGGTCCGTGTTCCACTGCCCGGCGTAATTAAGATCGGCGGGAGCAGTGAAAACTGAAGTGCGCTCATTCTATGCCATCGCATGCCGTAACATTCATGCTGATGGAAACGAGCTGAGTAAGTAGCAGAATTGCTACTCGATCGTTTTGTTAGAGAATTGGATTTGGTGCTTGGGTTCTTAACATTTCCTTCTGACACTTGCTTCTCTTGCTAACTAGCTGCTGCGCGCATGCCTGCATCTGCATGACTTCATCCATCAAAATGTTGCCCACTGACGGATCGAACATTTCAAAGCAGGAGGCCTTGAGCTGTGACTAGTATGGTGGACGTGACCATTTAATACCTCCAATCGTACATGGATGGAGCGATCGTGCGGGCTGTAACATATCGCTTAGGACATAAACCTGTACCTTATCGAAAAAGAAAAAAACGGGTTTAAGCCGTATGCGATGTTTGTCGTACACGATTTTCTACTACCAACCATATACCATATATCGCACATGACTTATGTCGTGGTGGTGCACGGACAGATGTCATATAGGCTTAAGGTGGGGCCGATTGGACGCTGGAGGTACCGGGGAGGGCTTGCACGTGAAGACGTACACACACGAACACACACACGGTTTTACCCAGGTTCGGGGCTCTCGTGAGGAGATAACACCCCTACTCCTGCCTGTCTGATCTATATATTTGGATTACAACCGAGTTACAAGCTGCTTCTTGAGCTGTATATGATGAACTACGAGCTTAGGGCTCTCTACCGAGTCTCGGGGCTGCCTACCGAGTCTCAGCACGGCTATGTGTCTCTCTTGCCTAGCGTGCTCTCTTGTGAAGCAAAGTCTCAACGATCTAATGAAGCGTCCCCGTAAGAGGAGCTCCTAGTGCTCCTTATATAGGGAAACCCAGTGTACAGAGTTAGGGCTGACGTTTGTGCTGGCATAAGCAACACTGTGGCCACGCCGGGGCCTCAGACTGCTTCCGTCACCCCAGCGTGGCATGTCCAATCCATCCACTCCGGGGCACTGCTCCACCGTACTGCCCCGGTCAGCAGCATGGAGGACTGACTGCCCATGCTACCACCGAGTCAAGGAGTTGGCCGCGCGTCCCGTCCTGCCAGTGGCAGGCCCCCTGCCCCGTGATTGTCGGGACAAGACGTATGCCACGACCAACACCGAGATAGAGCTTCGTTCCTCCCGATCCGGCATAGGCATGCCAGACATTTGCTAACTCGGTTTCTCCTCTCCTGCACATAAGAACAACAAAGTAGATTCCGACATATAGTATGCATGATCCGACATAGGGATATGTCGGTAGGCCCTCACCCGGTTGACCCCGGACACGCCCATGTGTATGTCGGTTTATCATTGACTCGGTCAACTCCGAGTCCTTGCTTATTTTACCATACTGACCCATCTCGGGGGCTGCCCCCCGACATTAGTCCCCGAAGCTGGCGCGGTCCTGCAGC
Organism: Puccinellia tenuiflora; assembly: GCA_012064385.1. Taxonomy (NCBI): domain Eukaryota; kingdom Viridiplantae; phylum Streptophyta; class Magnoliopsida; order Poales; family Poaceae; genus Puccinellia; species Puccinellia tenuiflora. The sequence continues at coordinate 602,375 of QRDG01002441.1, read as the reverse complement.
CTCGGATGGAGGGCCACGTCAGGTTTACCTGAAAACCAACTTATCACACACGTCGGCAAACCATTTATATGTCGGAAAGCAGATTCGCCTCCCATCATGATATTCGACTTAATGTCGGATCGTTCCGACTCACAGGAAGAACCCTCGGCTCCTCCGAGTCATTGGTTCCTCTACGTGGCAGAGCATCTCTGCCTAACGCCTCGGCTCTTGTGCCCGGATGGACATGCCGCTGGTACGCACGCCACTTGCGTCACGCCGGTCGCCTCGGAGACCGTGCACACGCAAGCACTCAAGTGTGGTTGGACCGCACCGCTCGCGTCTCCTCGGGTCCTGCCCGATCAGGTGTGCCGCTTCATAACCGTTGGCTCTCTGTAACCCACCGTGCGGCCGATCGTGCGGCGGTTACGCCGCTGAGGAGATCGTGGCGGAGATCGTGGGGCTGTAACTCCCCGTCGGTTACGAGATCGTGCGCAGCAAATCGCGCGCCCACGATCTCCTCCGGCCGCCCATAAATAGCAGGGAGGGGGCACCTGTCTTCCCCTCCGCACCATTCTTCTCTTGCCCTCGTCTTCTTCTCCAGCGCCCAGAGCAGAAGCGACGCCGCACGCCACCGCGCACAGCACCGCCGCTGCTCGCACCCGCGCACCAACACCGCCGACGCACAGCGCTGCCGCCGTCCGCCGCGACACCGCGGTAAGATCTCCTCCCCTTCTCTCTTGTCTTTTGCGCATTAGCGCTTCCCTCAGTGCCCTCTGTTCTTGTTCTTCCTCGAGTTCTTCCTCTTTTCTTCACCGCGGCGACGCATCCGGCGCCGCCAGTGAGTTTGCGGTTCCAGATGTGGTTCTCCGCCGGTGGACTATCCACCGTAACACCTTTTTCCTTTTCTTGCCGCGCCTTAGTGCTTTCTGCATCTAGATTAGACGCACGCAGATTCTTCCTTCTTTGTTTCTTGTTTGCTTTTTCTTTCTTTTTCACTGTAATGATTCTGCTCTCACCGCCAGCAACCCCTTTTCTAGATCTCCAAAATCCTTCTCCGATATGTCGAACAACCCCAACCTCGAGGTGGTAGAGGTAGAAGAAGGAGTTGCCGAGGAAACCACCCGGGCCGCCTGGGAGGGCTCCTATGTCGGTATAGCCGACATAAACTGGTTGATCCGGACTCGTCGGATCCCAGCCGAGGTCGAGTGTCGGCTACCGGGTCCAGAGACCTCGCCGGATCTCAAGGAAGGGGAGCATGTTGTCTTCGTCGAGCATTTCGAGCGGGGATTCGGTCTACCCGCCAGCCCTTTCTTCCGCAACTTCCTCAACAAATTTGGCCTCCAACCTCATCAACTCCCGACGAACGCCTTCACCACACTCTCTGCCTTTGCCTCCTTCATGGAGGGTTATCTCGGCCTCTGGCCCACCGTAGAGGCGTGGTCCAAGTACTTCCACTTCCGGAAACAGGTCATTCCGAATCCGGATCATCCGGACGCACNTGAACTCCGTTTCCTTGTTTGTAAGCTCAACCTCACGCTCTACAATTTGGGCTTCTTGCTCCTCCAGCAGGGCGCGGCGCTTCTCAATGTCGTCCAGCGATGCTTTAGGAGGGAGTGGCGTTAGCAGCTGCTTGTACCTCGCCATTCTTTCTTCGTGCTCCTTCCCTGCCGCGTCGCCGGTTGCGACGTCAATGCCGTCCCCTTCAGCCGGCATTCTACCTGACCCGTTCAATGGAGCCAGTGGTGGCACGAAATCCACCTTAAGATTTCTGGCTTGAGGAGTTTTTTCTTCGCCATTGGCGGTTTTTGAGGTGTTGGGGTCATCTTTAGGATCAGAGACGTTACCCATCAAGACCTCGGCGGGGCGTCCTAAACAGGACGCAACCTTCCGACTAAAATCGTCGGATTCTCCTTCAGATTCGAGGTCCTGCTCCATATGGGCGGTGTCCCCAGATCCGGCTTCTGAATCAACCCCGGCCTGCAGAGCAGGGAGGATAGACTCAGGTTCTATCATCGACTCGTGAGAGCCGGATTCTCCTAGGACGCCGACGAAGTGGAAGTCCGGCGCCGCCATGTTGGAACTTGCGTCATCTTCAGAGTCTTCGTCGTCAGCATCGAAAGACAGATCCAGATCGGCGATCTCATCAGAGTCCAGATTCGACTCCACGTCGAGGTTGCTTGGGTGGGTGGTGGGCAAGCTCGAGGTGAAGCCGAGATCGTCCAAGGCTTGAGCGGTAAAGCCGACGAAGATGTCGAAACCGCCGATGGAGACCGTGGACCAGTCGGCCGGATGTTAAAGACGTGGCCAGCTCCTGTCTCGTCGAAGTAGCTCATCATGCCGACCGCGATCGTGTCGCCGACTCCGCCTGCGTCTCCTGGACGGATCGAAACCCCGAACATCTCCTGCCCCACAGTGGGCGCCAACTGTCGTGGTATTGTCGAATCTAGCCGCGGCAGGGGTGCCATCGAGCTAGGTAGAGAGAGGGGTTTTAGAGACGTGGGGTGTTCCGGCAACAGGGAGGCAAAGGGTTTACCCAGCTTTGGATCTCGCAACGGTGGCGAAACCATATGTGCTGCTATAATTCACTATAAGGCAATATCGCCTAGTTACAGTGGATTGGGATTCAGAACGTGCCCTAAGGCGTCCCATAGGCCGGCTTATAAAGGCGTCTGGACCTAGGGCTTACAGGAGGAAACCTAACCGACTAAGTACAGAGTTCTACTCCAATCCGGCTTGGGCCCCGCCTTGTGGGCTAAGTCTCCGCAATGCAGGCCGGCTTCTGGAATCTTCCCTTAGCCGGATGGGCCTCCTGTGCTTCATCATACTGGGCCGCCCGGTTAAGCCGGATTCGGCTTACCACCACTATGGGCCACCCTGGTATGCTGGCTTTTAGTATTCTTAATAAGGACACCTGTTCGGCATAACCCCAACACGAGTACACGGGCAACTCGGATCCCATGCGAATCAGTGAGAAGGACCTGGAGCAAGCCCTCTTTGAGGCTCGCTTCAACAAGCTTATCAAAGCCCGGCCTGGCGAAGGCCGACAATATGAAGTATCGTTGCCGATGTACATGACAGCCAACCCTCCCCCAAAGTTACTTTGTCGAACCAAAGTTCAATTCTTTGAAGGATTCGAGTTTGCCCTTAACAGATTAACATGCAATATGTCAGATTCCCGGAGTTTCCACCGGTCGTCCTGCTGGCAAACCAACGTCCAGCAAGGTGCCCACGTGACCCATCTCCTTTTCTTCGGCTACTGCAGAGATCCAGAAGAGGAAAAGCCAGTCTACTACGATTGGCGTTAAGTCATCTAAGGATGACGACGCTCTCGCTGGGCTCGATATTCCCAGCAAGAAGTAAGTCGGCTGAAACATCTCTCTTTTGTTCTGCAATATTGCCGGATCTTTGCATTCCTATTCCTTTGCACTGGAGGATAAAGAAAGGCACACTCTTAAAGCAAAAGGTGTGCGTCACACGGAAGAAGGCCTCTCCAGCCATTCCTCCCCCAACTCCTTCGGCTTCGAAGCCAACTCCGGTGGAGCAGAGCCCCACCCAAACCATGGCAGCAGGGCCAATTCTCGGGAGAGCCGGGATTATACCTCCGACCCAATGGACAGAGATGACGGGGAATGTGGCAGAATCTTCCTCTCCACCAAGGGCTGAAGCTCCGGCTAAAGATGCCCCAACCTTTCCTCCGATTAAGGCGGAGGCCTTCGATGACGAGGGGCGCATCAAGCCGGAGTTCATGATCCGGTTCATGCGTGCACCTCGGCTTCCCCGGAAGAAAGGAACAACTGTCCGGGATGATGAGCCAGAGCAGACCAAGGCCTATGATACCTTTGATGTCATAGAGATCCTTGAAGATCAGCAGAACTACTTTGCTGAAAGCTTTGAAGCCGGCATGACGCTTGATGGGGGGATACTTTATAGGTAGGCCCATGGACCCAGAAAATAGACCCGTCAAGACCAAGAAGGCCAAAGCCGAGTCACGCATCAAGTCGCATGGGCTGGGTTGGAGACAAGCCGACCAAGGCCCATGACGGAGAAGGGACCCGTCAGGAAGGAGTCCAAGTACAACCCGGAGCCCTAACTTGAAAGGCCAAGACGTAGAGTAGGTCTCCGTGTTCTAGTATGACTCGGTGTAGGTTGTAAGTCCAGAGACCCGGCCACCTTTATAAGCGGGGTCCTGGACCTTAGATTGAGAAGTCCTAAGTAATCCAAAAACCACAGATCCATAGTCGCCGACTCCCCAGATAGGAGTCGGAACCCTGTAATCGAGATCAGATCCAGAGCAATAAAGAGAAGCAGGAAGTAGGACTTTACCTCTAATCAAGAGGGGCCGAACCTGGGTAAATCTGTGTCCCTAGGTGATATTAGCCTCTCCTACGTACTTCGTGCATCAATGGCCCCAGAACTCACCTTCCCAGAGGAAGGACTTGCCGTGACAACCCCACGACAGTTGGCGCCCACCCTGGGGCAGGAGATGCGTGGAGTTGAGATCGTGGGAGCCGCTCACCGGGCCATGGAGAAACTCGAGATCGATGACTCCGGCTGGACTCCAGAGATGGAGGAGGTCGACGAGGGTTATCAGTTTGTTTTTGGAGGGATCAACGTGTTCGTCGGCATGGTTTGCGCGTCGGGTCTTCGCGCTAACTCGGCGGAATCAGTATCAGAGCCAACAGCTGTTGTTGAGTCCGACGGCGAGGAGTCGGTCGGGACATCAGAAGTCGGCATCACCGCCGAGCCAGAGGAACAACTTGCAGTCAACCATGAAGAGGAGTCGCTGGAGGAGCCACTTATGGAGCCAGATTATGACACCGATTCAGAGTCTATCTTTCCCTTGTTCGAGGATCGGCTTGGGTATGGAATTGAAGAGGAGGATTACACGGAGTCGCCAGTACGCGCCCGCGTCGTTGGAGTCTACATGTCTGGGAACGGCGGAAATCAATTTGAGCCAAGTCTACTAACAAAGGAAATCAATGCAAGCAACGCAGCAGAACGGGCGGCCGAGTAAGCCAGCGCGCGTGCTGCGATGGAGAGGCAACTAGCAGAAATCAACGAGGCAAACCGCAGATTAGCAGAAGAGCGGGCCCGGGTCCAGACTGAGGCCCAGGTTGTAAGGAGTCGCCAGGAGGAACTCACCTCTATTCAGCATCGCAGGGCGAGGAGTCGTCTGCGTGGCGGAGTCATTGTCAACCTTACTGCTTTGTTCAACACACCCACTGGTCCAGGCGCAGGAGCCGGGCTAGGGAGCTCATCAGCTGCGGGAGGCGGCGCAAGAGGAGGAGCAACACCACCACCACCACCACGACCACCGCCAGAAGGACCCGGCGGCAACGGTACCAACGGACCGCCACCTGAAGGAGGAGTTGGAGGAGGATCAACAGGTGGTATGGGACCTCCACCTGGCAGGTTTCGTACGCCAGAGGGGCATTACTCTAACCCAAAGGACAACGTTCATGCGGCAACTATGAGGCTAGAGAACATTGAGATACCAGAAGGAGCAGCGGGACAGGAGACCCGCCATGCTATTGAGATGCTGAAGACAGCAATGACTCAGCAAGCTCTTTATCCAGCGTTTCCAGATGCAAGTAGGCTGCACTCGACACCATTCAACTCTGGCACGAGGAGTCGGCATGACGAGTCTCACCCGGCCAACTCTACAAGCGCAAGGCGCCGTGAACAAGAGAGAAACAGGGTCATCATACCAACTGCCTCACGAGCTCAACTGGTGGTTGATGAAGCAAGACAGCGACGAGAGAGGGAGGCGGCCAGGGCACGGGAGGCTGAGAGGGACAGAGCCCTAGCTGGTCCAGATAACCAGCCTCAGCCAACCTGTCGTGGGGTTGTCACGGCAAGTCCTTCCTCCAGGAAGGTGAGTTCGGGGGCCATCGATGCTTGAAGTACGTAGGAGAGATTAATCTCGCCTAGGGACACAGATTTACCCAGGTTCGGCCCCTCTTGGTAGAGGTAAAGACCTACTTCCTGCTTCTCTTTATTGCTCTAGATCTGGTATCGATTACAGGATTCCGGCTCCTCTCTGGGGAGTCGGCGACTTGGTGTTTCTCTCTCTCTCTAGATTGCCTGGAACTTAGAACTTAGAACCTCCCTATCTAAGGTCCAGGACCCCGCTTATAAAGGCTGCCGGGTCCCTGGACTTACAGGTTACACCGAGTCACACTAGAACACGGAGTCCTACTCTAAGCCTTGGTCTCCCAAGTTAAGGCTCCGGGTTGTACTTGGACTCCTTCCGGATGGGTCCTTTCATCATCATGGGCCTCGGTCGGCTTGTCTCCAGCCCAGCCCATGTGACTTGATACGTGACTCGGCATTGGCCTTCTTGGTCTTGGCGGGTCTACTTTCCGGGTCCATGGGCCTACCTATAAAGTATCCCCCCATCAGTAGCCCCCGAATTTATCTTGGGCGCAGCTTGGCGGCTTCCTCTAATTCATTGGTTCGACTCCCTGGGTCGACTCCTTCCGCTTGAGCCACAGGCTCCAAAGTCGCTTGCTGCTAGCTCCAAGATGAATTCCTGCATAAAAAACATAACACACATATAAAATGAGTCCATCCTTTTCCTCGTTCAAGCCACCACTCTTTCCTTTGCACTAACAGGCCGAGTTCTGCTGTGACTCTTGCGAACAAGGAATGAATAACTTGACTTTCACTGTCACAGGACTCGCCATTCTGAGACAAGCCGGCTTCTTCCACTTCTGTGACTTTGACTTTTTTCTGCTATGTCCTTTATGGCTGTTAGCCGCTGAATCGTTATTACCGAAACGTTATCCACAGTTTACTGTGGACCCACTCTGTAACTCTCTAGGGTTTTTACCCCTTTATAAATATCGATGGGTTAGGTCTCAAACCACATTCGCCCCCTTCAGCTCAAATTCCATTCTTTCTCTTCGCGCTCATCTCTTCCCGCGCTCAGCACACACCGCCCGCACGCCATGGCACCCAAGCGCGTAAAGACCGCACCCAAGGCCAAGGCATCCTCGTCGAGCAAGACGGTGGACATTGCCGCCGCGGCCGCCGCCGCCGCAAAATCCTTTTCCAAGCGTTTGATTTCTGCCGATTGGGGTGGATCTACGGTCACGGCCGAGCAATTGAAGACACACCGATCAACCGGCCTGATTCCGTCCAACGTGAAGGCTCGGGCCCCAGGGGATGAAATCGTGCCCGCTCCCGCAAAGGATGAGGTGGTGATCTTCACCGAGCACTTGTTCCGCGGGTTCACTCCCCCCGGTAATCTTTTCTTCCGCCAACTCCTCGAACTCTATCAACTGCGGATTCACGATCTGGCTCCCAACTCCATTCTCACTCTATCAAATTTCGTAACTTTGTGTGAGGACTACCTCCAAATCAAGCCAGATCTCAACCTTTGGCTCAAACTCTTCTACTGCAACCCCCAGCCCGAAACTTCTGGGGGGCCTCTCCTCCAATGTGGCGCCGTTGCTCTTCAACGGCGCCTCCACTCTGTCTTTCCCAAGCCAGTCTTCCCCAACCGCATCAAGGACTGGCAGAAAACCTTCTTCTACTGCAAGGATACCTCCCCTGCAGGTGAACCCAAACTTCCTTTGTTCTCTGAGGATCGCCTCCAGGCGACTCCTCTTATGAAAGCTAGGTGCTCAGAGGCCGCCCGGTCGAGAGTCGAGTCTCTGATCACTCGAATCCGGGCCCTCTTGTCCCATAACCTGGAAAACATGGATCTGGTCCGCTGCTGGACCACTTGGAGAATCCAGCCTCTGAGTCCTAGGACTCGACTGATCTGCTCATACACTCGTTGCGCTGGTGATGACCTCCGAGTGACGGAGCAACTATCTGAACTTGGTCGGCTTATCAAAAAGCTGACTGGGAGGCCGGTGAAGGACCAGGCCCATTTTGGGCTCCAGCCATTTTGCTCTACCAACCCAGCTCCCGATGTAAGCCTCATCCTTTACCTTATTTCTATCTTGATCTTACTTGTATTGCTTACTAACCCACTTTTGTTGACTCTATTGCAGCTCACCGACTCCCCCCGTTCCCGAGTCCCCTTTAAGGACTCGGGTGGCGACTCCACAGATTGTCCAGCCCTCTTCTGGGCTGCGACTCCTGATACTGCGCCTCAAGCTCATCCGGCTCCTATGAAGCCGACTCCTGCAACTTCTCCAAACATCAAGATTAAGTCATCTACTGACTACAGCCGACTCCGGGTGGCAGATAACCTGTCATTTTCTGAAGCCTATGCTGAAGCAGTTGACTTGAATGATCAATCTGCTAGGTTGAAGGATGATGAGCAAGCGGCTCTTAGATCTCTTCACATGATTCATGATGTAAGTTCTTTGACTTCACCCTTATGCTTTCTGGCATCCTCCTACTCCAGTAGCCCCCAAGCACATGTCTGTGGTGACTTGTGACTAGGATAGGTGCTTTGCTTTGAAACTGAACTCCACTGGTTTATAGGAAAATTTGCGCACTGTAGCCCCCAAGCACTGAGTCCTTAGCTCTACTAGGACTCGGGGCTGTTTAACTTGCTGTCTGTCGGGTCCTTAGACCAAAAACTTTTCCACGAGTAGCCCCCAAGCGCCGAGTTGTCAGCCTGCGACGACTTGGAGCTACCAATATATGTAATTTACTGACACTTAACTTGAAGAAAAAATTTCTGTTCTGCGAGTAGCCCCCAAGCGCCAAGTTGCTAACTTGTGGCGACTTGGAGCTGATGACTTGTCAACTAGAAACCATGCTTTGATAACTGTTAGGAAGAAATTGACTCCTGAGTAGCCCCCAAGCGCCAAGTTGTTAACTTGTGACGACTTGGAGCTCATGAGTTCTCTATTTGACCTGTAAAGCTGACTTATGCTCTACAACTTGCCCATTCTGACTTGCAAAAATCTGACTTGTGATTGCAGTGCGTTATCTCCAAGATGAAGAGAGATATGAAAGAGCTTGAGGACCAGGCCGCTGCTAGTGCCAGGTCTGCTATTGCTGAAAAAGAACGCTCCCTTCAACTTGAGAATAATCTGAAGGCCTTGTCTGCTCAACTGGAGCAAGTAAAGAAAGAGTCGGCAGATGCCAAAAAGATTGCCCAGAAGGCACACAATGATCTAAAGGCTGTTTTTGACACTTGCGGCAAGGGCATTGGGGCCATGTGCCAACACATATTTGGTAAGCTTAAAACTTTCGCTTGCTTCCTTTTGCACCTTTCTGAATTGCTTTTAGACTGACAATCACTCTTTGGTTTCTTTTCTGCAGGGGCTGACTCCCCAAAACTTAAGCTGCCCACCAGCAAGCAACTATCTGAGATGCTTGATCACTGTCACGGGCTACAAGAGGGAGCCCGTGCAGTGGTTAAATATTTAAACCATAAGGGAAAATGCCCCAAAGAGCCTGAACGCCTGGTGGACGAGTTGTCTAGGGCACCAGGCTACATGCGGCTGTGGAAACAATCTTCCTTGAGAAGAGCCTCCATCAGGATCTTGGCCTTAGCTCATAGCTATTATCCAACTGTCATAGAGCCAGCAATGCTTACAATGGGGAAGCCGGAGCAACATGAGGACGGCAAAACTTTTACTCAAGATGATTTCAAGGCTGAGGAGAAGCTGGTGCGGCCGTATGCTTGCGAGATTGCCAATAAGATGGACCCGGAGGTATGGGTTCATCACTATGATTTGGAGAACAAAAGAGTTGCTCCAGAAACTCCTGCGATAGTAAACTTTGGCTGCCCATCACAGGACCCAGCTGGTGTCCCCTCCTCTTCTACTGGGCCGAGTTCCTCATCACCGGCGGCCCCTGTTCCTAGTGTCGAGCCCACTCTGAAGACTCCTGCTGCGCCCACTCCTTCGAGAGCTATCTCTGGAGACGCCCAGAAACAAGCAGAGCTGGCTAAGCACATGAGGAGTCCCAAAGGTACTGGGTTTCAAACGAAGAGAGTCGCCACCAAGCCTCCTTTGAAGCCGGCTCCAGCCTCCATTACTCAAACAAAAGACAAGTCTCCAGCGAAGAAGAACTCTCCAACTCCAGCTGAAAAGTCGACTCCTCTGGAAGACCATCCCTTGAATGACTTTTGATCACTTTGTAATGCTGTGCTATTAGCCTTTAAACTTTGTAATGATGCACTACTGGTGCTTAAACCTTGTTAGGTGTTTTGAACTACTTTGTTCTGAAATTGTGCCAATCGGCTTATGATGACTCGCTTGTTATGAGATTTGATATGTATAATCTTTGCAAGTCATTATGTGGTTCTTATAACCCGTCTAATTATCCACTGATGAATAAGTAGGCCCTGCATGACTCCTCTTACAACTTGTGCTGACAAGCTCCTAACAACTCATGTCCCTTAGGATTCATAAGAGCCGGAGACAAATCATGCCTGTAGATTAGTCATATTGTGCAGGATGCATCTAACTTACCAGCGAGAAAATTAGGAAAAATTTGGCTACTGTGCCGGGTTCAAGAGTCTAAGCTTAACTTTTTTCACTGAAAAGCAAGCCCCCAAGAACCTGATGATCAAAGTTAAAGAACAAAGCGCACTCACTGGGTGACTCGACTAAAGGACTCATGTTCACAGAAGACGGCTTTATTTCATTTGATCATAACAATTTGATTACATCTAGGCATGGCTCACTGGGCTCTTTGCCTTTCAACTCATAAAACTATTACAACTTAAGTATAATACGGACGTAACTGAGCTATGTTCCACGGCCTCTTTGCCTCTGCATAAGGATCTAGTGTATGAGCTGTGTCAGCTCCTTTACTTTCACTTGCCGGCTCTCGCACATCCATTAGATAGTACGATCCGTTGTGCAAGTTCTTGCTTATGACGAACGGTCCTTCCCATGGTGGAGATAACTTGTGCACCCCTTCCCTATTCTGGACAAGGCGAAGTGATGGGGGGATACTTTATAGGTAGGCCCATGGACCCGGAAAGTAGACCCGCCAAGACCAAGAAGGCCAACGCCGAGTCACGAGACAAGTCACATGGGCTGGGCTGGAGACAAGCCGACCAAGGCCTGTGTGGAGAAAGAGGCTCGCCCAAAGAAGGAGTCCAAGTACAACCCGGAGTCTAACTTGGAAGACCAAGACGTAGAGTAGGACTCCGTGTTCTAGTGTGACTCGGTGTAAGCTGTAAGTCCAGGGACCCGGCAGCCTTTATAAGCAGGGTCCTGGACCTTAGATCGACGAGTTCAAAGGGATAAGCTTCAACCAGTAGAGAGAAATCCTAGCCACCAGAGAGAAGTCGCCGGCTCCTGAGTTGTGGGAGCCGGGTCCTTGTAATCGAGATATAATCAAGAGCAATAACATAGAAGTAGGAAGTAGGTCTTTACCTCGAATCAGAGGGGCCGAACCTGGGTAAATCCTTGTTCCTTGGCGAGATTAACCGTTCTAACGTACTTCAATCACCAATGGCCCCAGAACTCATCTTCCCTGAGGAAGAACTTGCCGTGACAACCCCACGACAGTTGGCGCCCACCGTGGGGCCTATGGTGACAAAAGGAGTTGAGATCGTTGGAGCTGCTCGTCGTGCTATGGAGAAGCACGCCATCGGGCGGGTCTACACGGATGAGCATGGAGAGACCGAGATTGATGACTCAGGCTGGACTTCGGAGATGAACGAAGTCGACGAAGGCTACCAGCTTGTCTTTGGAGGAATCAACGTGTTCGTCGGGATGGTTTGCGCGTCGGGTCTTCGCGTGAACTCGGCGGAGTCAGTATCAGAGCCAACCGTTGTCGTCGAGTCCGACGGCGAGGAGTCGGTCGGAACTTCAGAGGTCGGCATCATCGCCGAGTCTGAGGAACCCCTAGCTGAGAAACCAGAGATGCTGCAAGAGTCAGATTCAGATTATGATGCAGATTCAGAGTCCATCCTACCCTTGTTTGAAGATCGGCTTGGGTATGGGATAGAGGAAGAGGATTATGAGGAGTCGCCAGTACGCGCTCGTGTTGTGGGAGTCTACATGTCTGGAAACACTGGGAATCAGTTTGATCCGACTCTATTGACAAAGGAAATTAATGCAAGTAATGCCGCAGAGAGGGCGGCTGAGTTAACCAATGCTCGTACTGCGTTGGAGAGGCAACTAGCTGATATCACAGAAGCAAACCGTAGATTGGCCGAAGAGCGGGCCCGAGTCCAGGATGAAGCTCAAGTCGTGCGGAGGCGCCGCGAGGAGCTTACTTCAATTCAACACCGCAGAGCCAGGAGTCGCTTGCATGATGGAGTCCACATCAATCCAACCAATTTATTCACCACACCTAATGGTCCAGGCAGAGGAGCCGGACTAGGAGGCTCAGCGGCAGCGGGAGGCGCCGCAGGAGGAGCCAGAGGAGCACCACCACCACCACCACCACCCCCAGAAGGACCGGGAGGCAGCCGTACCAACGGACCACCGCCTGAAGGAGGAGTCGGAGGAGGAGCATCTGGTGGCTTAGGGTCTCAGCCTAACAGATTTCATACTCCAGAGGGACATTACTCTAATCCTATGGACAATGTTCATGCGGCGACTCTGAGATTGGAGAATATTGTGGTACCAGAGGGACCAGCAGGACAGGAGACTCGTGAGGCTATCGAGCTACTGAAGACAGCTTTGACTCAGCAAGCTTTGTATCCAACCTTTCCAGATGCAAGTAGACTACATTCAACACCCTTTAACTCAGGTACGAGGAGTCGGCACGGTGAGTCCAACCCGGCCAACTCTACGAGTGCGAGGCGTCGTGAACTAGTGAGGAATCGTGCAAACATACCAACTACTTCACAAGCTCAGCTAGTGGTTGATGAAGCTAGGCAACGACGAGAAAGAGAAGCAGCAAGAGCTCGGGAGGCAGAGAGGGACAGAGCGTTAGTGGGTGCAGCAAACCCACCTCAGCCAACCCGGGTGCACGAGGAGGTGACTTCTCCTGGTGCTTCCCCAGCGTTAACAGGACCAGAGTGTTTGTCTGATGCCATCAGGTCCGAGTCCTTCCCCAGCAGTTTCAAGGAGCCGCGCAAGGTTCCAAACTATGAGCCCAACATGGACCCGACCTCTTGGTTGGGTACGTACGAGATGGCGATGAGTATTCGCAATGCCACAGGTAATCTGTGTGCCAAGTTCATGTATCTTATGATGGAGGGAGCAGCCAAGGTTTGGATGCGCAACTTGCCTCCTAGGTCAATCAACTCTTGGGAGCAGTTGAAGGCGGCTTTTATTCAGAACTTCCAGGGCACATGCAAAAAGCTCAGCACCATCGAGGACCTGGAGCGGTGTGTCCAGAGGAAGGGCGAGTCAGCAAGGCACTGGATGAAGCGAGTCTCAGAGATCATTAACTCCTCACAAGGGCTCCCACCAGTTTCAGTACTAATGGCGATGGAGAGAAATTGCAGTTACAATCCCTTGAGTTGGAAGCTAGGTCGTATGAAGGAGAGCCTGAATCAAGGTATTCCCCTTACGATTGGTGAGATCATGGCAGGTGCTAATAAGCACGCTGCCACAGACAAAACAAAGGATCAGGAGGAAGGGATTAAAGGACAAGGTGGCAACGGTCAGGGTCAAAACCAGAATCAAAACCAGAACCAAGGTGGTGGCAAGAGGCCATATGGAGACAACTCTGACCTAGTGGCCAATACAAACACTGGGGTCAGACGCAAGGACAATAATTCTGGTGGATACCAAGGCCGTACTCCAAGCACAGAGGAGGTCTTGAGGATTCCATGCCCTAAACATGCCAAGAACGGTAGATGCGGTCATACCTTGGGACAGTGCGTAGATTTGCAGCGCGCCAGGTTCCAAGGGCCAGGAGGAAGTAATAACAATGGTGGATACAGAGGAAACAATGGAGCCGGAGGACCCGACAATAATGGTGGAGGAGCCGGCAATAATCCAAATCAACCTCAAGGAGGAGGTAACCAGCAGGGCGGGTTCCAGCAGAACCCGAAGCAGCTCCATGATGGCAATGGGCAATATTATGTCACAACTCGGCCACAGAACCCGAGTCGTGGCAGTTACCATGTCTTCACAACAAGCACGTCCAAACGTTCCAAGAAGTTAAAGGTTAGAGCTGTTAATGCAGTAGAGCCGGCCCTTCCACAGTGGCTCAGGTGGTCAGAGCAAACCATCACATGGAGTCGGGCAGATCATCCTCCAAGAGTCGACGACCCAGGGCAGCTAGCCTTGGTAGTGGCACCCAAGTTGGGGGCTATACATTGAACAAAGTGCTTATGGATGGTGGAAGTAGTATCAACATCTTATATTATGACACATTCAAGAGGATGCAGCTGCAAGATAGACAGCTAATTCCAACAGAGACAGTGTTCCATGGGATAGTACCAGGGAAGTCGGCCAAACCCATTGGTAAGATTTATCTTGAGGTTGCTTTTGGCACAGTGGAGAATTTTCGTTCAGAGATTATGCCTTTTGAGGTAGTGGATCTTAAGAGTCCATATCATGCTCTTTTTGGTCGACCTGCATATTTTAAGTTTATGGCCAGACCATGCTATGTTTACTTGAAGCTCAAGATGCCAGGTCCAGCAGGAGTCATTACAGTTAATGGCAGCAGACAGATGGCACTGGAGTGTGAGTTAGGTGATGCAGCTATGGCTGAGACAGCTTGTGCTCAAGAGGAGCTGAAGTTTTACAAGGCAAACGTGGACCCGGAGGACAACTCGGTCCTTAAGAAGCCGGCCACAGAGGAGAAGATGAAATTCAAGTCAGCTCAGGACACAAAGCAAGTCGACTTTACCCCTGGTGATTCTTCCAAGCAGTTCACTATTGGGGCACACCTCTCCGACAAATAGGAAAGCGCGCTCGTCGAGTTCATCCGTGAGAATCGGGATGTTTTTGCATGGAAGCCATCTGACATGCCAGGAGTCCCGAGAGAACTTGCCGAGCACAGCTTACATGTTAATCCTAATGCAAGACCAGTTAAGCAGGGTCTGCGCAAGTTTCATGATGACAGGAGGAAAGCTATAGGAGAAGAGGTGGCTCGGCTCCTCGCAGCCGAGTTCATCAAGGAGGTCTTTCACCCAGAGTGGGTGGCCAATCCAGTGTTAGTTCCAAAGAAAACAGGAGAGTTGCGTATGTGCATCGACTTCACGGGCCTAAACAAGCATTGCCCTAAGGACCCGTTTGCACTACCTCGCATAGACCAGATCATTGACTCCACAGCGGGGTCAGAGTTGCTTTGCTTCTTGGATGCATATTCAGGGTACCACCAGATCAGACTCAACATAGAGGATGAGCTGAAGACGTCCTTCATTACACCCTTTGGAGCATTTTGTTACACAACAATGCCCTTTGGACTCAAGAACGCAGGAGCTACATATCAGAGATGTATCCAAAATTGTTTCAAAAAACAGATTGGAAGGAATATCCATGCTTATGTGGATGATGTAGTGGTCAAGTCTCAGAAGGCCGACTCTCTGATAGCAGACCTGACAGAAACCTTTGAGAACCTACGCAAGTACAAGATGAAGCTCAACCCGACTAAGTGTGTTTTTGGAGTCCCTGCGGGCAAACTCCTAGGCTTCATCGTTTCAGAGAGAGGCATCGAGGCAAATCCAGAGAAAATCAAGGCTATCCATAACTTGCAGAAGCCGACTTGTCTGAAGGACGTTCAAAAGCTCACTGGATGTGTGGCAGCGCTAAGCAGGTTTATTTCAAGACTCGGGGAGAAGGCGGGTCCTCTCTACCGACTCCTGAAGAAGTCAGATAAATTCCTATGGGATGAAGAAGCCGACCGTGCTTTTGAGGAGTTGAAGAAAACTTTGTCAACAGCACCAGTGCTTGCAGCTCCTACAGATAAGGAGCCCATGCTATTATATGTAGCTGCCAACGAGAGAGTTGTCAGTGCAGTAGTAGTGGTGGAACGATCAGAGGAAGGAAAGGAGTACCCAGTGCAGAGACCTGTCTACTACATCAGTGAAGTCCTCACAGAGTCAAAGCAAAGGTACCCACAGTGGCAGAAGTTGGTCTATGGAGTTTTTCTTGCAAGTAGAAAGCTCAAGCATTATTTCCAAGAGCATCCAATTAAGGTGGTGAGTTCAGCACCGCTGGCAGATATTATACGCAACAGAGAGGCAACAGGGCGAGTCGCCAAGTGGGCAATTGAATTGGGTCCTTATCATATCACATATGAGCCTAGGACAGCGATCAAATCTCAAGCTTTGGTTGATTTTGTCAATGATTGGACAGATTTTACATCTTCACCAAGTACCCCTTGCACCAAGTATTGGACAATGCACTTTGATGGGTCCAGACAGTTAGAAGGCTCAGGAGCCGGCGTGGTGTTAACCTCACCCAAAGGAGATAAGTTAGCATATGTCCTTCAGTTACACTTTGATTGTACCAACAACATGGCAGAGTATGAGGCTTTGCTACATGGCCTGCGTTTGGCCAAGGAGATGAACATCAAGCGTATCAGGTGCTTTGGAGACTCGGATCTCGTAGCTCAGCAAGTATCTGGAACTTGGGACTCAAAGGATGCAAACATGGCGGCTTATAGAAGAGCAGTCGAACAGATAGCCGGGTTCTTTTCTGGTTATCAAGTGGAGCATATTGACAGGCGCAAGAACGAGGCTGCTGATGCGTTATCACGACTCGGCTCTCGTCGAGAGAAAGTACCACCAAATGTGTTCTTGGATGAACTCCATCATCCTTCAGTCAAATTACCCTCAGAGGAGGAGTTAGCCTTTCCAGACCCAGAGTCGGCGTTGGTAGCAGCAACACGAGCAATCCCAACGTGGACAGAGCCCTACCTAGCATATCTCCTGCGGGGTGAACTCCCAAAGGATGAAGTCAAGCAAAAGCAACTCATCAGGCGATGCAAGTCCTACACAGTTATTAATGGCGAGTTGTACAGACGAAGCGTTACTGGAGTCTACCAGAGATGTGTGTCTCCAGAGGAGGGCAAGCAAATATTGCAAGAGATTCATGCAGGTGATTGTGGTCATCACGCATCCACTAGATCCTTGGTGTCAAAAGCTTTCAGACACGGGTTCTTTTGGTTAACAGCACACTTGGACGCAGAGAAGATAGTGCGAGTCTGTGATGGATGCCAGAGGTATGCAAGGCAGGACCATGTACCAGCTCAAGAACTCAGAACCATCCCTATCACTTGGCCATTTGCAGTTTGGGGACTCGACATGGTGGGCCCTTTCTCAAAGTCGCCTTGTCAGAAGACCCATCTGCTAGTAGCAGTTGACAAGTTCACCAAGTGGGTGGAAGTGGAACCCGTCAGCAGAGTCGACGGTGCATCAGCTGTGAGATTCTTCAAGAAAATAGCAACACGCTTTGGATACCCTCATAGCATCATTACAGACAATGGTACCAACTTATCAGTTGGGGAGATGGCCAAGTTCTGTGGAGAGAGCAACATCAGACTCGACCTAGCCTCAGTGGCACATCCACAGTCCAATGGACAAGCCGAGAGGGCAAATCAGGAGTTGTTAAAGGGGATTAAACCTAGACTACGGGTTCCCCTGCTAAGAGCCGCTGGGAGTTGGGTTGAGGAGTTACCAGCAGTACTTTGGAGCATCAGGACGACTCCTAACAGATCCACTGGCTTCACACCTTTCTTCATGGTGTATGGAGCAGAAGCTGTCTTGCCAAGCGACTTGTTGCATGACTCGCCACGAGTCGCCAATTACGTTGAGACAGAAAACGAACTCGCCCGCCAGGATTCGGTCGATGCACTTGAGGAAGCAAGGGAGTTAGCCCTTGAGAGATCAGCAGTTTATCAGCAGGACTTGCGGCGATATCACGCACGCAGAGTCAAGACCCGGACTTTCCAGGAAGGAGACTTAGTGCTTCGCCTTGTCCAGAATAAGGAAGGGATGCACAAGTTATCTCCACCATGGGAAGGACCGTTCGTCATAAGCAAGAATCTGAACAACGGGTCGTACTATCTAATGGATGTGCGAGAGCCGGCAAGTGTAGGCAAAGGAGCTGACACAGCTCACACACTAGATCCTTATGCAGAGGCAAAGAGGCCTTGGAACATAGCTCAGTTGCGTCCATATTATACTTAAGTTGTAATAGTTTTATGAGTTGCAAGGCAAAGAGCCCAGTGAGCCATGCCTAGATGTAATCGCATTGTTATGATCAAAATGAAATAAAGCCGGCTTTTGTGAACATGAGTCCTTTAGTCGAGTCACCCAGTGAGTGCGCTTTGTTCTTTAAATTTTTGATCATCAGGTTCTTGGGGGCTTGCTTTTCAGTGAAAAAAGTTAAGCTTAAACTCTTGGACCCGGCACAGTAGCCAAATTTTCCTAGTTTTCTCGCTGGTAAGTCAGATGCATCCTGCACAATATGGTTTATCTACAGGCATGACTTGTTTCTATCTCTTATGGATCCTAAGGAACATATGAGTTAAGAACCTGTCAGCACAAACTGTAAGAGAAGTCATGCAGGGCCTACTTATTCATCAGTGAAAAACTAGACGGGTTATAAGAACCAAGCCGATTGGCACAAAATCAAAATAGCTAACAAGCTAGATAATTTAAAGCACCAGTAGTGCGTCATTACAGCCCAAAGTAGCTAACAAGCTACATAGTTTAAAGTCATCAGAAGTACATCATTACAAACTGGAGTCATCTAGAGAGTTTTCCTTAACAGGAGCTGAGTCCTTGACTGGAGCTGTGGAGTCCTTAGCTGGAGACTTGTCTTTCGCCTGTGCAGCAGATGTGGAAGTCGACTTCGCAGGGGATTTCGTGGCAACTTTCTTCATCTGAAAGCCAGTTCCCCTCGGGTTCTTCATGTGCTTGCTCAACTCCTCTTGAACTTGGGAGCCGCCAGTTGCGACTCTTGAGGGAGTGGGCGCAGCAGGAGTCTTTAGCGTGGGCTCTGCACCAGTCGAGTCGCCAGTCCCAGGAGCCGCTGGAGTGGAAGAGCTTGGCACAGTTGATGGGGCACCAGCCATGTCCTGTGAGGGACGCCCAAAGTTTACGATTGGAGGAACTCCTGGATTAACCCTCTTGTTGTCCAAGTCATAATGATGAACCCATACCTCCGGGTCCATCTTATTGGCGATCTCGCAGGCGTAAGGCCGCACTAGCTTCTCCTCAGCCTTGAAGTCATCTTGGGTGAAGGGTTTGCCATCTTCATGCTGTTCAGGCTTCCCCATAGTGAGCATTGCTGGCTCCAGAACGGTTGGGTAGTAGCTGTGTGCCAGTGCAAGTATCCTTATGGCAGATCTCCTCATGGCAGATTGTTTCCACAAGTGCATATACCCTGGAGCTCTGGACAACTCATCAACCAACCGTTCAGGCTCCTTCGGGTACTTGCCCTTGGAGTTAAGATACTTTACTACAGAGCGAGCACCCTCCTGCAGCCCATGGCAGTGGTCTAGCATGGCATGGAGTTGTTGGCTTGTGGGCAGCTTGAGTTTTGGGGAGTCAGCCCCTGCAGAATAAGAGAAGTCAAGAGTAATAAGCAGCTGAGTTCTTTGTATCACGCTAAAAGAAGGCGAGTGCAATAACTTACCAAAGATATGATGGCACATAGCCCTAATTCCTTTCTGGCATACGTCCAAGACGGCTCTCAGATCAGTGTGCGCCTTTTGGGCGGCCTTCTTTGCTTCAGCCGACTCCTTCTTCACCTTATCTAGCTCAGCGGCTAGGGTTTGTAAGTCTTTCTCCAGTTGGAGGGAATGCTGTTTCTCAGATTCAGCAGATTTGGCACTGGAAGCTGCTTGGTCTTCCAATTTTTTCATGTCTCTCTTCATCTTGGAGACAACAGTCTGAAAAAGCACAAGTCAGGAAAAGCAGAAGTCAGCAACATACAAGTCGACAAGCAACAAGTCAGAAAAACGCAAGTCAGATTTTTACAAGTCAAATTCTATAACTCGTGAGCTCCAAGTCGTCACAAGTTAACAACTTGGCGCTTGGGGGCTACTCAGGAGTCAATTCTTTCATAAACATCACGCAGGCATGAGTCCTAGTCGACAAGTCATAAGCTCCAAGTCGCCACAAGTTAGCAACTTGGCGCTTGGGGGCTACTGGCAGATCAGAATTTTTTCATCAAGTTAAGCATGAGTAAAGTACATATATTTGCAGCTCCAAGTCGCCACAAGTTAGCAACTTGGCGCTTGGGGGCTACTCGTGCAAAAGTTTTTGGTCTAAGGACCCGACAGACAGTAAATTAGCAGCCCCGAGTCCTAGTAGAGCTAAGGACTCAGGTCTTGGGGGCTACAGTATGCAAGTTTTTTCCACCTAGCAAGTGATTTGAGTTCAGGATGAAGCACCTATCTTAGCTCCAAGTCACCAAAGATAAGGTGCTTGGGGGCTACTGCAATAGGAGACTAATGGAGAGAGGATAAAGAGCATAAGTTAGAATACTTACGTTATGAATCATTTCAAGGGCTCGGAGGGCTACTTGCTCCTCATCCTTCAGCTTGGAGGCTTGATCATTCAGTTCTATGGCCTCAATATAGGCCTCGTTGAAGGATTTATTGTCAGATATCCTGAGCCGGCTGTAGTCAGTTGAGGACTTTGCTGGTTCGGTGTTCAGCTGAGAAGTGGGAGCCGCTTTTTCTTGACTCGGAGGCATCTGAATTGTAGTGGTTGGAGTCCCACCCCCAGAGGAGGATGGGATCACCAAAGGAGTCTCCAACCGAGTCCTTGGAGCGGACTCGGGAACAGGGGGAGTCCCAGTGGGTGTTGCACCAGCAGATGCAGGAGTCGTAGGGGCTGTCTTCGTGCTCGTCGTCTGAGAAGTCGACGGCGGTGCAGCCCCTCGGCTGGAAGTCACGTCGGTCGTTCCTGGTAGCTTGGAGACCTTGGCGCAGGGCCGGGCTCTGAGACAGGACAGATTAAAAGTCAGATATTGATTAAAGGAAAATACAGATGTCATGCTAGTAAAGATAAGAGGAGAAAAGTCATACCCAACATTTGTCTCAAGATCCAAAGAGGCTTGAGAGTCAGAGGAAAAGATCGACATTCCTGACTCATAGGAGTCAGCTTTCGCAGGAGGAGAGATCGATTTCCTTTTGTGTGAGACAGGTAGTGGCGGAGGAGTCTCTGCAGGGCCACTTGAGCGCAGTTTCCTCTTCTTGGCAGCAAGAACTTGTGCGGCGATTTCTTCAGGCTCACTGGAGGAGCTGCTAGATTTTCGGACTCGCGAAGCGGGTACCTTAGGCACAGCAGCCCGGGACCCATTTTTCGGAACTGGAGGAGTCGGGGAGCGACTCTTGACATCTGATGACTCCTCAGATGGAGTTGGTTGGGCTCCTGCAGGACTTGATTCAGTGCGCTCTTCGTCAGCATACTGTGCTTCAGAGGAGGACTCCTCCTCAATGACATTGACAGTGGGAGCCTCAGGCGAGGACTCCTCATCTTCATTCTCTTCACCAGCGGCAGTAGCCTCTTTAGAGGACTCCTCGCTGGCCTCTTCTTCTTCAACAATCTCTGCAGCAGCAGAGGTGCTCCCTTTGCCCTTGTCAGTTTCAAGGGCCGACTTCCAGAAGGAGTCGGTAAGCTGCAGAGAGGAAACAGAAAGTGTGAGTTAGTAAATTGAGACAATACAAGCAAGTAAGAAGGAAAGACAGTTAAAGTACTTACATCAGGAGCTGGGTTGGTGGAGCAGAATGGCTGGAGCCCAAAATGGGCTTGATCCTTCACCGGTTTCCCAGTCAACTTTTTGATAAGTCGACCAAGTTCGGGTCCATCGGATAATTGCTCCGTCACCCGGAGGTCATCACCAGCACATCTAGTATATGAGCATATCAACCGAGTCCTAGGACTCAGTGGCTGGATTCTCCAAGTCGTCCAGCAGCGGACCAGATCCATATTTTCTAAGTTATGAGATAAGAGGGCCCGGATTCGAGTGATCAGAGACTCGACTCTTGGCCGGGCGGCCTCTGGGCACCTGGCTTTCATCAGAGGAGTCGCCCGAAGGCGGTCCTCGGAGAACAAGGGAAGTTTTGGTTCATTTGCAGGGGAGGTGTCCTTGCAATAGAAGAAGGTTTTTTGCCAATCCTTGATGCGATTGGGAAAGACTGGTTTAGGGAAGACAGAGTTGAGGCGCCGTTGAAGAGCGACGGCGCCACATTGGAGAAGAGGGCCCCCAGAGGTTTCGGGCTGAGGGTTGCAGTAGAAAAGTTCAAGCCAGAGATCAATATCGGGCTTGATTTGGAGATAGTCCTCACACAAGGTCACAAAGTTGGAAAGGGTGAGAATGGAATTAGGAGCCAGATCATGAATCCGCAGCTCATAGAGTTCGAGAAGCTGGCGGAAGAAAAGATCGCCGGGGGGAGAAAATCCGCGGAACAGGTGCTCCACGAAGACAACTACTTCGCCCTTAGCGGGAGAGGGAACAACCTCATCCCCTGGGGCCCGAGCTTGAGCGCTAGAGGGAATCAAACCTGAGAGCCTATGAGTCTTCAATTGCTCCGCCGTGACCATAGATCCACCCCAATCGGCGGAAATCGATCGCTTGGAAGAGGATTTGGCGGCGGTGGCGGCCGCGGCGGCGATGTCCACCGTCCTGCTCGACGAGGACGCCTTGGCCTTGGATGCGGTCTTTGCGCGCTTGGGAGCCATGGCGTGCGGGCAGTGTGTGCTGGGCGCGGGAAGAGATGGGCGCGAAGAGAGAAAGATGAGATTTTGAGCCGGAGGGGGGAAGTGGGGTTTAAGACCTAAACCCTTCGGTATTTATAAAGAGGGTAAAACCCTAAAGGGTTACAGTGCAGATTCACAGTAAACTGTGGATAACGTTTCACTATTAAGCAGTTCAGTGGTTAACAGATAGAAAGGGCACAGCGCAGAAAAGTTAAAGTCACAGAAGTGGAAGAAGCCGGCTTGTCCCAGAGTGGCGAGTCCTGTGGCAGTGAAAGTCAAATTGTCTAGTCCTTGTTCGCAAGAGTCACAACAAACCCGGCCAGCGTGTGCAAGGGCAGGGGTGATGACTTGAACAAGGAATGAGGATAGACTCACCTTTTATATTTATTATGACTTTATGCAGGAATTCATCTTGGAGCTAGCAGCAAGCGACTTTGGAGCCTGTGGCTCAAGTGGAAGGAGTCGACCCAGGGAGTCGAACCAACAAGTCAGAAGAAACCGCCAAGCTGCGCCCAAGATAAATTCGGGGGCTACTGATGGGGGGATACTTTATAGGTAGGCCCATGGACCCGGAAAGTAGACCCGCCAAGACCAAGAAGGCCAACGCCGAGTCACGAGACAAGTCACATGGGCTGGGCTGGAGACAAGCCGACCAAGGCCCGTGTGGAGAAAGAGGCTCGCCCAAAGAAGGAGTCCAAGTACAACCCGGAGTCTAACTTGGAAGACCAAGACGTAGAGTAGGACTCCGTGTTCTAGTGTGACTCGGTGTAAGCTGTAAGTCCAGGGACCCGGCAGCCTTTATAAGCAGGGTCCTGGACCTTAGATCGACGAGTTCAAAGGGATAAGCTTCAACCAGTAGAGAGAAATCCTAGCCACCAGAGAGAAGTCGCCGGCTCCTGAGTTGTGGGAGCCGGGTCCTTGTAATCGAGATATAATCAAGAGCAATAACATAGAAGCAGGAAGTAGGTCTTTACCTCGAATCAGAGGGGCCGAACCTGGGTAAATCCTTGTTCCTTGGCGAGATTAACCATTCCAACGTACTTCAATCACCAATGGCCCCGGAACTCATCTTCCCTGAGGAAGAACTTGCCGTGACAACCCCACGACAGGTACGATCTTCCGGCGGGAGACTTCTCGTTGCTTGACCGCGTCGCGAGAGGTGACGCGGCGCCTCACATGCCAAGGTGCAACGCCTACGGGCTTCAGGGTACCGAATTCTTGGACCCGCTTCCGGTGCCCCGGGTGACGGTCCGCGGGAGGTCCTGGACGGCAGCGAAGCCGCCGTATGGGGACTTCTCGCCAGACGAGCCCGAGATCTTTGACGATGAAGATGAGGAAGAGGAGGGCCCAGAGGATCTGGGCCGCACCCCTCCCCCGGCGTCCCCCAAAGGAGAGAAGAAGATCAAGGTCTTGGAAGAAGCGGTGAAGTTCCGGGACGAAGCCGCCAAACGTATGGCCATCGTGCGCCAAGACGAAGTCAAGAAGCTCGCCGAAAGCCTGGCACCTGCGGAGACGAGCAAATCGCAGGCCCAGATTGCCTGGGATCGCCACGAAAAGCTGTCCGATCAGCTCAAAGAGGTGCAAGAGGACCTGGCAAAGGCCAAGGAAGCGCATGCCAAGGAGACGAGCGACTTCCGCCGGCATCGGCAGGGGAACAACGAGATCTTGCAAGAGATGCACCCCTGGGTCCTGAAGATCATCGAATGGCTGGCGGCGCTAAAGGTGAAGGGCCTGCCTGCCCTCCCGTCGGAGCGTTCCTACTCCCTTCGGTGTTACCCGTCGTTCTTGGAGCTCATGGCCTCGTGCATCAACGGCCTTAGGGACAGCATGAGTAGAGCCACCCTCCAGGAAGGGAGGGTTGCCGCCCGGCAGGTAGCCACCCAGTTCATCGCGGCGCTCCGGCGACATCGCCAGCCGCCTCCTTCCTTGTCCGATCTGCAGGGTCTAGCCCCCGGTATGATGACTGACCCCGAGGTGACCCGCCAGGTGGACAAGATCATGGAGCATTTCTCCCGCGAGGACGACAACCGGTCCTGAAAGCAAATAGAGTAACACCAGGAAACGTGAACTGTGTTTTGCACACTTTGTATCTTTCTAAACGTAAATAACTTTTCCCAAATTTTATCCGTTTTATTGAACCCGTGGAGGCTTAACGCTCTCGGGAAAGGTTAATGAGCGTGAGAGCTAACCAGCCGTGGGCACTCAGACGGATCTGAGCCACCGACACAGGGCGCATCCCACCCAAGAACCCATCGTTTTTTGACCGTCGCAAAACTCAGCCCACGATTCCACTGCCCGAGGGAAACGGACAGCTTAGTCGCGAAGGCGCCACCTCAAAACAACACCCGCCTTCGTCTTAGCCAAGATGCATAAAATAGAAGCAAAGAGGGAAGAGCCCATGCAAGCACGTTTCATACTTAGCTTAATGTCGACCTCCATTGGGCTATTTCAGCAATCGTTTTGTCGCACTGCCGCCAGAGCGGGTCTTCTGTGTCGCTTTTAAGACACAACTCTGCCCTACCCGCGATTACCCGCAGGGCTAGGAATTCCCGCTGAAATAGCCGCCTGCCCAGTCATCCTTACTGGCGCAGGACCTTATTGCTGGGGCTCGTGACCCCGGTCCTGAGACCTTCATGTTCCTGACGCCGTGTGAAGGCGCGTCCACTTGCTGACATTCCTATGATGCCGGTCCGGAGACCCCTTTCCACTCCTGGCGCCGGTTGAAGGCACGCCCGCCTTGCTGACACCTTTGCTGTGTCGGTCCGGAGACCCTTCCTGGCTCTTTTTCATTGCTGCCCGAAGGCCAACCATTTTGCAATCGAATACTTTTGCGGCGGCCCAATTGGTCCTGGGCATATTGTCATGACGTGACCCGGGAGGTCCCATTCTGGCTGACTTCCGTTGAAGTAGGCTCGATCCCAGTCAGAGGTTGTCACGAGTGGACCCGTGGGGGTCACAGGTGGTGAAGGCGGGTTGTCGGTTTGGGTTTAGGCGTTTGCGACAGCTTTTGATGTTTTCTTCTTCTTCGAGGTTTTCTTTGGTTTTGAATTCAAAGGGCAATCCTGTTTGAAGTGATCAAGTTCTCCACAGATGTAGCATCCTTCGCCCCTTGGGCGCTTTTTGAGTTCGCGGTAGTCGTCGATGTGGTGCTTGTTGGTTCGATGGAATGAACACCAGAGTCCCAGTTGTCCATCTTCGCCCAAGGGGAGCTGGACTTCTTGCGGCACGTACGGTTCGTCCCTGGTGACCTCAATTTCTTGACCTTGAATCTGACGCTCCTTCTGCAACGGGAGAGTCGACGGGGAAGTTTCCAGGCAGAGCTCTTCCTTCACCATGCGCGTCCGCGGGGAAAGAGGGGCGTCAATGCCTGTACTACTTCCCGGGGGCAAGCCCCCACTTGCAGCTGCATCGGCCCGAACCACCTGGGACACGAACCGAATCCCGCTGGCGAGACCTTGCGTGGATGGCGCCGCTGAAGTTTCCTCGGGGTTGAAGCTAAGTCCCGGGTACCGTAGGTAATCCTCGCCGGACTTGGCCTTCTTCTTCTTCGCCATCCTTACTGGAGAACTCGGGGTCGACGGAGACCTTGTCGATGACCTTGAACTCGACGAAGACCTTGTCGATGACCCTGAGCTTGACGGAGACCTTGTCGATGACCCTGAACTCGACGGAGATCTTGTCGATCACCCTGAGCTCGACGGAGACCTTGTCGATGACCCTGAGCTCGACGGAGACCTTGTCGATGACCCTGAACTCGACGGAGACCTTGTCGATGACCCTGAACTCGACGGAGACCTTGTCGATGACCCTGAAGGAGATCTGGTCAAAAGATCCGGAGAAACTGGCGTAGATCTCCTCAAAGATCGCGAAGCCGACGAAGAAGAATTCAGCACTTGCGCCCCCTACCTGGCACGCCAGATGTCGTGTCTTGGATCACGGACACCGGGAGTAAAGGATACCCCCTTTTTAGGTTCGGTATGGGGCGCAGAGGAGGCCAAAGAACTTCTTCCACCCGGGGGCTTCGCTTCGACGTTCGAGATCTACGTACTAGCAAGCATCACAGAGACACAAGGAGTTTACCCAGGTTCGGGCCGCCCGGAGGCTAACAACCCTACTCCTGCATGTCTGGATTGAGAGGTGTACCATGGTGTAGCTTTACAAGGGTGGTCGCGGGTGAGAACCCGAGAGGTGTTGGCTAGAGGTGGAAGACGAGCAGATCCTGACCCTGAGGAGATCACCTCTCGCCTAAGCTACTCTGGGACTTGTGCGCTACCTAGCCTAGCCTCCTTCCCTTCTGGACCTGTTTCCCTTTGGGTGCCTCGGCCCTCCTTTTATAGGCTAAGGGGATACCACAGGTGCACCCTTGGGGCCGGAGGGGTTTTGGCGGGAAAACCCCTCCGGGTTCTCTTTAGGAGGCGACGTGGCCTCCTCTCGTCCAAGTATTCTTCTCAGAGGGGGTAGGTGGGATCGTCCACCTTTTCCTGAGAGGGCAGACAGCTTTTCCGCCTCTGCCCCCTCTTGGTGCCTCCATCTTCTTGGCGCCCAAGTCTTCTAGGAGCTTCCAGCCAGAGCTGGCAAGCTTATCCTCTTCGCGCATTGGAGGTTGGTTCCCAGGAACGAGCCTGGCCTCTTGCCGGGCGTCGGGTCCCCGGGACCTCCGTGCCTGCTTCCGGGTCGAGGGAGGCCCTAGAGGGTCCCCGAGTCCTTGGCCTTGGTTGTTAATGTCGCACACGTCGGGACACCGTGGGGCAGATGTGGGGGGCATCTGCCAGTCTTGAGCCTTGGCCTTGAGTGCGTCCTTGGTGGGCCCATGTGCGATGGACCCACTTTGACCGCATCAGGGGAACCCCATGTTCCACTGTTGCGACAAAATAATTTTCAACTAGACTCGACATCGACCAATAGAAAGGGTTTCCTACAGGCAGTCCTGCTCTGATACCAACTTGTAGTGCCCCGACCCCAAAACTATACAATGAAGCTTTGTGCAACCGGTCATGCTACACAATTGAAGGTTACTGGGTTTACCAATCCCAGGCCAAAACCTTTGGCAGGCGTGCTCGGAATGGATCATCGGTACGCAACACTCCGATCATGCCATAAGCTCAGACATAGCTATCATGTATAGTAAAGAGATCAAGACTTGTGGAACAACTGGCACATCACAGACTCTACGACACAAAGATTCATATAGCAACTCATATATGAGAAAGATACAAATATTACACAAAAAAGGGTCACATACCCAACAATTTATCATGCGGAAGCGAAGTAGTGTTGTCTAATACAACAAGATCCAAATATATGGCCTAAGAGGCCTACACACAAAACAACCCAGCCAGCTTGTTCCACGGTCCCAAGCTGCCACCTGGGAACCCCGAACTATTCGTCGATGTCCACGAAGAACCCACCTGGGTGCTCAGTGTCGTCCTCCTTTGAAACAAACTAATAGAGGAAGCAAAGAGAGACTGAGTACGACGTACTCGCACGTTTAGTAGGGCGATATAGGCCCAAAGCTAGTTTTTCTTTACAAAAAAACATAAGTGACACAATGGCATCGTCTAATAAGAATGTTTTTCAAAAAGGGATAAGGTAGTAACTTTTCCTCTTCGGTTCTCATCGAACCAAATTGTATCCAGAAACATTTCTCATCTCCACCAAAGGCACCCGCTCGAATCACCCTCGAGGAAATGAACCTTTAAACACACGTTGAGTTGCAACCTTTAGCTGCCAAGTTTTAATTGATTAGGTTATACTTTTCTATGAGCTAATCCGCCTTTCCCAAGATTTGTCCATAACCGTGGACACGGCTGTTTGAAAAGATTTAACCCTGCAGGGGTGTACTAATTTACCCATCGGTACCGTCCGGCTCACCTGATTGGCCCTCTTCCGGGGAAGGCCGGCAAGTGGGCGCGGTTAGACCTTTACATTGTATGAGGCTTACTCAAGGACCATCAGTGTGTGGAAGGACAGGTTCAGCGCCTCCAACGCCCTGCCCCGCGGCCACATCCTAAACACCACCGTCCTCATCGTTTCTTTTTCCACCCACATACTCACACGCAAATGGAAATAGCAAACTAGAGGACCCTTGACAAGCCCCTCACAACTTATTCGGTCACAGGGGATTCCATATGTCCCCACCTTTGGAAGCACGTTTGGTTCTTGGTTCTAGCTAAAAGCACTCTCAGCCTAGGCGGCAAGAATGAGGCAAAACACCATCCCCGATGGCAACTGATCCAAGCCTTTAAGCAAATTAATTAAGTACCACACACATCCTCCACATTATCCGAACATTCCATCCATTGCATAAATCGTGGAAATAAATAACGGACAGCTAAGCATTTAACTAAGCATGGCTAAGCATATAAATACAATAATTATATCTTTTTCCCAGGCCAACACATCAAACCTAGGGTTCATAGGTAGGGATACATGTATTGGTTCGGGGAAAAACATGCATTCATAGGATTCTCTAACTTGATCAAAAGTGACATTGGAATCGCATGCAATATTATGGTGGATAAAATAAGTTTATAAAACAATAGGATGCTAGATGCCAAGAAGTTTAGGTTATCTCTTGCCTTGCTGCCGGGGCGTGTAGTACTGCTCTTCGGGGTAGGTAGGGGTACCCTCGACTCCGAAATCTATCGATACCCACAAATAATACAAAAGAACAAATAAATCACACGAAGACAAGGTGCAATGCACAATCACATGATGACATGACAAGATTATGAAAAGATATCACCATATAACTTAGCTAACAATATTAAATGGAGTGCCAAATAATTAGTGCAATTATTTGGAAGCAACCCCATATTTAACTTAGTGACCACATTATTTATACATTTGTTAAATTACTCAAGTGGTTTAAATATGCATTAATATGACATGAATGGATAGGGTTTGTTCTTCCGACCATTTTGGTACCTCATTTGTGAATTTCCAATTATCCAAGATTAAATAGTGAATTAAATAATTATTCGAATTTAATTCTTTTAATCAATTAAAGAATCACATCAAAGAAATATTTGTGATCATGATGTGATATTAGCATGGTTTGATAGCATTTTACATGAGGATCACTTTGATATTTTATTCATAAATTTTGGTTAAATATTTCTTGAGTTATGATTTTTCCCAAATTTGGTATTATTTTAACCATTTTAGGAATTCTTAGCAAACAGCAAAAATATAAACTCAAAAGATAATTACAATGATTCTAACATGAAGAGTTTGTTTTTCTGAACATTTTGATATTTGATTTGCTAAATTGAACCAATAATCAATTAGTTATTAATTGTTTTAAATCAATTTAATTCTTAAAAAGAAAAACCAAATTTGCAGACAGGCGGGCCTTATGCCGGCCAGGCCGGGCTGTAGGCCGGGTGGGCTCCCGAAGCCACCGGCCTTTGGCCGGCCCAGGCTGGGCGAGGAGTCCGGGCGGGTGGCCGAAGCCTCCAGCCTCGCGCCGGCCCAAGCTGAGCCCAGGCTGGGTGTCCAGGCCGGGCACTGGCCCGAGCCAGCCGGCCTTTGGCCGGATAGGCCGGTGTGTCCAGGCCGGGACACGGTGACGGTGACGCGGCGGTGGCCGCCAGCGGATCGACAGCGAGAGAGAGGGAAAAGGGGCGCGGGAAGTTGCCAAAATGGAAGAGAAGCTCACCCCGGTTGCGTGTGGGTGCTCGACGGTCACGGAGGTGGACGGGGAAGGCGGAATCGAGCTCGGCGAAGGGAGAAAGAGCGGCGGCCGGAGGCGGAGAAAACCGGGACGGCGACGTCGATTCCCGGCCCCCTGTGCTGATTCCTTCAGTGAGTCGGAGCAGCATGGCAGTGCGGTCCCGTCGGTGCACTTAGATTCGTGCGGGGCGGCCCGGAGCGACGGTGGGGTGCTGCGGCTAGCGGCGGCTAAAGGTGGAGCTCGGGAGGGAAAGAAGGAGGGGAACGGGGAGCAGGTGAGGAGCAGGTGGGGAGTGAGAGGCGTCGAGGCAGCGGCGCAGGTCCTCCTTATCCAGGTCGTAGGGGGAGCGGGATGGGGGGCCACGGCGGCATGGTCGGCAGGGCGGCATGGGCACCGGCCCTGTCGCCACAGTGGAAGAAGGGGACGATTCTTTTGCAAAAACCCCCCTGCCTATTTTATTTTATTTACAAAAGGGTCTACAGCAAACTTTGGCGATTTAAAAGAGACACCAGGACATTTTTATAAAATCTGCCAAAATTGATATGGGCTCCCCATGTCATGAGGAAGCTCCACAAAATTTGTTGTACCAAAAAAAATTGTTTATATTCAAATTTATTCATATTGTTGCAATTTGATCATTTTTGATAATTTGCAAAATGCATTTATTTGGAGCACTTAAACATTTCCAAAAATAATGAAATCAATCATTGAGGCTCCCAATATAGCAATGAAGTTCTCCATAATTTTAGTTTGAATTTTTGAAAAGGTTTAGCTTGGTTTCA
Organism: Puccinellia tenuiflora; assembly: GCA_012064385.1. Taxonomy (NCBI): domain Eukaryota; kingdom Viridiplantae; phylum Streptophyta; class Magnoliopsida; order Poales; family Poaceae; genus Puccinellia; species Puccinellia tenuiflora. The sequence goes on along the minus strand of QRDG01002441.1, from coordinate 571,438 downwards.
AAAATAGAGTTTGTATTGAACCAAATTAGGATTCTCAATTTCATTTCTTATTTGGCAATGTTTAAATTTGAGAATTGTTTATAAAATGTAAACTTGTAACTTCCTAAACAATTTGGAAGTCCGAGAATGATTTGGTTGCCAAGTTGAGCAATTGCATTGGTTTGGATGTTTGGGAAGTTTTGCTTCCCCATTTTTAGTTGCTTGCATATGTGGTTAGTTAGAAATGGCAATTTCATACGGATGCCATGATGCAAACAAGAAAACAAAAAGTGGAAAAATTCTTCATATTTTTTATTACAAGCTGGGGCTGTTACAGCTTGGAGGCCCAACAAGTCTACAAGAATAGAAGCGTGTAGTAGACATCAAGCTAATTTCTGGCGCCGTTGCCGGGGAGGAAAGGTAAGCGGTACTCACTCTCCCTTTAACAAAGCTAATTTCTAGCATCGTTGTCGAGAAGGTGTGTGCTTGAAGGTATCTTCTTTAGATCTTGCAATTACATCTTTTTGTTTCTTGTTTTTATTTCACTAGTTAGGCTTAATGGAAAACAACAACAAAAATGAGAGAGCTTTATAAACTTTATCTTGAAATTGGTCATGATGCTTTTGAAGAGAAAATAAAAAAACCTATGGAACTTTATTTGCATAACAATCATGCTAGTAGAATGTTATTAGTATGATTTCTTTGAATGCCATTGTTGCTAATGCTATGGAAAATTGCAAGCTCGGGGATGCCGGTTTTGATGAATATGATGTTTTTAGTCCCCCAAGATGGAAGGAGGAAATTTGCTTTGATGATACTATGCCTCCTATATATGATGATTATAATGATGAATGTGATATTTTCAGTCCACCTACTATTGAGGAAAAAGTTTATTATGATTATGATATTCCTCCTATTTATGATGATTACAATGATGATTATGATTGTGTTACTCCCACTAATACTAATGAGAAAGATTTTACTTATGTGGAGAGTAATAATAATACTTTTATGCATGTGAATCATAAGAAAAATGCTTTATGTGATGGCTATGTTATTGAGTTTTCTTATGAATCTACTGAAATTTATTATGAGAGAGGGAAGCGTGATTATATAAATTTTCATCTTATGAAGTTTCCCCTCTTTATGTTGAAGGTTAATGTTGCACTTGCTTTGACTTCCTATGCTTAATGCTTTATGCTCCAATGATTTATTCTCTTACAAGATGCCTATGCATACGAAGAGAGTTAGACTTAAATGTGTTTGATATTTGCTTCATGATGCTCTCTTTTACGTTCCAACTCTTATTCTTATGAGAGCATCATTAACATTATCATGCCTAGCTAAAAGGCTTAAAAGAAAAGCGCTTGTTGGGAGGCAACCCATCTTTTACTTTCAGTTTGTTTTTGTTTTTCTTGAGTCATGGAGTTGTTTCCTCTGTAGCAACTTCATTGTATCTTTTTCTTTTGGTTTGTTGTGCCAAGTTTAGCCTCTAATGCATTGGAAGTGCGAGGTGTTGTTTTGCTGTCCAGAAACAGATTTCTGTCCATCACTGTTCAAAAATCTAGAAAATCCCTGAATTTTATCTTTTTCTGATAATTTTAGAAAGCAAGCCTGATACTTTTATATATGTTCCTTCAGTTATGAGTTTTCTGATTTGAGCAACAGAAGTGCCTCGAAAAATTCAATCCCTACAGACTGTTCAGTTTTTGACAGATTCTGCTTTTATTTTGTATTCGTCTCTTTACTATCATCAAATGTGATACTCTTGAGGAGGAGTGCCACATTAAGGCTTAGTAAACATTAGCTAATACCCAATAAATTTGTTTGCAATTTGTCTTGAGTTGAACACATGTGCATTTTAATTTAAGAGCACTAACCCTTTAACCAAATTATGAGAAGTTTTGTGTGAAGGGAGTTTTTAAGTTCCAAAGGAGAGGAAGATGAAGAAATTGAGGATGGGTCAGATCCCAAGCTTGGGGATACCCTCTAAATATCAAGAACCCTCAAGAGTCAAAGCTTGGGGATGCCCAAGGCATCCCCTCATCTTCATCGACTATCATAAGGTCGTCTTCGTTGAACTTCGTTTTTATCACTTTACATATTATGTGCTATGCTTGGAACGTCTTTTTACTTTCAGTTTTGTTTTGTTTGTTTGCTGGTCATATGCTTGTTGGATCCTTGCTTTGTTTGTGTGGGAGAGAGACACGCTCCGCTTTTTGATTTGAATACTCCTTTGCTTCGCTTATATCTTGCTGAGTATTCTTAGCTATTGTTTGTTTGCTAGTAAGCTCTCGCTTTTAGCTTTTATCTTGTTTAGAGCTGCTAGTAGTTGTTGTTAAACTCTCATGTTCTTCACTTATATTTGTTGAAGAGTTGTTGTTGGTAAATTGCTTGAATTGTCAAAGGGACAAAATGCTATTCATGTGATATTGGAATGAAATGAAAAGCCTGCATAGTATTGTAGATCATTGTGTGGATACTTGATACTTCTCATTTGTTTTGAGATATTAGGATGAATGCTTAAACTTTCTGGTTATTTGAGTGGAATTGATTAGTAAAGAAATACTATTAAAAACTTGAAACTATGTGGTGTTTCGTAGTTGTTAATTCTTTAAGCTAATCTTTCCATCAAGAGAATTGTTTGGTCAACATTGGAGACAGTGTGGAGCTTTTATGGTTATGATGGATAAATGTCTTATGCTACTCTGTTACCGATTAATTTTAGATGTTTGCTTCAAATACCTTCTTTGCTATGCCCAAAAATTCGTACTGAGTGTATGGTTCACTCGTGCATCCAAATCCCAAAGCCAAACTATCTTGCCGGCTGAGTCCACCATATCTACCTATGCATGGTATTTCCTGCCATTCCAAGTAAATTTGTCATGTGCTATCTTTAAAAATTCAAAATACTCCTTTTTGTGCCTCTGTTTTTAAGCTCATGAGGGAGCAGTAGAGAGCTAGATATAACTTGTGACGAGCAAGGTCATTTCCCCCCCTTTCACCCGGTGTCGATGGATTACGTCTTCACTTGAATCAACCCGAGAGTAGCTTAAGCAAAATATAAATATAACTCATCATTCTCCTCCGCGCAATGCAAATCTGAGAAATCAGCTCAAAGATTGGACAGTGGTGAAACCAAGGAGAAAGAAGAGCGTACTCGCTCCTCTAAAAACCAACTGCTCTCACAAGTCTAAAAAACCTTGCTTGCTATGGGGGACTAGATAGCTTCTCTGTTGTGAAGTCGTTGACGAAAGCATGCATATCTCAAAATTGTTTTACTTCTGTTTCATAAAAAAACAAAAAGCTCTAGCACATGACTAATCCCTGCTTCCCTCTGCGAAGGGCCTTTCTTTCTTTTAATGTTGAGTCAGTTTTCCTCTTCCTTCTATCTCCACCAAAGCAAACATCTAGCATTGACCCGGGGTATCATTGATCACATTGCATTGTCAGATTAAACATGAATCTTTATATTGACTTTACCGTTGGAAGTTGAAGCTTTTTGCTAAAACTTACATCTTCTTTGTTTTGATTCTCAAAAACTTTTTTCATGGAACTATTACCTTTGAGAATTAATCAAATATGTGGCTCACATTGCTTTCATGTCTTTAACGTACTATTTATGAAAGGTTTTGCTTGAATTGATTCAACTTGGTTATTCATTGATTTCTTGCTATCAACTATAGACAATTTTTTTGTATCACTTCATTCACATCATATGCTTTACATTACTATATTGATCATGTTTGTGTTGGTTGCATGTCTCATCAAAAATTATTTTGTTATCACTTACCTACTCGAGGACGAGTAGGAGTTAAGCTTGGGGATGCTGATACGTCTCAAATGTATCTATAATTTTTGAGTGATCCATGCTAGTTTTGTGATGTTGTCACATGTTTTTAATATCATATTACATCATTTTTATGCATTTTGTCGGACTAACCTATTGACAAGATGCCCAATGCTAGTTCCCCGTTTTTGTGCTGAAATTGTTGCAGAAAGTTACTTCTGGAAATATTCTCGGAATTGGACGAAAATTTACGGAGATTTTTTATTGAAGAAATGACGAAGGGAGCCAGAAGGGAGACTCCAGGGGACCCACACAGGCTAGGGGCGGCCCCCTGCCGCGGCCTGCCCTGTGGGGCACCCCTCGGCCGCTTCCGACGCCTATAAAATCACATCCGACGCAAAAACCCTAACCCCCGAAGGATTTTCCCAAATACGCAACAGAGATCCGCCGCCATCACCGACAAGTTTTGGGGGTTCAGAAGGTCCTGTTCCGGCACCCTGCCGGGACGGGGATCGGCCGCCGGGGCCATCTCCATCAACACCGCTGCTTCCCGTGATGAGGAGGGAGTAGTCCCTCATCAGGGCTGAGGCTTATACAAGTAGCTATGTGGTTATCTCTCTCTCCCATGATGTGATCTTCGTTGTGATCATGAGCTTTGTTAGTGTAGTTGAATACATGATGTTTCCCTATGTGTAATGGATATGATGTTGCTCAAGTGGTGTTATTTAGTACAATTTTAGGAGCCACACCGTTGTGTTATTGAAGAAAGAGACTATTCAAGAAATATGTTGTGGTGTTTGTTAGTACTATCTTTGGATGCGGATAGTGACAGCATGAAGTGTCCATAGATGTGGAATACGAACTTTAAGGTGTGCTTTTCGTAGCCCTACGCAATTCTCATCCTGTTTGATCCACGAAAGAATGATCTCCGAGTAACGTCTACCATGCATGTGTTTTTGTGGAACTATTATGTGTTTAATTATGTTAATGATGTTGAGAGTAGTCACTAGTGAAAGTACGAAGCCTAGGCCTTGTTTCCAAGCATTGATACACCGTTTTTAGTCACTTTTGTCACTTGTTTGCTTGCTGCCATTTTTATTATAGAATTACAAAATCACCTTTTACCATCCATATCACTTGCATTTTACCATCTCTTCGCCGAACTAGTGCACCTATACAACTGACAATTGTATTAGGTGTGTTAGGGACACAAGAGACTTCTTGTATCTTAATTGCAGGGTTGCTTGAGAGGGATATCTTTGACCTCTACCTCCCGTGGATTCGATAAACCTTGGGTTACTCACTTAAGGGAAATTTGTCGATGTCCTACAAACCTCTGCGCTTGGAGGCCCAACAAGTATACAAGAATAGAAGCATGTAGTAGACATCATGCACCCGGAGGGTACACCCACGTTAGAGGCGGGCTCCCGTAGAGGAATGGGGGAGCAAAGCCTGTTTTTTTCTCCCTCAATTGATATATCGGGGCCCCTCCTGCTGGCCCGAACGAAAGGCTCTTTAAGGAAGTAGTCCCATCACTCTCGGGCCCGGCATACCAACATAAAAATTTCTAAGAAGAACAGTTGTTGATTACTTTATGGTGGACCTATGCTAAGCATCACTAATTCTATACCAAGCATATTTCCAACTTTCTCCACCTCTTTGTTTAAAGGTGAGAACCTCAGCCTCAGGTGACATAACAAAAGGAATAGAGCTAGACATCTTAACTAAATAAAAATAAATACAAGCTGACAAAAGCAGATAAAAACTATTTTTTGTGTACCTGATTTTTAGAGAAAGCAAACAAGAAAAACAAGACTAAGCAAACATGCTGGGTGAACAAATTACAGGTGGGCAATTGACAGAACTAGAATAATAAACTAATCATGATAAGCAAATTTCAAGGAGATATTCATGTAGGCATTACGTCAAACATACATAGACCGTATGTAACAGCCCCAGTTTGGTACTCAAAAATATGAATAATTTTTCCACTTTTTGCTTCATGTTTGCATCATGGCATGCATTGGAATTTGCCACTTCTAACAATCCACATTGAAAGCAATTACAATGGGGAAGCAAAACCTTCTCAAACTCCAACCCAATGCACTTGCTTAACTTGGCAAACAAATTATTTCTTGGACTTCCAACTTGTTTAGGAAGTTCCTGTCGGCACAGTGGAAACCAGGGTACCACGGGCCGGCCTGCCAGGGCCCACAACATTCTTCAGAAGATTTCGCTAAGGACCAGACTCTCCAAGCCTGGCGAGCCTTGCGAGGGTTTTTCCCCTCGCGAGGGACCTCTCCTCCTCGCGAGGGCTTTTCCCCTCGCGAGGGACCTCCCCTCGAGAGGGCATCTCCAAGGATCAAGTCAAAGGGCTCGGCGAGGCCTTCGGCCTCACGGGGTTTCCTTCCCCACGAAGCCAGCTCTGCCTCCGTGGCAGAGCGCACATGGGCTCTACACCCTCCGCAGAGTCACGGGCGCGCCAGCGCGCGGTGACGACAGCGCCGCAGTTGCCGTTCTCGTGTATAAAGCAGTCAACAACGCTGCACCAAGCAAAGGAGCTCCAAGAATTGCCACTTTGGTGATAAGGGGACCGTCTGCAGCTACCCTCCAAGGGAGACGTCACCGTGGGACACATCCCACCTCAGCGGCGCCAGCCCACCGTCCTGGCTGGACGGTGGCTTTTTCAGCTTTGGTGACACCGCTCCCTGCCATGGACCATGTCCATGGACGCCCCCTTTACCGTGCACCCGTCCTCCTCCCTCGTCGCCATGTGGTAACCCTTCCCGCCAAGATATTTGGGGGAAGAGGTCCAAGACACCTATAAAAGGAGGGGGAGCACGTCCGGGCAAAGGGTTCTTCGGTTGACGGCTAGTTGGTTCCCCTTGAGTTGGCAATCTGAGATCTAGGGTTAGCCATTGTTAGCCACCTCAAGCTCGCCAAGCTATCTTTGTACTAAAACCTCTCCAAGCAGTGCAATACAATCAAGGCAGGACGTAGGGGTTTTACCTCTCCAAGAGGGCCCTGAACCTGGGCAACATCGTGTGTTCATCTCTGCAGTGTCGTCCCACAGAAATCTCTGCGAGCACCGTCGCCAGGGCACGTTGAGGGTTGTTTGATTCCGTGTTCACCCCCTTACTCGATACCTAGTGAGACACACCCAGCTCCTGGGACAGTTCTCCGACATCTGACGCGCCAGGTAGGGGGCTGAGGCGCGTCTTCAACCTTGACACCGCCATGGCCGGCTCTCGCGCCGAACGTCTCGCTCGCCGGACGGCCAGCGCCGCCACCGCTCCCGCTGGCAACCCGCGCGGCCGCCCGCACGGAAGTGCTGCTCCGGAGCGCCACGTCGACCCCGAACCCCGCGTCGAGCACCCAGAGGACGACAACAACGACCACGCCGAGGACGACCTCGGCGAAGAGGAGGCTTCCTCCCTGCACCCGTCGCGGGACCGTGCTGCCTCCTCGTTGGGCCGCCCTGCACCCAGCCTGGCAACTGCGCTTCTCATGGCGCAGGAGCTGCTGCAGTACCGCCCCACACCGGAGGCTCAAGAAGCCTGGCTCAACCGCCTCTCCGAGCTCGTCGGCGCCGCCCGCGTCGCCGCTCCTGCACCGTCTCGTTCGCTGGTTCTCTCTGCGCGCGCAGGGGACGTGGCGCACGGCGCGCCGCATGCACCTCCCCGTCATCCCACACCCGCTCCAGCTCCACCAGTTCCACCGCAACCTGCTCCAGCCGGGGCTCCTCCTCGCGACAACCACGCTGCGTCGCACGCGTTGTCGCCGCATGACTGCCAAATCGTGCAGCTAGCCTCGGAGGACGCACGCGTGAGCATCGAGCGCCATCAGGATCGCCACAACCGCGCCGTCCAGGACGTCGCCACCGCAGGGCGCCACCTCCGCGCCACCCTCGCCAGCGGCCCGGTCACCTACGGCACGACGGCCGCGTTCACTCGCAGCCTCCGTCGCGTCATCTGGCCGGTCAAGTTCAGGCCGGATCTTCCTCTGCGCTACGATGGCAAGAACAACCCCCTGGAGTTCCTACAGCTCTACACTCTGGCCATCCAGGCCGCAGGGGGCGGCGACAAAGTCATGGCGAACTGGTTCCCCATGGCCCACAAGGACTCCGCGTCCTCGTGGCTTGCAAACCTCCCCGCCGAGTCCATCAACACCTGGGATGACCTCTGCCGGTGCTTCGTCGCCAACTTCAAGGGCACGTACGAGCGCGGCCTCACGTACAACGACCTCCACGGCGTACGCCAGAAGCCTGGCGAGACCCTCCGCAAGTACAACCAGCGCTTCAGCCAGGTGCGCAACAAGATCCCCAATGCCACCGACGCGCAGGTCATTTCGGCCTTCCAGGCTGGAGTCACGGATGTGCGGATGCTCGAGAAGCTTGGCATCCACGACAACATCACCACCGTCGTCAAGCTCTTCGACTTGGCGGACAAGTGTGCCAAGGCTGAGGAGGGCCGCTTGTTCGTCAAGAACGAGCTAGGGGACCCTGCCGAGGGATCCAAGAAGAAGAAGAAATCTACCGAGAAGCGCAAGACCACCGCGGTCCTCGCGGCTGAGCCTGACGCCAAGCAGCCTCGCGCTGCCGCTCCAGCCGCGGACCCCGAGAAGAAAGATGATCGCCCTTTCTGCATCTACCACAACAGGCATTCCCATGCCACCGAGGATTGCTATGACCTCAAGAGGCTTCGCGAGGCTCGTGAGGCTAACGAGCGGCAGCGAGGCCGCGGCGGCCGCGGGGGGCGACGCTGGAACAACAACAACTACGACGACAACTACCAGCAGAACCCTCAAGCTAACGCCGCCCAGCCCGCGAACGACAACCTCCCTGCCGAGACTCCTGAGGGCTACCAGGTGCCTCGCGGGGCCGCTTTGAAAGAACAAGCTATGCCCGGATGTCGCCTAGAGGGGGGGTGAATAGGCGATTAAAACTTTTTCTAATTAGGGGCTTGATAATTGCGGAATAAAACTATGTGTTTAAATTAATAAGCCAACAACCTAAATTGCTAGGTTCACCTATGTGCACCAACAACTTATGCTAAGCAATAAAAGCAACAAGGTGATAGCAAGATATAAACTTCAAGCATGAAGGCTATCACAATGTAAAGTGCATAAGTAAAAGCTCGGGTATAGAGATAACCGAGGCACACGGAGACGAGGATGTATTCCCGAGTTCCTCCTTGTTAAGGGAGTACGTCTCGTTGGAGGGGTGTGAGCTCGCCACAAGAGGCCTACTCAAGATGCCACAAATGCCTCACCCTATTCTCCGATGAACCTCACCCAAGGGATTGGTTCACCTTCCACTATCGGAATCCTTTGAGGCGGATTCCGGAGCCCTTTACAACTTCTCTTGGGGCACACACCCACAACTCAATTGGGGGCTCCCAAACTCGTGCCGAAGCTTCACAACTCGAAGTCTTCGCGGCACCTCCAAACCGTCTAGGGTACACAACGCACCCAAGAGGCACAAAGCTCTTGGGAACACAATGCACCCAAGAGTAACAAGCTTCTCAATGTCGATCCTCACGTATCACCGTAGGGAGAGCAACCGGATGCAACTAATGCAAGAGGCAAGAACACACAAAGTGGTCAAGTCCTTCACTCTCAAATTCCAACCAAGCAACAAATTCTTTGGGGGGAATAAGAGAGGAAGAACACAAAGCAACCCCAAATCTAGATCCACTAGGTTCCCCTCACTTAGAGGAGAATTTGATTGGTGGAATGGTAGATGTAGATCTCCTCTCTTGCTTCCCTAAAGATGGGCAAGAATCATTGGAGGGAAGTGGAGGAATCAAGCTCTCAAAGATGTGCAACAATGGAGGAGAGAGAGAGCAAAAGGTTCACCAAGATCCTTGGAACCGTTGGGGAGAAGGCACATTTAAATAGGTTCCCAGAAATCTGGCCGTTGGGTACAAAACCCGCAGGACCGGTAGTACCGGCCCAAAGGTCGGTACTACCGCCCCACACAAAAACGCGCACCAACGGCTAGAAGATATAACCCGCGGGACCGGTACTTCCGGTAAGAGGGCCGGTAGTTCCGGTTAAGCGGTAGTACCGGATCGACTTCCGGTGCTACTTCCGTTTGAGTCCAGTACCCAACTTTCGCAAGCGGTACTGGGCTCCGGAAGTAACCCCGGAAGTTCCGGGCGGTAGTACCGCTGGGAGAACCGGTACTTCCGGTTTAGCGGTAGTTCCGGTACTACTTCCGGTGCTACTTCCGTTTGAGTCCAGTACCCAACTTTCGTAAGCGGTACTGGGCTCCGGAAGTACCTCCGGAAGTTCCTAGCGGTAGTACCGCCCGTGAGGCCGGTACTTCCGGTCACTGAAGAACATCAAAACCTGAAACTGAAAAAACTTTTGCAGGGAAACTCCGAATCGAGTGAATCCAATTTTGTTGGAAAGAGGACGACAAGAGCTACCCTACAAAAAGCAAAAATATTGAAACCAAGCAATGAAGATTTTGCTAAAAAATTGAAAGAGTGAAACCTTCCGCATAGATGAACCGGCAAAATCTCCAAAACCGAAAACGCACAAGTTTTTCATCAAGACTCCGTTTTCTATGATCTTGGGCTTGTTTCGAAGATAATCAGAAGCTCTACAAGATCATGCATATACACATCATAGTCTATCATGTGAGGAGGAAAACATAAGGAGAGAGTTTGACCTCTCGTAGAAGAGACAAACCGGTAAAACCTCCGATATCAAAAACGCAAGAAGATATTCATGAGATCCGTTTTTGATGAACTAGAGGTTGGTATGGAGATGAACACAAGATCTAAATTCTCACATGGATAAAAGCCAAATAAGAACCAATAAAGATGATTGCATGGATGCAAAGGTTTGAGCTCTCTACGACGATACGATCACGATATTCGGTCGAGAGCCCCTCTTGATAGAACGGCTATCTATCCTATAACCTGGTCTCTCACTAAACATCATGAGACCGGTAAAATAGAAACCCTAGCAAGATCATACCTTTGCCTTGCGCTTAAACCACTTGAGGTCGATGAAGACGATCTTCAACTCCTCAATACGCACCACCTTTCTTCATTGCGCTTCGCTTGGTGAAGGTTCACATGACGCTCCCCCATACACCAAGATGGGGAAAGCACTCTTCGGCATATCTTCACTTGGACTTGAGTGTCAATCAACCCGCACTTAGCCTTGATCAACACAAATATTTTCTTCCCTTGAGCTTGACTCCAACAAATGGAGATCAAGCAAAGCACCTTGACTCCAACACATGGAGACAAGCTTGGCCTTGATCAACAAATGATCTTCTAACCTTGACCTTGACTCCAACCAATGGAGACAAGCAAGCTTGGCCTTGATCAACAAATGATCTTGACACAAGCTAAAGGACAACCTACACATAGAGCTCAAAGCAAATATTAGTCCATAGAGATTGTCATTAATTACCAAAACCATGCATGGGATCAACCATGAACTTTCACGCTTGCATCCTCGGCGGGGCTCAGGCCCCCAGCTCCAACCGCCACTTCAAGCAACTCGCTCGCGAGATCGCGGCAGCGCTTCCCGGGGTTGAGGCCTCAAGGCCCCTCAAGTGGCCCAGTACCCCATCACTTTCGACTCAAGCGACCACCCCAAGTCCACTTCAACTGTTGGCACCATCCCGCTGGTCTGCACCCCCACCATCAACAACATTGCAGTCTCTAAGACGCTCATCGATGGGGGTGCAGGCCTCAACGTCATCTCTGTCGAGACTTTCGAGAAGCTGCAGGTGCCCTACGAGCGGCTCATGCCCACCAGGCCCTTCTCGGGGGTGACAGAGGGTCTCACCACCCCTTTGGGGCAAGTGAGGCTCGCGGTAACTTTCGGCACGCAAGCCAACTACCGCACTGATCTGATCGACTTCGACGCCGCGCACATCGGCCTGCCCTACAACGCCATCCTCGGCTACCCCGCCCTCGCCAAGTTCATGGCTATGACCCACCATGCCTACAACCTCGTCAAGCTCCTTGGCTCGGGCGGCACCATCGTCATCCGCGGCATGGTCTCAGACGCCCTGTACGCTGCGCAAGCGGCCTACAAGGCTGCTGCGGTGGCGTCACCCGCTGACGAGGATGAGGAACCCCTCCCGAGGCCCCCCGTGAAGAAGAAGCAGCTGTTCTCTCAGGAGAATGCCGCGACGAAGCAAGTGCCTCTTGAGGCAAACGGCTCGGGGGCTAGCGTCACCATCGGCGCGAACTTGCCTCCCAAATAGGAAAGCGCGCTCGTCGCCTTCCTCAGGGCAAACTCTGACATGTTCGCATGGACACTGTCAGATATGTCCGGAGTACCGAGGGAGGTGATCGAGCACCACTTAGCCGTGTGTCCAAACGCACGCCCCGTGAAGCAAAAGGCGCGACGCCAGGCGCCAGAGAAGCAAGATTTCATCGTCCAAGAAGTAGAAAAGTTGAAGAAAGCCAGTATCATCAAGGAAGTTGTCCATCCCACTTGGTTCACCAATGGTGTGGCCGTCCCCAAGCACACCGGAGGAAGCCGCCTCTGCATCGACTTCACCGACCTCAACAAAGCCTGCCCCAAGGACCCCTATCCCCTCCCGAGGATCGACCAGATCGTGGACTCCACCGCCGGCTGCGCACTCCTCTGTTTTCTGGATGCCTTCTCAGGTTATCACCAGATCAAGATGGCGAAGGAGGACGAGCAGAAGACAGTATTTCTCAACCCTTGTGGTGTGTTTTGCTACGTCTGCATGCCTTTCGGCCTGAAAAATGCCGGTGCCACTTTCCAGCGCCTCATGAGGATCGCCATGGGGGCTCAAATGGGAAGGAATGCAGAGGCCTACGTCGACGACATCGTGGTCAAGACCCGCGAGAAGGACACGCTCATCAAGGACCTCGAGGAGACCTTTGCCAACCTGCGCAAGGTAAACATCAAGCTGAACCCCGCCAAGTGCGTCTTCGGGGTCCCTTCAGGCAAACTCCTCGGGTTCCTGGTGTCTCATCGTGGCATCGAAGCGAACCCCGACAAGATCAGGGCCATAGAAGAGATGCAGCCTGCTCGTCGCCTCAAGGACATGCAGCGCTTAGCGGGATGTATGGCCAGCCTTGGCCGTTTCATCTCCAAGTTCAGCGAGAGGGCGCTGCCGTTTTTCAAGATCATGAAGAGGTCCGGTCCTTTCAAATGGACCCCTGAAGCGGCAAAGGCCTTCGAGGACCTGAAGAAATACCTGGCGAGCCCACCAATCATGGTTGCCCCACGCCCTCGCAAGCCTCTGAAGCTATATCTTGCAGCCACTCCTCAGACGGCAAGCGCGGTCTTGGTGGCTGAAAGGGAAGAGCCAGTCCTCGCCAAGCAGAGCTCTGCCTCGCCAAGCCCAGAACTCCTCGACAAGGAAGCAGCCTCGTCAAGCCTCCAGCCTCATGCCGAGCCTCTACAAGTGGGGCCTCAAGAAAACCTCGACAAGGACTCCACCGAGCCTCGAGAGGAGCCAACCGCTACCACACCAACGACTACCCTCATCGAGCATCCCGTGTACTTCGTCAGCACAGTGCTGTGGGACGCTCGCGAGCGCTACCCCATGCAGCAAAAGCTCCTTTTCTCGCTCCTCAGCGCCTCCAGGAAATTGCGCCACTACTTCCAGGGTCACCCCATCAAGGTGGTCACCTCATACCCCCTGGAGCAAGTCCTACGCAACCCAAACGCAACAGATCGCGTCGCAAGCTGGGGCATCGAGCTACAACCTTTCGAGCTGGAGTTTGACACCACAAGGGTCATCAAGGGCAGGGTGCTGGCTGATTTCATGGCCGAATGGACGGACACGCGTGAAGAAGAGCCTCAAGAGGAGGAAGCCACAGCCTCAGGAGGGACGGAGCCCAGTTACTGGACCATGCACTTCGACGGCGCCTTCGCGGCCCGGAGTGCAGGGGCTAGTGCTGTCCTCACCTCACCAACAGGCGACAAGCTCTACTACGCCGTCCAGGTTTGCTTCAAAGACAATGACAAGGTCTCCAACAACATTGCTGAATACGAAGGCCTCCTCGCCGGGCTCAGAGCTGCCATTGCCCTCGGCATCAAGCGCATCCTCATCAAGGGCGACTCTCAGCTCCTCGTCAACTTCTCCAACAAAAGCTACACGCCTAAGGACACCTACATGGTGGCCTACCTTGAAGAAGTACGCAAACTCGAGAAGCACTTCAGGGGCATGGAGCTCAAGCATATCCCGCGAGGAGAAAACCAAGAATCACAATTCATCAGCGGCGCCTTCAAGTCCTACTGCGGCAGCCTCGGCGCCCAAATCTGCTACGCCTCGGTGGCTCACCCACGACGCAACGGGCAGGCTGAGCGAGCCAACGCCGAGGTGCTCAAGGGCCTCAAGACGAGAAGCTTCAACCGCCTCAAGGCCAGCGGCAAGCACTGGATCGATGAGCTCCCCTCGGTGCTCTGGTCCATCCGCGCCACGCCAACAAAGCCAACTGGCGAGACGCCGTTCTCCCTTGTCTATGGCGCTGAAGCCGTTCTCCCCAGCGAGATCACCCACGGCTGTCCACGAGTCTTGGCCTTCAAGGAGGCTGAGCTGGACGAACTCCACAACAACGACCTGCTACTGCTCGAGGGGCTCCGCCGCAATGCGGCCCTGAGAGCACCAAGGTACCAGCAAGATCTCCGTCGCTACCATAGCCGCCACATCTGCCCGCGCACTCTCGAAGCAGGAGATCTTGTCCTGAGGAGAATCCTCTCCAGGGCAGGTCTCCACAAGCTCTCTCCAATGTGGGAAGGACCCTACAGGGTCGTGCACATCGCCAGGCCTGGCTCCGCGCGGCTCGAGACAGAGGACGGCATCCCTGTCGCCAACCCCTGGAACATCCAGCACCTGCGCAAGTTCTACCCCTAATCGTCCTCGACGAGCAATTTTTTCCATCAAGGGAGAGCCTTACGCCATCATCCTCCACGAGAAAAAACTTCGGGCTTGTAACGCCCCGACCCCGGAATTATACAGAGAGGATATGTAGTCAACACAACCATCAATGTATAAAACAAAGATCGAGACTTGTGGAACAGAACTGGCACAAAGCATGACTCTACGACACAAAACATTTATATAGCAACTCATATATCGAGAAGAATACAAATATTACAAACAAAAGGATCGCAGATCCATCAATTCAACAAGCGGAAGCGGGTAGTGTTGTCTAACAACAAGAAGCAAAATATGGCCTAAGAGGCCTACAATAAACATCATCCCAGCCAGCTTGTTCCACGGTCCCAAGCTGCCACCTGGGAACCCCAGACTAGTAGTCGATGTCAACGAAGAAACCACCTAGTCGCTCGGTGTCGTCCTCCTCTGAAATACAAATACATAGAGGCAGCAAAGAGAGACTGAGTACGATGTACTCGCAAGTTTAGTAGGGCGATATAGGCCCAATGACTGACGGAGGCTCTAAAGCTTTATATGTATTTCTTTTGCATAAAGCTAACTTTCATAAACCGAAACATAAAAGACCCATGGCATTCGTCTAATCAGAGTATTTTTATAAAGGGGTAAGAGAGTAACATTTTCATCTTCGGTTCTCATTGAACCTACTTGCAACCATCACCACTCATCTCACACAAAGGCACTCCCTCGACTCACCCTCGAGGAAATGAACCTTTATCTCATGTTTGTTATGCAACCTCTAGCTGCCATATCAATTAGGTTAAAAGTTATCTATGGTCTCGTATATCCGTTCCCAAGTCGTCCATAACCGCGGACACGGCTTTTCGAAAAGATTAACCCTGCAGGGGTGTACTATTTGAAGTCGCCAGGTTTCCGCAGGAACCCCAGCTCCTTATCCATTGGTACCGTCCGGCTCACCTAGTTGGTCCTCTTCCGGGGAAGACCGGCGAGCGGGCGCGGTTAGACCTTTACAATGCATGAGACTATCCAAGAGTCATCTGTGGCCACAGGACAAGTTTACCCAGCCTCAGCCCCTGCCCCATCGCCACATCCTAACACCACCATCCTCATCATCCTTTTTCCGCTCACACACACGGCAAATGGAAATAGCAAACTAGAGGACCCTTGGATACGCCCTCACAAATTATTCGGTCAAAGGGGGTTCCATATGCCCCCACCTCCGGAAGCACGCTCAAACTTGGTTCTAGAGACAAGAACTCGCACCTAGGGGCTAGAGTGAGGCAAAGCACCATCCCCGATGGCAACTCACCCAAGCCATCTTAGCATTTTAATTTAAGCATCACAATTATCCACCATGCCCGAGTCATTCCATCAACATCAATAATTATGGAATTCAACAACGGACAAACTAGTATTTCAACTAAGCATGGCTAAGCATAGCTAAGCATATGAGTACAACAATTATAAATTGTCTCCGGCCAACACATCAACCTAGGGTTCATAGGTAGGAATACATGCGATTGGCTCGGGAAGAGACATGCATTCATAGGATTCTATATATTTACCAAAAGACATTTGAACCGCATGCAATATTATGGTGGATAAAATAATTTGATAAAATCATCGGATGCTAGATGCCAAGAAGGTTAGGTTATCTCTTGCCTTGCTGCCGGGTAGCGTAGTATTGCTCGTCGGGGTAGGAGAGGGAACCCTCGACTCCGGAATCTATCGATACCCAAAAGAAAAGGCAAAGAACACATAAATCACACGAACTCAAGATGCAATGCTCAATCACACGATGACATGTCAAGTTGATGCAAAGATATCATTATCTAAATTAAAAGCAAAATTAAATGAGGAGCCAAATAATTAGTGCAATTATTTGGAAGCAGCCCCATATTTATCTTAATGGCCACATCCTTATCAAACATTAATTTATTAGAGAGGTGGCTCAATTATGCATGAACATGACATGAATGGATAGGTTTCGTTCTTCCGATCATTTTGGTATTTTATTTGTAATTTTCGGAGTACCGATGATTAAATAGTGAATTAAATAATTATTCAAATTTAATTCATTTAATCATTTATGAATAACATCAAATAATTATTTGTGATCATGATGTAATATTAGCATGGTTTGATAGCAATTAGAGTGTTGATCACATTGATATTTTATTCTCCAATTTTGGTTAATTATTTCACGAGTTATGAATTTTCCCGATTTGGTATTATTTAACCCATTTAGGAATTCATATGTGAACAGCAAGAAAATAAACTCAAGAGATGGTTTCAACTTCTCTAACAGCTAGAGTTTGTCTTCCTGAGCATTTTGGTATTTAATTTGCTATTTTTGAGTCATTATTTGAAAAGATATGAATTGTTTTAATTTGCTTTTATTTTCCAAAAGGAAAAATCATATACCAGACAGGCCGGCCTCAAGCCGGCCGGGCCGGGAGGCAGGCCGGGCACCAGCCCGAGTGGTCCGGCCTTTGGCCGGCCCAGATAGAGCCCGGGCCGGGTGGCCAGGCCGGGGCAGTGGCCGAATGATCCGGCCCGTGGCCGGCCCAGGTCGAACGCGAGGCTGGGTCCAGGCCGGCCAAGCGGGCAAGCGCACGGCGGCACCGACGCAGAAACGGCCGTCGACGACCAGGCTCCGGCGGCGCGCCGTGGTGGCTAGTGCGTGCAAAAGGTGCGCGGTCTCGAGCGGTTGTATGTGCGTGAGTTTGCGGACGGTGTGGAGGCGCAGGGCGACACGCGCGTGCGCAACGCGGCACGGCCAGGGCGGGCGGCCGACGGCATCCCGCACGAACGTGAGGCCACAGAGGTGGAGGAGGAGAGAAGGGGTGTCCTGGAGGTGCAAGATCTCACCAGGGACGCGTGACTGGTCGCGGGGTGGCCGGAGGAGGTCGGGGACGGCCGGAATCGGAGGTGGACGTGCTCGACGACGGCGGAGAAGAACCGGTTGGCGTCGTCGATTTGGGGCCTCCCGGAACGATTCCTGCGGCGGAGAGGCGCAACTCGGCGAGGCGGAGCTGGTGGCGGCGACGGTTTGTCTCGGGGTAGCCGGGGCCGACGGCGAGGCGCGGGGAACGGTGGCGGGAGGCGTCGGTCCGGGAGCGAGCGAGGCGGGCACGCAGAGGAAATGAGAGAGGGCCTCGATCCGGAATTCGCGGGAGAAAAGAGAGGGGGAGGAGGAGAGCAGCAGGGGGGCCTCTCAGTGTGGTCTTGGACCTCCAAGGGAGCAGGTGGGCGAGGACCGCGTGCGCGGCATGGCGCCAGCGCCCATGCCCGCACTGTGAGAGGAGGGGAGAGAGGGAGAAAGGCTGACAGGGAGGGCCCCCTGTCAGATTTTTGATCTTTTCCAAATTTTCTTTTTTCCTGATTTTTAGGCAGCTAGGTTTAGCTATTTAAAAGAGCCATTTAGGCAATTTTGTAAATTGTGCAAAAATTCCATTAGGCTCCAATTAGCCCTTAGGTGCTCCACAAAAATCTGTGTGGCAAAATAAAATGTTTTGCATCACATTTGTTCTTAGAGTTTAAATTAAGGCATTTTTGATATTTCCCAACATTCCTTTATTTAGAGTATTTAAACATTTCCAAAAATAATGAAAATATTTATGGAGGCCCATATAAAAATATTGAAGCTCCCCATGATTTTAGTTTAAATTTTTGGAAAACTTGACTTGGTTCCAAAAAGATAGTTTGTAATGTACCAAAATGAATTCTCAAATTTATTTGTTATTTGACAAAACTTGGAATTTGAGAATTGGGGATAAGAGGCAAATTGGGAACTTCCTAAACAATTTGGAAGTTCAAAAATAAAGTGTGTTGCCAACTTGAGCTCTGCATTTGGTTTGGCCATTTCGGGCAAGGCATTTAGTTTGGGAAATGTGAGGAAGGGTTTTGCTTTCCTTTGTTTTCCTCTCTAGGTGTTGCTTTTATTTCCATATTAGAAGTTTTAGATGGATGCCATGATGCAATGCACAACAAAAGTGAAAAATTGGCCCATATTTTAGGGTACTAATCTGGGGCTGTTACAGGGCTCCCCTCTCTACTATACGCTGCCGCGGGCCGTTCGAGAAGACTCCCAAGCCACCACGCCTCGGCAAGGTGACTTCCCGAGGGATATTCACAAGCGCATTCAAATAAAGCTTTAACAAGTCTTTACATGGTTTGCAAACAAAATGCTAAGATAATATGTGCCCCATGCACATCCAGCTGCAGGAGGGAGCTTAGGCCGTTGGGCCTCCTGAGGTGCCCATGTCGTCTGCCGCGGCATTTTCCTCCTCCCCTGCGGCGTCCTTCTCGCCATCGTCCTCGTCCTCCTCTACCTCGACCTGGTCGAATTTCGTGGCGTACTCCTCGGCGGCCTTCCGCATCCTGTCGCTCAGCGCGACGCGGTTGCTAAGATCGACGGGCGCCGTCACGGCCTCGAGGTCGAGGGAAGGCTGGAGCCTCGCGAGGTTGGCAAAGATGCGGAGGTGGCGAGGACGAGGAGATCACGGCTCTCCTCCACGACGCGGTCGTCGAGGTCCTTCGCGGTCTCTTCAAGTTTCGTGAGGAATTGCTCGAAGAAGAACGCATACCCGGCCTCGTCGTAGTTCCCCCTGCGGCGAAGGAGGGGACCTCGGTCCCCAGACGGTCCCCAATGGCGCGTGCACGGAGCACCAGGTCTTGGAGCATGCGCTGACGCTGGCGCGACATGGTTCGGCCAATCTGCGCGTTGCGCTGTGCCTCCTCCACGAGGTCCGCAACCGGCCCCACCTGCTGGTGGAGCTCGCTCAGGTCCTTCTCCAGGGCGGCGGCCTTCTCTTCCGCGCGAGCCTGGGCATCCCTGGCGCTCTTAAGGCGGGACGCCATCTGCTTTTCCTCCTTCTCGAGCCCCTTGATGCGGTGCAGGAGCTCATTGCGCTTCGTCGTGAAGCGCTCCTCCTGCTTCTTGACCTTCTCGCCAAAATCCTTGGAGAGATCTTGGCGGATGAGCTTGACCTTGTCGTCGGCCTCCTCCTACGTTTTCTTCTGCTTTGCCACGAAATCGGCGTTGGCCTTCTCGAGGCGCTCCGCGTAGGAGGCTTCGTCCTTGGCCACTCGGCCCTCACGAGCCCGCAGCTGCTCCTCGCGGGTGGCTTGGTCCGCCTCAAGCTGTTGGACCTGCTCCTCACGCCGGCGCAGTTCCTCCTCACGGGGGGAGAGCTCTCCCTCGCGTCGTGTCAGCTCCGCCTCGCGCTGCGTCAGCTGCTTCTCGCGAGCATCCAGCCTCTTGCGGAGCTCCTTCAAGCTGTCCTCGACAACCTTGGAGTCCATGATGAACTTCTGCTCTGCGGCCAAGACGTCCTGTTGCTTGGAGGCGGTTTCCGCCTCGAGCGCCTCCCGCGCGGCATCCAGCTGCTCCATGGTCTCCGCCGCCTCCCGCTTCACGCTGTTGCGGGTCTCCTTGGCGAAGCGCATCGCCTCTTCGCGCGCCGCCCGGGCCGCCGCATCTTGCCGGTGGTAGCTCTCCACACTCTCGCGGAGGAGGGCCCAGGCATCGTCGAGTCTCGCCCGCTCCTCCGCCTTGGTGAGCTCCTCTTCGGCATACTGCGCCTCCAGCTCGTCAAGCGTCCGCCGCGCCTGGCTGAAGACGGAGCTGCGGCGAACCGCGTGGCGGCGCGGCTCCCGCAGCGCCAAGGTCCCCGCATCGCCGCGGGGTGCAGAGGCCTCGACGCTTGTCGAGGCACCAGGGGCACCCTGCCTCGGGCTCACGGCCACTCCTGATGCGGCCTGGGGGCTCGCGTGGTCGCCTCCTTCGTCGCCCGCGTCAGGAGCCTTGTGGGGGCTGGGCGTCCTCTCGTCCCCGGCTCCGGCGTCCGTGGGCTCCGGAGGCGTATCCTCCTCCTGCACTTCAGGGGCAGTTTCCGCCCCTCCCGTGGTGGCCACGCCTGCCGCGGCCTCGGGCTCGTCAGCCCCTCTTGTGGGGGCCTCTTCCTCCTGAGGCGGCTCCACGGTGGCCTCTTGGGCCTCTGCCTCGTCCGGCCTCTCCGAGTCTCGCGCGGCCTCGGTCGCCACCTCGTCCTCCGACAGTGTGGGAGGAGTGGCAGCCCCTGCTGGCGACGGCGCCACCTCTTCAACCTCCTCCTCCGCGCGGTGCTCATCCGCGGGAGGAGTAGCCACACGCTGCGGCTCGTCAGCCGCAGGTGTCTCCGCGGTGGCGTCGATGGTCTCTCCAAGCTTGCGGAGCCGTCGCCTCTTCGGCGCCGCAAGGTTGCTGAGAAGAAAGACAAACAGAAAATCCGTCAAGAGGGTTTTCGAAAGCAAAATGCTAAAGGAAAGAAGAAGGACCAGGGCTTACTCGTCGGCCATCCTCCACACCTTCTTCTTCGCCTTTGGCGGCTGGGGGCTGCTCGCTCTGGCCTCCTCTCAAGGCGCTCCTGGCTCCTCGTGATGAACGCCCCTCGCGGCTGCGGCGTTCCTGTCGTGGACGGCCTTGGAGCGGGGCTCGCAGCGTCCTCCCTTGCTGCCGCTCTCCCCCTCCTCCTCCTCTGCGGTGCGTCGGGAGGGAGCTACGCGAAAGGCATCCTTGTTGCTGCTGGAGGAAATCACCTGGAGGTCCTCTTCAGGCCGTACGCTCCTTGGGGAGCCGGCGGAGCCTCCCGAGGGGTTAGCGCCTGCCGAGGCCTCGTCCTCGCCAGAGGGGTTAGCGCCTCTCGAGGCCTCGTCCTCGCCAGAGGGGTTAGCGCCTCTCGAGGCCTCGTCCTCGCCAGAGTGGTTAGCGCCTCTCGAGGCCTCGTCCTCGCCAGAGTCCTCAACCTCGTCCGGCTCCGGCGACTCATCCATCTGCTCGAATGCTCCAGCTCCGCCGCCCACGGGTTGCTGCGGGGCCCGTGGTGTCCCTCGGGCACGATGCCCCATTTGTCGAATCTGGGCAGGCCTCTGCGGTGGTCGCGCACGCTCTCTTCCACAAAGGTGAAGAGCGGCCGGGC
This sequence comes from Puccinellia tenuiflora, assembly GCA_012064385.1. Lineage (NCBI taxonomy): Eukaryota > Viridiplantae > Streptophyta > Magnoliopsida > Poales > Poaceae > Puccinellia > Puccinellia tenuiflora. Next base: position 549,834 of record QRDG01002441.1, on the reverse strand, counting down.
ATCGTCGACGGCTGGGGATGGGATGGCTGCCGTGGCGAAGAGAACCCCCATGACCTGGCTCAACACCTCCGGAGTGAAGCTGTCTGTGCACAGGCGCATCCCATCCTCCCGGCCTGTGTACGCCCACATCGGCTCTGAATGCCACTAGAGGGGGGCGATGCGGCGCCTGGTGAAGTCCTTCGCCACCATCTGGCCGGTGAGCCCGGACTCGCGGAGCCCCCGTATGCACTCGTACACCGCGTCAAGCTTTGGGCCCTCAAACCCCCCGCTCGCCCAGCGCGCCCACTTCTTCGGGGGCGCCACGGGTATATCCAGGAGGTGGTTCGACGTCTTGGTGTCGATGAAGAACCACCGCTGGTGGAAGTACTCCACCTTCTTCGTCACCTTGGTGATGGCATTCTCACCGCACCACGCGATGGGGATGTAGTTCTTGCTCCTGGCGTCGGCGATGCGGAAGGAGACGCATCCGGTCCGCTGGTTCTGTGCGGTGGACCGGAGTGCGTAGAAGCTGCGGAAGAGGTCCACAGAAGGGCGGATACCGACGTACGCCTCGCAGAGGTAGGCGAAGATGGAGAGGATGAGGATGGAATTGGGATGGAGATGGAGGAGTTGGACCTGGTATGCCTCCAAAACCCCCATGAGGAAGCTGGAGAAAGGAGGAACGAGACCGGCGTAGAGAGTGTGAAGGAAGATGGGGTAGTACCCCGCGCAGAGTTTGATGCTGCCTGCCGGCTTCATGCTTGTGGCACCGAGCTCGTTGGTCTTTGCGGCTGCCAGGTGGCGCACCTTTTCAATCGCCGCCGAGTGGATGCGGGACCTCGGCAGCGCCCCCTGGGGTTCGGCGCTCCCTGACGCCGCCGCGGACTTGCCGGCCTGCATCGTATCCTTGCCTTTCTGGGAGACAGTTGCTTTCTTGGGCGCCATGGTCGCAGGAGAAGGAGACCTTGGAGGTGGTACGCTCTGGGAAGAAGGAGGCGTTTGGGGGAAGTGTGCGGCGGAGTAATGGACGAAGTGATGGGCGCCATCTGCGCGCGCAGGCTTTATTGGCCAGTTACCAAGGACGTGGCGGGCCCCACCGGGTCGCCCGTTGAAGCCGAGGAGATCGTGGTCCCGGGCGCAACCGTTGCGCCCCATGTGTCACAGCCCAGGCAGGCATCGTTGGGCCCCCGACGCTTCGCCTCCATCCATGGACTTCGGCGTGCCCATCACGGGCCCGGGGGCTACTGTCGGCATAGTGGAAACGAGGGTACCATGGGCCGGCCTGCCAGGGCCCACAACATTCTTCAGAAGATTTCGCTAAGGACCAGGCTCTCCAAGCCTGGCGAGCCTCGCGAGGGTTTTTCCCCTCGCGAGGGACCTCTCCACCTCGCGAGGGCTTTTCCCCTCGCGAGGGACCTCCCCTCGAGAGGGCATCTCCAAGGATCAAGTCAAAGGGCTCGGCGAGGCCTCCGGCCTCACGGGGTTTCCTTCCCCACAAAGCCAGCTCTGCCTCCGCGGCAGAGCGCGCATGGGCTCTGCACCCTCCGCAGAGTCACGGGCGTGCCAGTGCGCGGTGACGACCGCGCTAGCGCGCAGTGACGGCAGCGCCGCAGTTGCCGTTCTCGTGTATAAAGCAGTCAACAATGCTGCACCAAGCAAAGGAGATCCAAGAATTGCCACTTTGGTGATAAGGGGACCGACTGCAGCTACCCTCCAAGGGCGACGTCACCCTGGGACACATCCCACCTCAGTGGCGCCAGCCCACCGTCCTGGCTGGACAGTGGCTTTTTCAGCTTTGGTGACACCGCTCCCTGCCATGGACCGCGTCCATGGACGCCCCCTATACCGTGCACCCGTCCTCCTCCCTCGTTGCCATGTGGTAACCCTTCCCGCCAAGATATTTGGGGGAAGAGGTCCAAGACACCTATAAAAGGAGGGGGAGCACGTCCGGGCAAAGGGTTCTTCAGTTGACGGCTAGTTGGTTCCCCTTGAGTTGGCAATCTGAGATCTAGGGTTAGCCATTGTTAGCCACCTCAAGCTCGCCAAGCTCTATTTGAACTAAAACCTCTCCAAGCAGTGCAATACAATCAAGGCAGGACGTAGGGGTTTTACCTGTCCAAGAGGGCCCTGAACCTGGGTAACATCGTGTGTTCATCTCTGCAGTGCCGTCCCACAGCAATCTCTGCGAGCACCGTCGCCAGGGCACGTTGAGGGTTGTTTGATTCCGTGTTCAGCCCCTTACTCGATACCTAGTGAGACACACCCAGTTCCTGGGACAGTTCTCCGACAGTTCCAAGTTTACATTTTATCACCAATTCTCAAAATCCAAATATTGCCAACAAGAAATTAATTTGAGAATTCAAAATTGGTTTAATTCAAATTCTATTTTTGAAACCAAGTTAAACATTCCAAAAATTCAAAATAAAATTATGGGGTGTTTCGTTATATTATGAGCCTCCATGAATAATCTCATTATTTTTGGAAATGCTTAAGTGCTCCAAATCAATACATTTTGGAAATTATCAAAAAATAATCATATTTAAACCCTATGAACACATGTGGTGTAAACACATTTTATTTTGGGGCACCAAATTTTGTGGAGCTCCTACATGTCATGGGGAGGCTATATAAATTTTTGCAAAATCTTATATTTACTAATTGGAGGCACCATAGGAGCCACCACATTAATCCTAGAGTTTAAGAAACAGTCCATCCGATTAATATATGATGTGTTTATCCCCGTTGGATTAAAACAGGAGATATCCCTCGGACCTCTCCGGTCGTATGCACGTTAGTCGTGCTCTCCATGGTATCTTCCCGTTTCTATCGGGAAAAAAATTAAAGAGCATGAGATATCCCCTCCCGTCGTACGCACGTCGTTCCCTGGTATCTTACCCGTTTCTACCGGAAAAACAAATCAAGCGCGCAGCTTCTCCTAGATCTGGCAACAAAAAGTTGATTTTTTTCGTTGGTTCGGGGCAAGTTCATGGCGAAGAGGCAACCTCTGCGGCTCTGCCTCCCCGCAGCTTCTCGGCCGGCTCATATAAATTTTGCAGCTCGGCGTATCCATGGCAGTAACAGAAGTAGTTTAATAACACTGTCCACGTCAGATTTGTGCAGCAATTTTCAGCAGCGTTTGCAGGAATTGACTCTCTAAGGTAAGCAATGTGGTCTTCTCTTTTTCATCCGAACCATCTGCTGATCGATCTGCTAAAGGTGAGACCACGCATTCTTTCACGGACGGTAGGATTCAACCCTAGAATTTTGATTTGTTGTAAAAGCAGTATTTGTTTTTACGGTACGTAGTAGAGACATGGACGTGATGTATGTACATTGATTCCCTCTCACTACATGTCTTTATATTTCAGTAAATTTAATTGCAAACTATCCGGCAAAACCTCAATAATACTCCTGTTGCACTGAATTTTTATGTCACTATATTTTTAAATTTTCGGAACAGGGTGGTACACGTGAATATAAGGGAAAATCAAGGTAGTATGTTGAGATTCGGATCGGTTGATACATTAATAAGTTTCAAGGTTACTGGAATGAGGTATATATGTATTTCATGTTAATTCTACCTTTTTGTTAAATAATCTAATAGAATAAAATAATCGACATTATTTGTCCGAGCTGTAGTGTAAGCATGATACTGCTCACGTATTTTCTTTGTTCTCACCGTGTAAACTGCAAAGGTTTAAAAAAACACAAGGTACTCAGTTAATTTTATAGAAATTTAAGTCACTATTTCCTACTCATATGGAGATTTTATTAGGTAGATTTCATGGCACCTTAAAAAAAAACTCTATACCACGGACTTTTGGCACATTGGATCCTGTTACCTCGAAATTACTATAGTCATGTAGAGTTAAACACACCACCCAATGTAGTGCTTTCTAATTTTGAGCATCTCATCTTTCTCAGCAGTAATATTTTTCTCGGTTCAAATTTTCCTGTGTACTGAAAGAAATCACATTTAAAGACATGATATGACACTATAAGTAAGATTATTATATTGCTTTTTGATGGAGAAATGTTTTCTTGCTGTTGTGAGTTTTGAAGGAAAGATGCATATGTAAAGTTAATACCAGTATGAATTCTAGGAGCTGATCCTGTCATTATTTTTTATGTCCAATGAATGATGGTATTATGTTGGATGGCGAATTATTCTTTTGTTTCTAGATAAATTTTGCACCCAGAGATACATATATTATGATCAGCAATTTATTTTTTGAAAGCTAATCTCCTCATTATTTTCGTATCCTACTTTTTCAAATAAAGTAGTTATAAATATGCAAATAAGTTGATACAAATAAAAATGTACAATTTTTTATGGAGCTGGGAACAAATCTTTCTGGGATTTAGAACGTTTTTTTTAGATTTTAGTATATTACTTAAAAGTTAATTTAAAACATGCATGTACTTCCGTGATTCAAAATATTTGTTCAGGTTCATTCGGTTAACAATTTTCAACCAAATGACTTCCTACTAAATTGTAAAATTTCCACATAACTTTTGACTCCTTAGTGTTGTTTCCACAATTTTATTAAACCAATAGATTTTCAATATACTGATAGCCCCCGTGCGAATGCACGGGTTGACGACTAGTTTATAAAAATTGTTTAGTGCCTGAATTAAATCGCCAGAGGGGCTGCTGGACCTGTTAGCAAATAAAATAATTGGTACCAGGGGGTTTTCCGCGAATCCATCTTCTTCTCCACAGTGCCACCCGGCACTGGCGCCATGCCGAGGCGCCCATGCCGGCGTGCCCCCCCCCCCCCCCCCCCCGCGCGCATGCCTCCCTGGCCATGGTGGTCACCCACACGCGGACGCCACCTGCTCCCCTACCCTTTCTCCCCAATTGCTCTCCCTCGTCTCGTTCCCTTGCTCCGCTCGAGCTCCACCCCGGCCACCGCCTCGGCCGAGCTCTTCTCCGTCGCCTAGGTCCACCACCAGCACCACCTCGACCTCCTCTTCCTCCCCACCGGCGAAATCGAGCCGGGGAGGCTCGAATCGACGCCGACATCCTCGACACTGTCCGCTCCCTGCCGAGCTTTGCCGGGACGATTGCTGCCAGCCCCGACGACCTCTGGCACCGCCAAGTTGTCTCCCGCGCTCAGGGTGAGCCCTGCTTCCTCGTGGACCTCCTTTTTCTCCCCCTCTCCCTCTCACCGTCGTGCTCCGTGCCGTCGGTCGCCGTCGTCGCCGTTCCCGTGAGCCCGGCCTGGGCACCGGCCTGTCCGGCCATGAGGCCGGCTGGCTTGGGAGGGTGCCCTGCCTGGACACCCGGTCTGGGCCGGCAGCCTCGGGCACCATCCCGGCCTGGATCCCCAGCCTAGGCCGGCCAAAGGCCGGAGGCTTCGGGTCACTACCCGGCCTGTGACCCAGCCTGGCCGGCTGAAGGCCGGCCTGTCTGGGTTTTGCCTTTTCCTTGTTGGAATTAAAATTAAATAAAACAATTCATAACTATTTATTTATTGCTTCAAATTTTGCAAATAAATTACCAAATTGTTCAGAAAAACAAACTCTACAAGATAGAATCATTGTAATGGTCTTTTGAAACTACTTATCTTGCTATTTATTAAAATTTGTTAACATGGCAAAAGTAATAACAATTTGGGAAAAATCATAACTCGATAAATAATTAACCAAAAATTGTGAATAAAATATGCTAATATCACTTCATGATCACAAATTTTACTTTGGTGTGATTCTTAAATGATTAAAAGAATTAAAATTCAAATAATCATTTAATTCACTATTTACTCATCGATAATTGGGAAATCACAAATGAGGTACCAAAATGATTGGAAGAACAATACCTATCTATTCATGTCATGTTCATGCATATTTAAGCCACTGTTTATTAATATAATAAGTTATAAGCAATTTGGATATTAAGTTAAATATGGGGTTGCTTGCAAATAATTGTAATAATTATTTGGCACTCTATTTAATATTGCTAGTTAAATTATATGACGATATCAATGCATAAACTTGACATGTCATCATGATATTGTGCATTGCACTTGTCTTCGTGTTATTTATTTGTTCTTCTATTATTGTTTGGGTACCGATAGATTCCGGAGTTGAGGTTAACCCTACCTACCCCGACGATCCGTACTACACGCCCCGTCAACAAGGCAAGAGATAACCTAACCTTCTTGGCATATATCCCCTATTGTTTTATACCAATATTTTATCCAGCATAATATTGCATTCGATTCAATGTAAACTTTTGATCAAGATGTAGAGTATCCTATGTTATGCATTGTCCGTTGAACCATCACATGCTTCCCCTCCTATGAACCATAGGTTTGATGTGTTGGCCGGAGACCAAGATATAATTGTTGATATATATGCTTAGCTATGCTTAGCCATGCTTAGTCGAATGCTATGTTGTCCATTGATTAAATTCCATTATAATTATGATGTTGATGGAATGTTCGGACATAGTGGTTACTGTTGGTACTTAATTAAAATGCTAAGAAGGCTTGGATGAGTTGCCATCGGGGATGGTGTTTTGTCTCATTCTTGCCCCTAGGTGCGAGTTCTTGTCTCTAGAACCAAGGTTTGAGCGTGCTGCCATTGGTGGGGACATATGGAATCCTCTTTAACTGAATAACTTGTGCGGGCGTATCCAAGGGTCTTCTAGTTTGCGCTTTCCATTTGCTTGTGAGTTGCAGGTGGACGATGGCGCGATGAAAAGGGTGTGTGTGGTGTTAGGGTGTGGCGATGGGGGCAGGGGCTGAAATAGGCTGGATAAACTTTTCTTGTCGCCATAGATGACTCTTGGATAGTCTCACGCGAGGTAAAGGTTTAACCGCGCCCACTCGCCGGCCTTCCCCGGAAGAGGGCCAATTAGGTGAGCCGGACGGTACCGGTGTGTAAATTAGTACACCCCTGCAGGGTAAATCATTTCGAAAAGCCGTATCCGCGGTTATGGACGCCTTGGGAACAGATTACGAGATCATAGAGAACATTAATTTAATTAAAATTTGGCAGCTAAAGGTTGCAACTCAACGTGTGTTAAAAGGTTCATTTCCTCAAGGGGGATTCGAGGGAGTGCCTTGGTGGAGATGATTGATGAGAAATGGTTACTATGGGTTCGATGAGAACCAAAGATGAAAGTTGCTATCTTATCCCCTTTGAGAAAACATTCTGAGTAGTCGATGACATGGGTTTATGTCTTTATAAATGAAAAGTAGCTTTATTCAAAACAACTACATACAGCTATAGTGCCTTGTCATCATTGGGCCTATATCGCCCTACTAAACTTGCGTGTATGTCGTACTCAGTCTCTCCTTGTTGATTATTACTTGTTTCAGAGGAGGACGACACCGAGCAGACAGGTGGGTTCTTCGTGGACATCGACAAGTAGTTTGGGGCTCCCAGGTGGCAGCTTGGGACGTGGTAGAATAAGCTGGTTGGGAATGTCGTCATACTTCACCGTTGGAGGCCGGGATGATTGGTTGTTTCCGGCTTCTTGCCCTGCCACTTGCCATTGCTCGAACCACCCTTTCCAAAGGCGGCAGCGACTTCATGAGAAGGGCCGGCTTGGTCTTCAATCTTCTTTTTCCCGGACTCGCGTCGGCGGTTTTCGGCATCCTCCCTATTGTCATCATCAGCAGCGGCATACTTGTTTGCACAAGCGAGTAAGCCCCCCAAAGTTTCCGATTCGTCGCTATAGATCATAAAGCGAAAAGTCGTCTCCTTCCTCAGAGATTGCTTGAAGGCATGGATTGCCTGAGTTTCTGAAACGCCTTCGCAAGCATTCTTGATTTCACTCCATCGTGAGACGAACTCACGGCTAGACTCATTCTTTTGCTGCACGCACCGCTGTAAGTCGAAAATCGACTTTGGGCGCTTATATGTGCCCTGGAAGTGCTGAATAAAGACACGCTTCATGTCACTCTAGGTATGAACTGTCCTTTCCGGCAAACCTTCAATCCACATGCGTGCCGTCCCAGTTAACATCAGGGGGAAAAATCGCACTGCGGAGTCGGCGCTGCCTTGCTATATGTCACAGGCACTGACATAATCTGAGAGCTAGGTCTCAGGATTAGCCGTACCACTATACTTCTCAACCATCTTTGTTACGTTCGACAAAGTGGGAGGTAGAATTTGCTCTCTGATTGTTCTGTCAAAGCACTTGGGGCCAAGGTATTGGGCGTCTCTGGCCGACTTCCTCTCCTCGATTAGGCTTCGAACATCATTGCCTGATGGCGGTTTTCCAACCGACTTTTCTTGCCTTCGCTCTTCCCTGTGACCTCTTTGGCTCGCCCGACTCGCGTTACGCGGAGGGCTGGGAGTCCTTTGGCGTCGTGGAGGGGGTATATATTTAGAAGGGTTATCTCCCTCTTTGCGAGGTGGAGGCGGCAGTGGAGGTGGCATATGATCTCTGTTATCCTCCCTTCGGGGTTGGTTTTCCCTTTCACGTCGTCGCTCCTGACGGGGTGGCGCCGCCTTTTCCTTGCGAGGGTCCTCCTTTTGTTCCCGGCTCCGATGTTTTCCCGGCCAGCCTCTCGATGGCGTGAAGAACCAGTCCGGGATTCCGCACCCCTAGGCTGCTTGTCCTTTGGGTCTTTGTCTCCACCTTTGTTGTGGCTACTTGAGCCTGCCGGGTCATCGTCTGGGTCTCCAGGGGCAGCAGCCATTGGCTTGTTGGCAGTCGACTTGCAAAGACGAGAATCGTCAACAAGCCGTCCCGTCTTGACTTGCGAGTCATTTTGCTGCTGTTGTGCGACCTCTAGAAGATAAGCCGAATACTTAAGCCGAGCGTCACGATCCAACGATTTGTCGAACATGACCTCCTGGGAAGCCTCCATGTTTTTGGCTGGGGTATTGAAGTAACACAGGTTTGTCACCGGGTCACGTCGGTGGTGGTACTTCCTCCAGACTGAATCAACATGGTCAGCTTCCCACTTGCTACGGAAATCCAACCTCTTGTGCAGATTCTTGTCACGAGCAGGACGGAAAACATCGTCAGCCCCCTTTTCTCTCTGCTTTCGGATGAACTCTGTTTCCTTGTTTGTAAGCTCAACCTCACGCTCTACTATCTGGGCTGCTTGCTCCTCTAGCAGGGCGCGGCGCTTCTCAATGTCGTCCAGTGATGCGTTAGGAGGGAGTGGCGTTATCAGCTGCTTGTACCTCGCCATCCTTTCTTCATGCTCCTTCTCTGCTGCCTCGTCGGCCGTAGCGTCAATGTCGTCTCCTTCAGCCGGCACTCTACCTGTCCCCTTCAATGGAGCCAGAGGTGGCACGAAATCCACTTTGAGATTTCCGGCTTGTGGAGTTTTTTGTTCGCCATTAGCGGCTTTCGAGGTGTTGGGGTCGTCTTTAAGATCAGAGACGTCACCCATCAAAACCTCGGCAGGGCATCCTAAATAGGATGCAACTTTCTGACTAAAATCGTCGGATTCTCCTTCAGATTCGAGGTCCTGCTCCATATGGGCGGTGTCCCCTGATCCGGCTTCTGAATCAACCCCGGCCTACAGAGCAGGGAGGATAGACTCAGGCTCTGTCATCGACTCGTGAGAGCCGGATTCTCCTAAGACGCCGACGAAGTGGAAGTCCGGCGCCGCCATGTTGGAACTTGCGTCGTCTTCAGAATCTTCATCGTCAGCGTCGAAAGCCAGATCCAGATCGGCGATCTCGTCAGAGTCCAGATCCGACTCCTCGTCGAGGTTGCTTGGGTGGGTGGTGGGCCAGCTCGAGGTGAAGCCGAGATCGTCCAAGGCCTAGGCGGTGAAGCCGACGAAGATGTCGAAACCGCCGATGGAGACCGTGGACCAGCCGGCGGGATCCTCCTTTGCCGGCATCCAGAAGCCGTCGTTGAAGACGTGGCCAGCTCCTGTCTCGTCGAAGTAGCTCACCAAGCCGACCGCGATGGTGTCGCCGACTCCGCCTGTGGCTCCTGGACGGATCGAAACCCCGGACATCTCCTGCCCCACGGTGGGCGCCAACTGTCATGGTATTGTCAAATCTAGCCGCGGCAGGGGTGCCATCGAGCTAGGTAGAGAGAGGGGTTTTGGAGACGTGGGGTGTTCCGGCGACGGGGTGACAAAGGGTTTACCCAGCTTCGGATCTCGCAACGGTGGCGAAACCCTACGTGCTGCTATAATTCACTATAAGGCAATATCGCCGATTACAGTGGATCGAGTTCGAGAGCGTGCCCTAAGGCGTCCCATAGGCCGGCTTATAAAGGCTTCCAGACCTAGGGCTTACAGGAAGAAACCTAACCGACTAAGTACAGAGTTCTATTCTAATCCGGCTTGGGCCCTGCCTTGTGGGCTAAGTCTCCCGCAATGCAGGCCGACTTCTGGAACCTTCCCTTAGCCGGATGGGCCTCCTGTGCTTCATCATACTGGGCCATCCGGTTAAGCCGGATTCGGCTTACCACCACTATGGGCCACCCTGGTATGCTGGCTTTTAGTCTCCTCTGCGAGGATACCTGTTCGGCATAACCCCGACACCCTATTTTGGATCTTGTTGTTAGACAATACTACTTCGCTTCCGCATGATGAAATGATGGGTCTGTGACCCATGTGTGTGATTTGTATCTTTCTCATATATGAGTTGCTATATGATCTCTTTATGTCCTAGAGTCTGTGATCCAGTTGTTCCGCAGTCGTGATCTCTCTATTATGCATGATAGCTATGTCTGAGCTTATGGCATGATCGAAGTGTTGCGCTGCCGATGATCCATTCCGAGCACGCCTGCCAAAGGTTTTGGCCTGGGATTGGTAACCCCAGTAACCTTCGATTGTGTAGCATGACCGGTTGCACATAGCGTCATTGTATAGTTCTGGGGTCGGGGCGCTACAAGTTGGTATCAGAGCAGGACTGCCTGTAGGAAACCCTTTCTATTGGTCGATGTCGAGTCTAGTTAGAAAATTATTTATAACCTAAAAATGAGTTGTTAAAACCCTCTTAGGATTCTTTTTACTCCTTACCCAACTCGCTCTACTCTGATATCTTATCTCTATTTGTTTTAATTGTGGTGTTGAAGTCTAGGTTCTCGTCGTTTGGGTTCCTACCGTCCAGTGTTTGTCTCGAGTCAATTGTTTCCGTTTGCTATCGCCGTGTTGATGTGATGCCACACGTGGTTGTCTAAATCTGTTCTTGTGTTAGTGCTATCTTAAATCTCTAAATCAAGAAGGACTCTAATGATCTATCCTAACTGTTCGGAGTTGGTTACTAACTATGTCATTATTCCAAATCTTCAGAATGGCTCCTACTCGTCGGGGTAACCCAGGCGATCCTGAGCCGTCGCCACCCTCAATGGCGGAGATTCTGATGGCTATCGAGGTGAACCGGCTGCGAAATGAGCGTATGCTTGAGAAATTGGTGCAACAAGGGGCCAGGAGGAACAACGATTGCAACACTCTCACAGAGTTCTCGCGCTCCCAACCTCCTACCTTCACTGAAGCTAAAGAGCCACTAGATGCTGATGATTGGCTCCGTGCTCTTGAGCGCAAGTTTGCGGCCTTGCATGTTCCGGTGGCGGAACAAGTCAACTTCGCCACCTACCTTCTGAATGGAGCCGCCGGCTCCTGGTGGGAGAGCCAAGTGTCAATGTTTGACGCTGGCCATGCATTCACCTAGGCGGAGTTCCGCACCGCCTTTCATGCGGCATATATCCCCAAGCCCATCATGGACCTCAAGAGGAGGGAGTTCCTGGATCTAAACCAGGGACGCATGGACGTCCAAGCTTATGGGCGTGAGTTCAACCACCTCTCCCGTTACGCCCCTCGGGACGTGACCAACGATGAGGACAAGCAATATCTGTTCTGCAAGGGGCTTGCACCGAGGCTCCGTTATGAGCTCCTGCCCTTCAAGTTCCAGTCCTACCAGGAGCTCTACAACCAGGCTCTCACTATTGAGCAGGGTAGGAAGGAGCTGGAGTCATCCAAGAGGCTAGCCCCAATGGACAATCAGGGCTCCTCTTCTTCTAAGGGCAAGAAGCGCTGGGTCTTTGTGCCCTTCAGTGTTGTGCCTCGTGCTCCCTTCGTGCCAAGGCCTTCAGGGTACAGGCCACCTCCGCCTCGCCCAGCTACCTCGACTTTGGGTGCGGCTGGAAGTGGCTTCCGCCCTCAGCTGCCTCCTCCCCCACCGAGGCCCACTTGCTACAGCTGTGGCCAGCCGGGGCACTACTACAGTGAGTGTCCCCAGAAGGCACCGGCTACCTCAGCACCTGCACCAGCTCCCTCTACACTAGCCGCCAAGGCCATGCCGTCAGCCGTGGCCGCCTGAACCACGTTTCAGCTGAAGGAGTCGAAGAGGACCCTAGAGTTATCATGGGTACGCTTCGAATAAATGCATATCCAGCTTCAGTCTTATTTGATTCTGGAGCATCGCATTCATTCATATCCATAGCATTTGCACACAACCATCAAATACCGTTTGCGAATATGGACTCCCCTCTAGTGGTCAAGACACCGGGCTCTAGTTGGCACACGAAATGGATAGCTCCTGAGGTTCAGGTTTCCATAGGGTCAATACCCTTTCCGTTCTCGCTGATAGCCCTGAAGTCAGATGGGATAGATGTCATTCTGGGCATGGACTGGCTAGTCAAATATCAGGCCAACCTGGACTGTGCTGCCAAGACTGTCACAGTGATCCACCCAAGCTACGGGATAGTGCGCTACTGGTCCCCAACATCTGCAACTCCATCCGCAACCACTCCTCTCTCTCTCCGGAGATCAGCCTCTGCTTCATGGAAGGAACTACCCCACCTGAAATGCATGAGGTAGCAGTGGTGTGTGATTTCCCCGATGTCTTCCCAGAGGAATTGCCTGGCATGCCACCTGATCGAAGTGTGGAGTTTGTCATTGAATTGGTTCCGGGAACAGCTCCAATTTCCAAAAGGCCCTACCGCATGCCAGCGGAAGAGCTAACTGAGCTGAAGAAGCAACTTGATAATCTGCTGGAAAAAGAATTCATCTGGCCGAGTAGCTCGCCCTGGGGCTGCCTGGTCATCTTTGTCAAGAAGACGGATTCAAATGTTCCTCGTCTGGTTGTTGATTACCGTCCTCTGAATGCGGTAACCATCAAGAACAAGTATCCCATTCCTAGAATAACTGACCTATTCGATCAACTAGCTGGTGCAACTGTATTCTCCAAGATGGATCTGAGGTCAGGCTATCACCAGATCAAGATCAGAAAGGAGGATATTCCGAAGACGGCTTTCACTACTCGTTATGGCCTATATGAGTACACTGTCATGTCTTTTGGCCTCACCAATGCTCCGGCTACATTCATGAGGCTTATGAACTCCATCTTCCACGAGTATCTCGACAAGTTCGTCATAATTTACATTGATGACATCCTTGTCTACTCCAAAACCGAAGAAGAGCATGCTGAGCATCTTCGACTAGTCCTGACCAAGCTTCGAGATCACCGCCTCTATGCCAAGTTCTCCAAGTGTGAGTTTTGGCTGAAGGAGCTCATTTTCCTAGGTCATGTGGTGTCAGCTGCTGGAGTAGCGGTGATACCTGACAAAATTCAGGCAATCCTGGATTGTCCTACTCCCAAGTCCGTCAAAGACATCCGTAGCTTCCTTGGGTTGGCGGGTTACTACCGCCGGTTCATCGAGGGCTTTTCCAAGATAGCCAAGGCACTGACTGACCTCCTCAAGAAAAACAAACAGTTTGTGTGGTCAAACAAAGCTGAAGAGAGCTTCCAAACTCTCAAAGTCAAACTCACTACCACTCCGGTGCTTGTCCTTCCTGACACAAACAAGGACTTCGTTGTCTATTGTGACGCCTCGTTGCAAGGTTTGGGCTGTGTGTTAATGCAAGAAGGCCATGTTGTAGCCTATGCCTCTCGTCAACGCAAACCACATGAGCAAAACTATCCAACTCATGATCTAGAGCTTGCTGCCGTGGTCAATGCTCTGGAGCAATGGAGGCCCTACCAGTTGGGCAACCGTTGCGAGATCTTCTCGGATCATCAAAGTCTGAAGTATCTCTTCACCCAGCCGGATCTGAATCTAAGACAAATAAGATGGTTGGAACTAATCAAAGACTACGACGTGACCCTCAACTATCAGCCCGGCAAGGCCAATGTCGTGGCAGATGCTTTGAGTCGCAAGGCTTATTGCAACACTCTAATGGTTGAAAAGGCCCAACCTGCTCTCCATGAGGAATTTGCTTGGTTAAATCTGGAGATTGTTCCCTCCGGATATCTAGCTAACCTGGAGATCAAATCCACTCTTGAGGATGAAATCAAGGCCGCCCAGCAACATGATGCTGGCATCCGCAAGATCAAAAAGAATATTGCAAGTGGGAAAGCCAAGTGTTTTTCCGTTGATGACTCCGGTGTTGTCTATTTTGGGAACCGTCTTGTGGTGCCCAAGACGGGAAATACCAAGGGTTTGATACTCCAAGAAGCACATGAATCTCCCATATCCATCCACCCCGGTAGCACCAAAGTGTACCAAGACCTCCGCAGCAAATTCTAGTGGACTCGCATGAAGCGAGAAATTGCCAAATATGTTGCGGAATGCGACGTATGTCGCTGTGTGAAGGCTGAACATCAAAGGCCAGTGGGTACTCTTCGCCCCATAGCCATTCCTGAGTGGAAATGGGATGAAGTTGGTATGGATTTCATCACCGGTTTCCCAAGGTCACAAAAGGTCAATAATGCCATCTGGGTCGTCATTGACCGTCTATCCAAGGTCGCCCATTTTCTTCCCGTTCGCGAAGACATAAATGCAAAGCATTTGGCTGAGTTGTATGTTGCCCGAATTGTTCCCCTCCATGGTGTTCCACTGAGGATCATCTCAGACTGTGGGAGCCTATTCGTATCCAGGTTCTGGCAGAGTTTCCAAAGGGCTATGGGAACCCGTCTCAATTTCAGCACAGCCTATCACCCCCAAACTGATGGTCAGACCGAAAGGGTGAACCAAGTTCTTGAGGACATGCTTCGGGCATGCATCATTTCCTTTGGCAAGGGTTGGGAAAAGTACCTCCCTCTCGCCGAGTTCTCCTACAACAACAACTATCAGGCTAGTCTACAAATGGCTCCCTTTGAGGTTCTCTATGGGAGAAAATGCCGAACCCCACTGAATTGGTCTGAAACTGGAGAGAGGCCACTCTTCGGTCCTGATGTGATCAATGAGGCTGAAGAGAAAGTCCGAGTCATTAGGGAAAATCTCAAGATTGCCCAGTCTCGATAGAAGAGCTATTATGACAAGCATCATCAGGAGGTTCACTATGAAATTGGTGATAAAGCCTATCTTCGAGTCTCTCCCCTCCGAGGCGTTCGTCGTTTCGGGATCAAGGGCAAATTGGCACCTTGCTATGTTGGTCCCTTCACCGTTCTAGCCAAGCGAGGAGATCTCTCCTGCCAACTCGAGCTACCCTCAAATTTCCCGGATGTGCATGATGTGTTCCATGTCTCTCAACTCCGTCGTTGCTTCAAAGATCCCATCCGTGGGGTTGATCATGAGGTATTGGACATCCAGGAGGATTTGACCTACCGTGAGCATCCTGTCCGCATCTTGGATGAAGCGGAAAGGAAAACCTGCAACAAGACCGTCAAGTTCCTCAAAATCCAATGGTCTAACCATTCCGAAGAAGAAGCGACTTGGGAACGAGAAACTAGTCTTCATCAGGAATATCCCGCCTTCTTCACTCAAGCCTAGAATCTCGGGACGAGATTATTGTAAGGGGGTAGAATTGTAACAGCCCCATTTTGGTACTGAAAAATATGAATAATTTTTCCACTTTTTGCTTCATGTTTGCATCATGGCATGCATTGGAATTTGCCACTTCTAACAATCCACATTGAAAGCAATTACAATGGGGAAGCAAAACCTTCTCAAACTCCAACCCAATGCACTTGCTTAACTTGGCAAACAAATTATTTCTTGGACTTCCAAATTGTTTAGGAAGTTCCAAGTTTACATTTTATCACCAATTCTCAAAATCCAAATATTGCCAATAAGAAATGAATTTGAGAATTCAAAATTGGTTTAATTCAAATTCTATTTTTGAAATCAAGTTAAACATTCCAAAAATTCAAAATAAAATTATGGGGTGTTTCATTGTTATATTATGAGCCTCCATGAATAATCTCATTAATTTTGGAAATGCTTAAGTGCTCCAAATCAATACATTTTGAAAATTATCAAAAATAATCATATTTAAACCCTATGAACACATGTGGTATAAAACATTTTATTTTGGGGCACCAAATTTTGTGGAGCTCCTACATGTCATGGGGAGGCTTTATAAATTTTTGCAGAATTTATAAAAATTGTTTAGTGCCTGAATTAAATCGCCAGAGGGGCTGCTGGACCTGTTTGCAAATAAAATAATTGGTGCCAGGGGGTTTTCCGCGAATCCATCTTCTTCTCCACAGTGCCACCCGGCACTGGCGCCATGCCGAGGCGCCCATGCCGACGTGCCCCCCCCCCCCCCCGCGCGCATGACTCCGTGGCAATGGTGGTCACCCACACGCGGACGCCACCGGCTCCCCTACCCTTTCTCCCCACTTGCTCTCCCTCGTCTCGTTGAAGGGTGAAGGGCGCGAAGGGCGCCTTAGGCACAGCGCTGAAGGGCACAAATAGCCGGCGCTTCTTGCCCTCACAAGAAGAGGAGCTCTGGTTGTCAGTGGAAGCTGGCCTCTTGGAAGCCTCCAGCTCCTTCCTACCTTGCTCCATAGTGAGAGCCTGGTTGTAGAGCTCCTGGTAGGAGGTGAACTTGAAGGGTAGGAGCTCGTATCGGAGACGAGGTGCGAGCCCCTTGTGGAAGAGGTATTGCTTGTCCTCATCATTCGTCACGTCCCGCGGGGCGTAACGGGAGAGGTGGTTGAACTCCCGCCCATAGGATTGGACGTCCAAGCGTCCCTGGGTCAAGTCTAGGAACTCCCTCCTCTTGAGCTCCAGGATGGGCTTGGGGATGTACGCCGCACGGAAAGTGGTGCGGAATTCCTCCCAAGTGAAGGCATGGCCCACGGCAAACATTGCCACGTGGCTCTCCCACCAGGAGCCGGCGGCTCCATCCAGCAGGTAGGTGGCGAAGTTGACATGTTCAGCCACCGGGACGTGAAGAGCGGCAAACTTGCGCTCTAAAGCCTGAAGCCAATCATCCGCATCAAGCGGCTCCTTAGCTTCAGAGAAAGTGGGAGGTTGGGACCGCAAGAACTCGTTGAGAGTGGTGCAGTTCGTGTTCCTCCTGGCCCCTTGCTACACCAGCTGCTCGAGCAGACGCTCATTTCGCAGCCAGTTTTGCTCAATAGCCATCAGGACCTCCGCCATTGAAGGTGGCGGTGGCGCATCAGGATTGCTTGTTTCCCCACGACGGGTAGGAGCCATTCTGAAGAATTGGAACAATGACATAGTTAGTAAACACCTTCGACAGATCGGATAGATCATTAAGGTGCTTCCAGATATAGATATTGAAGATGGCAAACACTAAGACAGATTTAGACAACCACGGTGACATAACATCATCGCGGCGATATCAAACGGATATAACGGACTCGAGACATGACTGAACGGTAGAAACCCAACCCCGAGAACCTAAACATCGACGCCAAACATAAAACAAATAGAGGTAAGAAATCAGAGTAGAGCGACTTGGATGAGAAGTAAAAAGAATCCTAAGGAGGTTTTCACAACTCATTTTTAGGTTATAAATACTTTTCAACTAGACTCGACATCGACCAATAGAAGGGTTTCCTACAGGCAGTCCTGCTCTGATACCAACTTGTAGCGCCCCGACCCCAGAACTATACAGTGAAACGTTGTGTAACCGGTCATGCTACACAATCGAGGGTTACTGGGTTTACCAATCCCAGGCCAAAACTCATTGGCAGGTGTGCTCGGAATGGATCATCGGCACACAACACCTCGATCATGCCATAAGCTCAGACATCGCTTTCACATATAGTAAAGAGACCGAGACTTGTGGAACAAACTGGCACATTGCAGACTCTATGACACAAAACTCATATAGCAACTCATATATGAGAAAGATGCAAATATTACACATCAAAAGGTCGCAGACCATCAATTCATCAAGCGGAAGCGAAGTAGTGTTGTCTAGTACAACAAGATCCAAATATAGGGCCTAAGAGGCCTACACATAAATAAACCCAGCCAGCTTGCTCCACGGCCCCAAGCTGCCACCTGTGAACCCCGGACTACTAGTCGATATCCACGAAGAACCCACCTAGCTGCTCGGTGTCGTCCTCCTCTGAAATACAAATATAAAGGCAGCAAAGAGAGACTGAGTACGATGTACTCGCAAGTTTAGTAGGGCGATATAGACCCAATGATTGATGGAGGCTCTAAAGCTATATATGTATTTATTTTGCATAAAGCTAATTTTCATAACCGGATCATAATTGACACATGGCATTCGTCTACTCAGAATAGTTTTTATAAAGGGGATAAGAGGGTAACATTTTATCTTCGATTCTCGGCGAACCTACTTGTAGCCAAACCCACTAATCTCCACCAAGGCACCCCCTCGAATCACCCTCGAGGAAATGAACCTTTATCACACGTTGATTATGCAACCTTTAGCTGCCATGTCAATTAGGTTTAGGTTCTCTATGATCTTATCGTCTATTCCCAAGTTGTCCATAACCGCGGACACGGCTTTTCGAAAAGATTAAACCCTGCGGGGGTGTACTAAATTACCCATTGGTACCGTCCGGCTCACCTGATTGGCCCTCTTCCGGGGAAGGCCGGCAAGCAGGCGCGGTTAAACCTTTATCTCACGTGAGACTATCCAAGAATCATCAGTGGCCACAGGGCAAGTTTACCCAGCCTATTTCAGCCCCTGCCCCATCGCCACGCCCTAAACACAAATCCTCATCAACATCATCTTTTCCACTCACACGCAAATGGAAAACCGAACTAGAGGACCCTTGGATACGCCCGCACAAGTTATTCGGTTAGTAAGGCGCCCATACACCCACCAATGGCAACACGCTCGTCTTGGTTGAAGAGGTAAAGAACTCGCACCTAGGGGCAAGAGTGAGGCAAAACACCATCCCCGATGGCAACTCACCCAAGCCGTCTTAGCATTTTAATTAAGCACCCCACATATCCACCATGTCCGAACCATTCCATCAACCTCAACAATTATGGAATTTAACAACGGACATTGCTAGCATTTGACTAAGCATGGCGAAGCATAGCTAAGCATATAAATACAATAATTATATTCTTGTCTCCTGCCAACACTTCAACACTAAGGTTCATAGGTAGGGATACATGTGATTGGCTCAGGGAAAAACATGCATTCATAGGATACTCTATGTCTTGAACAAAGATGATATTTGAATTGCATGCAATATTATGGTGGATAAAATAATTTGATAAAATCATAGGATGCTAGTATGCCAAGAAGGTTAGGTTATCTCTTGCCTTGCTACCGGGGCATGTAGTACTGCTCGTCGTGATAGTTCGGGGTGACCTCAACTCCGGAATCTATCGGTACCCAAAATAAAATACAAAGAACAAATAAATCACAAGAACACAAGGTGCAATGCTCAATCACATGATGACATGTCAAATTGATGCAAAGGTTTCAACATTTAATTTATCTAACAAATTAAATGGAGTTCCAAATAATTAGAGCACTTATTTGGAAACAACCCCATATTTTGCTTAGTGACCACATTCTTCATAAATTATTAAATTATTAGAGAAGTGGCTCAATATGTATGAACATGACATGAAATGGGTAGGGTTTGTTCTTCCGATCAATTTGGTACCTCATTTGTAATTTCCGGAGTACCGATGAATAAATAACAAATTAATTAAATAATTGAATTTAATTCATTTAATCAAATTATGAATAACATCAAATAGGAATTTGTGATCATGATGTGATATTATCATAGTTTGAATACATTTAAAGTGGTGATCACATTGATATTTTATTCAAAAATTTTGGATGGATATTTTAATAAGTTATGAATTTTCCGTAATTTGGTATTATTTAACCCATTTTAGGAATTCATAATTAAAGGCAAAATTTATTTATTCAAAGGGCAAGGCAAGGTTACCAAAATGATAGGAAATGTTTTTCTGAGCAATTTCATATTTAACTTGCAATTTTTGGAACCTTAATTGAAAAGATATTAAAGTTTTCATTTTCCCATTTATTTAAAAAGGAAAAGCTAAGGCCAGACAGGCCGGTCTCAGACCGGCCAGGCCGGGAGAAAGGCCGGGCAAGTAACCGAATGCACCGGCCTTTGGCCGGCCCAGGCTGGGGCGCAGGCCGGGGCAGTGGCCGAAGCGGCCGGCCTCTGGCCGGCCCAGGCCGGGCACCAGCCCGAGGCCTCCGGCCTCAAGCCGGCCCAAGCCTCGGCCAGGCCGGGGTCACGGTGGCGCGTGGAGGAGCGGCGGCGACGGCAGGGCAACGGCGGCGAGGAGGGCAGTAGGGAGAGGGAAGAGCATAGGAAGGGTGCGGTGCTCACCCTGAGACGAAACGCGTGGTCGGCGCGGCGAGGGAGAGGCGGGACTCGCTGGAAAAACGGCCGGCGGCGGGCGGCCTAGGTGGGGAAGTCGAGGATGCGGCCGAGGCTACGGGCCTCCCCGGCTCGATTCCTCCGGTGGAGAGGGAGAAAAGGATACGGCGGAGCAATTGACGGTGTCGGTTGGTCCCGGGGACGTCTAGAGCGCGGTGAATCGACGGCGGGGCGGAGTCGGCCTCGGGAGCTAGATGGAATCGATCTCGATCCGGGAAAAATGGGGGAGCAGGTGGAGCAGGTCGAGGGAGAGCCACTTGACCTCCAGGGCCACGGCAGCAAGCGGCATGGGCGTCGGCCAGCTTGGAGGCATGGCGCCAGTGCGCCATGGCACACAGTGGCGAGGGAAGAAAAGAAATTTGCAAAAACCCCCTCGCAATATTTGAAATAATTGCAAAAAGGTCCCCCAGCAGATTTCAGTGATTTAAATGAGGCACTAGGACATTTTTGTAAAATGTGCAAAAATTCATATAAGCTCCATTTGACCTTTAGAACCTCCACAAAAAGTTTGGGCTTCAAATAAAATGTTTAGATTCACAATTATTTGTATTGTTGCAATATGTCATTTTTGATAAATTGCCAAATACATTTATTTGAAGCACTTAGGTATTTCCAAAAATAAAGAAAATATTCATGGAGGATCTCACAATAATATTGAAGCTCCCCATGATTTAGTTTGAATTTTTGGAGTGTTTAACTTGGTTTCAAAACTAGGAATGGAATTTAGCCAATTTGAATTCTCATATTTATTTCTCATTTGGCAATATTTAGAAATTGAGAATTGGTTTCCAAAAGTAAACTTGGAACTTCCTAAACCATTTGGAAGTCCAAGAATGAATTGGTTTGCTAAGTTGAGCAGTGTCATTGGTTTGGAGGTTGGGAAGTTGGCCTCCCCAATTCAATTTGCTTCCAAATGGATGTTTGAATTAGCAAATGCATGTGGATGCTATGATGCAAACATGGAAACAAAAAGTGGAAAAATTCTTCTTATTTTTCATTAACAGGTTGGGGCTGTTACAATATTTAAGCCACTGTTTATTAATATAATAAGTTATAAGCAATTTTGATATTAAGTTAAATATGGGGTTGCTTCCAAATAATTGCAATAATTATTTGGCACTCCATTTAATATTGCTAGTTAAATTATATGACGATATCAATGCATAAACTTGACATGTCATCATGATTGTGCATTGCACTTGTCTTCATGTTATTTATTTGTTCTTCTCTTATTGTTTGGGTACCGATAGATTCCGGAGTTGAGGTTAACCCTACCTACCCCGACGATCCGTACTACACGCCCCGTCAACAAGGCAAGAGATAACCTAACCTTCTTGGCATATAGCCCCTATTGTTTTATACCAATATTTTATCCACCATAATATTGCATTCGATTCAATGTCAACTTTTGATCAAGATGTAGAGTATCCTATGTTATGCATTGTCCCCTGAACCATCACATGCTTCCCCTCCTATGATCCATAGGTTTGATGTGTTGGCCGGAGACCAAGATATAATTGTTGATATATATGCTTAGCTATGCTTAGCCATGCTTAGTCGAATGCTATGTTGTCCGTTGATTAAATTCCATTATAATTATGATGTTGATGGAATGTTCGGACATAGTGGTTACTGTTGGTACTTAATTAAAATGTTAAGAAGGCTTGGATGAGTTGCCATCGGGGATGGTGTTTTGTCTCATTCTTGCCCCTAGGTTCGAGTTCTTGTCTCTAGAACCAAGGTTTGAGTGTGCTGCCATTGGTGGGGACATATGGAATCCTCATTAACTGAATAACTTGTGCGGGCGTATCCAAGGGTCCTCTAGTTTGCGCTTTCCATTTGCGTGTGAGTTGCAGGTGGACGATGGCGCGATGAAGAGGGTGTGTGTGGTGTTAGGGTGTGGCGATGGGGGCAGGGGCTGAAATAGGCTGGATAAAGTTGTCCTGTCGCCACAGATGACTCTTGGATAGTCTCACGTGAGGTAAAGGTTTAACCGCGCCCACTCGCCGGCCTTCCCCGGAAGAGGGCCAATCTGGTGAGCCGGACGGTACCGGTGGGTAAATTAGTACACCCCTGCAGGGTAAATCTTTTCGAAAAGCAGTTATGGACGCCATGGGAACGGATTACGAGATCATAGAGAACATTAATTTAATTAAAATTTGGCAGCTAAAGGTTGCAACTCAACGTGTGTTAAAAGGTTCATTTCCTCGAGGGGGATTCGAGGGAGTGCCTTGGTGGAGATGATTGATGAGATATGGTTACTATGGGTTCGATGAGAACCAAAGATGAAAGTTGCTATCTTATCCCCTTTGAGAAAACATTCTGAGTAGTCGATGCCATGGGTTTATGTCTTTATAAATGAAAACTAGCTTTATACAAAACAACTACATACAACTATAGAGCCTTGTCATCATTGGGCCTATATCGCCCTACTAAACTTGCGAGTATGTCGTACTCGGTCTCTCCTTGTTGATTATTACTTGTTTCAGAGGAGGACGACACCGAGCAGACAGGTGGGTTCTTCGTGGACATCGACGAGTAGTTTGGGGTTCCCAGGTGGCAGCTTGGGACGTGGTGGAACATGCTGGTTGGGAATGTTTATCTGTAGGCCTCTTAGGCCCTATTTTGGATCTTGTTGTTAGACAACACTACTTCGCTTCCGCATGATGAAATGATGGGTCTGTGACCCATGTGTGTGATTTGTATCTTTCTCATATATGAGTTGCTATATGATCTCTTTATGTCGTAGAGTCTGTGATGTGCCAGTTGTTCCGCAGTCGTGATCTCTCTATTATGCATGATAGCTATGTCTGAGCTTGTGGCATGATCGAAGTGTTGCGTTGCCGATGATCCATTCCGAGCACGCCTGCCAAAGGTTTTGGCCTGGGATTGGTAACCCCAGTAACCTTCGATTGTGTAGCATGACCGGTTGCACATAGCGTCATTGTATAGTTCTGGGGTCGGGGCGCTACACCGTAATCCAACTGCATCTATGACTAATAATCCACCTTCAGAGCGCTTCTACGCTTGCCTCCTGCTGGTATTAAGTAGCAAGCAACAGACAGGTGCATTAAGCACAATACGTAATGTAAGCAATATTCATGATATTTAAAAGATATAAACATCGCTGTTTTACCCTTAGTAGCAACAACACATCCTTGTCCTTAGACGTTTCTGTCACTCATGCCCAGGCACGGAGGAGGCACGAACCTACTATCTAGCACAAAACTCTCTCTTGGTGTCGGGGATATAACCCCGGGTATCCCAGATTTGGTGGTTTTTCATGCGAGACCCAGGTATGGCTGGCGATACTGTTCACCCCCAGATACTGTTCACCCCGGGGTAATGTCTACCTCGGGTACTGTTCATCCACGCACTGTTCACCCGGGTACTGTTCATCCGGGATAATGTTAACCCGGGTAATGTCTACCTCGGATAGTATTCACCCGGGTACGGGGTACCCTGGGTACTATTCACAGAACACTGTTCACCCGATACTGTTCATTCGGGATAATGTTCGCACGGGTAATGTCTACCTCGGATACTGTTCATCCACGCACTGTTCACCCGGTACTGTTCATCCGGGATAATGTTAACCCGAGTAATGTCTACCTCGGATACTGTTCATCCGATACTGGTCATCCGGTACTGTTCATCCGACATACCCGAGCTATGTTCACCCTGGGTACTATACATCCGGCACATGTCTCGCCACTATTCATCCGACATCCGGCCCACTCCGACATTCGCCACCCGGTCGGCCCACTCCAGCATCCAGCTCCCGACATCCAGCACAACCAGGTACTGGGACGCTCCCAGCTCGTACCTGGTACGGCTACCAGTTGACCAAGCAGGAGCAAGACCAGGAGAGGACAGCCAGCATGGCTACAGAGACGCGGACGTGACTAGAGTACAGGTGATGACGCATGTGCAGTGTTGATTAGACCCCAGTAGTCATTTCATCTACAGTGCAACACCCTTACCATGCATAGTGTTCTGCGGGCCACCCCTTGTCCCCTGGGCTCTCCCTATATAAGGAGCACCAGGGGAAGAGCTCTGGACAGCCCCCCGGCGGGGTCATTTCCCCCCTTTAGCCTTAGCTTCTTCTTCTTCCTTGAGCAGCTTTCCATGGCTAGCTCCATACAGCTCGATGTCGGGGGGCAACCCTCGGATATGGGCAAGATGCCGATATAAGGGTTGACTAGGAGTTGACCGGATCACTGAAACCAACATAACTGTACCGGCTCACCTGGAGCTGACCGGGTCAAGACTAACCGACATACTGATATGTCGGTCCATGCAAGTTGTATGTCGGATCTTTCTCTATTCTTCTTGTGTGCAGGGAAGGCGAAACCGAGTTACAAGGTATTCGGCATGCCTATGCCAGATAAGGAGGCTTACTCGGGCCATGGTCAAGGTTCGCGTCTTGTCCCTACAATCACGGGGCAGGGCGCCGAGCCACTTGCACGATGGGACGAGGCCACTTGACCAGAGTGATAGGCCTCCATGCCGCTGACCGAAGCGGTACCAGGGAGCAGTGCGCTGGAGGAGATAGATGGGACGCGCCACGCCGCGGTGACGGAAGCAGTCAGAAGACCGGAAGTGGCCACAGTGTGGGCTACGCCAGCACTGACGCCAGCCCTAACATGTGCCCTGGGCTTCCCTTTATAAGGAGCACCAGGGGCTCCTATTACACAGGAGAACGCTGGGAACGCTGGGGACGGATTCCTACCTTACGCGTAAACACTTGAGCATTTCCCTCGTAGCCAGTAGAGAGCCAGTGAGTTCCACCGAGACTCGGTAGAAGCTTAGATCGTGCAGTTCTTCCCTCACAGCTCAAGGAGCAAGCTTGTAAATCATTGGTAGTTCATATATATCGATCAGATAGGCAGGAGTAGGGGTGTTATCTCCTCACGAGAGCCCCGAACCTAGGTAAACCGCGTGTGTTGTGTTCTTTGTGTGCGTATTCTTGCGTACAAGCCCTCCCTGGGTGCCTCCAGCGTCCATCGGCCCCACAACTCAAGCCATCCTATGGCATCTGCCGTGACACCACCACGACAGTTGGCGCCCACCGTGGGGCCAGCAGTGACGCTGGCTGGAGTTTTCATCCGGACGGGTTCACTCATCGCGTCGGGTGAGCGCGTGGTCTGTGGCCTTGTCCACAGATTCGGCAGTAGGCCACTGCCCCGGAACGGATGCCTCATCGACTTCAGCGCGCTCACGGTTTACATCGCCACTGAGGTTCCTTGCTGGTTTCCCTAAAGGGTGCAGCTGGGAGCGGATCCACCCGCAGTCTGCGCAGCTCGCGGCCGGCGTACCGCTCGCCCCGCTAGTTGCGTGGAAGTCATGATGACCGCCCCTGGCGCCGGTAGTCGGCAAAGCCATGGCGGGTGATGTTGATCCCGGCACCAGGTCGGCAAGAACAGGGCGTCCGCCCTTGGAGAAACCAGAGAACCGTGCGGCACAGGCCAGCACATCCAGCGTGCCGGTGACGCCGAGTCCTCTTCAGGACGTGATTCAGAAGCTGGCAACCCCAGTCGCACCGAGTGCAGATGCTGCCCTGACTCAAGCCGAGTTGGAGGTGCAGCGCCAGAACATACTCCAGGAGGCCAGAGAGGTAGCCCGAGTCAGGCAGGAGTTCGACATATCAATGCGTGAGTATAACTCGGCTCACGGTTTTACTCCAGTAGCAAACCCAGTTAGTCGCATCGATGAGGTGCGTGCCCGAGGTAGAGACCTCAACGCAGAGATAGCTAGAGATGGTAGAACTAGATCTGCTAGAACGACTAGTTACGTGTCGGCTGAAAAGCCGAGATACAGCACACCCGGAAAGAACCTTAGGGCGGCAGAGGCAGCCATAGCCGAGTTGGCCGGTCTATCCGGAGACGCTCGCTCTAGGCAGCAGGATCGGGTAAACGAGTTGGTGGCTATTGCTAACCGACAGAATGAGACCTACCGTAAGGCTAACCCGGATGCGGGTGGATCTCGGTTCCTTCACTCAAATGGTGGAGCCGGGGAAATGTCCAAGGGATAGGCCTCCTCGCCGTATGTCGGCAGGAGCAGAGGCCAGAGTATGAACTCTGGCAAGAACAAGCAGATGCAGGCGTATGATCCGGCTTATGCCGGAAAGCAAGTAGCCGAGCAAGGCAATGCCGTTCGGGGAAAACCAGGACCCGCCCAGGGCAGACAAGAAGCAAACCGAGTTATCCCGGCGAATCAAGGCCAGCCACCTCGGCATCCGGCACCAATTCCACCTCGGCCACGACATGGTGCCGAGTATGCTGAACCGGCCGCCAACCGATACGATGACGGTTATTCGGCCATGGAGCGGGCCGGGTACACAAGATACATAGACCTGGCGTCCGAGGGTGCACTCGGTGCCAGGCTGGGAACTCGCCAGTTGCCGGCACACGATGTCCGGAACAAGCTTGACAGAATCTATCTGTCCGAGCTCCTGGAGGAGCAAGGCCCACCAGGTCCGGCATGTTTTGGACCCCGGATAATGAAGCAGGCACCTGTGCCGAATTTCCAGTTACCTCGGGGTGCCAAGATGTATGACGGCGGTACCAAGCCGGAGGACTGGCTGACAGACTATGTCACCGCTGTGCACATTGCCGGCGGAAGTCGTAGATGGGCAGTGCGGTATGTGCCGCAAATGCTTGAAGGACCAGCCCGGATCTGGCTGAACAACCTGGAGGAGGACAGCATTGACTGCTGGTTAGATTTCTCCGACGCATTCGTCAGTAACTTCTCCAGCACATACAAGAGGCCGAATCGCCCTCAGCAGCTGTCCATGTGTCGGCAAAGAGAAGACGAACCCGACCGAGAGTACCTGACTCGGTGGAGCACGATCCGCAACTCCTGCGAAGGAGTGATCGANACGATGTCCGGAACAAGCTTGACAGAATCTATCTGTCCGAGCTCCTGGAGGAGCAAGGCCCACCGGGTCCGGCATGTTTTGGATCCGGATAATGAAGCAGGCACCTGTGCCGAATTTCCAGTTACCTCGGGGTGCCAAGATGTATGACGGCAGTACCAAGCCGGAGGACTGGCTGACAGACTATGTCACCGCTGTGCACATTGCCGGCGGAAGTCGCAGATGGGCAGTGCGGTATGTGCCGCAAATGCTTGAAGGACCAGCCCGGATCTGGCTGAACAACCTGGAGGAGGACAGCATTGACTGCTGGTTAGATTTCTCCGACGCATTCGTCAGCAACTTCTCCAGCACATACAAGAGGCCGAATCGCCCTCAGCAGCTGTCCATGTGTCGGCAGAGAGAAGACGAAACCGACCGAGAGTACCTGACTCGGTGGAGCACGATCCGCAACTCCTGCGAAGGAGTGATCGAGTCGCAGGCCATTGCATGGTTTGCACAAGGGTGCCGACATGGCTCCATGCTCTGGCAGAGACTCCAGAGAGAAATGCCGGCCACCTTGGCCGAGACAATCAAGATTGCTGATAGCTACGCTTTGGGTGATCCGACACAGCCCTTACTGGCCCCGGTCGACAGAGACAGATCGGGGTCGGCGAGGTGATCATTCGGATATTACCAAGGAAAGAGAAGAGAGGAGAGGCCGGATTACCGGTATGGGTCAGACCAGGTTGCTGCCATCGACCAAGATCAGATGGATGCGGCAACAGCCAGAGACAGAAGAATGACGGTCCCGCGTAGGGCCAGAACTCGGAAGGAAGGAGGCCGTGGGACGGCGAAAAAAGATCGTGGAATGGCGAGAGGAAGCCATGGAACGGCGACAAGAGGCAGTGGGTAACCCCAATGGGACGATGCGGATGATCCCTGCAGCTACCACACCAAGCACCCCAGCAGACGGCTCAGCACTCGAACCGGAACTGCAGCCGGAACAGGCGGCCCGCGGAGAACACAGGTCCGGCGACTCGACCCGCACCACTCACGGGTGTGAACGCTAATCCCGGTGAACGCCCAAGCAAGGCCTGAAGATGTCAACCAAGTAGCCAACATGGCCAACACCAACAACAACTTCAACTACCCCGACAACAACGCTGGCCCGAGTCGCAAAATCAGTACCGAGAGCCCCACCAGAGTTACATGGTCTTTGTGACCGAACCCAATGACAAGCAGAGTCAGCACAGGCGTGCGATGGAGGTAAATGTCGTTATGCCGGCGGTGCCGAAATTCATGTACTGGTCCGAGGATGAGATCAGCTGGAGCGTCAAGGACCATCCAAAGGTCATGCCCAACCTAGGGGGTTATGCTCTAGTGTTGGATCCAACATTCGTCGGGCCCAGCATCAATGTCAGGTTTTCCCGGGTCCTTGTTGATAACGGGAGCAGCATCAACATCATGTACCGGGATACCATGGTCAAACTCGGCATAACCGAGAATATGATGCAGCCCGCCGAACCACCTTCCACGACATCGTGCCGGGTGTTTCGCACGCACCCATGGCAAGGTTTGGGTCGATGTCGCCTTCCGGTGACAAAAGCAACTGCCGGACTGAGAGTCTGTTGTTCGAGGTCGTGGATCTCGAAAGCCCGTATCACGCCTTACTCGGCAGGCCGGCACTCGCCAAGTTCATGGCGTCCACTCATGTGGCTTATCTGAAGATGAAACTTCCGGGTCCAAATGGTGTCATCACCATCTCGGAAGACTACAAGCGTTCCATGGAGTGCGCCTCAGCCGGGTCATCCCTGGCCGAATCACTGGTGATCACCGCCGAGAAAAGGAGAATCCATGAGGTGGTGGCTCTGGCCAGGCATCTCAGCTCGGTATGCCGAGTATGGCCACCCGCAGCAAACTGCAACCTTCCAGGCGGCGAAGGAATCGAAGAAGGTCGGCATCGACGAGGCTAACCCGGACCACTCGTCATCATCGGAGCCGGGTTGAACAAGAAATAGGAAAGCGAGCTCATCAACTTCCTCCGTGAGAATCGGGATATCTTTGCATGGTCCAGTCAGGACCTGCCAGGTGTTCCGAGGGAGTTGGCTGAGCACTCATTACACGTCAGGCCGGATGCCAGGCCCGTGAAGCAACCGACTCGACATCTTGCCGAAGAAAGAAGAAAGGCGTGGGTGATGAGTTAGCCAAGTTACTCGCATCAAACTCCGTCGTGGAAGTAAAATACCCGGACTGGTTGGCTAACCCGGTCATGGTAGAGAAGAAGAAGGAAGACCCGGATGCGCCTACTGTCTGGCGCATGTGTATCGACTACACCCACCTGAACAAGGCTTGTCCGAAAGATCCTTTCCCGTTGCCCCGGATCGATCAGGTGATCGACTCCACGGCCGGATGTCAGCTGTTATCCTTTGTGGATGCCTACTCTGGTTTTCACCAGATCCCGTTAAATCCGGATGATCAAATAAATACTGCTTTTATCACCCCGTACGGGGCTTATTGCTATCGTGTCATGTGTTTTGGTTTGAGAAATGCCGGCGCTACTTATCAGCGCTGTATGCAGAAATGTTTGCATGATCAGATAGGAAAAAATGTGCAGGTATATGTCGACGACATAGTCATAAAAACAAGAGAAAAACATACTCTGTTAGAGGATCTCAGAGAAACATTCGCAAACCTGCGGAAATTCCGACTAAAACTTAATCCAGGATAATGTGTACATTCGGTGTGCCGGCCGGCAAGTTACTCGTTTCCTCGTGTCGAGCCGAGGTATCGAGGCAAATCCGACTAAGATCCGGGCAATAGAAAATATGAGGTTACCGAGAATGCCTCCGAGATGTCCAAAAAATTTACGGGTTGCCTGGCTTCCCTGAGTCGGTTTCTAGGTCGGTTGGGAGAAAAGGCCCTACCTTTGTACCAACTAATGAAAAAGTCTGATAGATTTAGCTGGACCCCGCAAGCGGACTCGGCCTTCCATGAGCTAAAAAAGATGTTGGCTACTGCGCCGATATTGGCTTCGCCATTACCGAGAGAGCCCATGTTGCTTTACATTGCAGCCACTAACCGAGTCGTCAGTGTCGTTGTGGTGGTGGAACGAGAAGAAGGGGGAACCACCGTGCAGAGGCCGGTGTATTACCTGAGTGAGGTGCTCTCCACCTCGAAACAAAATTACCCACACTACCAGAAAATGACCTATGGTGTGTACCTGGCGGCCAAGAAACTGAAGCATTACTTCCAGGAGCACCCAATAACGTGGTGAGTGCGGCTCCTATTTCGGAAATCATCGGAAACCGAGATGCAAGTGGCCGAGTAGCCAAGTGGGCTATCGAGTTGGCGGCATATGCGCCGCAATACGCGAGAAGAGATACCAGCAAGTCTCAAGCCGTGGCGGATTTCTTTGTCGATTGGGCCGAGATGTAGTATGAACCATCTCTGCCGGACTCCAATTACTGGAGGATGCACTTTGACGGGTCCAAGGTAAAAGAAGGCCTGGGTGCCGGCGTGGTTCTCACCTCGCCAAAGCGAGACCAGTTGAAATATGTGCTGCAAGTTCATTTCGCGGCATCCAACAATGTAGCCGAGTATGAGGCATTGATCCACGGACTCAAGGTGGCCAAGGAAATCGGGATTCGCCGAATAATCTGCTATGGTGACTCGGATTTGGTGATTCAGCAAACCTCGGGCAACTGGGATGCCCTGGATGCCAACATGGCGGCCTACCGGTTCCATGTACAAAAGATCTCGGGATTCTTTGATGGCTGCGAGTTCAATCACATCCGGCGGACCGAAAATGAAAGTGCAGACATGCTGTCCAAAATTGGATCATACCGACAGGCCATTCCGCCCAGAGTGTCTCTGGAGCATCTTCACAAGCCATCAATTAAGCCTTCACCCGAGTCAGACTCAATATTCATCCCGGGTAACCCGGAATCCAATGTCGTCCTGATGGACGTCGATATCGGGAGCAAGCCGCTAAACCCGGGGACTGCTCCGCAGGACCCGGGGACTGCTCTGCAGGACCCGGGAACTTCCATGGATGTCGCGTGTGTTCTCTCGGACTCGAAACAGTGTTGGAAAATTGGAAAGCCGCTTGGCGAAACTCAGGAATCCTTTGGGAGGACTCGGGGACTCGTCAACCTATGTCGGGTGTCGTTATGTTGGTTGAAGCCATGGAAGTCGATGAGCCTGTACTCGGCGCTCGCCCGGTACCAACATGGGCACAACCCATCATGACATTCATGCTGGATGGCACCCTACCGAGTGATGAGGTCTCGGCCAGGCAGATACAGAGACGATCCAAGTCATTCACCATCATCAACCGAGAGCTATACAAGAGAAGCGTAACCACCGTGCTTCAGCGGTGTGTCGAACCAGAAGAAGGGCAAGAAATCCTCCGAGATATCCATCAGGGAGAGTGCGGACATCATGCCTCTTCCCGAGCTATAGTGGCTAAAGCATTCCGATATGGGTTCTACTGGCCCAGTGCTTTGCAGCAAGCAGAGGACATTGTCCTAAAATGTGAAGGATGTCAGAGGTTTGCTCACAAGATTTATATGCCGGCATCAGCTCTCAAAACCATTCCCATCACTTGGCCATTTGCAGTGTGGTGTCTGGATATGGTGGGACCGTTTAAACCAGCCCGAGGTAACATGACTCACATATTGGTGATGGTGGACAAGTTCACCAAATGGATCAAGGTAAAACCAATAAGAAAGTGTGATGGCCGTACAGCGGTGTCATTCTTAAAGGATATTATCCTGAGATATGGGCACCCACACAGCATCATCACTGATAATGGCACAAATTTCGCCGAGGGGGCCTTTGCTCGGTTTTGCCAGGAGAAGAGAATCCGACTAGACCTGGCGTCGGTCGCGCATCCGCAGTCAAATGGGCAAGTGGAAAGATCAAATGCTCTGGTCTTATCCGGCATAAAACTCCGGCTAATTGAGCCACTGTTACGTGCTCCGGGGTGTTGGCTGGACGAGATCCCGGCAGTACTGTGGAGTCTAAGGACTACACCGAATCGCTCTACCGGATATACGCCATTCTTCCTGGTCTACGGAGCAGAGGCAGTTCTGCCAACCGACATAGAGCATGGCTCGCCGAGAGTTGCTTTATATACCGAGTCAGAGGCAAAAGAAGCCCGAGAAAACGATGTCGATTTGCTTGAAGAAGCACGAGAGTTGGCATTGTCCAAGTCAGCAATATATCAGCAAAATCTCCGACGCTATCACAGTCGGAAGGTGAATCCTCGCAAGTTCCGAGAAGGAGACCTCGTGTAGGCTTGTGCAGCGCACAGCCGGGATGCACAAATTGTCACCTCCATGGGAGGGACCATTTATCGTGAGCAAAGCTTTGAACAATGATGCCTATTATCTTATAGATGCTCAGAAACAGGTGAAGAACAGGATGGACCGATCCGGAGAGGAGACCAAACGCCCTTGGAATGTAGCTCTTCTTCGCCCTTTCTACTCTTAAGGACCCACTGTATGTATCTCTAAATCCAGAAATGAAATGTCGGCACCCCGAGAAGAGACTCGGGGACTGCCTTGTTGAAAAAATCTGTGTTTATCTTTGTATTTATTTCCTTATGTCGGATGGCTCTAAAAACTGTGTCACCATGTCTGTAAGTATTGTATGTTGTGTTCTCGTGATTTTGTGACTCGACTGCCAAAACACCGAAAAAGGTAGGCAAGAGCAAAGATTACCAGGTGCAGTACACAAGAAAACCGACTCGGGGACTCGGTCCAGGAGCGATTCGGTTTCCTTTTCTAAGTAATGTGCTTGTGTCGGATGGCTCTAAAAACTGTGTCACCATGTGGGCAAGTATTGTATGCTGTGTTCTCGTGATCTTGTGACTCGACTGCCAAAACACCGAAAAAGGTAGGCAAGAGCAAGGGTTATCAGGTGCAGTAAACAAGAAAACCGACTCGGGGACTCGGTCCAGGAGCGATTCGGTTTCCTTTTCTAAATAATAAGCTTATGTCGGATGGCCTTGGCTATTTTTCCAAGTTTCAAAGTACTGTATGCTGTACAACGGTCGTTTTGTGACTCGACTGCCAAAACACCGATATGGTAGGCAAGAGCAGAGATGGCAAGAGTATAGTAAACAAGAAATTGAACTCGGGAACTCGGTTCAAAGTGATCCGACATACGGCTAAATTTGCTAAAACATGCAAAGTAAAAAGTCAAGTACCAACCATAAAAAGTGTAAGGTATATATTACATCTGCACCCGGCATTCCGGGGATTTAACGAATTGAGTTTCTTCTTAAAAGTCTAGGCAGCAGCATCCGAAGTTTTTTGTGCAGAAGGAGAGGCTGGAGTCTCGGTTGCGGTTTCCTCGGCTGTAGGCTCGGTAGCAATGCCGGCGGCTGACTCGGGCGGAGTGTCGGCTTCGATTTCTTCGTCGACGGCCTCTTCTTCGTCTTCTTCTTCGCTCTCTCCTTCAACCGGGATCTCCTCGGGTTGGGGAACCCGCTCGCCAGCGACAAAGGAGTGCACCGGGGCATACTGGATAAGGGAATGAGCAAATTCTTGGCGACGCCGAATGTGATCCGGATCAGTGAGCCATTTTGACCCGTCGCGCAGAGTCTTGAGCCTGTCGAGGTCGAGCCCCTCGTACCAGGACAGCACGTACATCAACGCCTCGTCTGCGCCGACTCGGGCGGCGGATGACCGCCAATCATCGAGCCTTTCCTCGGAGTTCGTCAGGCACTTGGCCAACTCATCGACGATAGCAGGAGCCTCGCATCCGGGCCAGAGAACGTTGTAAGCTCGGATTGCTGAAGTAAGGAGATTCATCTCGATGGCCCTCATCGGTACCAAGCGTGCCTTCAGAGCCACCAAGTGAGCATCCATATCCCACTCGGCCGAGATGGGGCCATCTTGGATTTCCTTGAACCGGAGCTCCTTTGCGCTTTTGTCCGCAGCAGCCTTGGTGTGGGGGAAGCGCTCTGAGTAGGGAATGGCTAACGCCGAAATAAGTTACAGGAGAATAAAACTGATAGAGTGAATAAAGGCAGAAGGGGAAGGGGCTTACTGTCCATCTCGGAGTTGATGCTGGAGATGTCCACCAGCCACTTCGCAATCTTGGGCTTCAGAGCTTGGAGCTCGCTCTCAGCCGAGATTGCCCGTGACTTGGACTCCTCAAGAGATTCCTTGAGCTTCCGAGTCTCCTCTTCTCGGAGCTGCTTCTCTACGGCGGCGGTCTTGTCCGACTCGGCGGCTCGGCTCCGAGATAGCTCTAATTCGGCTTTCAGCCGGGACACCTCCTCCTGCTCTCTCTTCAGCTCGGCTTGATGTGCAAGCTCGCGCTCCTTATGTGCGGCTGTACCGAGGTAACAAGTGTCAGAATGAGCGAATTGATGCAAGTACAGGTGGAAGGGCAAAATAAGGCTTACTCTCGATTTCCGAGATCCGCTTCTCCAATCCTTCGGCCTTGAGTGCCGAATCAGACACTTGATCCAGCTTGGCCCGGAGCAGCTTGAACTTGTTGGAAAGCACCTTGTGCTCCAGCAGTAGCTTGCGGTGTATTTGTGTGCGCTTGGTCATGCAAGCCTGAAAAGAAGAAATGTCAGTATTGTTGATGAAGATTCAGGCCGAGTTACCCTCACTCAACCGAGTCATCTTTACTCGGCCGAGCCACAGTCACTCAACCCGAATCTCGGGGACTGGGGATAAACGATATCTACATTAAAGAAAGAAACCGAGTTATCTTTACTCGGCGCAACTTACCGCAGTTGCTTGGTCGGCTGCGAGAAGTGCAGTTTTGGCTGCGGCCATCTTTTGGGCCACCAGACTCGGCCCCGCCTGATGTTCCGACACAATTTGGCCTGATGGTGACCTCGAGCTCACCTCGCTCAGGTCGGCAGCGTTCCAGTCCGTGTGGTAGTGCTCAAGGGAGCCCAGACTTTGCCCGCTCGAGGTTTTTAAGGGACCAAACCCCCAATTAGCTGCAGAGGTCTGGGCGCTGGTCACTGCTGTGGCCGTCCCGGATGGCCCTTGGAGGACGAGTTGGCGCTCCGAGTTAGGCGGCAGGTCCTTGGTGGCTGTGAATTTCTCCGGAGCTTTCCCGGCCGCAGTGGATGCTTTCCCGGCGGCGGTGGACGCAGTTTTTTCCGGCGTTTTCCCGGCCGCGGTGGGTGCTGCTTTGTCTGCTGTTGTTCCGGCTGTGCCGGGCGCAGTGTTCCTCGGTGATGGTTTCTCGGCCGTAGCGGGCACGGGCCGTGGCGGTTGTGTCTGCTGCTGCTGCTTCGGAGGAGATGGCCGTGGCGGTTGTGTCGGAGCAGGCTGTGGCTGCGGCTGCGGCTGCGGTATCTCTTGCTGCTGCGGTGGTGTCTCTTGCTGTTGTTGTGGCTAAGGCGGTTCTTGCTGCGGCTGACTCGGATGTTCCGAGTCTTCTGGAGCCGCAGTCTTCTCTATTTCGGGGGCCGACGAGCTGGCCCCGAGATTCATGGATATGTCGGTCGCCTCCGACTCGGTGTCTCCAGTTCCGGATCCCGGAACCGTTGGAGGCACTGTCGGGCTGGTCCGTGGCGGACTCGGCAGTCTTGTGTCGTCCGGCCGAGGTGGCGTCGGAGTCCTGAGGGGAACCGAGTCAGTGGGCTCGGTTGGAACCTCCAGAGGAGCGGAGCTGCAAAGCAAAGAAGCAAAGTGTATCGTCAGAAGGAGAAAAGTGTGGTCAAGCATATAAAGTTTATGTCGGTAAAAGGGGAATCTTACCCCTTAGTGACGGGGCGCTCGCGGCGCTTCACTATGGTCTTTACTCGTTGTTTCTTCTTCACGGGACCAGAAGCGCCGGATGTTCCAGCGCCGGCAGACGCAGCTGCTGGGCGCTTCCGAACTGCGCCCTTGGGTCCCACGGCGAGGGGCTCCACCTCGAGCACCGTGTCATCCGCGTCAGCTGGGGGCGAGGACACCGGGTAAGAGAACGAAACCGGGAGAGGATCATGTACCTCTAGAATTCGACAGTCGTCATCATCATCATCCGACCAGTCTCGGACGCGAGCCTTACCCGTGACAGGAACTGAGCCGACATCAGGGATCGGCATGTTGTCTTCATTGTCCGGATCCTCCGAGTCAGCTTCGACCCGGTCTGCGCCCCATTTGGAGGCGGGATCCGGTCCGTCCTCCTTCTTTTGCCGCCCAAATCTCTGAATGGTGGAAACAGAGAAAGTTTAAGGCCAAATGTAAAAGGGGAACCGACATAAGAGTTTACGTCGGCGGAAGGCGTATGTCAATTCAAGTTACTTACCTGGGGCGGACGGTTGTTCCGGCTGTGAGGTTCTTTGCCCCACTCCCACTCCTCCGTCATCTTCGTCCGGGCTATGGCCTTGACCCGCTGCCGGATCTGGGCCTTGTTCAGCTCGACGGTGCTTATCCGGGTCGGATCAAGAGGGCCACTCATGTGGCAAATCTTGTGGACTCGGCGCTGAAGGGGTGAGACCCGGCGGCTAATGAATGTCGCCAACAGGTCGTCAGCAGTCAACCCTTCTCCTCTGAGTTGCTCCACGACTTGGTGGATGCGGTTGACCTCAATCTCTTTGTCGGTTGGATTGTACCCCCAATTGAGTTGCGCCGTAGGGGGGCCGATGACGAAATTCGGCAAGTTAATTAGATCGACGTCGGTCGAATTCTTGACATAGAAGAAGGAGCGCTGCCATTTCCGGCATGACTCCAAGCCGTAGATCCGGGGGAAGATTGAGCCGCGCCGAGGTGTGACCGTGGTGGCCCCACACTGGGTCATCATCTTGGGGGCGGCCGGGTCAGCAGGATTCGGAATAACCTGCTTCCGGAAGGAGAAATACTTGGACCACGCGCGGACGGTGGCCTTGAGGCCGAGATAGCCCTCGGTGAAGGAGACGAAGGAGGATAAGGTGGTGATGGCATTTGCTGGTAAGTGATGAGGTTGGAGACCGAAACTGTCGAGGACGTTTCGGAAGAACACGCTGGCAGGTAATCCGAATCCCCGCTCGAAGTGCGCGACGAAGACGACATATTCGCCTTCCTTGAGACTCGGCGCTGTCTCGGTGCCTGGCACTCGGCACTCTACTCCGGGCGGGATCCGTCGCGTCCGGACTAGCCAGTCTATCTCGGCTCTTCCGACATCGGAACCTTCCCAGGAGGCCCGAGTGGATCCCTCCACTGTGCTTTCTTCAACCGAGTCAACCACCTCGAGAGTGGCGTCGTCCGACATATTGGTGAAAGGTTACCGAGATCTGCAAAGAAAGGTTCACCGGCGGTGAGCAAGGTATGCCATAGTGAAAACAGAAAGAAAAAGGGAAGAAAAATACGCGAAGATGTGAACAAGTTCTAGATCCAGAAGAGAAGCGAAGAGGAAGAAAAGAAATGCTACGGCGACTAATCCACCGGCGGCACACCGCAACCACGGCCGCGAGGTCACCGGCGGTGCGCGGTGCGGCGCGGCAGTGAGGAAACATGATGAACTAGGAAGAAACAGGGACGGAGGAAGAAGAAGGACGGAGAGGAGAAGAGGAGCTTACCGTGGTGCTGCGGCGTACGGCGGCGAGAGTCTGCTTGCTGCGCGTCGGCGGCGTCGGTGCGCGTCGGCGGCGTCGGAGCGTGCGGCGGCGCGATGCTCTGTGCGCTGGAGAAGGAGGCAAGGAGATGGAAAGCGAATGCGGAGGGGAAGAAAGAACTACCCCGCTCCCCCTATTTATTAACGGTGGAGGAGATCGTGGGCGCGTGATTTTCTGCGCACGATCCCCGTAATGGACGGGGATTAACGGCCCCACGATCTTTGCCACGATTCCCGCAGCGGCTTAACTGCCGCACGATCTGCCCCACGATGGGCCACAGGAGGCCAACGGTCTAAGGGTGGTACACGCGATCGGGGCGAGACCCGAGGCGACGCACGGCGGAGTGGTCAAGGGTGCACTCAAGTGCTTACGTGGGCACAGCGGCCGAAACGACCGGCGTCACACAGGTGGCACGCATGCCTGTGGCATGTCCATCCGTGCACAGAGACCGAGGCGTCAAGCAGAGATGCTCTGCCACGTAGTGAACCGATGACTCGGAGGAGCCATGGGGTTTTTTCCCGTAAGTCGGAATGATCTGACGCAAGATGAGATATCAAGTTGGGATACAAAGTGCTTTCCGACATGTGAATTTCGCCGGCATATGTTATGTCGGAGATCAACTAAGGATGCTGGTTTCCGGGTAAACCTGCCGTGGCCCTTCATCCGAGGCTGCAGGACCGCGCCAGCTTCGGGGACTAATGTCGGGGGGCAACCCCCGGATATGGGCGAGATGCCGATATAAGGGTTGACTCGGAGTTGACCGGATCACTGAAACCGACATAACTATACCGGCATACTCAGGGTTGACCGGGTCAAGACTAACCGACATATTGGTATGTCGGTCCATGCATGTTATATGTCGGATCTTCCTTTGTTCTTCTTGTGTGCAGGGAAGGCAAAACCGAGTTATAACGTATTCGGCATGCCTATGCCGGATAAGGAGGATACCTCGGACCGTGGTCAAGGTCACGTCTTGTCCCTACAATCACGGGGCAGGTGCCGAGCCACTTGCACGATGGGACGAGGCCACTTGACCAGGGTGATAGACCTCCATGCCGCTGACCGAAGCGGTACCAGGGAGCAGTGCGCTGGAGGAGATAGATGGGACGCGCCACGCCGCGGTGACGGAGGCAGTCAGAGGACCGGACGTGGCCACAGTGCGGGCTACGCCAGCACCGACGTCAGTCCTAAACTTGTGCCCTGGGCTTCCCTTTATAAGGAGCACCAGGGGCTCCTCTTACATGGACGGATACCTGCCTCAGGCATACACACTTAAGCATTTATTTCGTAGCCAGTAGAGAACGAGAGAGCTGCCCCGAGACTCGGTAAGAGCTTAGGGCTTGCTGTTCATCACGTACAGCTCAAGGAGTAGCTTGTAACTCAGTTGTAATCCACGTATATAGATCAGATAGGCAGGAGTAGGGGTGTTATCTCCTCACGAGAGCCCCGAACCTGGGTAAAACCGTGTGTGTTGTGTTCCTTGTGTGCGTGTTCGTGCGCACAAGCCCTCCCCGGGTGCCTCCAGCGTCCATCGGCCCCACAACTCAAGCCATCCTATGGCATCTGCCGTGACACCACCACGACCACTAGGCCGTGGCCCAATTGCTCGCGACGCAGGCGAGTTGTAATACGACTCGCAAAGAGCGAGATATAGCAGACGCGATGGGGAACGGGGGGAACGACAAGAAGGAAAAAAACAGAAACATGTTACTGGGCCGCGGCCCAATTGCTCGCGACGCGGGCGAGTTGTAATACGACTCGTAAAGAGCGAGATATAACGGACGCGGTGGGGAACGGGGGGAACGACGGGTGGCGCTATACCTCGCCCTTGGCGAGGCGAAGCTATCGACTCGCCCACAATATTCCTATGACCCACGTACCACACCTCTACATGGGCCGGCCCACGTACGGGCTACTTTTTCTTTTTTCTTTTTCGTTTTTTCTTTCCTGTCATTATCTTTATATTTTGTTGTTTTATTTAATTTTTTCATTCTATTTCTTTTTCGTTTTTTATTTTTACATTTTCCTAAATATGAAGATTTTTTAAAATCCGGATATCTTCAAATTTCAAATATTTTTTAAAATCTGAACCATTTTTATAAGTTTGAACATTTTTTGTTTCGGGAAAGCAAAGCTATTCGTTACAAAGGAAGCAAGTTAACAAAAAAATTGAATTTTTAAATTCTAACATTTAAAAAATAAAAAATGAAAATTTTGGATGAACCGAAAATAGTAGTGAACCAAAAATACCGATAAACCAAAAATAATAAAAAACAACAATGTCGGTGAACCAAAAAATGCCGGTGAACCGAAAATAATAGTGAACCAAAAATGGCAGTGAACCAAAAATAATAGGGAACCGAAAATAATAGGGAACAGAAAAGGAAC
Source organism: Puccinellia tenuiflora (assembly GCA_012064385.1). Classification (NCBI taxonomy): domain Eukaryota; kingdom Viridiplantae; phylum Streptophyta; class Magnoliopsida; order Poales; family Poaceae; genus Puccinellia; species Puccinellia tenuiflora. The sequence goes on along the minus strand of QRDG01002441.1, from coordinate 509,560 downwards.
CAAAATTCGGGTGAACCGAAAATAATAGTGAACCAAAATTTCGGGTGACCCGAAAATAATATTGAGCCAAAAATTCAGATGATCCGAAAATAATAGTGAACCAAAACTTCGGGTGAACCAAAAATACCTTTGAACCAAAAATAATAGTGAATCAAAAATATCTGTGAACCGAAAAGGAACCAGAATTCGGGTGAACTAAAAATAATAGTGAACCCAAAATACTGGTGAATCGAAAATAATAATGAACCAAAAATTCGGGTGAACCGAAAATAATAGTGAACCAAAATACTGGCAAACCGAAAATAATCATAATAAAAAATAAACAAAAAACCAGGTCAACCGAAAATAATGCTGAACCATAATTCAGGTGAACCGAAATTATTGGTGAACCAAAAATAGATTTTTGGAAAATGGTTCATATTTTAAAATGGTTCATATTTGAAAATTATTTATTTTGAAAATGGTTCATAGTTCAAAAAGTTTCATGTTTGAAAAATGTTCATTTTCAAAAAGGTTGAGATTTTAAATTTTGTTTTTTTAAATGGTTTAAATTTAAAATATATTCATTTTTGTAAAAAAACAAAGAAGAAAAAATGAAAACAGGAAAAATAGAAAAATGCATGTATTACCAAAACTAGAAAGAAATAAAAAGGAAAGAAAAAAAAAAAAAAGAGGAAAAAGAAACAGAAAAAATAAAGGAAATAAAAAAATCCTGGGCCGCGGCCCGTCACATCCCACGCGCGGGCGAGTGCAGTAAAAAAATGAAACTGAAAAAAGCACCGTAAATGGGCCGGCCCGTGATGCTGACTCCCGCGGGCGAGTCCGAACTAACACTCGCAAAAGGCGAGAAATAGCGATTGTGGGGAACGACTCCCTATGGGAGCTCCTATATCTCGCTTCTAGGCGACGCGAGACGCGCGCGTCGCCTGCTGGATTTCCGCTAATGGGCCGGCCCATTTGTCGAATACTTCTTTTTTCTTTCTTTTATGTTTTCTTTTTTCTCTTTTTTCTTTTGTTTTCTTTTCTATTTTTTGTTTTTTTATTTATTTTCACTTTATTTTATGATATTAAAGAATGTTCAGTTTTGAAAATTTGAAAAAAAATTAAAATATTTTCAAATTTGAAAATTGTTCATTTTTGTAAAAAAATGTTCAAAAGGATTGCAAATTTGAAATTTCATAAAATTGAACAAATTTTAATTTTGAACATTTTCAGCGCTAATTTTTTTCCAAATTTGAACAAAAAATGTCGATGAACGGAATCTATTTTTACATATTTAAAAGTCAACAGAAAATGTCGGTGAACAGGAACTATTTTGGAACAATTTTAAAAGTGAATAGGAAATGTAGGTGAACAAAAACTAGTTTTGAACGATTTTTTAAAGAGAACAGAAAACGTCGGTGAACGTAAACTATTAACCATTTTAAAAATGAATAGAAAATATCGGTGAACGGAAAATGTCCGTGACAATTTTTTTGAAAATGAATTTGAACAATTTTTTAATATGAACAATTTTCCAATCTGAACATTTTTTGAATCTGAACAAATTTGAAATTTGAACAATTTTTAATCTGTTTTTTTATATTTACATTTTTCCAATCTTAATTTTTTTGAATCTGAACAAATTTCAAATTTGAACAATTTTTTAATCTGAACAATTTTTGAATATGAACATTTTTTCAATCTGAACATTTTTTTGAATCTGAACAAAGTTCATATTTGAATTTTTTAATTCTGAACATTTTTGCAATCTGAACATTTAGTGAATCTGGAAAAATTAAGAAAAAAAGAAAACAGAAAAAGAAACGAAAAACAAAAATAGAAAAGAAAAATACAAAAAAGAAAAGAAAAAACATAAAAAGAAAAGAAATTGAAATCTGAAACCTTTTTCGAAATCTGAATAACAATCAGAAATAAAAATGAGTGAAAGAAACAGGAAAACATAAAAAAAGAACGAAGAAAAAAGGTAAAGTAAAAAAGCCACCAAAACGGGCCGGCCCACTAGCGCCACCCCGCAGGCGACGCGAGCCTGAAGCGTTGCCTGCGGGCGATATATAGGATTTGCGCTCCCTATCGCCCGATTTGGTTCCGTCGTTTCGCTGAAGGATTCGTATCGTGGGCTCGGCCCGTTAAGTCCCTTCTTGCTGTTTGTTCGCTAGGCGCAGGAGCAAAGGACCAGCTGGAAACGGAAAATCAAGCGCACGATATGAGAGATGTGGCCCTGGAGAGTTTATTCATTCGTTCTCTTTCCTTTCACGTACCTTTTTTTCTTCTTGTTTTTCTTTCTTGAATTCTGTTATTTTATGTTCTTTTTTCTTTATATAAGTTAGTTTTCTATTTTTACGGTGATTTTTTATTCCATTGTTATCTAAAGGATATTCTGTTTATAGTGGAGATATGTTCAACGACCCGTTATGAGATGTTACTTGAGTACTAAAGTTTTGTCACATAGTCTAAATTTGTATTCCTATACGTGTATAGGTTTTTCTCTCTTGTGTTTAAACTTTGGTATCTATGTTTTAGTTCATGTTCCTACGTAGTTTAATTTTTTGTTCATACCGTAGTCGTGATATGTTTCTCATATTTTTTAAACCTCGTTCCCATGTTCCGTTCCTCTTCCTTCGCCTAGGGGCCTTTATCTTCTTTTTTCCTGTTTTGATTTTTTTCATCTTTGTTTCTTTTACAAAAAGGAATATTTTCTAAATCTAAACTAGAAAATGAACAACTATTAAAATCTGAACTTTTTTTAAAATGTAAAATTTTCAAATATGAACCATTTTCAAAATTAACATTTTTTAAAATGAACAATTTTCAAATATGAAACTTTTTTAATCTATTTTTGGTTCACTATTACTTTTGGTTCATCCGATTTTTTTGTTTTTTTTGGTTTGTTATTAATTTCGGTTCATCCGATTTTTTGGTTCACTATTATTTTTGGTTCACATGAATTTTTGGTTCACTATTATTTTTGGTTCACATGAATTTTTGGTTCACTATTATTTTCGGTTCACCCAAATTTTTGGTTCACTATTATTTTCGGTTCACTACTACTTTCGGTTTATCCAAATTTTTGTTTCTTTTTGGTTCATTATTACTTTTGGTTCACCGGTATTTTTGGTTTACTATTATTTTTGGTCCACCCGAATTTTTGGTTTATTATTATTTTTGGTTCACCCAAATTTTAGGTTCATTATTATTTTTGGTTCACCCGAAATTTTGGTTCACTATTATTTTCGGTTCACCCGAATTTTTGGTTCACTATTATTTTTGGTTTATCCGAATTTTTGGTTCACTATTATTTTTTTTCATCCGAATTTTTGGTTTACTGTTATTTCGGTTCACCGGTATTTTTGGTTCACTATTATTTTCTGTTCATCCAAAAATTTCATTTTTTCTTTATTATTATTTTTAAAATATTAAGATATAAAAATATTCAAATTTAAAATTTTCATTTTTTAAAATGTTTAAACTTTTCAAATATTTTTGATTTAAAAAGTGTTCATATTTTCGTATGTTTCTTCCCTATATTTTCTTTCTTTTTATTCACCATTTTTATTATTAAAGTATTTCTATTTTTGTTCGAGATATATAACTATTAGTTCCTTTATTAATATTATTTAGAAATTTGTTCTGTTCAGTATTATTTTTTTGATTTATCTAAATTTTAGTTCTTTATTATTTTTGGTTCACTGGCATTTTTGGTTCATCGTTATTTCTAATTTTTGGGATGACTTTTTATTTTTCGTTCACCATTGATTTTGGTTATTTGGTATTTTATATTTCACATTTTTTTTGGTTCAATGAAATTTTCGGTTCACTATTTTTTTTTCGTTTTTACCTTGATTTTAATTTTATTTTATTTTCGGTTCAATATTATTTTTCGGTTCACTTGCTTTTTTGGTTCGCTCACATTTTCGATTCATCGGTATTTTTCGATTGACTATATTTTTTTTGGTTCACTATTATTTTCAGTTCAATGTTATTATCGATTCACCGGCATTTTTGGTTCATCGGTATTTTTTTGTTCACTATTGTTTTTGGTTCAGTTACATTTTTGGTTCATCGGTATTTTTGGTTCACTATTAATTTTGGGTTCACCGACATTTTCGGTTCACCGACATCTTCGGTTCACTTTTATTTTCGGTTCTCTGACATCATTTTCGGCATTTTTTGTTCACTATTATTTTTGGTTCACTGATATTTTCGATTCATCGGCATATTTGGTTGACTATTTTTGTGGTTCACTTACATTTTTAGTTCATCGCCATTTGTTGTTCACTATTTATTTTGGTTCACTGACATTTTCATTTCGCAGCAATTTTGGTTCCCCGGTATTTTTTGTTCATCAGCATTTTTGGTTCACTATTACTTTTGGTTCAATTATATTTTTCGGTTCGTAGGCATATTTGGTACACTATCATTTTTTTGGTTCACTCACATTTTCGATTCATCGGCATTTGTCGGTTGACTATATATTTTTTTGGTTCACGATTATTTTTAGTTCACTGTTATTATCGATTCACAGGCATTTTTGGTTCATCGGCATTTTTTTGTTCGCTACTATTTTTGGTTCACTTACATTTTAGGTTCATCGGTATTTTTGGTTCACCAACATTTTCGGTTCACTTTTATTTTCGGTTCACCGACATCATTTTTGGCATTTTTGTTCACTATTATTTTTGGTTCACGGACATTTTCGGTTCATCTGCATTTTTGGTTCACTATTATTTTTTGGTTCTCTTACATTTTTAGTTCATCGTCAATTTTCATTCATTGTTTATTTTGGTTCACTGACATTTTCGTTCCGCGGCATTTTCGGTCCACCGGTATTTTTTGTTCACCCGCAATTTTGATTCACTATTACTTTTGGTTCAATTACATTTTTCGGTTCGTAGGCAATTTTTGGTGCATAATTATTTTTTGGTTCACTCATATTTTTGATTCATCGATATTTTTCGGTTCACTATTATTTTTCCGTTCACTGACATTTTCGGTTCACTGTTGTTTTCGGTTCACTATGATTTTCAGTTCATCGGCATTTTTTAGTTCACTGGTAATTTTTGGTTCACTATTATTTTATGTTACCCACATTTGTGATTCTTTATTATTTTCTATTTAGGTTTTTTTCATTTTTCATTTTAGTTTTTACCTGATTTTTTAGTTCACTATTTTTTCGGTACACCGGTATTTTTGGTTAATCAGTATTTTTGGTTCACTATTATTTTTGGTATAACATAGAGATGACCACGTGATGCAGTAGGAAGAAATGGTTTCTTAAGATTTGGCAAGTAGAAGACGAGTCGTACGTCTCGAGAAAGAAATCATGAGGCTCGATACAAGTTTTCTGGCTCGTGTGTTAGCTAGCAGATCGACTAGTAGTTTTTTCTAGGCTGAAAAAAATTGAGTCAAGGACACGTGAAGTCCCAGCGGAAAGCAGGTTTGCATGATTGCCTAAACGAGTGAGCTAACATGTGCCCAGGTCAAGAAATGATTACAAAACAAAGTCTCCTATGTGTACCAGATTTCGTCCATTTTTTAGTTTCACCTCGGTAAGCGAGAGCCGACATGACCAGGTTAAATGCCCCGCCCCGCTCTTAATCTTTCGTCCTGGTCCGTTGGTAGAGTGAGCAGCTTCTCTCGACCAACAACGAACTAGTTAAATAAATGGGCCGCCAGCACCTAGGCCCAATCGAGCGCTCCTCTACTACTATTAAACATGTGAACATGACTTTCGCTAAATACACACACCCCCCATCAAGTAAACACCGAACCATCAGCACCGTAGAATTCGAACCACTGGACTAAATCAAACAGTCAGCGTTAACCAAATCAGATCTGATGTGTACTTAGTATTTTACGATGACTGAAAATACTCCACCGCGGAGGAAATTTCGAAACTACTGCCATCATCGTGTCATCTCCCCCGTCGCGAGCGCTCCTCTCCCTCAGCTCCTTCACCTCCGCCGCCGCTCCTTCCCGACTGCAGTCCCGGATCTCCTCTCCCTCCTTTAGGCACCGCCGCTCCCTCCCGCAGGCCAGAAGCTCCTCTCCCTTCCGCAGCCACCGTCGCTTCCTCCCGCAACTTTCATTTCGTGGATCAGAGATGGCGGCTCCCCAGCGGTGCCGCGACGAGGAGATCGACGCCCACAGGGAGCGCGCCCGCCTTGCGCCGGCTTCTTTGCCACGACAGGGAGGACGTGCGCCACCTCTACACGCCGGATTTCAAGGCAGAGCCTGCGCGTCCCCACTGCTGCGACCTCCAAAATTAAAGGTCCAGTTTTTTTCCATGCGCCAACGTCTTCATGGCCATGGCGGATGCGGTCGCCGGCGACGGCGAGACTGGGGTCCCAACCATTGATTACCGGAGGCTGATGCTTGACCATGGCGACGAGTCTGCAGGCCTCCACAGGGTCCGTCAGGACTAGGGCTTCTTCCAAGTTCGTTGCTTCACATCTTCCAGTTTTACCATCACTCCCTGTTGGCTTGCTACGTGTAAATCTCTAATTGTGGGAACTTTTTTGATTGATGGTGAATGACACCTTGTATTTGGAATTGCAAAAATCCGAAGTTGACCATGCATCGTAATGCAAAGTAACTGGTGCTTTCTTGCAGCTAATTAACCATAGTATTCTGGACGATGTGCTGGAGGGGATAAAGGCCAACATTCAACAATTGTTCCAGTTACCTGCAAAAATGATGAAACAAATTCCTCAGGAGCGAGGGCTGTTAGAAGGTTATGGTCAGTTGTTTGTTGCCTCTTGGAGGATCAGAAGCTTGAATGGGCTGACATGCTTTTCCTATGAACACAACCACCCAAGGACAGAAACTACTCAACCCGCTAACTTCAGGTCTGATTGCGGCAATGTGGTTCCTCATCGCATGTAGTTTTCTCAGTATTACTCAACTTAAATTTACAATCATTCATAAATGTGTACCCATTAGTACAATCATTTTATATTTGATTCAAGTAGGAACCCTTGTGAACATTTCTCTTAAAGAAAAATCTCATGATAAATCATCGTAGAACTTTCAAGGCAAGGTCTGCATTGGAGTTTTTTTTTTCTTTTCTTGTATGGAAATGGTCTCATGAGGCCTCATACTGGAGGCAGTTCCATCCTCCTCTCCTGATTCCTTGATCCCCTGAGTACCACCTAGGCATTTCGGAGCAAACCACACCTTGATATAGCACTAGGAGTACTGCCACTTGTTGTGTAATTTGTGATGCAAACAATTCCATCTGCTGAATTACTGTGATTATTTTAAACAGTATCACCATCTTTTGGCTGAGATTGCACTATTAGTACAATGCAACTTTAATTTGGCTTTTCAGATTCCTGACATGATTGTAAAATGGTGTACATGTATCCTGTCAGTCCTGTAAGAAAACTTGCTCTGATATATGCAATCCCCTTACTCAAACTTGCTCTGGAGTATGCTCTTGAAAGGTCTAATAGTAGACAGGCTAATAAACTCCTACTGCAACCTGTGCAAAACGATGAAACAATTTTCTCAGGAGCGAGGGTTGTTGGAAGGTTATGGTCAGTTGTTTGTAGCCTCTTGGAGGATCAGAAGCTTGAATGGGCTGACATGCTCTCCTTCTCCAACCTGTGCACTTGGTTCATGTATGAGTAGAAAACATCAGTGCATTAGTGCAACTTCTTGCACTTTATTTTCCTGTTTGTCACTGATCAGTGAAAATTGCGTAGAAGTTGCACACTGCATTAGTGCAAAACGGAGCCACCTCTCCCGCGAGGCTGAACTGAACTGATTTCAAAGCAATGGAACTGTAACTGAACTGTAGCAAATTCAGGCAATTAACTATATATAGTGCTTGCTGATCCCCAACAATACCGTCAATTTTTACAATAGGCATTATGAGTCACATTTCAAGACCATGGTGAAAGCTAAATGATGCAAAATATGGAATCTCTTACTTTTAATTCTTGAATTTTATAGCATGGTGACTGATAATATTTGTTAATTGAAAAAAATATACTGTTAATTGTGTACTTTTCTACTCCGCAAGATATGCAATACAAACTAATCATTTAAAAGGTGATCCTACAATTATCTTACCGGGTAAAGAAAACTTTGCATTTTAATCTGGTATACTCACTTACTCATATCTTGCACCTCAATGGATCATGAAATATCCACCTTACAAGTATGCTTGTATTTTCTTAAGAGGTGATTACACAAGTCAAGTGAGATCAGTTGCGTCTTGTGGCAACTTCTTTTGAGTGTAAAGGCCGGAGGGAAGGACATACCTCTACTTTGTCACCCCAGCAGGTTCCTTTTAAAACACAACAAATTTGATGCTCTTTCTACTTTTCTAGGATCTACACTTAGAGGTATATTTGTTCAGAAAATGCCCTGCTTCTCTCACCCCATGGCCCGATGGATCTTAGTGAAGGATATTTCACTCTTTCATTTTCTATAGACTGCTTAATTTAACTTTTGAACTCATGAATATTTTGATATCAACGTTTGTGAAAAAATGTCTTTAACTACACTTAACTGCAATATGCCCAATACAACCCCTGGCATCTGAACATAAAAAGCAACTCATATAAAGAAGAATGGGCTTCAAAAGATTGGTGAGACATGATTGCAACTGATATAGGAGCTAAGTCAGTGGTCGAGTATATTGGGTCAGGCGGCCGCGTGCTTTAGGGGCTATTTGAGTTTTATTTTGAACTTTATATATTTAATGTAAAAAAATCCAAATATGAAAATAGTTTTCATTCTTAGCATTGAATGTTCTCATACGCTCTCATTTGTAGCTATTTCAGAGGCGGACCCTTCATAAGTCATAACAAGAATGTTGCGACACGTGACACGGAACGCGCATAAAAACCATATGGTTAAAAAACTAATTTGAGATAGTTGTTATGGACTTTTTAAAATAACAAGTACCATCACATAACTCCCATCAACTTCAAGTGTATTAATTCTCAAAAAAAAAAAGAACTTCAAATGTAATATCGTTGAGGCGTGCGTTGCACGTGCACATTTACTAGTGGTAGCAGGGGATGCGCGAGCGCTAGGGAGGAGCACCCCTATCAGTGTGCTCTTCCCGGAAAATCCTATTTGCACCGCCTGAAGCAAATTTCGGCTGGGCTAAGCCTATTTATCCCGCCTGTATGTGTTACCTTCTCACGACTCACGAGTTGACGAGTAGGAGTGGGCGTTCGGTTTTAACGGTTTTTTAATAATTCAGTTTATAAAAAATAAGCACCGATTATTTCCGTTTTCTAGTTTTTTTGCGGGTAAATATAGATCTTTATTGAGCAGTAGGGCTTACAAGATGCTCCAATTCAAGCTCCCGAATGGAGATATCAGGACCCGAACCAAGCGTAAATATAGATTGGTGTTCTATCCTTGCCCAATTGGCAAGGCAATGGATAGCCCTAACTTGCCCATGATCTACTTTTAAAAAGTTGCAAACTCTCCCAGCATTAGTTAAATGTTTAATATTAAAGATAATATGTAGATGAGCTGAATGATCAAAAGAAGCATCCTGAATCGCGGCCACCTGTTGCGAGCAGTCGGTATCAATGACGATTGGAAGCGAGCTACGGTTGATAGCTAGGTCCATGCCTTCGGAACATGCCAGAAGTTCCGCTTCCAACGCTTCAACACAGGATGATAGGAACCTGCAAGCCGAGAAGATGACTGAGCCATCAATCGATTGTTTTACCCAACCCGTAGGTGGTTTCTTCCATGGTAACTCTGCAGGTTTTCCTTTCACCGGAGTCTGCGAGGGTGGATCACCTGTGCATAACAGTGGACACTTGCCTTTCAAAATTTGATCAGTGGATGAATTCTGAATATCACGTAGAATGTAGACATAACTGCACAAGAATCTTTTCGAACCCTCAACAGATGAGAGGGGTTTATCATGGGTGATTTCATTTCTCGCATACAAGATCTTCCATGCCACCAGCAGTGTATTATCAATCAATTGAGTCGGCATTTTCAACAATAAATCTCTGAACCATCTCCGTGAAGGAAAGTAGAAATCAGACTCCAACGGAACCTGCCAACAGCCACGCATCACCTCCCACAAATCATTTGCGTGTGGACATCGGACTAATGCATGCAAAATATCTTCCTGTTCCAGGTTACATATGTTGCAAATACCAGTGACCTTCATTTTTCTTCTTTTCTTGTTCACCTCAGTTGCAAGAGCACATGAAGCAGCTCTCCACGCAAAGGTTTTCACCTTCGGTGGTACTGAAGAATTCCATATCTTCTTCCAACACGGGTCGTCCCCTTGCAGTCGATAACTAGACGCACTGTACTCAGATTGTTCTGGAAATTCACTGAAGGCCAACTTGTACGCAGAGCGGACTGAGAAAACGCCGGATTTCTCGAGTTGCCATGCTAAAATATCCTCTTGGCCATGCTTCGAGGGCTTAATTTTGAGAATAGCTTCTGCATCTATAGGGAGGAAAGTGTCGCGGACCAGCTGGACCTTCCAATCCCCATGCTCATTTAGCAGTTCTGAAATTCTGCGAAGCCGTCGATTCCTTTTGGGTGTAAGGGTTTTACCATATGTTGCTCGCAGGAGCCAACTGTCCCTCCAAATTTTAATCTCTTTACCATCACCCACACGCCAAATTAGGCCTTTTTTCAGAAGCTCTAGGCCATACGATATTGCCGAGCACGTTGAAGAAGGGTTACCAGAGAAGACTGTGTCCATTAAATTCCCATTTGGATAATAACGAGCCTTCAACACTCGGGCACACAAACTTTCAGGAACCACAATCAGACGCCATGTCTGTCGCACAAGTAATGCTTGGTTAAAGAGGAATATGTCTCGGAACCCCATGCCCCCCTGCATTTTGGATCTCATCATTGTATTCCAATTAACCGAATGTGTTTTCCTTTTGCCTCTCTCGACACCCCACCAGTAGTTACGGATCAGCTTTGTGAGGTCATCACACACCGAAAACGGTAATTTGAAAACCCCCATAACATATGTCGGGACTGCTTGAGCAATAGCTTTGATCAACCCTTCCCGAGCACTCCGAGAAAGCATGTCACCCCAATTCATCAGTTTTTGACAAAGCCACGACTGAAGATTCATACAGCGGCCTTTGTGCATCCGGCCATCTGGGGTAGGCAGCCGCAAATACTTCTCCTCAACCGCATGATTTTGAACACTCAAAATAGAGCGGACCATATCTTGGGTACCTTGTGGACAAGCACCACTGAATGTAATAGAGCACTTAGACGGGTTGATCAGCTGACCTATCCCATTAGCATACATGCTAATCACCTGCTTGACTCTTTCAGCCTCTAACACATCTGCCCGGGAGAACAACATGGTGTCATCTGCAAACAAAAGATGTGATACGCCTGGTGCACGACACACACACGAATCGGAGTTATACCATTAACCTCCACTTCTCTTTGAAGAAGGGTAGAGAGACCATCAGCCACGAACTAGAATAGGAAGGGAGATAGGGGGTCCCCTATCTTAGACCACGTGTTGGAGTAAATGCTTCCAATAGGGTTCCATTAAATTTTACTGAATACCTCACCGTGGTCACACATGCCATAATCCATTGTATCCACTAATGAGAAAACCCCATCTTATGCATAGTAGACTCCAAAAAGGGCCAATCTACTCTGTCATAAGCCTTAGATAAATCCAACTTATAAGCACAAAAAGAAGGATTCGATGACGTACCATGCTCCATAAAGTGTAAGCATTCAAAGGCCAACAAAGCATTATCGGTAATCATTCTACCGGGGACCAAGGCACTTTGATTTTCAGAAATAATCTATCCCAAGAGAGGCCGGAGCCTGTTTAGCAAACATTTAGAGACCACCTTATAGAGGACATTGCATAATCCAATTGGACGGTAATCCTTATGCTCAATCAGATTCTCCATCTTTGGAATCAGTACAATTGAAGTATCATTGGTCCCCTCTGGTATATAGCCAGTAGAGAAGAAATGTTTCACCGCCTTAATCACAATGCCCTTCAACAGCTCCCAATTCCTCTAAAAAAATCATGCAGGAAAGCCATCCGGGCCTGGAGCTTTGATTGGACCTGTATCCAAAATCTCCTCATCCTTGAACTCTGTGCGTGTTAGCGGCCTAAAGGTCAGCCCACACTCAAGCAGCGTATTTGGAGGCCCAAGGCCTCTCTTTGCCCCAAAACCCGGGCTAAAGGGAAAGGTTTGCCCAGCCTTATAAGCTGGTGTCGGTCTCCCTCAACTGGCGAGGTGGGACTAAACCCCGGGCGCATCCACCGGCAATCCCCAGCCGTGCCGTCCGTTCGAGTGCTGACATCCCATCCCCCTAAACAGGGGCGATGCAGATCGCCACACACCTAATAGCGACGCGCACGCCAGCTCTGATACCAGATGTTAGCAGCCCAAAGTCAGCCCACGCTCAACCAGCGTATTGGGAGGCCCAAGGCCTAACTCACCACAAAACACATGTGCAGTGTGGGAGGTTTGCCCAGCCTTATAAGCTGGTGTCGGCCTCCCTCACCTGGCGAGGTGGCACTAAACCCGGGTGCCCCAGGCGTGCCGTCCGTTCGTGCACTGACATCCCATCCCCCTTCGCGGGGCGATGCAGATCGCCAGGCCTAATTGCGACGCGCACCCTAGCTCTGATACCAGATGTTAGCAACCCAAAGTCAGCCCACGCTCAACCAGCGTATTGGGAGGCCCAAGGCCTAACTCACCACAAAACACATGTGCAGTGTGGGAGGTTTGCCCAGCCTTATAAGCTGGTGTCGGCCTCCCTCAACTGGCGAGGTGGCACTAAACCCGGGTGCCCCAGGCGTGCCAGGTTTAGTGCACGAACGGACGGCACGCCTGGGGCACCCGGGTTTAGTGCCACCTCGCCAGTTGAGGGAGGCCGACACCAGCTTATAAGGCTGGGCAAACCTCCCACACTGCACATGTGTTTTGTGGTGAGTTAGGCCTTGGGCCTCCCAATACGCTGGTTGAGCGTGGGCTGACTTTGGGCTGCTAACATCTGGTATCAGAGCCAGCGTGCGCGTCGCTATTAGGTGTGTGGCGATCTGCATCGCCCCTGTTTAGGGGGATGGGATGTCAGCACTCGAACGGACGGCACGGCTGGGGATGGCCGGTGGATGCGCCCGGGGTTTAGTCCCACCTCGCCAGTTGAGGGAGACCGACACCAGCTTATAAGGCTGGGCAAACCTTTCCCTTTAGCCCGGGTTTTGGGGCAAAGAGAGGCCTTGGGCCTCCAAATACACTGCTTGAGTGTGGGCTGACCTTTAGGCCGCTAACATCTGGTATCAGAGCTAGGGTGCGCGTCGCAATTAGGCCTGGCGATCTGCATCGCCCCGCGAAGGGGGATGGGATGTCAGTGCACGAACGGACGGCACGCCTGGGGCACCCGGGTTTAGTCCCACCTCGCTAGTTGAGGGAGGCCGACACCAGCTTATAAGGCTGGGCAAACCTCCCACACTGTACATATGTTTTGTGGTGAGTTAGGCCTTGGGCCTCCCAATACGCTGGTTGAGCGTGGGCTGACTTTGGGTTGCTAACAGTGCGTAAGCTTTCATCGCCGTTGAAACTAATTCCGGCGTTAGAGAAGTGATAGGTGATGAATCCAAAGATGGGTCGCGAGTATACAGAAATTTAAAATAAGAGACTGCCATACATTGCATATCCAAAGGTACTATTTAAACCACACCATCAGTGTCACAAAGCATCACAATTTTATTCCGTCGTGCATGCCAAACCGCCTTCTGATGGAAGAACTTTGTGTTCCTGTCTCCCTCCCGCAGCCAATCAATACGAGATCATTGTAACCACATCATTTCCTGTTTATAAAGTAATTCATTCATTATATCGGCGACTACCCGAATCTCTGAGCTTGGGGCGTTGGATTCCAGTAGGCCTTTGAGCTTTGCACGGAGATGCAGCAACTCCCGTGTCACATTACCAAATTTACGGTGACCCCAAGCATGCAGCTTTTTCATCATTACATGTAGGCCTGCAGAAACCGAGGCCAAATCCTCCACAGGTCTTAGCTCGCGCCAACCCATGTCGATTACTTCCTTCATTGCCGGATCCCGCTCCCAAAAGATCTCATATCGCAAGCATTGACCTTGGAAGGCAGGACGAGTCTCCTTCTCTATTGTTAACAAAATCGGACAATGATCCGAGCAGGGGCTCACTGTTGCGCTAAAAACGCGTCACACGAACACGTCCTCGTGTACCCACGGTGCCGGGGAAGATACTTCGCAACTCGCCCCGCGGGAGACCGACCTATAGCGCGATACACAAGACAACAAGCCGACGCTTTTGGAACTAGACGCCCCAGCACCTCGGGAGGGACCCCGTCAGAAGATGCCGGCGACGATTGGCCGAGTTAAGCCGGATTCGACCGCTCTCAACTCGATTGTCGATACTCAATGAACTCACGCGAAGTCGCCGAATAACGGAAGCAGGAACAAGGGTTTCGAGGGTAAAAAGTAGGGTTTGTATTGATTGTCAATTGTTTGCTTAATTTCAATCGGCCGTCACCTCCTACATATATAGCGAGGCGGCTGGACTTCCCGTACAAGCATTTTACTTCTACAAGGATTACAACTCATGATATAGGTCGGTTTCTATTTCTAAACTAGGTAAAATTCCTGGCCGACATCGTATTGGATCCGGACTGCAAACGTCATCTCCGGCTTCTTTTGGAAAGTCACCTTTTGTCCTTCCGGGTTGACCCCGAACTCGTTCTATCACCATCCGACTTCTATTTTGGGCTCTGCAAGCATTAAATCACCTCGCGACCGGCATCTCCGGTGTAGCTTTTGGAATCTTCAGAAAGCTCAAGTCTAACCTACACCGGGTTCAGTCTAAACCGGGTTAACTCCTGCCGGGTTGACTCCTGCCGGGTCACCACCGAGTCGCCATTTCCTTGAGTGAGCTTGAATCCGGGACCTGTCAAAAACGGGTTCTAACACATGCCCCCTGTTTTCTAGTAGAGCTTGCGTACTAGAAAATATTCGATGTAGAAGATTTGTCTAAGGGCGATGCTTAAGCTCATCGGCCATATGTGCGGCTTACGTAGTTTGCCACACGCTTGGGTGAAATTTCTTCAAGTACTTCCCATTGATAGCTCGAGGCAATATGTTGCCCTCCAACGTTTCCACCAGATATGAGTTACCGGGTACAATCCTTACGACTCGTAGTGGCCCTTCCCAACTCGGCGACCATTTGCCGAATCTTCGGCTTTTTGAACTGCTGGCAATATAACTTTCCAGACTAAGTCACCGATTTGAAAATCCTTAAGCCGGACTCTCTTGTTATAAGCTTTTGCTACCCGCAACTTCTCCTTCTCAATGTCATTCAGAGCCTTTATACGTTTGTCGGCTACCTCGTCTATGTTATCCATCATCAAATTGTGATAATCCTCAACCGACAAATCGTTTTGCTTAGCGAACCTCAAAGAAGCCAGATTTATTTCTACCGGTAAAACGGCTTCTTGTCCATAAACTAACTCGAAAGGAGTTACCTTGGTTGCACCATGCCTTGAGATCCGGTGAGCCCACAATGCCTCGGACAGTACCTCATGCCACCTCCTCGGGTAGTCTTGTACTTTCTTCTTAATCAACTTGATCAGAATTTTGTTACTTGACTCGGCTTGTCCATTGGCTTGAGCGTAATATGGAGATGAGCTGAGCATCTTGATCCCGAGTGATTCGGCAAACTGTTTCAGCTCTTTAGCCATGAAGGAGGTACCTTGATCTATAGTGAGAGTCTGCGGGATACCGAATCTGTGGATAATATGCTCTGTGATAAATTGAATTACCTCCTTGTGGGTCATATTCCTGAGGGGTACTGCTTCGGACAACTTGGTGAAATAATCAGTAGCAACTAACACAAACCGATGCCCTTTGGATGAAGCCGGGTTTATCATACCAACGAAATCTAGCGCCCATCCTCGAAAAGGCCACGGCTTTATTACCGGATTAAGAAGTGAAGCCGACACTAACTGAATATCTCAAAAATTTCTGGCATGCTTCACATCCCTTGTAGTATCGGAAGCAGTCATTAATCATCGTCGGCCAATAGAATCCAGCTCGTCTGAGCATCCATTTCATTTTGTGAGCCGACTGATGTGTCCCACATTTAAGAAGAAGACCATCAGCTGTTCGGCGATATAACTCGTCATCTATCAAAGCATACTTAAAAGCAAGCCGCCGAACAGCCCTATCCGTTTTCTGACTCGGATTCTTCAAATAATCAACAATAGGTGTCCTCCAATCAGCTGACCGGGTTCCACCAGATTGCTCCGGAGCCGAGTTAGATAACCCGGCTTTTCCTCCGGCTTCTACGTTATTGACAACAGCTAGCACCGGCTTCCCTGCTGTGAAAAATACTCCTCTACCGACATGATAGCCTGATGCCTGCTGTGCCAGCTCATTGGCAAGCCAGTTGTCCTGCCTGGATACGTGAGATATAGAAAAGTAATCCAGAGTCGATATAATATCCAGGCATCTATCGAGATATATGTTGAGCGATCCACTATTGCACTGGAAGATCTTGGCCACCTGCTGGACGATAAGCATTGAATCGCCATATGCCTCAACATGAGTTACCCCTGCATCCTTTAGAATTTCCAATCCGAATAGAACAGCTTCGTATTCGGCTTCATTGTTAGTGCAAAAATAATCAAGACGACAAGAGGCTTCAAAGATAGTACCGTGGGGTGAAATATACACAATGCCGACCCCTTGCCCACTACTGCAAACTAAGCCGTCAAAATAAAGTTTCCACGGAACAGCCGACGCAACATTTAAGTCGCCTTTTTGTTCTAGGTCAATCCGATTTTCAACAATGAAATCGGCTACAACCTGGCCTTTCACAGATTTGAGAGATTCATAAGCCAAATCATATTCGATCAACCCATACGCCCATTTGCCGATTCGTCCACTGAGAATCGGCCTATGTATCATGTGTTTGATGACATCGGTTTGACTAAGAACCTTGCACTCACTAGATAAAAGATAATGGCGCAATTTGGTGCAAGCAAAATAAAGAGACAGGCACAACCTTTCCACAAAGCTATACCTGGACTCGGCATCCAGTAGTTGCCTACTTAGGTATGTGATGACGTATTCCTGTCCTTCGGCTTCTTGAGTCAACGCTACCCCAATCACCTTTTCCTCGGCAGCAATATAAAGCCAGAACTGTTTAGACAAGCAAGCTTTTATTCTATCAAATGCCTCTTGCTGCTTTGCCCCCCAGGTGAATTCGTCATCATTCTTGAGCCGAAGTATCTGTGTGAACGCATCAACTTTTCCAGACAAGTTAGTAATAAACCTTCTCAAATAATTTACCTTGCCTAGGAATTTTTGCATGTCCTTTTTACAACTTGGCGCCTGCACTTTCTGGATAGCTTCAATCTTTGCCGGGTCAATTTCTATGCTGGATTCATGTATGATAAAACCGAGAAACTTCCCATCCGACATGCCAAAAACACACTTCGACGGATTCATTTTGAGCCCATACTTCCTCATCCTTTCAAACGCGAGGCGTAAGTCGGCCAAATGATTTAAATCGCCATCCCACTTAACAACCATGTCATCAATATACACTTCCAGTATGACTCCAAGAAGATCATGAAATATTAAGTTCATTTCTCTCTGATATGTGGCACCGGCATTCTTCAATCCAAAGGTCATTACTATCCACTCGAATAAACCAACGAACCCGGGGCAGCGAAACGCTGTCTTGGCCGAGTCCTCTTCGGCCATAAATATTTGATTGTACCCCGCGTTTCCGTCCAGAAAGCTGATGACTCGGTGTCCTGAGGCATCATTGATAAGCATGTCGGCTATTGGCATAGGATATTCATCTTTGGGCGTAGCTCGGTTTAGATCTCTGAAGTCTATGCATGCCCTGATCTTACCGGATCCTTTCTTCTCGACCGGCACAATATTGGAAATCCATTCAGCATATTTGCAAGGCCGGATAAAATTGGCTTTTAGAAGCCGGCCAATCTCTTGTTTGATCCGGTCATATATCGCCGGGTTGAATTTACGAGCCGGTTGCTTATATGGCCTGAAACCGGCTTTTATCGGTAACCGATGCTCAACGAGCTCTCGGCCTAACCCGGGCATCTCGTGGTACTCCCAGGCAAAGCAGTCCACGTATTCCTTCACTAGCGCGATTAACTCGGATTTATAATCGGCTTCTAAATTCTGGCTTACAAATGTCGGCCTAGGAACAGTGCCATCCCCGATATCCACTTCTTCGAGCGGGTCGGCCGACGTAAAACCTTGTCCCAACTTATCCATGTCGTTTGGTTTTTCAATTGCTTCACACATATCGTTCCTCTCTGCTCGATACCTGTCCAGACGCTTCTGCAAACACTCATTGTTGTTGGGATCCATTTATTTGAGTCGCAACCGATTACCTTCAACCGGCTTTAAGGATACTGGCACGAATCCGTCCCTGGTAGCACTCAGGAAATCGAACCCGGATAAATCACGCCCCGAAAGACATGTAGCATTTGAGTGTTGCCAATCAACAATGGACTCGGCTAAAGCAATACATGCCGAGTTATCAGCATGAACGACTTCAATCTCATCGTCGATCCATTGTACAAGTTGCTGGTGCATGGTAGATGGCATACACTGATTTGCATGGAGCCAATCTCATCCAAGTAACACATTGTAATTCCCTTGCACCTCAGCAACGAAGAATGCAGTAGCCAAAGTCTTGCTTCCCACTGTGAGCTCCAGACTAATAACTCCTTTGGCCTCTACTCCTTCTCCTCCTTCGAACCCGTTCAATACCATGTTCGTCTTCATGAGATCATCATCCTCTAATTGTAATTTCTTGAAGATGGAATACGACATTAGGTTTACCACAGCACCTCCATCAACCATCATCCTGGTAACCGGCTTCCCGTTGATATGTCCTCTGACGTACAAAGGTTTAAGGTGCTTAACCGGTCCCTCAGGTTTCTCGAAGACGGCATTCTTGGGTCCGAAGTTGAGCTGCGCTACCTCGACTCCTTCTTCTACAGCACGGAATTCAGCAGGCAAATAATATACCATGTTAATGTCCATACCTACCCGAGTCGGTGTACTCTCGTAATCTAGTAAATCTTCATTTGGAGATTCTCCGACTTGTTTCCTTCCAGCTCCTCGCCCGTCGAATCCTCTGCTGAGTCTCCATTTGCTGACTCGGTATCCGACTCGTCTGTTGCCGGCTTGTCCTTTGCTTCCAAGTCCGTTGCTTCCACTTCATCCGCCCATGACGAATAAGTAATGGCCGGTACCGAAACCGGCCCCGTTTCGTTGTTCACAGCAGAACTCGGTGTAATCATCAATGGAGCTGTCGGAGGAGTCGGTTTTGGTACCCATACTCGAGCCGACACCATTGGTCTTTCAGCGTTGAACTCGGCGTCTCTAGCTTGCTCAGCCTCCTTTTCTGCCTTTTCCCGGTTCCTTGCCCTTTGCAGCTTCCGCTTCTGTGTCTTCGTTATACCCGGCGGGCACCACTTCGGCTGGGTATATTTTGGATCCCGGGGTCTAGTTACTTCGGTTTGGCTGGATCCGACTTCATGGTCACTGGATGTCGCTTTAGGCACGATAGCAAGTATCGGCTTATCATTTGCTGGCTTTATAACCGGGTCCTTCAGTTTCAACACATGCGTCCCGATGACCAATGACTTGTCCGGGATCAACCCCCTCTCTATGTCGGCTGCTTTGGCTCCTTGCTCCTTGACTTGCCAATACGAGGAATCACCGGGATACACGAGTCGGCTTTGCACAGTTTGCCGGGTTACTTGACACTTAGACTCCCCAGCCGACTCCTGATGCCGGTAACTTCCCTCGATAGATGGTGACCTAGGCCCCTTCCCATGTTGCCGAGTTATCTTAGACCCGGCCTGGCGCACATATTTATTCAGCAGCATGTCGAAAGTCGGTTTGATCTTCTTTCGCTTGTATTCAACCTGATTCGTCTTCCACTTGCCGACTTCCGGGTTCCTGGGCTTCATGAACCGGGGTGGTCATTCTCTTGCTGGTGGTTGTTGCCCCCCCCCCCCCCCGAGTGTGGAGTTTTTGACGGTGATCTTGATAACCTCCTTTCCATCGGATTGCCGGCTCAATGTGATCTCTCTCCTTGCTTCCTTGCTGCCGGCTTCTTTCCTGTGCTCACCAATAACCACGTTAGATTTGTTAGCGCCTTCGGCCGCTTCTGGCCGAAGAAGAACTTTCTTTCCTTCCAAATCTAGCACGTTCATTGGGAACGGCTGTGTGTCAATGGCCATGCCAGCAAAGCTCAATCGTCCATCGTTGAGGGCCGATTGAATCTGTCGACGAAAGACATTGCAATCATTAGTAGCATGAGAGAAAGAATTGTGATACTTGCAATAAGCACGTCGCCTTAATTCATCAGCTGATGGGATAACATGGTTAACTCGGATTACTTTGTCTTTTAACAAGGCATCAAATATTCTATCACATTTGCCTACGTCAAAGCTACACTTCACCTCATCATCCTGGTTCTTACGAACCGGCTTTAGGTCATCACACATATAGGGTTTGGCTTTACTCGGCCAAACAAACTCGGCTACGTAAATATCGGCTTCATCACCGGAGTCGGCATCGTGTTCAATCCTTGGACTCGTTAACTCGGCTTTCATGAGCCAGAGCTCTCTCCTGAACCTGCCCGACAGAGGAAAACTCGTGTCCTTCTAGCTTCTCTTTCAGATACGTTCTCAACCCGTTAAAAACTAAGTCGGCCATATCTCTTTCAGTTATCGCTAGGCTATAACATCGGTTTCTAGTGTTTCTAAATCTCTTGATATAATCGGATACCGATTCATCATGTTTTTGCCTAACCGACGTAAGATGGGACAACTTTAATTCGATTTCTCCGGCATAGAAGTGCTCATGAAACTTTTGCTCCAAGTGAAACCAAGTGTGTATAGAATTAGGAGCTAAAGCCGAAAACCAAGAAAAAGCAACCCCGGTTAACGACAAAGAGAATACGCGAACTTTGATGTGATCATGATTAGCTTCGCCTAATTGAGCCAAGTATTGACTAATATGTTCCCATGTCGACTTGTTATCCACCCCATTAAATTTAGAAAACTCGGGGACTCTATAGCCAGGTGGGTAGGGTTGTAAATCAAAATATTCGGGGTAGGGTTTAACATAGGTTCTATGTTTAGGCATGAACCCGAATTTGTCATATGCTAACTGGTCCAATTTTTTCCTGAACTCGACCACTAAATCGTCCATATTGGCCGATTGACTCGGAACAGGAGCAGAATTGGCCACAGGGCCGGCTTGCACCCAAGGAGCCGAATCTGAATTTGGCATTGACCCGCGCCCCAGAAGTCGCACCGCTGGTCCCGTCTGTCCCGCCGGGTAGGATGAACTCTGGATCGGAGTCGGACAAGGTAATGCATTAACAAGCCGGTTTTCCCTGTACGGGCTCATCGGTTGTGTGTCCGATGTCTGGCCTTGGATGGTGTTTTTCTTAGCCTTCTCATGTTCCAGCATAAGATCATAAACATTGTTCGTACCTTGTGAAACATGAAACTGAATCTCGGCTAATTGCTCAGAAGAAAAGGTACTGTTACTTACAGTGGGTTTGCCGGTGTCGATGTTCAGAGGTACATATTCCGGCTCCTTGATCGGCGCGGTTACACCTTGCCGATCTAACTTGAAGCTGGCCAAGTACAACTCCTCATCTTCCTGCTCCCGCTTGAGCCGCAGCGCCTCGAACTCCTCGCTTCTCTTCTTCTTCCACTCATCCAGGCCTTGGCGTTGTGCCTCCGATAAATCCTTGAGAGTAGGCTTGATGATGTTGTCGGTGGTGATGCCGGACAGATTTGTAGCCTTAGAACCGGTCATTGTTTCCCGATTTAGGTTAGAAATCTCGTCAACAGCGGAGTTGCCAAAAAGTGTGTTGCGCTAAAAACGCATCACACGAACACGTCCTTGTGTATCCACGGTGCCGGGGAAGATACTTCACAACTCGCCCCGCGGGAGACCGACCTGTAGCGCGATACGCAAGACAACAAGCCGGCGCTTTTGGAACCAGACGCCCCAGCACCTTGGGAGGGACCCCGTCAGAGGATGCCGGCGACGATTGGCCGAGTTAAGCCGGATTCGACCGCTCTCAACTCGATTGTCGATAATCGATGAACTCACACGAAGTCGCCGAATAACGGAAGCAGGAACAAGGGTTTAGAGGGTAAAAAGTAGGGTTTGTATTGATTGTCGATTGTTTTCTTAATTTCAATCGCCCGTCACCTCCTACATATATAGCGAGGCGGCTGGACTTCCCGTACAAGCATTGTACTTCTACAAGGATTACAACTCATGATATAGGTCGGTTTCTATTTCTAAACTAGGTAAAATTCCTGGCCGGCATCGGATTGGATCCGGACTGTAAACGTCATCTCCGGCTTCTTTTGGAAAGTCACCTTTTGTCCTTCCGGGTTGACCCCGAACTCGTTCTATCACCATCCGACTTCTATTTTGGGCTCTGCAAGCATTAAATCACCTCGCGTCCGGCATCTCCGGTGCATCTTTTGGAATCTTCAGAAAGCTCAAGTCTAACCTACACCGGGTTCAGTCTAAACCGGGTTAATTCCTGCCGGGTTGACTCCTGCCGGGTCACCACCGAGTCGCCATTTCCTTGAGTGATCTTGAATCCGGGACCTGTCAAAAACGGGTGCTAACACTCACCAAGTGAACGACCACAGATTCAGCGAAAATGTCACGCCAGCTATTATCTGCGAAAGCACGGTCCAAACACACACGCACATTGCTATTACCCACAATTTTATTGTCATATGTAGAAGGTAATCCGGAGAAGCCCAGATCCTTTAGTTCACAAACTTGCAAGCAATATCTAAAGGCCACCATCTGCGCTTCAGAACAACGTAAACATGCGAAAAAATGCTCATAATGCTACAATGCCTCATTGAAGTCACCGAGGACAAGCCATGGAAGGGGTGAAGTCACTCGAAGTGCAGATAGAAGTGACCACATATGATGTCGATTCTCCACACATGGTTCACCGTAAACAAAAGTTACATGAAATAAAGGTTCCGCTAGGCCAAGCTGAACATGAGCATCAATAAACCTTGCACCTGAATCTTGGATATAAACATGAATATTTTCATGCCACAATAGAGCTAGTCCTCCACTCATACCGTCACTGTCGACATTAAAGAAACCGCGAAGGCCAAAACGGTTCCTAAGGCGACCAACACAGTCACTTTTTTGCCGTGTTTCACACAAGAATACCAACATGGAACTATGTGTTCGTAAAAGAACAGAAAGCTCTCAAACTGTCGCAGCGCTCCCGCAACCACAACAGTTCCAGCTTAGGCAACTCATTGGTCCCGGCGGCCACCCTCGAGGGTTGTTGCCAATCCATTAGATTGTCCTGAGATTGAAGTTCTATCTTCCTTTTTATGCCTCTTCGTAACCTTCTCACTCTGCTCATTCTCAACCTCTGGGTTTGGTGAGGGATCCCCGTCGACATGCATAGAGTTTGTCAGTGCTAGGGGCCCTTTTACACCAGAGCTTGCTTGATCAAAATTTTGTTCGAAATACGCCCAAGAGGCAATAATAAAGTTGTTTATTATCATATTTCATGTTTATGATAATTGTTTATTATCCATGCTATAATTGTATTGACCGGAAACAAAATATATGTGTGGAAGATAAACAACAAAGTGTCCCTAGTAAGCCTCTACTAGACTAGTTCGTTGGTCAAGAGTTTCTTAAGGTTTCCTAACCATGGTCTTTTTAAAGTCACTTGATAACGAAATCACATCATTGGGAGAATGACATGATGGATAGACCTACATGGCAAATCATTTTAAATGGGATTGGTGCATAATATAGAGGCACCGGACAAACCCCATAATTAAATTTAGTTGATTTAATTCGACTAAATAGATAAAGGTACGATCTTAATTAATTATGCATGATTTGAGAGAAGATACGCATATAGGGTATAGGGTTAGGGTCGGGGTCACACATCGGATTCGGGGAAACTTCGGATTCGGAACCACCGTCTTCGGATCGGAGAGGAAGTAGTCGACGTCATCGAAGTAGTCGAAGTAGATGTCCGTCCGGAGTCAATGTAGTCGAGGTAGTCGACGTCGTGGAAGTAGCCGAAGTAGTCGCCGTCGTGGAAGTAGTCATACTCGGGTCGTCGTCGTGGCGGACCTTGCCGTTCCGGGCTTCGGGGTCGACGGGGTCCGGGGCGTCGGGTATCGGTCTTCTCGGACACGCACGAAGGCGGCCGGCACACAAAAAACAAAAATGGAGAACTTGTCGCATTTCCGGTGTCGGGGAAGATCTCTAGTAGGAAAATGCTTATAGGTGGGCCAAATAGCCGTGACGCACGAATCACGGCCTGCGCCACGGCTAAGTATACGTGGCGCACCACCTGGTCCTGCGCCACGGGTAGGCTCATAGCCGTGGCGCACGCCGCACGCCCCTGCGCCACGGCTAAGTTTGAACTTGGATGATCGGGGTGAACCGACTTACTCGTAGCGCACTGAAATTCCATGCGCCATGGCTAACTATTTATTCGTGTGGCGCACCAAAATATAGTGTGCCACTAATGTTTCTGGTACCGGGTGCCAGCTTTTTAGCCGTGCCGCACCACAGTCTTCTGCGCCACTGCTACATGCACAGGTACGCTGCCCTGCTCGAGGTGTGACAGCAGTATATATTAATTTATGTACGTGGTAGGTGGGGACTAGGGAGCACACGGATAATGGTTTTGTTCTCCCGTCTTGCAAGCCGTCGGATAAGGCCTAGGGATCATACTTTCACTAGTGGACACTCTCAACAATAATAATATAATTGAATACATAAATATTTCCTCTTCATTATGCTACTCTGAATTATTCTCTTGTTGGATAACGAACACCAATCCACTGCATAGGGCTACTCTGAGTTGGGTGGTGTCGGAGATTGTCCCCGGGAACTAGGGGTGTCTCCAATGTATCGTGTAAGGGGCTGAACACGGAGTCAAACAGTCCACGACGTGCTCCGGCGACGGTGCTCGTCAGGCTCGCTGCGGACGACACTGCAGAGATTGACACAAGGTATTACCCAGGTTCAGGGCCCTCTTGTGGAGGTAAAACCCCTACGTCCTGCTATGGTGTATTGCACTGCTTGAAGAGTTTACAGTACAAGGAGAGCTTGTCGAGCTCGAGGTGGCTAACAATGGCTACTTGCTAGTCTTTAGATCTAGGGTCTTTGGGTAGGCTCCTAGTCTCCAAAAACCGAACCCCTTGCTTGGGCGTGCTCCTCCTCCTTTTATAGGCGTCCTGGGCCTCTTCTGCCCAAACATTTGGGCGGGAAGGGCTACCACATGGCGACGAAGGAGGAGGCGCGGTGCACCGTAAAGGTGCGGTCTACCATAAAGGTGAAGATCGTGGACGCGGTCCACGGCAGGGGAACGGCGTCACCAAAGCTGAAAAGGGGCACCGACCAGCTGGACAGCGGGCTGGCGCTTGCCGAGGTGGGAGGTGGCCCGCTGTGACGTCGTCCTTGGAGCGTAGCTGCAGACTGTTCCCTTGTCACCAAAGAGGCAATACTCGTTGTCCGCTTTGCTTGGCTCCGCTTTGTTGACTGCTTTATACATGGAAATGGCAACTGCGGCGTCGTCGTCATCGCGCGTAGGCACGCGCGTCACTCTGCGCATGGCGCAGAGTCCATGTGCGCTCTGCCGCGGGGGCAGAGATGGCTTCACGAGGAAAGTGCCTGTCGAGGCGAAAGGCCTCGCCAAGCCCTTCAGCTTGGTCCTTAGTACAATTGCGGGTGGCGTCGAAGACGCCTTGTCGAAGAGCGATCCTTCGCCGAGGGAAAGAACTCTTGGCGAGGAGAAGAACCCTTCGCGAGGAGGGAAATCCTCGCGAAGCACGCCAGGCTTGGAGAGCCTGGTCCTTAGCGAAAATCATCCAAAGAATCTTGTGGGCCCTGGCAGGCCGGCCCGTGGTACCCTGGTTTCCACTGTGCCGACAGTAGCCCCCGGGCCCGCGATGGGCACGCCGAGGCCCATGACGAAGGTGAAGCGTCGAGGGGCCAAAGATGCCTGACAGGGCCGCGACACGTGTCACGCAGCGGTTGCGCCCGCGGCCGCGGCCTCCTCGGCTCCAACGGGCGACGTGGCGGGGCCCGCCACGATTCGAGTGCTGGTCAATAAAGCCTGGGCGCGCAGGCGGCGCCCATTACTTCTCCCGTAACTCCTCCGCACACTTCTCCCCACGCCTCCAATCTCTCCAGAGAACTCCAACCTCCAGAGTGCTCTTCTTCGTCTCCGGCGACCATGGCTCCCAAGAAAGCAGGTGCCGACAAGGGCAAGGCCACCGTGCAGGCGAGCTCGTCGGTGGCGACGGCGCGGGCGGGCACGTCCGCGGCGATGGTGCGCGCTGCTGCTCTCGAGGGAGCGCTGCCAAAGATGCGCGTCACCGCAGCGACAATAGCGACGGTGCGCCACCTGGCGGCGGCGAAAACCAACGAGCACGGCGCCACCGAGCTGAGGCCGGCCGGTAGCAGGCTCACCGACACCTTCTACCCCATCTTCATTCATACTCTCTACGCCGGCCTGGTACCACCATTCTCTGATTTCCTCCTGGCGATCTTGGAGACGTACCAGATCCAACTTCTTCATCTTCATCCCAACTCCATCCTCATCCTTGCCATCTTCGCCCACTTCTGCGAGGCCTACGTCGGCATCCGCCCCTCGGTGGCGCTCTTCCGCAATTTCTATTCCCTTCGGAACTCCGCCAAGGGCGAGCGGCTCGGATGCGTCTCTTTTCGCATCGTCGACGCCCGGAGCGACAACTACATCCCCATCGCCTGGCTTGGCGAGGTCGCCGTCACCAAGGTGACGAAAAAGGTCGACAAGTTCCGCGAGAAGTGGCTCTTCGTCGACGCCAAGACCACCAACCCTCTCCTGGAGGTGCCCGAGGCGCCGCCGAGGAAGTGGGCGCGCTGGTCGAGCGCGGACTTCAGGGGCTCGAAGCTCGACGCGGTATACGTGTACTTCCGTCACATCCGCGACGCAGGGGTCACCGGTCAAATGGTGGCGAAGGACTTCACCAGGCGCCGCATCGCTCCCCTTCAACAGCACGCCGAGCCGGTGTGGCGATACGATGGCAAGGACGACGCCATGCGGCTAAGCAGGGACGGCTTCGAGCCTGATGTGCTCCGCCAGATCATGAACGTCCTCTTCACATCGCCGGAGATCCCGTCCGCCAAGAAAGAGGCGGCCAAACCGCTCATCGTCTTCGCCGAGGAGAGCATCGCGGAGCAGCGCTCGCATATGCCTACGTTCGACGAGTGGGGAATCGTGCCCGCGGGGCACAGCGGGCCTCGCCCTAACCCGTGGGCGGCGGAGCCGGAGTACGTGGACGAGGCTCCCGAGGCTGAGGAGGCCGAGTCCGCCGAGGAGGAGGCCTCGAGAAGCGAGGACCCCCTTGGCGAAGACGAGGCTTCAAGGGGCGATGACCCCGTCGGCGAGGGCGCCGGATCCTCGAGGAGCGCCCACGCCGAAGTGGACCTCCAGGTGCTTTCCTCCGGCGACGAGGAGGACGCCTTCCGCATCGTCGGCTCCCAGCGCGCCGATGAGGAGGAGGAGACGAGCGGCGGCGGAAAAGGGCGTTGCGAGCCCCGCTCCAAGGCCGTCCACGACAGGAGGGCCGCAACCGCGGGAGGCATCCCTCGCGCGGAGACAGGCGCGGCCCGGGAGGAGGCCGGAGCAAGCCTCATCCAGCCTCCCAAGGCAAAGAAGAGGGTGTGGGTGATGGCCGGCGAGTAAGCCCTCGATTTCTCTATCTTCTTCCAGATTTCACTTTGAGAATTCCCCCCTTTGAAGGATTTTCGACTTGTCTTCTTTTCAGGCAGCCCGCGGAGCCAAAGAAGCGGCGGCTCGGCGAGGTTGGAGAGACCACCAGCGTCGCCATGGAGACGCCTGCAGCCGGCGAGCCGCAGCAGGCAGTTGCCTCTCCCGCGGTCGAGCACCGCGCGGAGACGGTGATGGCCGAAGAGAGCGTGGCGTCGCCGATTCGGGCGGCGACCCCTCCAGCGGCGGAGCACCACGTGGAGGAGGAGACCGCAGAGGCGGCGACGTCGCCAACCAGGGCGGCGACTCCTCCGGTCCAGCAGGAGGCGGAGGAGGAACCCATGGACGAGGACATCGTCGCGGAGCCGCCTCCAGAGGAGGGGGCCTCGAGAAGGGCTGACGCGCCCGAGGCCGCGGCGGGCGCGGCCGCTGTAGAGGGGGCCGAAGGCGCCCCTGTGGAGCAGGAGGTAGAGACACCTCCGGAGCCCCCGAGCGACGGGGCCAGGGGCGAAGGGATGCCCAGCCCCCAGAGGGCTCCCGACGCGGGCGGCGAGGGAGACGCCCCCACGAGCCCCCACGCCGCGGCGGGGGCCGCCACAAGTTTGGGGCAGGATGCCTTAGACGCCTCGACAAGCGTCGAGGCCTCTGCGCCCCACAGCAGCGTGGGAATCTCCTTGGCGCTGCAGGCGCCGCATCGCCAGGCAGCGCATCGCCGGATCGTCCTCAACCGGGCGCGACGAGCGCTCGACGGGCTGGAGGAGCAGCTCGCCAGGGAAGAAGACGCCTTGGCGAAGGAAAAGGCGAGGCTCAGCGAAGCCTGGGCCCTTCTCTTCGAGAGGGTGGAGGTGTGCCGCCGGTGGGACGCGGCGGCCCAGGCGGAACGCCAAGAGGCCCTCCGCTTCGCCAAGGAGACTCGCGACAGCGTCAAGCGGGAGGCGCAGGAGGTGATGGAGGAGCTTGACGCCGCCAGGGAAGCGCTCGAGGCGGAAACCACCTCCAAGCACGACGAGCTGGCGGCCGCGAAGCAAAAACTCGCCGCCGACACCGAGGCCGCCAAAGCCAGCCTGAACGAGCTCCGTGAGGGGCTGGACGCCCGCGAGGCGCGGCTGGCGCCTCGTGAGGCCGAGCTGAAACAGCGCCAGGAAGAGCTTGCCCTCCAGGAGAAGGAGCTGCAGCGGCGCGAGGAGCAGGTCCAGCTGCTGGCAAAGGACCAGGCCACCCGCGAGGGGCAGCTGGAGGAGCGTGAAGGTCGGGTGGCCACCGACATGGCCAACCTTGCGGCGGAGCACAAGAGGCTCCAAGAAGAGGCTGACCTCAAGGTCAAACTCGTCCGCGAAAACCTCTCCAAGGAGTATGACGAGAAAGGTCGCGAAGCACGAGGACCGCCTCAAGACCAAGCGCCAGGAGCTCGAGAAGCGCATCAAGGAGCTTGAGCAGGAGGAGAAGCGGTTGACCTCTTGCCTCGAGGTCTCTCGGGAGGCCCAGACGCGCGCTGAGGGGAACGCCATTGCCCTGGAGAGGGACCTGGACGAGCTCCGGCAGCAGGTGGGGCCGGTCACGGCCCTGGTGGAGCAGGCACGAGATCAGCGCCAAGTTGACCGGTTCATGACGCGCCAGCGTCAAAGCATTCTCCAGAGCTTGGTAAGCCGCGTGCGCGCCGTCGGGAGAGATCTGAGGATCGACGTCCCCTCCTTCTCCGCAGCGACCGACGACGAGACCTCGTACTCGCTCTTCTTCGAGCAATTCCTTGGAAAACTTGAAGGGGTCGCGAAGAGCTTTGACAAGCGTGTCGTGGAGGAGAGTCGCGACCTCCTTGTCGTTGGCGTCACCAACATCTTCAGCAACCTCGTGAGGCTCCAGCCCCCACTTGACCTTGAGGACGTGATGGCGCCACCACGTGCCATCAGCGACAAGGCGCGGGAGACCGCCAAGCAGGCCGCCATCGCGTACGCCAAGAAATTCGACCAAGCCTTGGTCGATGAAGACGAAGGCGACGACGAGGAAGCCCTGGAAGGGGCGGAAACCACCGTGGATCGCGCAGGCACCTCAGGAGGCGCGATGGCCTGAGCTCCTTGCCTGTTGCTGGACGTGCCGAGGGCAAATTTATCTTAGTCATTTTGATTGTGAACTTTGTAAAAACTTGTTAAGTTATTGGAGTATGCTTGTGGACGTCCCTCGGGAGGCTTTTGTCTTTTCCCTTCATGTCTTTTTCGCTCTACGTTTTAGGACCCTCCCTTAGCGCTACACCACCGCCGCTTCGGTATGTGCGAGTCAGTGCTCCACAAGTCCGGGGGGTGCGTGAGGCCTTGGGAAGTAAGAGCTCCTCGAAGCGCGATGCTTGGGGCCCCCCTTTGACGTGCAAGCAGCCCATGAGGCATAGGAGAGAGAAAAGAGACTCGAGGGGCGAAAACTAGCGGGAAGAGATCTGAACAAGTGTTTAGACTTAGCTTGCCGAGGTGTTTTTGCCTTGGAAAAGGGGGTTGGTTCCCTGGCGAGGCGTTTTCGCTTTGTTGTTGCCTGCGGCTTGGAGAGCCTGTTTTCCTGCACTTGGAGAGATAGGCGTACCCACAAGCAATAGATAGTTAAAGATTCTTATGGTGCTCGTAGGTTCCTTCATGTGTGTCTCGCGAGGAGAAACAGGCACCAAGGTTTTGGTGATCCTTGGTGAGTTGACGTGCACGGGAGCTGACCCATGAGTTCAGAGCTCCTTGGGAGTTGACATGCATGAGAGCTGACCCGCAAGTTCAGAGCTCGGATCCCTTGGGTTTTAGGCGCTGCCGGGATGCTCCCGTGGCATGGCACCCTGCTAGCCCCCGCTCGTGAGATACACAGGAGGGATCATACGAGCAGGAATAAACAATAATAACAGCTTTGCCGAAGTTCGCAAAGCATGCTGGCGCGATGCGCAAAGGTTCAGAATGACCTGGAATAGGTGTTCATTACACTGGCGTGGCCAGGAGTTTTTCTTCTTTGATGGCGAAGTGTTGCTCCTCCGGGAGCGCGCTCCCCTTACTTAGGAGGCAGGTTGGCGCCGATGATGACACAAGCCCCCGAGCCGCTCGCCTCCAGAGACACTTGTTTTGTCGCAGCCTTCTCCTGGGAGAACAGCTGCTTCTTCTTCGCGGGGGGCCTCGGGAGGGGTTCCTCGTCCTCGTCGGCGGGTGACGCCACCGCGGCAGCCTTGTAGGCCGCTTGCGCAGCGTACAAGGCGTCCGAGACCACGCCGCGGATGACAATGGTGCCACCCGAGCCAGGGAGCTTGACGAGGTTGTAGGCGTGGTGGGTCACCGCCATGAACTTGGCGAGGGCGGGGTAGCCGAGTATGGCGTTGTAGGGTAGGCCGATGTGCGCGACGTCGAAGTCGATCAGCTCGGTGCGGTAATTGGCCTGGGTGCCGAAAGTGACGGCGAGCCTCACCTGCCCCAAGGGGGTGGTAAGACCCTCTGTCACTCCCGAGAAGGGCCTGGTAGGCATGAGCCGCTCGTAGGGCACCTGCAGCTTCTCGAATGTCTCGACGGAGATGACGTTGAGGCCAGCACCCCCATCAATGAGCGTCTTAGAGACGGCGATGTTGTTGATGGTGGGGGTGCAGACCAACGGGATGGTGCCAACGGTTGACGTGGACTTGGGGTGATCGCCGGAGTCGAAAGTAATGGGGCACTGGGACCACTTGAGGGGCCTGGAGGCCTCGACTCCGGGGAGGGCTGCCGCGACCTCGCGAGCGAGTTGCTTGAAGTGGCGGTTGGAGCGAGGGGCCTGAGCCCCGCCAAGGATACAGGCTGCCCCGCGAGGCACCTGGTAGCCTTCGTCAGCCTCGGCAGGCAGGTTGTCGTTTGCGGGCTGGGCAGCATTGGCCTGGGGGTTCTGCTGGTAGTTGTCGTTGTAGTTGTTGTTCCAGCGTCGCCCCCCGCGGCCGCTGCGGCCTCCGCCGCGGCCTCCGCGGCCTCCGTTTGCCTCGCGAAGCCTCTTGATGTCGAAGCAGTCCTCGGTGGCGTGAGAGTGCCTGTTGTGGTAGATGCAGAAAGGGCGATCATCCTTCTTCTCAGGTCCTGCGGCTGGAGTAGCAGCTTGGCGAGACTGCTTGGCGTCAGGCTCTGCCGCGAGGACCGCAGTAGTCTTGCGCTTCTCGGAGGATTTCTTCTTCTTGGACCCCTCAGCGGGGTCTCCTGGCTCGTTCTTGACGAACAAGCGGCCCTCTTCAGCCTTGGCGCACTTGTCCGCCAAGTCGAAGAGCTTGACAACGGTGGTGATGTTGTCGTGGATGCCGAGCTTCTCGAGCATCCGCACGTCTGTGACCCCAGCCTGGAAGGCCGAAATGACCTGTGCGTCGGTGGCGTTGGGGATCTTGTTGCGCACTTGGCTGAAGCGCTGGATGTACTTGCGGAGGGTCTCGCCGGGCTTCTGACGCACGGCGCGGAGGTCATTGTAGGTGAGGCCGCGCTCATACGTGCCCTTGAAGTTGGCGACGAAGCACCGGCAGAGCTCCTCCCA
Organism: Puccinellia tenuiflora; assembly: GCA_012064385.1. Lineage (NCBI taxonomy): Eukaryota > Viridiplantae > Streptophyta > Magnoliopsida > Poales > Poaceae > Puccinellia > Puccinellia tenuiflora. Next base: position 477,221 of record QRDG01002441.1, on the reverse strand, counting down.
AGAGTTGATGGACTCGGCGGGGAGGTTGGTGAGCCATGAGGACGCAGAGTCCTTGAGGGCCATAGGGAACCAATTCGCCATGACCTTGTCGTCGCCCCCGGCGGCCTGGATGGCCAAAGAGTAGAGCTGCAGGAACTCCAGGGGGTTGTTCTTGCCGTCGTAGCGCGGAGGGAGGTCCGGCCTGAACTTGACCGGCCAAACGACGCGACGAAGGCTGCGAGTGAACGCGGCCGTCGTGCCGTAGGTGACCGTGCCGTTGGCAAGGGTGGCGCGGAGGTGGCGCCCGGCGGTGGCCATGTCCTGGATGGCGCGGTTGCGGCGTTCTTGCCCGCGCTCGATGCTCACGCGAGCGTCCTCAGGGGCTCGCTGCACGATCTGGCAGTCATGCGGCGACGACGCGTGCGATGCAGCGCGGCCGTCGCGAGGAGGAGCCCCCGCTGGAGCAGGTTGCGGTGCAACCGGTGGAGCCGGGGCGGGTGTGGGTTGGAGAGGGGGCGCGGAAGGTGCGCCGTGCGCCACGTCCCCCACGAGCGCAGAAGGAACCAGGGAGCGAGACGGCGCAGGTGCCGCGGCGCGAGCGGCGCCGATGAGCTCGGCAACGCGGTTGAGCCAGGCCTCCTGAGCCGCCGGCGTGGGGCGGTACTGCAGCAGCTCCTGCGCCATGAGGAGCGCAGTCGCCGGGCTGGGCGCAGGGCGGCCCAGCGAGGAGGCAGCATGGTCCCGCGACGGGGGCAGGGAGGAGGCCTCCTCTTCGCCAAGGTCGTCCTCAGCGTGGTCGATGTCGTCGTCGTCAGGGTGCTCGACGCGGGGCTCGGGGTCGACGCGGCGCTCCGGAGCAGAGCCCCCACGCGGGCGGCCACGCGGGCGGCCTGCGGGAGCGGTGGCGGCGCTAGCCGTCCGGCGAGCGAGACGTTCGGCACGAGAACCGGCCATGGCTGTGTCGAGGATGAAGACGCGCCTCAGCCCCCTACCTGGCGCGCCAAATGTCGGAGATTGTCCCCGGGAACTAGGGGTGTCTCCAAGGTATCGTGTAAGGGGCTGAACACGGAGTCAAACAGTCCACGACGTGCTCCGGCGACGGTGCTCGTCAGGCTCGCTGCGGACGACACTGCAGAGATTGACACAAGGTATTACCCAGGTTCAGGGCCCTCTTGTGGAGGTAAAACCCCTACGTCCTGCTATGGTGTATTGCACTGCTTGAAGAGTTTACAGTACAAGGAGAGCTTGTCGAGCTCGAGGTGGCTAACAATGGCTACTTGCTGGTCTTTAGATCTAGGGTTTTGGGTAGGCTCCTAGTCTCCAAAAACCGAACCCTTTGCTTGGGCGTGCTCCTCCTCCTTTTATAGGCGTCCTGGGCCTCTTCTGCCCAAACATTTGGGCGGGAAGGGCTACCACATGGCGACGAAGGAGGAGGCGCGGTGCACCGTAAAGGTGCGGTCTACCATAAAGGTGAAGATCGTGGACGCGGTCCACGGCAGGGGAACGGCGTCACCAAAGCTGAAAAGGGGCATCGACCAGCTGGACAGCGGGCTGGCGCTTGCCGAGGTGGGAGGTGGCCCGCTGTGACGTCGTCCTTGGAGCGTAGCTGCAGACTGTTCCCTTGTCACCAAAGAGGCAATACTCGTTGTCCGCTTTGCTTGGCTCTGCTTTGTTGACTGCTTTATACATGGAAATCGCAACTGCGGCGTCGTCGTCATCGCGCGTAGGCACGCGCGTCACTCTGCGCATGGCGCAGAGTCCATGTGCGCTCTGCCGCGGGGGCAGAGATGGCTTCACGAGGAAAGTGCCTGTCGAGGCGAAAGGCCTCGCCAAGCCCTTCAGCTTGGTCCTTAGTAGAATTGCGGGTGGCGTCGAAGACGCCTTGTCGAAGAGCGATCCTTCGCCAAGGGAAAGAACCCTTGGCGAGGAGAAGAACCCTTCGCGAGGAGGGAAATCCTCGCGAAGCACGCCAGGCTTGGAGAGCCCGGTCCTTAGCGAAAATCATCCAAAGAATCTTGTGGGCCCTGGCAGGCCGGCCCGTGGTACCCTGGTTTCCACTGTGCCGACAGGTGGTGCCCCAAGCGAAGGCGTGGATGTAGCGAGTAGCAGTTTTCCCTCAGTGAAGAACCAAGGTTTAATCGAACCAGTAGGACTTTGAAATCAACAACGAGGTGAACGTCTCTGGCGCTTAACCGTGACGAACATGGACCTGCACAAACTCAAACAATTACTTTGCCCCCAATGGCAGTAAGGTTGTCAATCTTCCCGGTCTGCTGAAAACAAAGCGGTTAAACGTATAGTGTAGTGAAATGATTTATGAAAACGGACCAGCGAGCAAGTGATGATGGAACGCAAGTAAACGAGGTTGTAAACAATGTAAAAATATGGACTGGGGGCCATGGGTTCACTCGCGGTGTCTCTCCAATAAATAAAATACTCATATGAAGGGTAAACAAATTACAGCTGGGCAATTGACAGAATTATGACACAAACTTAATCTAGCTATATCAACAGCTGGCGTCCAAGCGGGAGCCGGTGCCTCCCGGGATCTACATCGATGTGCTCAGGCAGCCTTCAGTCTCTCCCGAGAGACTCAAGCCAAGGTCTTCATCGACACAGGGGGCTGGCAACCCTTCTACACCAACAACACGGGTAGCCAGCCCAAAAGCTCAAGACCCGGCAGTGCCCGCGGCGGAAGAAGCTCTGCTTCCTTCTAGCTAGGTGGTACTGTTGGTGGAACGGACCCACCCACCCTGGGCCCAGGACATCGTCAAATACATGGTGGAGCACGCCCTCCCGGAGGACGACCACGAGGCCGAGAAGGTGGCCCGCCAGGCCAAGCTCTACGTCTTAATTGACGGTGAGCTCTACCGGCGATGCGAGAACGGAGTCAAGCTGTGATGCATAGCACAAGAGCAAGGCCGAGAACTGCTGAAGGACATACATGAGGGGATATGCTCAAGTCACGTGGCGTCAAGGTCACTGGCGGGGAAGGTCTTCCGCCAAGGGTTCTACTGGCCAACAGTACTTCACGACGCGGAGCAGCTAGTCAAGACCTGCGAAGCCTGCCAGTACTACGCGAAGAACGCACACCAACCGGCTCAAGCGCTACAGCCGATACCAATCTCCTGGCCGTTCGCGGTCTGGGGGTTGGACATCGTCGGCAAGATTCCAAAGTCAGTGGGAGGACATGTGTACCTGTTCGTGGCAATCGACAAGTTCACAAAATGGGTAGAGGTGATGCCAGTTCCACGCCAGACGGCTCAGGCCGCCATCAAGTTCATCGAGGGGATCGTCTACCGCTTCGGAGTCCCAAACAGAATCATCACCGACAACGGCACTCAGTTCACCAGTCGATTCTTCCTCAACTTCTGCGAAGAAATGGGTATCAAGGTGTGTTTCGCCTCAGTATCCTACCCAAGAAGCAACGAGCAAGTGGAGCGAGCAAATGCAGAAGTTCTCAAGGGGTTGAAGACCAAAGCCTTTGACAAGCTGGAGAACAAGGCAAAAAAGTGGATCGAACACCTACCAAGCGTATTGTGGTCCCTCAGAACAACGCCAAGCAGAGCCACTTGAGAGACACCTTTCTTCCGGGTCACTCATATCCTGAAACCCGGAACGGTATACCTGGAGGACGAGAAAGGCAGGCCGGAGGGCAACGCCTAGAACATCGAGAATCTTCAGAAATTCTACCCCTAAGGACGCGGCAGGAAAACAGCTAAGTCCTTGCATCTGCATCCTGCACTTAGTCATAACATCTCGCTCGGAGTCAATATACCATCGACCTGCGCATGCTTGACGGTTGATGAGAGCCTTTGTGGGGGTAGGCTCCACCCCGGCGAACGGTCCGTTTCCTTCTGGCCTAGTACCCGAGGACAGTGGAGAAGGACTCCTGGAGGTATAGTCCTACTTAGGGGTACATCTATCATGCAGAGGTAGAGTGCTTGGCACCTAAGAGGACTCCTCTGAAAACCCGACAACGCGTTAGTGCAAAGGAAGATTTATGAAATGACCCCGGGAGTTGAGTCTAGGGTTGCATTCATCCGAATTTACATTCTGAATTACACTTCTGAATTTACATTCGGTTCTGCAACTACTTAGCCTATGCTGCTAAGGCCAGCTCGGAGCTAGATCTCCTCGCTGCGCACCCTTGTCTTCTTCGTGCCTAACGGGTGAACTCTCGATTCCCGGGGATGCCTGGGGAAAGGGAGGATTTTTCAGGCGTCTCATGGCAGCGAAGGATTTTTTAGGCATCTCATGCACGTCCGGGCGCTAGGCAGCGAAGCAGGGAGAGCACCTCGGCCGCCACCTCGCTCATGGCATTGTCGTCCGCCTGGACAAAGGGCAAATTCGGTCAGGGTCTAGACCAGGCCCAAGAGGAGCGAGGGGTCGGAGGGTCTATGACGCTTACCTGTTCAATGGCATCGAGCTCGGCCCAGAGCACGGATGCCCCCGGGATCCCTGCGGTTTTCTCTTTCAAGGCCGCCAGAAGCTGAGCCCTTCGAAGGGCGCGCACCTGGGCCTCCTCCTGGGCTGCGGGACCGGAAATGGTCGCCAAGCGCGAGACGCCTATGGAGAGGGCCAAGCGTGACACCACCTCGTCTTCCTCTCCAGCGGCACAGGGCCCAGTTCCCCTGGGTGCCTCCGCCGCGCCCTGATGCACGGACGCAGCCGTCGACGTCCCTGAGAAGGACATCTCTGCCTCCCCAGACATGGCTCCGCGATCTGTGGAGGGGCGGGGAGAGCAAGGAACAAGAAGAAGAAACAAGCTAGGAGATGCTGAGGAGCTGGGGGCTGGAGAGCCTTTTATAGGCCTTCCACTCCCCACTGGCCCCTCGACGGTACAAATGGTGCAGTAATCAGGGCGAGTTTTGCGAAAAACCGTTCTCATTCACACCAATTCAACTAGAAGGCCGAGCGGCGACAAGGGTACAAGTCTTTCGTCATCTCAAGATCTACAAAAGGATCTACTTTTTACAAGGAAATTTTGGTCCCCACGCGAACGGGGAGTACCGCCGCACAACGGAGGGCGCTACTTCCAGAAGTACGTCGACGAGGCCGCCAAGAAGGAGGCCAAGGACATCTTCGGGGGCGCTGCCTCGATGCCGTCCCCCAAGTCCTCAAGGAAGCGGGATCCTCTCGACCTTGACGTGGAAGGAGTCTTCTTCATCCTCATCCTCATCCTCCTCATCGTAGCAGCTGCTGCGTCTGCTGCTGTCACTCTCCGTGCAGCAGTCCTCGCGCCCTCCATCGGCGCGGAAGATCTTCACGGAGAGCGTCTCATCTCCGTCGTACTCGAACGACAAGTACTGCCCCGGGTGAGGTGGCGGGAGCGCGCAAATGCTTTCCATCCCCTGCCCAGGAGCATGGAGTCGTCGACAGTGTAGTCCATTTCGACCCAGGAGGGGCTGTTGGGGCAGCCGTCCACCTGCAGCCAGTAACTGGCGGGCCGGTTGTTGTCCGTGTCCACCGCCACCGCGAAGGAGTCCGGCAGATGGAGCTGGCTGCGCAGTCTCCTGTCCAGATCCACGATGAACTCGAATGAAGGAAAGCCGGTGTGGGTCGTCCTCCGTGGGGGAGGGTCCGGAGAACCTCCTGCCCCGCGGCCTCCACGACCACGACTTCCTCGACCACGGCCGCGGCCCCCGCCATGACCGCGCCCCGCTTGACCTCGGGAGGCAGCCCTCCCATGGCCGCCAGTGGCCACCTCCGCCACTGAGGAAGAACGTGGGCGACCAACTCCTCTCCTAGTCCCTGCCATCGACATGCTCGATCCTGCGGAAGGTTGGGGTTGGAAGAGGAACGAAGACGTTTGAAGATTTTGAGGGGCGCCCTCGCCTTTAAGAAGGCTTGGGTGCGCCTTCGACGGCCGACGCTTCGCCGTTTTCGCTTCCGAAAATCGAGGAGGCAGGCACAGTTATTCCCCCAAGCGGATAACTCCAAGACAGTCAAGACCTGACGCCGGGGACCCACTTTGACTTTTTTTTGGTCAGAGCCCCGGCAGCAGAAGGACGTAGCCGCCGGGACTATGCCCGGGGGCTACTGTCGCAACAGTGGAACATGGGGTTCCCCTGATGCGGTCAAAGTGGGTCCACCGCCTGTGGGCCCACCAAGAAGTCAAGCAAGGCCAAGGTTCAAGACTGGCAGATGGGCCCCCCATCTGCTCCATGGCAACAAGACAAGCACGGCATCGACAACCGCGGCGAAGGACCAGGGGACCCCCCGGGGCCCCCTTCAACCCGGCAGACGTCGCGGAGGTCCGGGGGACCCCGATGCCCGGTAGGAGGCCAGGCTCACCCCCGGGAACCAACCTCCAGACATGCGAGGAAGACAGGCTTGCCAGCCCCGGCTGGAAGCTCCTAGAAGACTTGGGCGCCAAGAAGATGGAGGCGCCACAGGGGGACAGGGACGGAAAAGGTGTCAGCCCCTGTCCGCCCGCCCAGGAAAAGGTGGGCGACCGCAGCTAACCCCCTCAGAAGAATACTTGGACGAGAAGAAGCCACGTCACCCCCAAAGAAGAACCCGGAGGGGTTTTTCCCGCCAAAACCCCTCCGCCCCCAAAGGTGCGCCTGTGGGATGCCCTTATTCTATAAAAGGAGGACCAAGGCACCTAAGGGAGAGGACGAATTCCAGAGAGTGGGAGGCTAGGCTAGATAGCGCACAAGGCAAAGAGTAGCATAGGCGAGAGATGATCTCCTCCGGGTCAGGATCTGCTCGTCTTCAACCTCTAGCCGACACCTCACGGGTTCGCACCCGCAACCACCTTTGTAAGGCTACACCATGATATACCTCTCAATCCAGACATGCAGGAGTAGGGCTGTTAGCCTCCGGGCGGCCTGAACCTGGGTAAACTCCTTGTGTCTCTGCGGTGCTTGCTTGTACATAGATCTCGGGCTTAGACGAAGTCCCCCCTACGGAAGACGTTTCTCAGCCTCCTTTGCGCCCCATACCGAACCTAAAAAGGGGGTATCCTTTACTCCCGGTGTCCGTGATCCAAGACACAACAGTCTTGATTTAGTAAGTTGAGTGGACCTGACCGGACGAACAAGCAGATGTAGGGGATGTAGGTGGGTATTGTTCGGACATGTGTATGGGAAAGCTCTTCTGAAAAATCTCGTCTCGACTCTCTCCTTTCCTTTTCACTAAATGAGTGATTAGAAAGTTTGGGTTAGTTGAGTCTAGTAGGGAAAGTGCCACAAACTCTCGAGAGTGTAAAACTATGATCATAGCCGTGTCCCCGGTTACGGACAATTCTGAGTAGCTGGACAAGGATGTCGATGGAAAAATCTCCTCATCCAATTTCATAATTAAAATTTTATGGGTGAACAAGGGTAGAAGAGACACTGGATTTCATGCCAGCTTTGTCTCATAAATAGATGGAAGAGAAAATGATTTAAAAGATAGGATAAAGTTGGCTTTACGCAAAGAGCCTTGAACTCCACTAGCCAGATATGCATATAGGTACTAGAGTTTGCCATTATGAGTCCACAAGTGTCACTTGCCAGATCCATTCCAATGGTTCTGACCAATTTTTGGCTGTAACCTACGCATTGCAGGTAGTTCTGCCGAAGAGTAAGTAACGTTAGAGGTTTCGAGTCTGCAACCAACATGTTTGCCTGTGGCACATGAAGATGATGAGGCTCCATGCTATTTATGTTTTCCGCTGCTGAACTTTGTAAAATGCTAGCCTTCGGCTATGCAACTTGTAATGAACTATATTTCTGGATCTTCGATGTAATAGATATTTGACGCATTTGCATGATATTACATCTTGAACTGTGGTGCTAGCTATTCGATCCAGGGACTAGCACAGAACACAGGGACCTTGGCCTATTTAAAAGGCAAGGTCGCTACAGATGGTATTAGAGCATTGTGTTGCCTGTAGGTTCGAAACCCTAGGTTTGGATAGAAATAGGTTTTGACCTTAGGATGAAAATCTATTTTATTTAGTTTTCCTAAAAATAAAATATTTTCATCGATCTTTTCTTGTACTCGCCCCTACTATTCACCTCTCAAAGCTTCTTTCCTTATTTAAGATGATCCAATGTATGGATACAACTCCGGCTATAGAAGAAGAAAGGAAACAACGACAAGACAATTGGACTCTACACCAGCACCAATCATTACATAGTCTTCAATTGAATAAGATGCACTACATTGAAGACAGCTGAAGAGCTTGAAGAAGAAATATTCAAATTTAGACTTCATAGAACTCATGAAAACCTCAAGGAAGTTGAAGATGATTTTGAAGCACTCAAGAAGAAAATAGATGAGACCCCCACTTTAGTTACTCTGTTAGAACAACGATAACATGATAGTGTATTGATCATATCAGCTTAGATGATATGACAATACTAGGTTGTTTGTTTTTGTTTGAACCATGTTGCTTGATGTTTGCTAGATGTTGTTTGGAAGATGAATTGTCTTGATCTGTTGTGCATCCATGGGTAGGAATACGTCTCTTAGATCTTTCTATCTCCACTCATCCATGCAAAGACCAACCATATACCTCACCAATATGCCAACCAAAGTGACCTACCGCTTGGAGTGCGACGACTAATAGCCACCTCCATGCAAAGATGCACCAAGTGAGCCAACAACTCAAGCATAGTTTGGAAAGCCTATTACACCAAGGAGAAGGATCACAAAAGAAGATATAGCTTGTGAGCTAACATTGTGTAAGAGTTTACGCAAACCCAATAGTTTTGAAAGATCGATAGTTTAGCTCAGGTTGTCTTGCGGATTGGAAACTTTCTGTCAGACAAGTGAGGTTGACCGAGTGTTATCCTACGAGATTTATCAAACCAAGTACAAGGTAATGATTGGGTGCGAAATGGATTGGCCCCCATGGCGACTACCCATATCATTCGCTTTGCTATGAGGAATGGTAAATCTGAGTGACACACCGATAAGAGAGACGACGTTAATAAGCCTGATTAGTAGGAGGATAAATATTATAACCCTATTGTAGGCAAGTGTTGCCAAACCGTAAGATATATTGTGAGGATAAACCCCAGCCCTAGAGAAGAAGAAGCAATCTTGCAAATGGAAGTTTGGACCTACCATGAGAGTTCGTTAGAAATGGCGCCATGTTAGCATTGAAGAAATTCAACCGGGAGATAGAAACTTGCCGAAGACATTACATGGATGGATGACATGAAGATGTGAAATCCTCTCATCTTGGACTTCTGGTAGACCCAAAGAGTAAACGTTCTGTGTCTGAAGCAACTCAACATAGCATTTATGCTGGTGTGCAGTTTTACCATGAAGGACATAATATCTCAAGCCATCTTGAAGAGAACGGTATCCGAAATTACTTGAAGAGACATTCACCTTTTTGAACTGAATCTTATCATGCAAGTATCCCAAGGTATCATTTAAGGATGAAGGAATCACCAAATCCTGACGAGGAGCTGGTACGTGCTATATAACATGATTTAGGAAGACGAAGCACAACTTCAAGAGTAGAAGATATAGTTGATTGCAATGTGACGACAAGATTCACCAGTTAACCCAGCCCAAAGGCAAGAGTTCAAGTCTGCCCACAAAAGTTTCTTTTAAGGGTGGTAGCCCACCTAGTTGTCCAAAACCCGGATAACCGAACCCATTTTTCTTTCTAGCCTCTCCGAATCTCGCGGACGAGATTCCTTTTAAGGGTGGTAGTATGTAACATCCCAAAATTTTGGAATGTTACAAATCGCAAGAAAATAAAACTTTTTGACAAAGGAAGAAAACTTTTGAGAACTGTTTGACAGAATAATCCTAAACTATAAGAAAATCCAGAAGATAAAAAGGTATTATGACCTATTAAAAAGTATTTTGGGTTTATAAACATTTCAAACAAATTATTTGTTTCTATTTTACAGTTTGAAGTTAAAAATATTTACTTTGGGTAAATATAAACCCTAAAGGTATTTTTGGACTTCTTACCATACTGTTTTGTAAAAAGGTTTCCCAAATTAGTATCTTGAAATTAAAATTATATTTCTAAACTATATATCAAAATGATTACTTTTGATATTCTAGTTTTTATTTAAAATAACAGGGTATTAAAATAAAATCCTAAAACCTATATTGAAATCTGGCATAAAGCTGCCATATATGTCTATATGAATATTTTAATTATTTTGTTTTGAATTATAAAAGTACCCAAAAGGGTTAATTTATAACAAGGTTTCCAAAAAGTATGTTTTCATAATTTTTTGAAATCATTTTAAATCAAAACTAATTTTGAAAGAGAGTTCAAATAATAAAAACAGAAAAAATGAACCCAACTTGGGCCGGCCCAACAAGAAGAAAACCACCACAACCCATCCAGCCAAATCGACACGCTCGGACTGGTCGTCTTCCTCCTGCCTCCACATACGTTACAGCCATTGTTGTCTCTCTCTTCCCCCCCCCCCACCCCCTCCCCTCAATTATAGTGGCTATTTCTCTCCGTCTTCAAGAGCAAACTTGTTAGAAATTCAATGGGAATCTCATTCAGGGAAGTTATTCCTCACTTCCAAGTCTTAATCCTCCAGACCGATGTTGTGAACCGAATGCCATCAGTCGGCATTCGTCTCCCGATCTCCCTCCTCACACCATACCCAGATGAACCGAGCGCGTCACTTCGTGCCACTCTCCCTCCTCCCTCACTTTGGTTCTCAAACTTTCCCAAAAGGAAGCCTCTACAGCCCGTACCATCCATGCCAACAATCAGCCCCAAACCGAGTTCATCGTCAGATCTTGTCATCCACGGTGAGCATCTCGCCACTTCCTCGCACCACCAGACTTCCCTCATCAATACCTATCTCCAGGACATGGTGATGCACCATTTCATTGCCGTTGGTTGCGCCCCAACCGAAGCCCGAGCATCATCGCCGCCGTGGCCAAGATTCCAATGAGGTGAGCCTCCTCCAATCCCTGCGATGATGTCTTTCGTTATCTCTGTGTCCTTGCGCACCTTCTGAAACTTTTGGTTCATTTTCCCCGCAGCCAGTTCCCCGGGAACGAGCTCGACAATAGCACGCCGAAGCCGCCGTGATCCCACACGCTCCTCTCCGTCTTTCCCGGAAGCGTGACTTGCCGTCAAAACCTCCATGGTGCTTGCCTTACCGCACCACACAACATCGTCATCGTGCCAAGCCCAGGGAAGCGCCAGACGACCTCTTCATCCACGACCGAATCGCCGCCACCACGACGACCTTTTTCAGTGAACTTCCCCGGTGAGCCACTCTCCCTCTTTGTAGGACCATTGGATCTAGATTGTGTGGCCCTGTTATAACCACTTAAATAAATCATTATCATTCAACCAACATCTACCATATGTTAGATCTTTTCTTTTCCGTCCATTGTGGACAGAAATTGTATCCATCCTGCAAAAATCATATCTTTTGATCTGTTCATCCTAATTTAGTAAATAATATATCGTTGAAATCCTTAGAACATATAGAATATACTTCTGTCATTTGTTTCAAGTTTTGACAATGATATATTAATATTTTGAAATGAGAGATATTGAGTATTTTTGTCATAACTTAAATTCTATAATCTTTTCAATTGTTTCCTTTTGTAAATGGAATATATTGGAGTTCTATATCCAGTAGCACCCATGTTCAAATTGCTAGAACTCATTCACTAAAGATTTCTTCAAAATTTACAAAGTAGATCTTTCTATGCCATATATCATAATTTATCAACCCTATTTGTTTAATTCCTTTTTCCTATAAGCTTATTATCATAGGTGTCCGCCATTATCATAGATGCACTATCTCTCACAAATCAACTTCAGTCGATCCATTTTCTGGAAATCAAACCCTAAACCAAGTATTATTATTTTACCCCTAAGATAATCTTGTGGCCATGCACCCATCAATATCCCCAATATCATTCATGTCTACCCAATCTCATGCCATTTAATCTTATTGACTTAGCTTGGACTACTCGAAGTATAAATGAGTAATTTCAGTAATTCAATATATCATTAGTTCATACCCAAACCTATGTGTAACTTGTAATATTTTGATAAGTGTTGTCACATTCTATTTAATAGTATTGTAGTTGCATAATTTGGGACTTATGTAATTCTATTCACATGGGCCATTCTAAATTCTATCTATCTTTTGTGTAGCATGTCAATTCTTTCCGATATATCTAAATGACCCATTTGTTCCTAATTATTTGACTCGATGACTTTGTCATCCAACACCTCAAGACCATATCTTGCAAACCATCCTCAAGCCTTAATCCTTTTTGCCTAATGATCCGTAAGATAGAAAAGACTAAAATAAAAAGAATAACAAATCTTTCTAATTGTTTGCGTTGCTTATTATTTGCTATGAATGGTGTGTTTATGTGGTGTTATTTTTATCTTATAGTTTGTACGGAGAGCAATGTTTCATTTTAGAAAGGGCATGTGATCAACACCAACTTTCCAAGGCAAGTGACACTCCAGCATAAAAGTCCTACTATTTTACTATTTGCACTTTAGCTATTTCAGTAGTATGCATGATAGGAATATTACTATAATGCTATGCAAACCTGTTTAGTATACCACCCTATATTCCTGTTGGTCTAGGTACCCATTAACTTGGTAGATGTTAGAACTGCAATGCTAAAATGTTTTATGAAAGGATAAAAACACTACTAAGTTAATGAATTACCTGGGTGGCAATTGGTATTGCTTGGCTGACAGAGTTGAGTGTCTTCTCGGGGCCATTTCCATGGTTATACTCGAGATGTTCACTTGGGAACGGCTACCCAGGAACAAAGAGATTCGATGTCACTCCATGTTTTAGTTTTCTTTTAGTGCGGCCACTAGTCATATGGGCTCTGTCTTGATTTAGTAAGTTGAGTGGACCTGGCCGGATGAACAAGCAGATGTAGGTGGGTATTGTTCGGACATGTGTATGGGAAAGCTCTTCTGAAAAATCTCGTCTCGACTCTCTCCTTTCCTTTTCACTTAATGAGTGATTAGGAAGTTTGGGTTAGTTGAGTCTAGTGGGGAAAGTGCCAGAAACTCTCGAGAGTGTAAAACTAGGATCATAGCCGTGTCCCTGGTTACGGACAATTCTGAGCAGCTGGACAAGGATGTCGATGGAAAAATCTCCTCATTCCAATTTCATAATTAAAATTTGATGGGTGAACAAGGGTAGAAGAGACACTGGTTTTCATGCCAGCTTTGTCTCATAATTAGATGGAAGAGAAAATCATTTAAAAGATAGGATAAAGTTGGCTTTACGCAAAGAGCCTTGAACTCCACCAGCCAGATATGCATATAGGTACTTGATTTTGCCATTATGAGTCCACAAGTGTCACTTGCCAGATCCATTCCAATGGTTCTGACCAATTTCTGGCGGTAACCTACGCGTTGCAGGTTGTTGTGCCGAAGAGTAAGGAACGTTAGAGGTTTCGAGTCTGCAACCAACATGTCTTCCTATGGCACATGAAGATGATGAGGCTCCTTGCTATTTATGTTTTCCGCTGCTGAACTTTGTAAAATGCTAGCCTTCGGCTATGCAACTTGTAATGAACTATATTTCTGGATCTTCGATGTAATAGATATTTGACGCATTTGCATGATATTACATCTTGAACAGTGATGCTAGCTATTCGATCCAGGGACTAGCACAGAACACAGGGATCTTGGCCTATTTAAAAGGCAAGGTCGCTACACAAGAACTAGGGTCACACTAGGTCGAGCATTCAGCACGATAAACATGGAAGAATCTATGGCTAAGGCATAGATGATGGCACACATCCTTTTCATTAGTTATCGCTGGCATGCCGAGATAAACTCAATATTTTTCCTAGTCACACAAGCAAGAACTCCTTTTTCGCTTGGTCCATTCTGAACACCTTCAGAATCTATTCTAGGAAAATATTGCGACCTAATGTTATTAGGCTTCTTGACCTATATACACTATTGATCGAATGCCTAATACTCTTAACTTCATTCATAGAGAATTTGTTCACTCAAATAATCATTTATACTTTACTAGAGGATCAGTATCATTCACAATATGTCACCACATATTAAAACCATGAATGATACCTAGCTCCCACTCAAATATGCCATCCGCATATAAGATGAGGGAATTTTCCTTAGCTCCCACTCAAATATGCCATTCACATATGAGTTCAAAAAGCTACTTAACTCCCACTCACTTTCTTGTAAATACAAGTCTCTTCAACCATTTTGGACATCTCCAAAATCCTTTTGATCACACTATCAAATTGAATATTCCAGTTCTGATATGCTTTCTTCAGCCCATGAATGGACAGTTGAAGTTTGCATAGATGTCTAGCATCCTTTAGGAAAAACCTACTTGTTGTACAACTACAACTCTTCCTTAATGTTGCCATTAGGAAGCACGGTTTCTTCCATCTATCAATTTCCCAACTTGAAATTGTAGTAGTTGCTAAGACAATCCTAAATAGACTTAGGTTTCGCCACCTGAGACAGAATCTAGTTGTGGTCAACTCTTTGAATTTGTCGAAACCGTTTCGTGACAAATCGAACTTTATAGAACGTCTGCCATTCCGTTAACGTCTATTTTATAGTATCATTTGCTCTTCGACGACATGCAGGCCATCCAGAAGATTTTCCCAAGTCACCACTTGGCAAACATACATGGGTTCTATCTCGGATTATGTATGGCTCATAGCATTTCTCGGACTTGGGTCCACCATCGCTTCTTTGTAGTCCGTAGGTTTGTCATGTTTCACCAACATGACGATCATAACAAGATTTGCCGAAACGCATTCTTGTACACCTACGATCTTAGTATGAGCTTAGATCAGAGCTTCATGATCATTATCATTAGCTTCTTCCAGAGGACGGTTCCGAAACAACTTCCGTTGCGCCACTCCGATGTCCGGAAGGGAAGTTCATTAACTTCGTCTTGCTCTACTTTTTCTCTCATTTATACCCCTGTCAAGATACAACTTCTTGAGTAAGGTACGATCCAGTAATAAATTGCCTTTGTCGTGAAAGATGTATCCATTCAAATACTTGGATACTCTACAAAGATAAATCTATCCGCTTTAGGTTCGAACTTCTCGAAACACTAAATTTCAGAAACGACAATCTAGGCCAAAAGCCATGCCACAACTCATATGGTATTGTCTCCACGGATTTAGAAGGTTTCCCTAAAGTGAATGTTTTGATTCTAACACATAACTCAAATGATAACAATAATTTGATACGAGATATTATTTATCATACACTATCAAAATAGAGTATGACTACGATGTGCAAACACACCATAGCACTGCGGTGTTCCATGCGGCGTAATTCGTGAAACTCTTTTCACAAGTATTCCAATGATATGCCAAAGAGCCATAACTCAAATCCTTTTCTCCTTGATCTGTATCGCGAGAGATTGATTTTCTTGTTAAGTTTATTTTCTACTTCACTCTGAATTTGTTTGGACTCATCAAACTTTTCATACTAGCATTTCATTAAGTGGATATATACATATCAACTTAAATCATTGGTGAAGTTTACAAAATAATGATTCCAAAATTCGTTGATGTACTCATTGATTCCACACATATCAACATGTATGATTATAAACAAGTTAAATGCCCGCTTCCTCAAACCGAAGACGGAGTCTTTAGTTATCTTCATCCATGAAGGACGGTTTGCATGTGTCACAAGATCAAAATCTAAAGACTCGGAGATCCACCAGAATGGAGTGTCCTCATGCATATAACATTGACATGACTTCAAACGATAGTGCCACACAAATGCGGTGTCATTACTAAGCTTATATCCTTTGACATTAATATTATGAATGCAGGATCTACCACCATCTAGATAAGAACAATCCATTTATAATCAATGTGTGACCATTAAAGATATTACTCATAAACATAGAACAATGACTTGTCACTAACATATATGAATAATCGTCTCACCAGAGGCAAGACACAACTATAATGATCAAGCTAACAAGTGATTATAAAATAACTTATCAAATGGTAGATGTAGAGGGAAATTGTCGATGGCCACCAACATATTGTTTGCCATCACCGTCGCACATTGTCCCATCATCCTTTCAAGCAACTCAAGCAGAAAATCGTTTTTCATAAAACATGACCAGTGTCATAACTCAGTCATTGCTGTGAGAACTTGCTTAGGTAAAACATCCATAATGCGCATATCAAATATACCATCATCATTGATGACTTCCCGGTGATCTGCTTCATCTCCTTGGTTTTTCCAATAAAATCAAGGATTCATGAAGGTGAACAATTTCCCTTTCATGACATAGTCTATGACAATCTATTTGCAGTTGAGGTGGGCAACACGTGCAACACCTCATCACGAGCAAAGATGTATGTCATCCAGTAATCGAGATGAGCGTGATATTCCAGTGTCATCAAGCATGACTGCCACACGCTCATTTAATGCTGACAAACCTCATCAACCTAAATTGCAGTGCATACAATGCATCGAGTTCAGCGAACATTTTGAATGATCGTGATCTATCAACGCGCACTCACAAGGGAGAGATCATAGCATACTGGACTATGATGGAATTATCCGTACGAACTTGATAATCCAAATTATCTCTTTGTCATCAGAATCTCCGGCTTTATCTCTTAACGGGTTATGTATCATATAGAGCTGAAAGTTGGAAACAAGGAGTATCCTCAAGCTAGAGTATAAAACTATGAAGTTGGACCCACCTTTTAAGTTTCTCAATCGTAGGATTGTGTCTCAGTTTAAAGAGGGCTAAGGGGCAGCCGCTGGCCCCTTAGGAGGGCTAACGAACAGGTTATTATCTACATAGATTTTTGCAAAATAATTTAGACTATGTTCATAATAGGAGTTCATGTATATATAACTATGAGAACTCCCACTAAAAAAAATACATCCCTCATCGTCCTTTTAGTGATCACATGATCCCCATCCACCATACTACCCCCGATCGTCACGGTCGATAGCATAGCTTCAGAGGTAGACCTCTCCATGTCAATCACATCTCCATGTCAATCACATCTCCATGTGACTCATGCTCGACCTTTTGGTCTCTTGTGTTCCAAGGCCATGTCTGTACATGCTAGGCTCACCAATCTAACCTTAGTATATTGAAGTGCATACATGGCTTACACCCATCGTATGCGAACGCAGATATGTTTGACACCCGATCATCACAGCCTGCCTCCATAACGGCGAACTTTCTTTGTGGTGCATACTAAGGAAGAACACGACATTGGTATTACTTTTGAGGGATCACCTATATTGTTATCGCCGTATATAAATAATACACACAATATAGGTAGCACACAACATCTATTAACATCTAATGTAATATGTGTGTGTGACATGATATGGTCTCCGCGCCATGATCTCCATCGAGCGCTCCGGCGCCGCACCGGGTCACTGTGCCTCCACGCCAACAATTAAATATTTCTCTACATACTTACCGTCACCATATCATATCACTCGCCCCTGCAAAATAAAGTTAGACGCCTCTACTTTATCTTTTGCAATTTTTACGTGGCTGAGGGACTTTCGCAAAAAGAACCGCCTTCTAACTTACGAACCTGCAACCACAACACCGATAAAATAATTGTCTCTATTACACCCCTTTCGGGGCCCTCCGTTGAAAATGCCATACTACCAGTGCTAGAGAGACAGACACCCGCCAGCCGCATATATGGTGCAAGCCATATGTCAAGTGTGGAACCAGTATCGCGTAAGAGTACGCGTAAGGTCGGTCCGGGCCGCTTCATCAAGCAATTCAATAGTATGAACAAATGTACGTGAGAGGGTAACAATTATATGATCGAGTGTCCACATATTTCTATGTGTCTAATACCACTGAAGGGGTTCCGCAGCAGAAAACAAATTTTTTCCTAACAACGCGAACCACAAACTAGCCAAGATCTATTACTATGCAGATATAAAGTAACAGAGGGAATTGGTATTCATACCCTTGAAGACCGTAAGCGTCGACGATCAACCGATCTGTGTCAACACATGATGAAAATGTATGACAACGCCGACCGCGAGGTCGTGTAGTCGTACCGGCGATGAGTGCTGCAAGTGCAGCACATCCGTAGTTCTACACACGTCCGATGTAGACGACGTTCCCCCGGCTCCGGCCCAGCGGCAACAGCGGAAGAAGAGCAGATAGACCGAAGCAACAATATCACGGTGGTGGTATTTGGTGGAGAAACCCCTCTATCATATCCAGATCCAATATTCTGGAACCACACGTGAGAGAGAGAGAGGAAATTAGATGCCTTTGTTAGGAGGGGTGTGTGGCACCTCCTTCTGACACAAGTCGCCAGAGAGGCGGTCGCCCCGTGCGCCAGCCCAGGATATCTGGCCGCACGTCGCGACAGTGCAACATAGTGGTAATCATTACACAATCAGGCACAAGAAGTGCTACAAAAGGTTTACAAGGCCATCAAGGCATGACAAAATATCAAGCCAAGCATGGCTCAGGACAGAGTTTAACTGGCAGCGGAAGACGGCTATGGCAACGGCTTGGAGCGGCTCCACTCCACAGGCATCTGGCTGGGCTACTGATCCTAGCACGCTCTTGCTCCAAATCCTCGCTAAGGTAGAAGATGGATCCTCGCCAAAATCTGGCCACAATCACAAGGCCCGTGAGTACATTATTATGCACTCAGCAAGTATTTCCCCTCACTACAAACAATCCAACAATCATGCAGCAAGATATACATTTGAAATAAATTCTACACATGGCAAGAGTCTACTCTAGGTACATGGCATAAAAGTAGCATGGCATCACAAGCAAAACATGGCATAAGCAAACAATGGGGTATTACCAGTGTAGAGTCCAAGCCAGGTGGGGTTGGATCATGCACCGGCAATCATACAACGAGCTTACCTATGACGAGTAGACGAGTGTGCCAGTTGGTACCAAACAATACACAACAGCACCTGTGGTCACTGCCAGGCCCACTAGCCTCATCTTTCCACTCCGGGCATGCACGGTTGATGTTGGCTCAGGCCTAACTATAGGCTTCCAACGATCACCCCGCCATCCCATAACACGGTTTACTATCAACATCTCAATACAATATTCCCTGCATCATCTTATTTGTTCATTTAGTGTAATCAGGTCGTTCATTAATTCTTTCAGACAAGCCTTAATTTTAACCTCCGGACACGACAAAGACACACAGTGTGACTGACACTGAACTGTTGTTCCATATCCCAGGAACAGGGCTAGCTGGCTAGGTTGAGTCTCTCGAGAGTTTGCTTTACCACCTATCAGAATGCACCCCACTCAGCCGACGCTCCAGGTTTCTCACGCCCAAAGTCGTACCAAGCAAAATACATTCTCGTGACGGTCCACTTGCTAAGACACTCTCCTGCACCACCCTATACGCATGGTACAACGGGCAAGTAAATCCGGCACATCCCCCGGCACTACCGGGTATGCCTAGCTCCGGACTCCTTATCGCAGTCGAACCCGTGCCTGTCGACCTCTCCCCTCGGACAGCACAACCGAACGACTGCGCCCAACGGATGGCACAAAAGGGGCTCAACAACCTACTAGGTCACGGTTTCCATGGGACAACGGTGGTATCGCGTTCAAGGGTTCAGATTAGTGGCACTATGAATGGACCTCATCGTTGTTTGGAGGGGTGTTTCATTTAATCAAGTTTCAGCATTCACATGTATAAGCAACAAAAGATTAATCCAACACTATAACCACAATAACATAATAATACCTCATCAAACAATCAAAACATTAGCAACACAATATATCAAGCAATAGATAGTTTGCATCAACCGGGCGACTGTGGCGGAGATGCCTCCGACCGGTGCCAGCCTCAGGTTGATAAAAGAACATAAAACAAAATAACAAAATCAACCGGGCGAGGGCGGAGATGTCTCCGGCCAGTAGCAGCCACGGGTCGAGTAGGGAAAATAAAAAAGAACACAAGTGGTTAGCGTCAACCGGGTGACTATCGTGGCGAGTCCGCCAACAAGCGTCATCACAGATCAACTGGTTGATTAGCGCCGACCGGGTGACCATCGTGGCGAGTCCGCCAACAAGCGTCATCACAGGTCAACTACAAATTATAACATAGTGTTTCGGACAGATGACGGTGGCGGTTCCTCCAGCCGGTGTCATCATAGATCAATCACAAAGTGGGTGAGGTATGTAACCTCCAAACAATGAACCGAAAAGCATTCATAAGAAAGAAAGCATCCATTCCACTCGAGGGTTATCTCGACGTGGTGTCAGCAATCTTGGCAAAAAGAACCAAATGAAAAGTCAGCTCCCAAGCGTCGCAGTCCGGGTGGTCTATGCCAACCATATTTGACGGAGGGACAAGAAGAAAATAACTCTTTTGGCAAATGCCCCAACTCCGAGGATCACGGGCCGACATTTGTCCGCACCTAGCCTCGGCGTTGAAGAAGAAGCAAACAATCAACGCATGTTTTTGTTATTTAGTTGTCAAAGCCACGCAAGTGCGAGGTGCACAGAGAACTCATACATCAATCTAATGCATACACGGATGAAGAATAAAACATGGCAGGAGTAATACTATCAGTCCCATATTAAACAAGAACAATAAACAGCCAGGCATAAATAAACAGACAACATATAATACTGGGCAAGACAATAAGCAAACATCAAACGATATTGCGGGACGGCTCATAGCAAGGGGTTGGCTTGCCTTCGAAGACGGGGTCCTCCGGGTTTGGAATGGTCGAGGTGATTCCGCGGCGTAGGGCAGCGATAGCCCCGTTCCACGGACTCCGGAATGCGCTCACACAAGGGCACCCAATAAAACTAATCTTGGAATGAGATGAAACCATTACCACTGGTTAGAGCTCGTCGAGATATAAATTTGGAAATTTGAATCACCAAAAACGGACTTACGGTTCAAAAGATATTGCCGTTTGAAATCTGCCAGCCGGGAAAAGAGGAAAAACAGATCCGCGGGAAAAAAACAGCACGGGCCGCACATGGGCCGCGGCTGCGCGCTGTGCGTGCGCTGCACCCAGCTGGGCCACGAGCGGGCCGTGACTGCTGCGCTGCTGCTTGCTGGTCTGGGCCAAGGAAACGGTTCGCTCCCGGGGAGGAAAAAAAGAGGAAGAGCTGGGATCGATCGACCATCTTCTTTCACTGCTGCGGTGCTGCCCACGTACTGGAACGCACGAGGCCGGCCGGGGATGGCCAGAGAGGACGCAGGGAGGGTGGCCGGCGGCGAGGATGGGCACGTCGCGGCTCACCGCGCCCAGGGGAGGCGGTTCCGACGGCGGGGACGCCTCCGGCGCGTTGCCCGCGAGCTCGGCCGTGCGGCCGTGCGGCCACGTCGGGAGCTCGGGAGGCCGACGGCGCCGACCATGGGGAGGCCCAGGGACCGAGGGGACGGCGGAAAGGGATCCTCCGTGCTGCACCGCACCCGACGGTGATGCTTCCTTCGGCAGAGTGGGGGTCGGGGAGCTTGCTACTCAAACCTCTAGGGTTTCGGTTGGGGGAGGCTAACCGAGCTCCCACGAGCTCGTTTCTTCGTGAGCTCGAGTGAGATGGTCTGGGGAGGGAGGAGTGAGGGCTGTGAGTGCAATGGAGGCCGCAGGGGGGCTTCTTATAGCCGGGAGAGAGGGGGAGGTTGGTGCTTGGCAGCTCGGCCATCAATGGCTTGATGAGCTCATTGCTTACGTCCACGTCACCTACAGGGAAGAAAGGGATGAGGACGATGAGCTGGAGGTACAGGAGAGCACGAGGAAGACACTGGTGCAGGTTTAGGCACCGACCACACTCTGAAGTAGGCTAGGTTAAGCAAAGCAAGTCAGATCCCACCCTGCTCACAAGGTGCTCGACGAAAAGCCCGAACGAACTTTTTGACGTAAATAAATTCCAGAAAAATTCCAGAGGTTAGGTTTGGATGTGAGGAGATGGTTTCTGAACTTTGAGATCAAATGGTTGCCTCCAAATATGGTCTTGGGTAAATGTCCGAAAAGGATCATAAGGAGAGGATCATTGCCATTAGGGCTTTAACCCGGGGTTTCAGCTTTTAAGTGGATGGCTAAAGACCACGTGGGAGTACCAGAGGATAAGGTGATGGTCTATCATCCTTCATGCAGAAATATCTTGCACAAAAGGTAGGTTGGCAAGGTTCCAAATGTGGGTGAAAACTTAATGCCATGGTATATATGGTATACCAAACAAATGAGGTGGAGGGATTTTATTGGAGGGAATAAATATGCCCCTTAAATGGCTTGGGTTGGTATTTATCCCATGTGCTCAAATTCCCATGAGTTTGGTTTATCCAAAAGGTTGTCATGCATAAGAAATATCTCGTGGCTATTTTGGAATAACTATGGGTGATGGATAAAGGCATAATGATTATATCGTGTATAGGAGTACATGTTAGGAAATAATTCCTTGACCAAGACAAGCACTGAAATATTTATCCGGGGTTTCGGAAATATTGCATATGCAATAATTTTGTTTCGGGAGATTAATAAGTGGAGGAGACAGTCTTTGAATATTTGTGGTATCTCCCAAGCTCGGAAAAGATGGTTCATGTGGTAGGTGGAATATCAGGATTTAAAGATCCCAATGTTTAGGCCAAGAGGTTTTTAGGAAAAACCTTAACAGAAGTTTTCCGGAGTGGCAAGGAATCACCGGGGATTTTCTGGAATTATTTAAGAGAAAAGAACACGAGGGCATCATCTAGCGCCAGAGGGCAAAAATAAATTTTGAGATACGAGGGAAAAGTTTTCCGGGTGTGAGAAAACACCACAAAAAATTAGGGACGAATTTTGGGGTGTGACAGACCTTCCCCCCTTAAAAAGAATCTCGTCCTCGAGATTCGGGGAGTTATACAAGATAAATCTTGAACGATCCATTTATCCCACTTAGAAAAACTTTTTTTTTTTTTACAAATTACTAGGGGTTAACCTTCAGAGGGAACACCACTCAATCAGATCTCTATTAAAACATATATTTTTAAAGGTATGATATTTCTACCATACCCAATGCAATTAAAAGATGGCATGGCAGGGGCTCACGCAACT
The DNA here is from genome assembly GCA_012064385.1 of Puccinellia tenuiflora. Lineage (NCBI taxonomy): Eukaryota > Viridiplantae > Streptophyta > Magnoliopsida > Poales > Poaceae > Puccinellia > Puccinellia tenuiflora. Next base: position 454,231 of record QRDG01002441.1, on the reverse strand, counting down.
CAATCAACATAGGATCTACTAGCACATTTATTAAAATTAAATCTAAAGTTTTGCTCACCAAACACAAACCTGGCAAGATCAAACAAGATCTACAACCAAACTATCAGCGAACAAATGAAGATTCATCTTGGACAAATAATTAACTCAAGTTTGGGAACACAACGGTTTACGGTTTTTATTTTAGAAAAGCTGTATATTCACTTTCATGCATACACAGGTTTTGAAAAATAACAGGGTTTCTTTTAAAAGGAAATACGTGTGCCACCGATAATCTGGTTCACAGACACTGTGAGATAGGGTTATTTCAAAAATCATTTGCAGTGGTATGGCATAATCATTTCAACCATACCGGTTAACAAGAGAACAAGAACACCAAGTTTTATTACGAGCTGATTCTACATCAACCAGAAAGCATATACCCAACCTTACATTACAAGCCAACAAAAGAAAAGCAAACAACCTCACTGATTCTCACCTACCACATACACGCGCCACTCAGGCGAACTAAACATGGGTTCTACTCCGCGTGGCGGCCTCTGGTAGTCGGTGGAGCGCGGCCGAGACGAAGAGTGGTGTCCACATCTCCATCTCCCGCGGGGTGGGGAATTGCAGGCACGCCTTCGAGGATTATACCTCCTGCTTGGAGGTACTGCTGGGCTGGGGCTGGTGCTTGTGTCCCAGAGGCATCAAGACTGGATCCCGGGAAATCACCTGGGAACGGGAGTCCTGTACTCTGAGCTGGCCCAAGGTCGAGGTTAGGTAGGTTCCCTGCTCGACGCAGTTGCATGCGGGCACGACCAAGGTTGCGCCTTGTGGTGAAGAGTTCATCCCTCAGAGAATGGCAAAACTTTGTCATTGCAGCCCCGTAAGTGACCAGGGTAATAACGGCAGGGTCGACCTCTTCCCTAACGGAAGTTTGGACAGCCTCCGCACCAGACTGGGGTCTAGCTGGGAGAAGGTGGAAAGCTCGACTTTTCGCCATTGCTGGTTCAGAGTACCGCATGCGGACGAGACCTTCCCAGGCTGCTACCTGGATGGCTTGAGGAAGAGTGGGCATGGTCCAACCTTGGATCAAGTAAGGCTGGCTTGTCCCCAACGGACACGAGCCGATATGCACGTCTGCTCGAAATTCACTTCTGGCAGGCGAGAGTGAGTTCTCGAACACCACATATCGAGGGCGAGCAGGCCTACCAAGGAGAACACAGACGGCCTTCCAAAGCATCAGTGGAAATCCGCCATGATCCTCGGCAGTGGTTTCCAGGACGGCCTTGGGGTTCGCCATCGGATTATTTGTCTCTAGGTGTAGGATGAGGTAAGAACGCTGGATTCCTTTGTGGGACCCGGCTTCAAGAGGTCTGGGTTGCTAAGGATAGCAGGCGAGGGTGGGGGATAAACGGCAGGTAGGGCTGGGTCTCATATACTGGGTTGTGTCGGCTCCTTCTCTTGGAAGAAACCGGCTCGTCTTGTTGGGGAAGATTGGGACAGGTCCTACTGCACCATACTGTTGACCGACACGAGCCATGCCGGTTAGGCGAAGATGGGTTAAATCCATCGGGCTCATTGTCGGGCAAAAGTAGGGCGGGGTTTTCCATGCTAGGGTAGTCTACAGCCAGCCTGGTGCTCTGATACCATGCTCTGTGGCACCCCCTTCTGACACAAGTCGCCAGAGAGGCGGTCGCCCCGTGCGCCAGCCCAGGATATCTGGCCGCACGTCGCGACAGTGCAACATAGTGGTAATCATTACACAATCAGGCACAAGAAGTGCTACAAAAGGTTTACAAGGCCATCAAGGCATGACAAAATATCAAGCCAAGCATGGCTCAGGACAGAGTTTAACTGGCAGCGGAAGACGGCTATGGCAACGGCTTGGAGCGGCTCCACTCCACAGGCATCTGGCTGGGCTACTGATCCTAGCACGCTCTTGCTCCAAATCCTCGCTAAGGTAGAAGATGGATCCTCGCCAAAATCTGGCCACAATCACAAGGCCCGTGAGTACATTATTATGCACTCAGCAAGTATTTCCCCTCACTACAAACAATCCAACAATCATGCAGCAAGATATACATTTGAAATAAATTCTACACATGGCAAGAGTCTACTCTAGGTACATGGCATAAAAGTAGCATGGCATCACAAGCAAAACATGGCATAAGCAAACAATGGGGTATTACCAGTGTAGAGTCCAAGCCAGGTGGGGTTGGATCATGCACCGGCAATCATACAACGAGCTTACCTATGACGAGTAGACGAGTGTGCCAGTTGGTACCAAACAATACACAACAGCACCTGTGGTCACTGCCAGGCCCACTAGCCTCATCTTTCCACTCCGGGCATGCACGGTTGATGTTGGCTCAGGCCTAACTATAGGCTTCCAACGATCACCCCGCCATCCCATAACACGGTTTACTATCAACATCTCAATACAATATTCCCTGCATCATCTTATTTGTTCATTTAGTGTAATCAGGTCGTTCATTAATTCTTTCAGACAAGCCTTAATTTTAACCTCCGGACACGACAAAGACACACAGTGTGACTGACACTGAACTGTTGTTCCATATCCCAGGAACAGGGCTAGCTGGCTAGGTTGAGTCTCTCGAGAGTTTGCTTTACCACCTATCAGAATGCACCCCACTCAGCCGACGCTCCAGGTTTCTCACGCCCAAAGTCGTACCAAGCAAAATACATTCTCGTGACGGTCCACTTGCTAAGACACTCTCCTGCACCACCCTATACGCATGGTACAACGGGCAAGTAAATCCGGCACATCCCCCGGCACTACCGGGTATGCCTAGCTCCGGACTCCTTATCGCAGTCGAACCCGTGCCTGTCGACCTCTCCCCTCGGACAGCACAACCGAACGACTGCGCCCAACGGATGCACAAAAGGGGCTCAACAACCTACTAGGTCACGGTTTCCATGGGACAACGGTGGTATCGCGTTCAAGGGTTCAGATTAGTGGCACTATGAATGGACCTCATCGTTGTTTGGAGGGGTGTTTCATTTAATCAAGTTTCAGCATTCACATGTATAAGCAACAAAAGATTAATCCAACACTATAACCACAATAACATAATAATACCTCATCAAACAATCAAAACATTAGCAACACAATATATCAAGCAATAGATAGTTTGCATCAACCGGGCGACTGTGGCGGAGATGCCTCCGACCGGTGCCAGCCTCAGGTTGATAAAAGAACATAAAACAAAATAACAAAATCAACCGGGCGAGGGCGGAGATGTCTCCGGCCAGTAGCAGCCACGGGTCGAGTAGGGAAAATAAAAAAGAACACAAGTGGTTAGCGTCAACCGGGTGACTATCGTGGCGAGTCCGCCAACAAGCGTCATCACAGATCAACTGGTTGATTAGCGCCGACCGGGTGACCATCGTGGCGAGTCCGCCAACAAGCGTCATCACAGGTCAACTACAAATTATAACATAGTGTTTCGGACAGATGACGGTGGCGGTTCCTCCAGCCGGTGTCATCATAGATCAATCACAAAGTGGGTGAGGTATGTAACCTCCAAACAATGAACCGAAAAGCATTCATAAGAAAGAAAGCATCCATTCCACTCGAGGGTTATCTCGACGTGGTGTCAGCAATCTTGGCAAAAAGAACCAAATGAAAAGTCAGCTCCCAAGCGTCGCAGTCCGGGTGGTCTATGCCAACCATATTTGACGGAGGGACAAGAAGCAAATAACTCTTTTGGCAAATGCCCCAACTCCGAGGATCACGGGCCGACATTTGTCCGCACCTAGCCTCGGCGTTGAAGAAGAAGCAAACAATCAACGCATGTTTTTGTTATTTAGTTGTCAAAGCCACGCAAGTGCGAGGCGCACAGAGAACTCATACATCAATCTAATGCATACACGGATGAAGAATAAAACATGGCAGGAGTAATACTATCAGTCCCATATTAAACAAGAACAATAAACAGCCAGGCATAAATAAACAGACAACATATAATACTGGGCAAGACAATAAGCAAACAGCAAACGATATTGCGGGACGGCTCATAGCAAGGGGTTGGCTTGCCTTCGAAGACGGGGTCCTCCGGGTTTGGAATGGTCGAGGTGATTCCGCGGCGTAGGGCAGCGATAGCCCGTTCCACGGACTCCGGAATGCGCTCACACAAGGGCACCCAATAAAACTAATCTTGGAATGAGATGAAACCATTACCACTGGTTAGAGCTCGTCGAGATATAAATTTGGAAATTTGAATCACCGAAAACGGACTTACGGTTCAAAAGATATTGCCGTTTGAAATCTGCCAGCCGGGAAAAGAGGAAAAACAGATCCGCGGGAAAAAAAAACAGCACGGGCCGCACATGGGCCGCGGCTGCGCGCTGTGCGTGCGCTGCACCAGCTGGGCCACGAGCGGGCCGTGACTGCTGCGCTGCTGCTTGCTGGTCTGGGCCAAGGAAACGGTTCGCTCCCGGGGAGGAAAAAAAGAGGAAGAGCTGGGATCGATCGACCATCTTCTTTCACTGCTGCGGTGCTGCCCACGTACTGGAACGCGCGAGGCCGGCCGGGGATGGCCAGAGAGGACGCAGGGAGGGTGGCCGGCGGCGAGGATGGGCACGTCGCGGCTCACCGCGCCCAGGGGAGGCGGTTCCGACGGCGGGGACGCCTCCGGCGCGTTGCCCGCGAGCTCGGCCGTGTGGCCGTGCGGCCACGTCGGGAGCTCGGGAGGCCGACGGCACCGACCATGGGGAGGCCCGGGGACCGAGGGGACGGCGGAAAGGGATCCTCCGTGCTGCACCGCACCCGACGGTGATGCTTCCTTCGGCAGAGTGGGGGTCGGGGAGCTTGCTACTCAAACCTCTAGGGTTTTCGGTTGTGGGAGGCTAACCGAGCTCCCACGAGCTCGTTTTCTTCATGAGCTCGAGTGAGATGGTCTGGGGAGGGAGGAGTGAGGGCTGTGAGTGCAATGGAGGCCGCAGGGGGGCTTCTTATAGCCGGGAGAGAGGGGGAGGTTGGTGCTTGGCAGCTCGGCCATCAATGGCTTGATGAGCTCATTGCTTACGTCCACGTCACCTACAGGGAAGAAAGGGATGAGGACGATGAGCTGGAGGTACAGGAGAGCACGAGGAAGACACTGGTGCAGGTTTAGGCACCGACCACACTCTGAAGTAGGCTAGGTTAAGCAAAGCAAGTCAGATCCCACCCTGCTCACAAGGTGCTCGACGAAAAGCCCGAACGAACTTTTTGACGTAAATAAATTCCAGAAAAATTCCAGAGGTTAGGTTTGGATGTGAGGAGATGGTTTCTGAACTTTGAGATCAAATGGTTGCCTCCAAATATGGTCTTGGGTAAATGTCCGAAAAGGATCATAAGGAGAGGATCATTGCCATTAGGGCTTTAACCCGGGGTTTCAGCTTTTAAGTGGATGGCTAAAGACCACGTGGGAGTACCAGAGGATAAGGTGATGGTCTATCATCCTTCATGCAGAAATATCTTGCACAAAAGGTAGGTTGGCAAGGTTCCAAATGTGGGTGAAAACTTAATGCCATGGTATATATGGTATACCAAACAAATGAGGTGGAGGGATTTTATTGGAGGGAATAATATACCCCTTAAATGGCTTGGGTTGGTATTTATCCCATGTGCTCAAATTCCCATGAGTTTGGTTTATCCAAAAGGTTGTCATGCATAAGAAATATCTTGTGGCTATTTTGGAATAACTATGGGTGATGGATAAAGGCATAATGATTATATCGTGTATAGGAGTACATGTTAGGAAATAATTCCTTGACCAAGACAAGCACTGAAATATTTATCCGGGGTTTCGGAAATATTGCATATGCAATAATTTTGTTTCGGGAGATTAATAAGTGGAGGAGACAGTCTTTGAATATTTGTGGTATCTCCCAAGCTCGGAAAAGATGGTTCATGTGGTAGGTGGAATATCAGGATTTAAAGATCCAATGTTTAGGCCAAGAGGTTTTTAGGAAAAACCTTAACAGAAGTTTTCCGGAGTGGCAAGGAATACCGGGGATTTTCTGGAATTATTTAAGAGAAAAGAACACGAGGGCATCATCTAGCGCCAGAGGGCAAAATAAATTTTGAGATACGAGGGAAAAGTTTTCCGGGTGTGAGAAAACACCACAAAAATTAGGGACGAAATTTTGGGGTGTGACAGACCTTCCCCCCTTAAAAAGAATCTCGTCCTCGAGATTCGGGAGTTATACAAGATAAATCTCGAACGATCCATAAACCCCACTTAGAAAAACTTTTTTTTTTCTACAAATTACTAGGGGTTAACATTCAGAGGGAACACCACTCAATCAGATCTCTATTAAAACATATATTTTTAAAGGTATGATATTTCTACCATACCCAATGCAATTAAAAGATGGCATGGCAGGGGCTCACTCAATCAATCAACATAGGATCTACTAGCAGGTTTGTAAAACTTAAATCTAAAGTTTTGCTCAAGCCATAAACATGGCAAGATCAAACAAGATCTACAACCAAACTATCAATCAACCACCAAAGATTTACCTTGGGCAAATCCTTAGCTCAAGCTCGGGAGCACAATGGTTTACGGTTTTATTTTAGAAAAGTTGTATATCCATTTTCATGTATACACAGGTTTTGAAAAAAATATAACAAGGTTTCTTTTCAAAAGAAAACATCTGTGCCACTAATAGTTGGCTCACAGACACCGTGGGATAGGGCTATTCCAAAAATCCCTTGCAGTGGTATGGCATAATCATTTCAACCATACTGAATAAGCTAGCACAATCAAACAATCATTAAAATAACATAGCAAAGTTTTCTCCACTTGTATGCGACATACAGAACATCCAAGTGATGAACCATGTATAACAACAAGCAGGTGATTTTTCCAACCTACACACAAGTCAGCAATAAGCAGGCGGGTACCGTGGAGTACGGTATGAAATACTTCCACTTAATGGTTAACTTGTGCAACGCACGCAAAAATACTTTTCTTACTTGAAATAGTCCCAATCCAAGTTGTATTAATTTTACAAGCGGGTATATGCGTCTGGGTTCACATATACCACTTCCGTTTTTATGTGATCTGCCATTTCTTCAAAACTTTTCAACTGAAAAAAAAAGGACATGATATTCCGTCACACGTCAACCAAGTGGTTAACAAGGGAATCAGAACACCAAGTTTTATTACGAGCTGATTCCACATCAACCAGAAAGCATACACCCAACCAAGCCAACAAAAGAAAAGCAAACAACCTCACTGATTCTCACCTACCACATACACGCGCCACTCAGGCGAACTAAACATGGGTTCTACTCCGTGTGGCGGCCTCTGGTAGTCGGTGGAGCGCGGCCGAGACGGAGAGTGGTGTCCACATCTCCATCTCCCGCGGGGTCGGAGGACACAGGAACACCTTCGAGGATCGGAACCTGCTCTGGGACTCGTCGGGATGGGCCGGGATCTGGAAGTGGAGGTCTGCTACTTCGAGTTTGCCTGTGGGAGAGAGTGGGTGTGCCTCCCCTAGGTATTGGTGTAGGCGGGCACGGCTGAGGTTCCTCCTTGTAGACTCGAGCTCCTCCAGCAAGAGGTTGTTAAGGTTTGTCATTGCGATGGAGTAAGCGACTTGGCTGATTAGTGCTGGGTCGGACTCTTCCGAGACGTCAGCTTGTACCATCTCCCCACGGGCTGGGGTCTGGCCGGAATGTAGTAGAACTCTCGAGTTTCAGCTAGCAGGGGTTCGGAGGATCGAAGACGGACGAGGCCTTCCCAGGCTGCTACCTGGATGGCTAGCCCCAGTAGGCATACGACCTCCTTGGATTAAGTAGGGCTGATTTGTGCCCCGGGGACACGGGCTGATCCTCACATTGGCCCGGAATCCATTCCGGCCGACGAGAGTGAGCTCTGGAACACCACGTACACGGGGTGAATGGAGCTACCAAGGATATGGTTGACGGCCCTCCAGAGAAGCAATCGAAAGCTCGAATGCTCCTTGGCAGTGGTTTCCAAGATGGCATTAAGGGTCGCCATCGGATTTCTTGGGGTCCTAGATTTTCTTGGGGGGATAAGGATGTGAGGTTCCTCTATGGGATTCTACTTCAAAAGAGTTGGGTTGCCAGGGAGAGCTAGCGAGGGTGGGTTATAAAGCAACTAGGACTGGGTCTCAGGTTCCCTGGGCTGCTTCTCATGGAAGAAACCGGCTCGTCTTGTTGGGGAAGATTGGGACAGGTCCTACTGCACCATACTGTTGACCGACACGAGCCATGCCGGTTAGGCGGAGATGGGTTAAATCCATCGGGCTCACTGTCGGGCAAAAGTAGGGCGGGGTTTTCCATGCTAGGGTAGTCTACAGCCAGCCTGGTGCTCTGATACCATGCTCTGGCCCCCCTTCTGACACAAGTCGCCAGAGGGCGGTCGCCCGTGCGCCAGCCCAGGATATCTGGCCGCACGTCGCGACAGTGCAACATAGTGGTAATCATTACACAATCAGGCACAAGAAGTGCTACAAATGGTTTACAAGGCCATCAAGGCATGACAAAATATCAAGCCAAGCATGGCTCAGGATAGAGTTTAACTGGCAGCGGAAGACAGCTATGGCAACGGCTTGGAGCGGCTCCACTCCACAGGCATCTGGCTGGGCTACTGATCCTAGCACGCTCTTGCTCCAAATCCTCGCTAAGGTAGAAGATGGATCCTCGCCAAAATCTGGCCACAATCACAAGGCCCGTGAGTACATATTATGCACTCAGCAAGTATTTCCCCTCACTACAAACAATCCAACAATCATGCAGCAAGATATACATTTGAAAAAATTCTACACATGGCAAGAGTCTACTCTAGGTACATGGCATAAAAGTAGCATGGCATCACAAGCAAAACATGGCATAAGCAAACAATGGGGTATTACCAGTGTAGAGTCCAAGCCAGGTGGGGTTGGATCATGCACCGGCAATCATACAACGAGCTTACCTGTGACGAGTAGACGAGTGTGCCAGTTGGTACCAAACAATACACAACAGCACCTGTGGTCACTGCCAGGCCCACTAGCCTCATCTTTCCACTCCGGGCATGCACGGTTGATGTTGGCTCAGGCCTAACTAGGCTTCCAACGATCACCCCGCCATCCCATAACACGGTTTACTATCAACGTCTCAAATACAATATTCCCTGCATCATCTTATTTGTTCATTTAGTGTAATCAGGTCGTTCATTAATTCTTTCAGACAAGCCTTAATTTAACCTCCGGACACGACAAAGACACACAGTGTGACTGACACTGAACTGTTGTTCCATATCCCAGGAACAGGGCTAGCTGGCTAGGTTGAGTCTCTCGAGAGTTTGCTTTACCACCTATCAGAATGCACCCCACTCAGCCGACGCTCCAGGTTTCTCACGCCCAAAGTCGTACTAAGCAAAAGTACATTCTCGTGACGGTCCACTTGCTAAGACACCTCCTGCCCACCCTATACGCGTGGTACAACGGGCAAGTAATCCGGCACATCCCCCGGCGCTACCGGGTATGCCTAGCTCCGGACTCCTTATCGCAGTCGAACCCGTGCCTGTCGACCTCTCCCCTCGGACAGCACAACCGAACGACTGCGCCCAACGGATGGCACAAAAGGGGCTCAACAACCTACTAGGTCACGGTTTCCATGGGACAACGGTGGTATCGCGTTCAAGGGTTCAGATTAGTGGCACTATGAATGGACCTCATCGTTGTTTGGAGGGGTGTTTCACTTAATCAAGTTTCAGCATTCACATGTATAAGCAACAAAAGATTAATCCAACACTATAACCACAATAACATAATAATACCTCATCAACAATCAAAACATTAGCACACAATATTCAAGCAATAGATAGTTTGCATCAACCGGGCGACTGTGGCGGAGATGCCTCCGACGGTGCCAGCCTCAGGTTGATAAAAGAACATAAACAAAATAACAAAATCAACCGGCGAGGGCGGAGATGTCTCCGGCCAGTAGCAGCCACGGGTCGAGTAGGGAAAATAAAAAAGAACACAAGTGGTTAGCGTCAACCGGGTGACTATCGTGGCGAGTCCGCCAACAAGCGTCATCACAGATCAACTGGTTGATTAGCGCCGACCGGGTGACCATCGTGGCGAGTCCGCCAACAAGCGTCATCACAGGTCAACTACAAATTATAACATAGTTTTCGGACAGATGACGGTGGCGGTTCCTCCAGCCGGTGTCATCATAGATCAATCACAAAGTGGGTGAGGTATGTGTAACCCAAACAATGAACCGAAAAGCATTCATAAGAAAGAAAGCATCCATTCCACTGAGGGTTATCTCGACGTGGTGTCAGCAATCTTGGCAAAAAGAACCAAATGAAAAGTCAGCTCCCAAGCGTCGCAGTCCGGGTGGTCTATGCCAACCATATTTGACGGAGGGACAAGAAGCAAATAACTCTTTTGGCAAATGCCCCAACCCCGAGGATCACGGGCCGACATTTGTCCGCACCTAGCCTCGGCGTTGAAGAAGAAGCAAACAACAACGCATGTTTTTGTTATTTAGTTGTCAAAGCCACGCAAGTGCGAGGCGCACAGATAATTCATACATCAATCTAATGCATACATGGATGATGAATAAAACATGGCAGGATTATTATCAGTCTAATATTAAAAGAACAACAAACAGTCATGCATAATAAACAGACAACATATAATACTCGGCAAGACAATAAGCAAACAGCAAACGATATTGCGGGACGGCTCGTAGCAAGGGGTTAGCTTGCCTTCGAAGACGGGGTCCTCCGGGTTTGGAATGGTCGAGGTGATTCCGCGGCGTAGGGCACGATAGCCCCGTTCCACGGCTCCGAATGCGCTCACACAAGGGCACCCAATAAAACTACCTTGGAACGAGATGAAACCAGTACTACTGGTTAGAGCTCGTCGAGATAAATTTAGAAATTTGAATCACCGAAAACGGACTTACGGTTGAAAGTTGTGGCCTTTGAATCTGCCAGCCAGAAAGAGAAAAATCCGCGGAAAAAAACAGCACGGGCCGCTGCTGGGCCCGGGCGCGTCGCTGCGCGGGCCGGCGCTGCGCCTGGCCGGGTCGCTGGTGGGCGCCGTGCTGGCCGCTGGCTGCTGCTACTGCCACTGGGCTTGAAAAACGTTCGAAAAAAACGGAAGACGAGGGATCGATCTGTGCTTCTCCTCCTCTGTTCGACGTACTGGAACCGGCAGTACCGACCGGGGACGGCCGGGGAGCGCCGGGAGCTGGCTGGCGGCGGGGAGGGGCACGTCGCGGACCACCGCACCCGGGGGAGGCGGCTTCGACGACGGGGACGCCTCCGGCGCTTCGCTCGCGAGCTCGACCGTGCGGCCACGGCAGGAGCTCGGGGGCCGACGGGCCGACCATGGGGAGGCGGGGACGATGGGAACGGCGGAAGGGATCCTCCGTGCTGCACCGCACCCGACGGTGATGCTTCCTTCGGCAGAGAGGGGGTCGGGGGGTTTGCTACTCAAACCTCTAGGGTTTCGGTTGTGGGAGGCTAACCGAGCTCCCACGAGCTGTTTCTTCGTGAGCTCGAGTGAGATGGTCTGGGGAGGGAGGAGTGAGGGCTGTGAGTGCAATGGAGGCCGCGGGGGGCTTCTTATAGCCGGGAGAGAGGGGGAGGTTGGTGCTTGGCAGCTCGGCCATCAATGGCTTGATGAGCTCATTGCTTACGTCCTCATCACCTACAGGGAAGAAAGGGATGAGGACGATGAGCTGGAGGTGCAGGAGAGCACGAGGAAGACACTGGTGCAGGTCAGGCACCGACCACACTCTTAAGTAGGCTAGGTTAAGCAAAGCAACTCGAGTCCCTTCCTGCTCACAAGGTGTTTGGCGAAATGCCTCAATGAACTTTTCGATTTAAATAAAATCCAGAAAATTCCAGAGGTTAGGTTTGGATGTGAGGAGATGGTCTCTGAACTTTGAGATCAAATGGTTGCCTCCAAATATGGTCTTGGGTAAATGTCCGAAAAGGATCATAAGGAGAGGATCATTGCCATTAGGGCTTTAACCCGGGGTTTCAGCTTTTAAGTGGATGGCTAAAGACCACGTGGGAGTACCAGAGGATAAGGTGATGGTCTATCATCCTTCATGCAGAAATATCTGCACAAAAGGTAGGTTGGCAAGGTTCCAAATGTGGGTGAAAACTTAATGCCATGGTATATATGGTATACCAAACAAATGAGGTGGAGGGATTTTATTGGAGGGAATAAATATACCCTTAAATGGCTTGGGTTGGTATTTATCCCATGTGCTCAAATTCCCATGAGTTTGGTTTATCCAAAGGTTGTCATNGAAGCAAACAATCAACGCATGTTTTTTGTTATTTAGTTGTCAAAGCCACGCAAGTGCGAGGCGCACAGATAATTCACACATCAATCTAATGCATACGTGGATGATGAATAAAACATGGCAATAAATAATAGACCGACATAATATAAATACCAAACGCAGACAATATAACACTTGGCATGACAGTAAGCGAATAACAAACAACTTTGCGGGACTGCTCATAGCAAGGGGTTAGCTTGCCTTCGAAGACGGATCCATTGGGCTTGGGGAGGTCGGTTTGGTTCCGCGGCGTAGGGCAGCGATAGCCCCGTTCCACGGACTCCGGAATTGCACGTACAAAAGGGCACCTCATAAAACTATCTTGGAAAGAGAGGAAACCAGTACCACTGGTTAGAGCTCGTCGAGATACAAATTTGGAAATTTGAATCATCGAAAACAGACTTACGGTTCAAAAGATATTGCCGTTTGAAAATCCCTGCAGCAGGGAAAAGAAAAATTGCCGCGGGAAAAAAAAAAACGGACGGGCCGCAAATGGGCCGCTGCGCGCCGCGCGCTGCACGCGCCTGTGCAGCGCCTGGACGGGCCGTGCTGGGCCGAGCGGCGTGCTGCGCTGCTGCCACCCGGACTGGGCTGCGATCCGCTGCTGGCCTGTGGGCTGAAAAACGGTTCGCATGAACCGAAAAAAAAAGAGAAGAACGCAGGCAGGGAGGGTGTCGATCATCTTTTCCTCCGCCCTACGGGAACGAGCGTCGACCGGCCGGGGCTGGCCAGGGACGGCCAAGGGGAGCGCCGGGAGGCCGGCCGGCGGCGGGATGGGAACGTCGTGGACCACCGCACCCAGGGGAGGCGGCTTCGACGACGGGGATGCTTCTGGCGCGTCGCTCTCGAGCTCGGCCGTGCGGCCACGGCGGGAGCTCGGGTGGAGCTTGGCGGCGGCGACGCAGGGGGCTAGGGGCTATGGAAACGGCGGGAAGGGACCCTCCATGCTACACCGCACCCGTAGGTTCTGTTTCCTACGACGGAGGGGGTCGTGGTTCTCCTCGAACCCGAGCTCTAGGGTTTCGGCCATGGAGCTTCGTAGAGCTCCTGCGAGCTCGCTCCTTCTAGGAACTCGAGGGAGAGGGTCTGGGGAGGAAGGAGTGAGGGCTGTGAGTGCAATGGAGGCTGCAGGGGGGCTTCTTATAGCCGGGAGAGAGGAGGAGGTTGGTGCTTGGTAGCTCGGCCATCAATGGCTTGATGAGCTCATTGCTTACGTCTACGTCACCTACAGGGAAGAAAGGGATGAGGATGATGAGCTGGAGGTATAGGAGAGCACGAGGAAGACACTAGTGCAGGTTTAGGCACCGACCGTGGCTCTAAGCAAGCTTAGGTTAAGCAAAGCGACATAACTCCCACCTTGCTCTCAAGGAGTTGGTGAAATGCCTCAATGAACTTTTTAATTAAATAAAATCCAGAAAAATTCCAGTGGTGAGGTTTGTATGTGGGGAGATGGTTTCTGGACTTTGGGGTCAAAGGTGCCACTTGGCTAGGGTTTCTTGAAAAGAAAATTCCCGGAGTGGCAGGTGACATGATCATCGCCATTAGGGCTTTGGTCTTGGGGTTTTAGATCTTAAGTGGATGGCTAAGATCACATGGGGTATCAGAGGAGAAGGTTCTGGTCTATCACCCTCCATGCAGAATTAATGCACAAGGAAACACTTGCACCCATTCCAAAAATTGTGGGTGAAAAAATTGATGTCATGCCATTATGACATACCAACAATTTTGGTGGATGGGTTTTCTTTTTGATAAAGAATTATTGGAGTGTGGGGCTGGTTGGATATCACCCATGTGCTTGGTCCACCCAGATACGTGTGGCCATGCATGGAAAATATCTCATGGTCATTTGGAATAAAATGTGTGTGGCAAATAGGTGGCTCAAATGATCGCACCACCTTTTGTGGAGTAGAACATGGCATGATGAACACCTCCCAGTTTTTGAGGAGTGTAGGAGTAGTACAAGCTAGGAAAACAATTTCCCTGACCAGGCATGCACTAAAACATTATCCGGGGTTTCGGAAATATTGCATATGCAATAATTTTGTCTCGGGGGATTAATAGTGGGTGAGACAGTCTTTGAATAATTGTGGTATCTCCCAAGCTCGGAAAAGATGGTTCGTGTGGTAGGTGGAATATCAGGATTTAAAGATCCCAATGTTTAGGCCAAGAGGTTTTTAGGAAAAACCTTAACAGAAGTTTTCCCGGAGTGGCAAGGATCACCGGGGATTTTCTGGAATTATTTAAGAGAAAAGAACACGAGGGCATCGTCTAGCGCCAGAGGGCAAAAATAAATTTTGAGATACGAGGGAAAAGTTTTCCGGGTGTGAGAAACACCACAAAAATTAGGGACGAAATTTTGGGGTGTGACAGACCTTCCCCCCTTAAAAGAATCTCGTCCTCGAGATTCGGGGAGTTATACAAGGTAAATCTTGAACGATCCATTTATGCCCCAATTAAAACTTTTTCCACAAAATGACGGATTTCGACGACCAAACAGATCGGCACACAACAAGATCTTTATATGGTATTTCTACCATACGCAATACATCTAAACGATGGCATGGTAGGGGCTCACTCAATCAATCAACATAGGATCTACTAGCAGGTTTGTAAAAATTAAATCTAAAGTTTTGCTCAAGCAGACATAAACATGGCAAGATCAAACAAGATCTACAACCCATCTATCAATCAACAACCAAAGATTTACCTTGGGCAAATCCTTAGCTCAAGCTTGGGAACACAACGGTTTACGGTTTTTATTTTAGGAAAGCTGTATATTCATTTTCATGCATACAACGGTTTTGAAAAATAACAGGGTTTCTTTTAAAAGAAAATACGTGTGCCACCGATAATCTGGTTCACAGACACTGTGAGATAGGGTTATTTCAAAAATCATTTGCAGTGGTATGGCATAATCATTTCAACCATACCGGTTAACAAGAGAATAAGAACACCCAGTTTTATTACGAGCTGATTCTACATCAACCAGAAAGCATACACCCAACCTTACATTACAAGCCAACAAAAGAAAAACAAACAATCTCACTGATTCTCACCTACCACATACACGCGCCACTCAGGCGAACTAAACATGAGTTCTACTCCACGTGGCGCCCTCTGGTAGTCGGTGGAGCGCGGCCGAGACGGAGAGTGGTGTCCACATCTCCATCTCCCGCGGGGTCGGAGGACACAGGAACACCTTCGAGGATCGGAACCTGCTCTGGGACTCGTCGGGATGGGCCGGGATCTGGAAGTGGAGGTCTGCTACTTTGAGTTTGCCTGTGGGAGAGAGTGGGTGTGCTCTCCCCTCGGTATTGGTGTAGGCGGGCACGGCTGAGGTTCCTCCTTGTAGACTCGAGCTCCTCCAGCAAGAGGTTGTTAAGGTTTGTCATTGCGATGGAGTAAGCGACTTGGCTGATTAGTGCTGGGTCGGACTCTTTCGAGACGTCAGCTTGTACCATCTCCCCACGGGGCTGGGGTCTGGCCGGAAGGTAGTAGAACTCTCGAGTTTCAGTTAGCAGGGGTTCGGAGGATCGAAGACGGACGAGGCCTTCCCAGGCTGCTACCTGGATGGCTAGCCCCAGAGTAGGCATACGACCTCCTTGGATTAAGTAGGGCTGATTTGTGCCCCGGGGACACGGGCTGATCCTCACATCGGCCCGGAATCCATCTCCGGCCGACGAGAGTGAGCTCTGGAACACCACGTACACGGGGTGAACGGAGCTACCAAGGATATGGTTGACGGCCCTCCAGAGAAGCAATCGAAAGCTCGAATGCTCCTTGGCAGTGGTTTCCAAGATGGCACTAAGGGTCGCCATCGGATTTCTTGGGGTCCTAGATTTTCCTGGAGGGAATAAGGATGCGAGGTTCCTCTATGGGATTCTACTTCAAAAGAGTTGGATTGCCAGGGAGAGCTAGCGAGGGTGGGTTATAAAGCAACTAGGACTGGGTCTCAGGTTCACTGGGTAAGGTCGGCTGCTTCTCATGGAAGAAACCGGCTCGTCTTGTTGGGGAAGATTGGGACAGGTCCTACTGCACCATACTGCTGACCGACACGAGCCATGCCGGTTAGGCGGAGATGGGTTAAATCCATCGGGCTTACTGTCGGGCAAAAGTAGGGCGGGGTTTTCCATGCTAGGGTAGTCTACAGCCAGCCTGGTGCTCTGATACCACCTCTGTGACACCCCTCCCTGGCACATATCACCAGAGAGGCGGTCGTCCCGTGCGCCAGCCCAAGATATCCGGCCGCACGTCGCGACAGTGCAACGTAGTGGAAATCATTACACAATCAGGCACAAGAAGGGCTACAAAGGTTACAAGGCCATCGAGGCATGACAAAATATCAAGCCAAGCATGGCTCAGGACAGAGTTTAACTGGCAGCAGAAGACGGCTATGGCAACGGCTTGGAGCGGCTCCACTCCACAGGCATATGGCTGGGCTACTGATCCTAGCACGCTCTTGCTCCAAATCCTCGTTAAGGTGGAAGATGAATCCTCGCCAAAATCTGGCCACAATCACAAGGCCCGTGAGTACATTATTATGCACTCAGCAAGTATTTCCCCTTACTACAAACAATCCAACAATCATGCAGCAGATATACATTTGAAATGAAATTCTACACATGGCAAGAGTCTACTCTAGGTACATGGCATAAAAGTAGCATGGCATCACAAGCAAAACATGGCATAAGCAAACAATGGGGTATTACCAGTGTAGAGTCCAAGCCAGGTGGGGTTGGATCGTGCACCGGCAATCATACAACGAGCTTACCTGTGACGAGTAGACGAGTGTACCAGTTGGTACCCAAACAATACACAACAGCACCTGTGGTCACTGCCAGGCCACTGGCCTTATCTTTCCACTCTGGGCATGCACGGTTGATGTTGGCTCAGGCCTAACTCTAGGCTTCCAACGATCACCCCGCCATCCCATGACACGGTTTACCATCAACATCTCAAGACATATTCCCTGCATCATCTTATTTGTTCATTTAGTGTAATCAGGTCGTTCATTACTTCTTTCAAACAAGCCTTAATTTTATCCTCCGGACACGACAAAGACACACAGTGTGACCGACACTGAACTGTTGTTCCATATCCCCGGAACAGGGCTAGCTTGCTAGGTTGAGACTCTCGAGAGTTTGCAGTTACCACTCATCTAAATGCACCTTACTTAGCTAGGGCAAGATACACTTACATAACCGTTCACACTACCAGGACACTCCTTGAATAACTACCAACTTACCACTCGGGCTAAGTCTTATGACGAAGTGAATCCGGCACGTCCCCAACGAATGAGCAACGCCTAGCTCCGGAACCTTCGCAAGACTAGCCCCGACCACAACTATGCAGTAAACCGACTAGACTTGCCAAGAGGGTAGCATCCAAGGAGGCTTGATAGGTTACATAGGTTAAGGCTCTCCCATTTGGGGCGATAGTGGTAGTGCGTTCAAGGGTTCAGATTAGTGGCACTATGAATAGACCTCATCGTTGTTTGGAGGGGTGTTTCATTTAATCAAGTTCCACCATTCACATGTCAAAGCAACAAGATTAGTCCAACACTATAATCACAACCAACAAGGCATTAGCAACACAAACAAGCACAACCAAACATAGCCTAGAACATGCCTAACACTTGCATGAACAAATAACCACATCACAATAATAATACCCGGTGACTGTGGCGGGCAACCCGGCCGGTGTCACACGGGGGTTAGTGTCACAGAATAACAAGAACACCCGGTGACGGTGGCGGGAGACCCGGCCGGTGTCACTCAGGGGTTGGAGTCACAGAATAATAATAAGCATACCCGGGTGACTGTGGCGGGCAACCCGGCCGGTGTCACTCGGGGGTTAGTATAATAATATAGCACAGGCGGAGTCTGTTACGCATCCGTTCCTCCACGCGCAAGTCTTTGGCGGCGTTATCGTCCGACCGTTGACCAGGAAGTGGGGAGTTGGGCATATAGTCTCCAAAACTAAATCGAAAAGCAATCATAAGAATGAGAGAGCATCCATTCCACTCGAGGGTTCCCTCGACGTGGTGTCAGCAATCTCGGCAAAAGAACCAAATGGAAAGTCAGCTCCCAAGCGTCGCAGTCCGGGTGGTCTACGCCAACCATATTTGACGGAGGGACAAGAAGCAAATAACTCTTTTGGCAAATGCCCCCAACTCCGAGGATCACGGGCCGACATTTGTCCGCACCTAGCCTCGGCGTTGAAGAAGAAGCAAACAATCAACGCATGTTTTTGTTATTTAGTTGTCAAAGCCACGCAAGTGCGAGGCGCACAGATAATTCACACATCAATCTAATGCATACGTGGATGATGAATAAAACATGGCAATAAATAATATACCGACATAATATAAATACCAAACGCAGACAAATATAACACTTGGCATGACAGTAAGCGAATAACAAACAACTTTGCGGGACTGCTCATAGCAAGGGGTTAGCTTGCCTTCGAAGACGGGATCCATTGGGCTTGGGGAGGTCGGTTTGGTTCCGCGGCGTAGGGCAGCGATAGCCCCGTTCCACGGACTCCGGAATTGCACGTACAAAAGGGCACCTCATAAAACTATCTTGGAAGAGAGGAACCAGTACCACAGGTTAGAGCTCGTCGAGATACAAATTTGGAAATTTGAATCATCGAAAACAGACTTACGGTTCAAAAGATATTGCCGTTTGAAAATCCCTGCAGCAGGGAAAAGAAAAATTGCCGCGGGAAAAAAAAAACGGACGGGCCGCAAATGGGCCGCTGCGCGCCGCGCGCTGCACGCGGCTGTGCAGCACCTGGACGGGCCGTGCTGGGCCGAGCGGCGTGCTGCGCTGCTGCCACCCGGACTGGGCTGCGATCCGCTGCTGGCCTGTGGGCTGAAAAACGGTTCGCATGAACCGAAAAAAAAAAGAGAAGAACGCAGGCAGGGAGGGTGTCGATCATCTTTTCCTCCGCTCCGCCTACGGGAACGAGCGTCGACCGGCCGGGGCTGGCCAGGGACGGCCAAGGGGAGCGCCGGGAGGCCGGCCGGCGGCGGGGATGGGAACGTCGTGGACCACCGCACCCAGGGGAGGCGGCTTCGACGACGGGGATGCTTCTGGCGCGTCGCTCTCGAGCTCGGCCGTGCGGCTACGGCGGGAGCTCGGGTGGAGCTTGGCGGCGGCGACGCAGGGGGCTAGGGGCTATGGAAACGGCGGGAAGGGACCCTCCATGCTACACCGCACCCGTAGGTTCTGTTTCCTACGACGGAGGGGGTCGTGGTTCTCCTCGAACCCGAGCTCTAGGGTTTCGGCCATGGAGCTTCGTAGAGCTCCTGCGAGCTCGCTCCTTCTAGGAACTCGAGGGAGAGGGTCTGGGGAGGAAGGAGTGAGGGCTGTGAGTGCAATGGAGGCCGCAGGGGGGCTTCTTATAGCCGGGAGAGAGGAGGAGGTTGGTGCTTGGTAGCTCGGCCATCAATGGCTTGGTGAGCTCATTGCTTACGTCTACGTCACCTACAGGGAAGAAAGGGATGAGGATGATGAGCTGGAGGTACAGGAGAGCACGAGGAAGACACTGGTGCAGGTTTAGGCACCGACCGTGGCTCTAAGCAAGCTTAGGTTAAGCAAAGCGACATAACTCCCACCTTGCTCTCAAGGAGTTTGGCGAAATGCCTCAATGAACTTTTTAATTTAAATAAAATCCAGAAAAATTCCAGTGGTGAGGTTTGTATGTGGGGAGATGGTTTCTGGACTTTGGGGTCAAAAGGTGCCACTTGGCTAGGGTTCTTGAAAAGAAAATTCCCGGAGTGGCAGGTGACATGATCATCGCCATTAGGGCTTTGGTCTTGGGGTTTTAGATCTTAAGTGGATGGCTAAGATCACATGGGGTATCAGAGGAGAAGGTTCTGGTCTATCACCCTCCATGCAGAATTAATGCACAAGGAAACACTTGCACCATTCCAAAAATGTGGGTGAAAAATTGATGTCATGCCATTATGACATACCAACAATTTTGGTGGATGGGTTTTCTTTTTGATAAAAGAATTCTGTGGAGTGTGGGGCTGGTTGGATATCACCCATGTGCTTGGTCCACCAAGATAAGTGTGGCCATGCATGGAAAATATCTCATGGTCATTTGGAATAAAAATGTGTGTGGCAAATAGGTGGCTCAAATGATCGCACCACCTTTTGTGGGAGTAGAACATGGCATGATGAACACCTCCCAGTTTTTGAGGAGTGTAGGAGTAGTACAAGCTAGGAAAACAATTTCCCTGACCAAGGCATGCACTAAAACATTTATCCGGGGTTTCGGAAATATTGCATATGCAATAATTTTGTCTCGGGGGATTAATAAGTGGGTGAGACAGTCTTTGAATAATTGTGGTATCTCCCAAGCTCGGAAAAGATGGTTCGTGTGGTAGGTGGAATATCAGGATTTAAAGATCCCAATGTTTAGGCCAAGAGGTTTTTAGGAAAAACCTTAACAGAAGTTTTCCCGGAGTGGCAAGGAATCACCGGGGATTTTCTGGAATTATTTAAGAGAAAAGAACACGAGGGCATCGTCTAGCGCCAGAGGGCAAAAATAAATTTTGAGATACGAGGGAAAAGTTTTCCGGGTGTGAGAAACACCACAAAAATTAGGGACGAAATTTTGGGGTGTGACAGACCCAAACCGAGACAAACACGAATCCTAACCTAACGGGACTCTGACTCATAGAAACCGGCGTATTATAGGCTCGGCCTTAACACAAGTGGCACGCAGGCCTAATTAACACAACCTTAGACATTGCATATCGTGATAGTTGTCCTAGAGTGTCAACCCACCAACACGATGCCAAGACGATGCCCTCATCATCCTCCCCTTCTTGGAAAGGCGTTGTCCTCAACACCGGAAGGTCTTCTCCAGCGCTTGTTGCATCAAATCAGCAACATCGCCATGCTTCTTCTCCATCCTCAAGTCTTCGCCGGCCTGCCACACCACATCCTTCCTCTCGGCTAGCTAGACTTGTTCTTGGCGCCCTCCATGTTTGGCACGACCAACTTGATTGTAACACAGAATCTCTCGAGTTTGCAACGAGTAAACGCACCATGCAAATCACCCGAAACGCAGCAGGACCACTCTTGTATACCACGGATCTAAATAAGTTGAATACGTTGCTGATGCAACTTCCAAACCTGTCTCTCTTTCCCCTGAGAAGTTTGATAGGTCGTTCATCGAAAATGGAGTTCGTATGCAAAAGTTACGCCTGTTTTGCTAAAACTGTCTAAACCCTGTCCGAAACCGTGTCACGGCAGAAAAAACTGGCCGAATCCGTGTCGTGGCAGTAAAACTGGCCGAATCCGTGTCGCGCCAGGACTCCTAGTGCAAATCGGACTCGCAGCAGAGTTTTTGGCAGAAATTGCTGTCGTGGCAGGACTCGCGGTAGAGAATTCGACTTCAACTCCAACTCGACCTTGCTGCCTCAATGCGCCGAGATGCCAATCTGGCCAACTCGTCGCCCTTCCACCTCAATGCACCGAGATGCAATCTTGCCAACTCGTCGCTCTTCCTTCAAACAACTCCAGCAAAAACAAATGTGCCAATCCTTGCTGACCTGCAGATCGATCTTCAACTGGACAAACCTCGCGGTGATCAACCTGGTGCTGTGATACGAAGATGATACGGATGATTTGGCCCAATCTTTCATCGCAAGAACCACCGAGATATAACTATTCTCCCAACCACGTGACAATCCACGCAACATGAAGAACCTGGATAGATTTAGGCGAGCAACATGAAGATAAACAACACGCCTCACGCCAAGCTCAACAACCCTTGACAGATTCAAGGACCTTCTCTCCACGCACGATAACTCTTGACAGATTCAAGAACACTCATGCCTCTATTTGCTGGATAACTTGACGAACGTCCGAGAAGTCGTCTTACGCGCCGATCCCCTAGGGACGGTGGCAACCTTGAACTTTTAGTTCTATATAATTTTCAACTCCTCTAAACCTAGCCGCCGGCTCCTTTATTTATAGGAGGCCAACACCTAGTCGGTTGGACAGACCCAAACCGAGACAAACACGACTCCTAACCTAACATGACTCTGACTCATTGAAACCGGCCTGTTATAGGCTCGGCCTTAACACAAGTGGCACGCAAGACTAATTAACACAACCTTAGACATTACATATCATGATGGTTGTCCTAGAGTGTCAACCGACCAACACGATGCCAAGACGATGCAAATCTCACTTTTTGTGCAACCGAAGAAACACGATTCGTACCCACCTTCATAAAGATTTTAAAACTCACATTTAGAAGACAAATTGGTCTGTATTGTTCAATCCTACTCGCATCCTCCTTTTTGGGCAGCAAGGTGATCACTCCATAATTCAACCGAAATAGAGGAAGGTCACCACTATGTAATTGAGCAAACAATTGCATCAAATCTGTTTTAATAACTACCCAATTTTTTTGGTAAAACTCAGCTGGAAACCCATCTGGTCCAGGAGCCTTGTTATGCTCCATTTGAGAGATAGCCTCCCATACCTCCTTTTCAGTAAAGTCACTGGTTAGGATCAAATTCTCCTAAGCCGAAATCTGAGGCATATCATCAACAACAGATTCGTCCATGGAAAAGTTATTTGTACTCGGTGCCCCAAAAAGCTTCTTATAAAATTCTGAGATAAAGACTTTCAAATTAGTCTCTCCCACAATAGTTCCCTCATCTTGGTCTAACTGGAAGATACGTTTTTTCCTATGTTTTCCATTAGCAACAAGATGGAAGTACCTAGTATTATTGTAACATCCCTAAATTTTCAAATTTCTGAAAAATCAGAAAAATCAAAAACTTTTTGAAAATTATAAAGATTTTGATTTGAAAATCCAAAATCATACATGGCATGGCATCATTGTTGCATTTGTGCATTTGTGATTGTTTATTTGTTTCTCTAAAAAACAGAAATATTTTATTTATATTTTCCTTATAAGTAAAATGCCCAAAAGGTCATTTTAATGCCAGTGGCATTCTTGTAAATAAAAAGTGTTCAAAATATTTTACAAAAATGTTATTATGGTAGAGTTTTTAATTAAAAAATTTTACAAATTTATTTCATAATTTTTGAACCATTATTTTAAAAGATATTGGCAAATTACAGAAATGGAAATAAAGAAAAAGAATAATTAAAAAAAAATGATGACGTCAGCTGATATCATCGTCTTCATGCTCCAGAACGTGAAACGCGAAGAACAGCTTAACTCGGCCGTTTTTCTTCTCGAATTGATTCCCGACGTTTCACTACACCAAATCAAGCACCGTTTCTTTCTGATTAAAGAGCACGACCTCCTCCTTCATATCACCCCAAAAGCCCTCTCCAAAACGCCCCCGTGCTGGAGAATTTGGTCGCCGGAGCTCTGGAATGCCAAAACGGCCGATTTGATTGCGCTCTTAAATCCGTGCGATTGAATCCACCATTTCTTTCCCCGTTGGCTCCTACTTAAACCCCACTACCCCCTCTCCCTTTGCCCCCTCAACTCGACACCCGGGAGCCCCTAGGCTGCCCCCAATCGTGCTCGCCGTCCCGCCCGTCCGCCGCCGCCGTCGAGCTCCATTCCGGTGAAGACCGGCAACCCCGCGCCCTCCCGTCACCTCCTACCTTTCCCTCCTTTCGCCGCGCATCTTTTTGACATATTTGGGCGTCGTTTTTGTCCTTAGGTCGACGGGAGCATCCTCGACCGACGTCACCGCCCGCGGGAGCTTCTCCGGCGAGCGATTGGAGCCGGACCAGTGCACCAGGACGCAGCCGCCTTCGCCACCGCGTCCGCCTTGACCTCCTGAACGCCGTGGTGAGCTTTTCCCCTTCCCCCTCCCTCTAGATGAGCCGGAACGCGCGTCGCCGCCGTCGGCCACCGCGCGGGCTAGGGTTCCGGCGAGCACGCGCCGCCCGATCCCGGCCATTTGCTTTCGGCCGTTAGATCTTGATCTTGTGGCCACGTTTTAATTCATTAACCGAACCGGTACCGACAAATCACAGAGCGCCACGTCGCTTATTCTTTTTCTGTTTTCTGTTTTTAGACAGAAATTCATCCAATCTTGTAAATTCCATATCTCCTAAACCACAAGTCCAAATATAGTGATTTTGATGTCTACGGATTGAGAAAAATGAGTAGAATCTAGTGGTATAGGTTTTGTTAATTTTTGTATCGTGCACAAACTTGTTATTTGCAGATTGTGTATTAACTTGTTTAGGCTATAAAATGAGTTTTACAAATCCAATTTGAGTGATTCAAATTGCAGAGGCTTTGTAATGATGTCCTCTGTCCAGTAGCATGTTCATCATATTTTATTAAAATGTTTTTATGCAGAAACTTTAGAATTGGTGTGTTTGCCCTTATTTAGGTGTTTTGGATTTATTCCTGATAAGTAAATTATTAAAAATTTGTTTTGTGGCATCATGCATATAGTACCACCAGAAAACAGAAAGTAAATTTACATTTGTGTTGTTATAAATTTTGCATGTTCATGCATGGCATATTTTTTTTTGTATTGTCACTTGTGTGAATTTGTATGCTTATTTGTGTGTGTTGTATTTTGTTAGAATATTCGGAGGGACCCGAAGACTTTTGCAACTGCTACTCCTGTTGCCAAGGCAAGTGGCACACTTGCATACTTTTCGTCCTATTATTTTTGATATATGCATGTTGTAGCTTTTACTTAGAAAAATTTGCATGATAGGTTATTAGTATTACTATGCTATGCTAGACCTGTTAGTAGTTTTCCAAATATTTCCTAAGTGTCTAGTACCTACTTGATAACTTAGTAGAATAGGAAAAATGCTGTGCTAAATGTTTTGTATGAAAGGTTAATAAATTTCTACTAAGTAAATGAACTACCTGGGTGGGTGGTTGGTATAAAGCAATTCCCCATACGTGGGAGGATGAATTGTAGAAGAGGATGATTCCCCAATTTAGGAGTAAGGACCATACGTGGTTCCCTAATTTGGGAGGATGAATCATACTTGCGGAAAGCCACCCAGGATCAAAGGGATTTGAAGTTACTCCAAGTGAAGATTGCTTCCAGTGCAGCCATTAGTCATATGGGCTCTGTCTTGATCAACTAAGTTGCGTGGACTCATCCCGGCTTGACAGGTGGTGGTAGAGGTTTGTAGGTGGAGCGCGTCAGGCCAGCATGGGGTGGGAAAATGCTTCTGAAAGATCTCGTCTTAACCTTCTTCTTTTCCCCGAAACACCAATGGAGTGTGAGGGATAGTTTGGGTTGGTTAAGTCTAATGGTGAAAGTGCACAACCTCTGCAGAGTGTCAAACTAAGTACTTAGCCGTGTCCCCGGTTACGGACAAATATGAGCAACTGATCAAGGATGTCAACGGAGGATCCCAACATTCCAATTTCTCTAAGTTAAAACTTGACGGGTGAACAAGGGTAGATGAGACAGTGGTTTTCATACCATGAAAGTCTCGTATAGATGAAAAGTTGTTTTGAAAAGAGATAGGGAAAAATTGGCTTTATGCAAAATAGCCTTCAAACTCCACCAAGCCAAATATGCATATAGGTTACTAGAGTTGTTCCAATATGAGTCCACAAAGTGTCACTTGCCAGAACCATTTTATGGTTCTGACCCACCTTGTTGCAACATTATTAATGTTGCAGGTTGTTCTGACGATGAGTGAGGATCGTTTAAGGGTTTCGAGTATGCAACCAACATGTTTCGCCTGTGGCTGCATGAAGATTGGGACTCCATGCAATAATATTTAGTCTTCCACTGTTATTTTTGTTTTGTGCTAGCTTCGAGCTATGCAAAGTTGTAATGGTTTATTTTGATTCTAGATCATTCGTGTAATAAATTGACACAATGTTATGGTATTCATCGTAAACTGTGTGTGCTAGCGATTCGATCCAGGGACTAGCACTATACACAGGGATCTTGCCTATTTTTAAGTGCAGGTCCGCTACAAATGGTATCAGAGCACTGTGTTGCCTGTAGGTTCGAAACCCTAGGTTTGGAATAGAAATAAGAAAGCCCATAGGACTAAAAGTTATTTTCTCTTCGTCCAAAACTTTTCTAACATCATCCTTGTAACCATCTTGTCTAAATTGCTTTCTAAGTATTTTCTCTTGTTTTAGATGACCACCCTCATGGAAGCCATCAAGAAAGGACCAGTAATGATCATGACTCTGCAATGTGAAACTGAGTTTCCAAGAGCACTCAAAGATAACATGAAGAGCTTGGGATTTGAAGGAGAAGCTGTATACAAAGGATTTTCTTTCATGGGTGAAGGTCAAGAATACTGGTGGGTGCAACTCCATTTGTACAAGAGCAAAGACGATGACCACAAGACCGAAGGATGCTGCATGTTCACCAACCCAATAGTTCACACATCCTTCTTTGATTCAGCAAGAAGTGCAGCATGGGAGGCCATCGAGTACCTTGGAGCAAGACTTCATTTTATACTTCACAACACCCAGAAGCACCTTGACGAACTCAAGAAAATGGGGGAATAACTCGATGCACTCAAGAAGGAGATAGACTAGACCACCATTTCACTAGAATAATGAGTTTCTGATGGTGTATTGACCTACCAAATTGTGGTATGGCAATACTGCTGCTTTTGTTTTTTTTTTCAAAACCTTGGTGTGTTTCTCCTTTCCAAAAGACTAGTTTGTTTTTATCAAAAAGTTTGTGTTGAACTCTTGATTGGTTGTTGCTATTGGTGTTAATCGTTTGTATGGGTAGGAGTATTCCTCATAGATCTGTCCATCTTTTTGCTCATCTATGCTAAAACCCACAGATGCCTCCTCGACGTGATCCCAACAACAACAACACCGATGCCATGCTTCAACAGATGATCGCAGCGCAGACTCAGCTGATGACTATGATGGCTCAATTCATGGCCAATCAGAATGCGCCGCCACCACCACCTCCACCGCCACCCCCACCTCCTCCTCAAGTGGACAGGCTTGAAAGATTTCTGAAGCTAAGACCTAACAAGTTCTCTAATGCAACTGAGCCTATTGTGGCAGATGATTGGTTGCGCTCTGTGCACAAGGATCTGGTGACTTGTGAGTGCACCGACCCTGAGAAGGTGAGATTCACCGCACATCTGTTGGAGGGACCAGCAGCTCAATGGTGGGAAACTTATCAAATCACCCACCCTCTGAACAGCTTGACCTGGGAAGCTTTCAAGGAAGGCTTTCGTAATGCCCATATCTCATCAGGCATTATGAACTTGAAGAAGGAGGAGTTCCGAAGCCTGAGGCAGGGAAACAGGACACTTAAAGAGTACATGGATGACTTCTATTCTCTGTCACGTTATGCTCCTGAAGACATTGATACTGATGCCAAGAGGAAGGAAAAATTCCTCAAGGGACTGTGTGATGAACTCAAGATCCCTTTGACAGTTGCATATGCACCTAACTATCAGGCTCTGCTGGATCAAGCAATCACACTAGAGGATAGTATCAAGAAAGCAGAGAACAGGAAGAGGAAGTACAGTGGCAGCAAGTACAACTCAGAAGCTGTTCAGAAGAAACCACATTTCCACGAGAACAATGGAGGGCACCACAACCACAAGAATGGGAATGGCCATAACCACAATGGCCATAATCATAGAAGTGGAAACAATGGCGGAAATGGTGAATACAAGAACAATAACCACAGTGGACACAATAGCGGGAACCACAATGGTCAGAATCACAATCACCCCATAGGCAAGAAGGACCTTAGTCACATAAAGTGCTATAAGTGCAAGCAGATGGGACACTATTCTAGCGACTGTCCCGAGAAGAAGGCTGAGGAAGCTGCCAAGCCAAATCCTTTCGACAAGGGATATGTGAACCATGTCCATATGGAAAGAGCATACAATGAATCTGGTATGGTAAATGGTACATTTTAAACAAGCATCCAGTTTGAAGTTTGGCATTCTAAACTACCAACAAAAATTTCTTTTAAGGGTGGTAGCCCACCCAGTTGTTAAAACCCAGACTTTTCACACCCAATCTTCTAGCCTCTTCGAATCTCGGGGACGAGATTCCTTTTAAGGGTGGTAGGTTGTAACATCCCTAAATTTTCAAATTTCTGAAAAATCAGAAAAATCAAAACTTTTTGAAAATTATAAAGATTTTGATTTGAAAATCCAAAATCATACATGGCATGGCATCATTGTTGCATTTGTGCATTTGTGATTGTTTATTTGTTTCTCTAAAAAACAGAAATATTTTATTTATATTTTCCTTATAAGTAAAATGCCCAAAAAGGTCATTTTAATGCCAGTGGCATTCTTGTAAATAAAAAGTGTTCAAAATATTTTACAAAAATGTTATTATGGTAGAGTTTTTAATTAAAAAATTTTACAAATTTATTTCATAATTTTTGAACCATTATTTTAAAAGATATTGGCTCTGTATTGATCAACTAAGTTGCGTGGACTCATCCCGGCTTGACAGGTGGTGGTAGAGGTTTGTAGGTGGAGCGCGTCAGGCCAGCATGGGGTGGGAAAATGCTTCTGAAAGATCTCGTCTTAACCTTCTTCTTTTCCCCGAAACACCAATGGAGTGTGAGGGATAGTTTGGGTTGGTTAAGTCTAATGGTGAAAGTGCACAACCTCTGCAGAGTGTCAAACTAAGTACTTAGCCGTGTCCCCGGTTACGGACAAATATGAGCAACTGATCAAGGATGTCAACGGAGGATCCCAACATTCCAATTTCTCTAAGTTAAAACTTGACGGGTGAACAAGGGTAGATGAGACAGTGGTTTTCATACCATGAAAGTCTCGTATAGATGAAAAGTTATTTTGAAAAGAGATAGGGAAAAATTGGCTTTATGCAAAATAGCCTTCAAACTCCACCAAGCCAAATATGCATATAGGTTACTAGAGTTGTTCCAATATGAGTCCACAAAGTGTCACTTGCCAGATCCATTTTATGGTTCTGACCCACCTTGTTGCAACATTTTTAATGTTGTAGGTTGTTCTGACGATGAGTGAGGATCGTTTAAGGGTTTCGAGTCTGCAACCAACATGTTTCGCCTGTGGCTGCATGAAGATTGGGACTCCATGCAATAATATTTAGTCTTCCGCTGTTATTTTGTTTTGTGCTAGCTTCGAGCTATGCAAAGTTGTAATGGTTTATTTTGATTCTGGATCATTCGTGTAATAAATTGACACAATGTTATGGTATTCATCGTAAACTGTGTGTGCTAGCGATTCGATCCAGGGACTAGCACTATACACAGGGATCTTGCCTATTTTTAAGTGCAGGTCCGCTACAGATGGTATCAGAGCACTGTGTTGCCTGTAGGTTCGAAACCCTAGGTTTGGAATAGAAATAAGAAAGCCCATAGGACTAAAAGTTATTTTCTCTTCGTCCAAAAACTTTTCTAACATCATCCTTGTAACCATCTTGTCTAAATTGCTTTCTAAGTATTTTCTCTTGTTTTAGATGACCACCCTCATGGAAGCCATCAAGAAAGGACCAGTAATGATCATGACTCTGCAATGTGAAACTGAGTTTCCAAGAGCACTCAAAGATAACATGAAGAGCTTGGGATTTGAAGGAGAAGCTGTATACAAAGGATTTTCTTTCATGGGTGAAGGTCAAGAATACTGGTGGGTGCAACTCCATTTGTACAAGAGCAAAGACGATGACCACAAGACCGAAGGATGCTGCATGTTCACCAACCCAATAGTTCACACATCCTTCTTTGATTCAGCAAGAAGTGCAGCATGGGAGGCCATCGAGTACCTTGGAGCAAGACTTCATTTTATACTTCACAACACCCAGAAGCACCTTGACGAACTCAAGAAAATGGGGGAATAACTCGATGCACTCAAGAAGGAGATAGACTAGACCACCATTTCACTAGAATAATGAGTTTCTGATGGTGTATTGACCTACCAAATTGTGGTATGGCAATACTGCTGCTTTTGTTTTTTTTTTTCAAAACCTTGGTGTGTTTCTCCTTTCCAAAAGACTAGTTTGTTTTTATCAAAAAGTTTGTGTTGAACTCTTGATTGGTTGTTGCTATTGGTGTTAATCGTTTGTATGGGTAGGAGTATTCCTCATAGATCTGTCTATCTTTTTGCTCATCTATGCTAAAACCCACAGATGCCTCCTCGACGTGATCCCAACAACAACAACACCGATGCCATGCTTCAACAGATGATCGCAGCGCAGACTCAGCTGATGACTATGATGGCTCAATTCATGGCCAATCAGAATGCGCCGCCACCACCACCTCCACCGCCACCCCCCACCTCCTCCTCAAGTGGACAGGCTTGAAAGATTTCTGAAGCTAAGACCTAACAAGTTCTCTAATGCAACTGAGCCTATTGTGGCAGATGATTGGTTGCGCTCTGTGCACAAGGATCTGGTGACTTGTGAGTGCACCGACCCTGAGAAGGTGAGATTCACCGCACATCTGTTGGAGGGACCAGCAGCTCAATGGTGGGAAACTTATCAAATCACCCACCCTCTGAACAGCTTGACCTGGGAAGCTTTCAAGGAAGGCTTTCGTAATGCCCATATCTCATCAGGCATTATGAACTTGAAGAAGGAGGAGTTCCGAAGCCTGAGGCAGGGAAACAGGACACTTAAAGAGTACATGGATGACTTCTATTCTCTGTCACGTTATGCTCCTGAAGACATTGATACTGATGCCAAGATGAAGGAAAAATTCCTCAAGGGACTGTGTGATGAACTCAAGATCCCTTTGACAGTTGCATATGCCCTTAACTATCAGGCTCTGCTGGATCAAGCAATCACACTAGAGGATAGTATCAAGAAAGCAGAGAACAGGAAGAGGAAGTACAGTGGCAGCAAGTACAACTCAGAAGCTGTTCAGAAGAAACCACATTTCCACGAGAACAATGGAGGGCACCACAACCACAAGAATGGGAATGGCCATAACCACAATGGCCATAATCATAGAAGTGGAAACAATGGTGGAAATGGTGAATACAAGAACAATAACCACAGTGGACACAATAGCGGGAACCACAATGGTCAGAATCACAATCACCCCGTAGGCAAGAAGGACCTTAGTCACATAAAGTGCTATAAGTGCAAGCAGATGCGACACTATTCTAGCGACTGTCCCGAGAAGAAGGCTGAGGAAGCTGCCAAGCCAAATCCTTTCGACAAGGGATATGTGAACCATGTCCATATGGAAAGAGCATACAATGAATCTGGTATGGTAAATGGTACATTTTAAACAAGCATCCAGTTTGAAGTTTGGCATTCTAAACTACCAACAAAAATTTCTTTTAAGGGTGGTAGCCCACCCAGTTGTTAAAACCCAGAGTTTTCACACCCAATCTTCTAGCCTCTTCGAATCTCGGGGACGAGATTCCTTTTAAGGGTGGTAGGTTGTAACATCCCTAAATTTTCAAATTTATGAAAAATCAGAAAAATCAAAAACTTTTTGAAAATTATAAAGATTTTGATTTGAAAATCCAAAATCATACATGGCATGTCATCATTGTTGCATTTGTGCATTTGTGATTGTTTATTTGTTCCTCTAAAAAACAGAAATATTTTATTTATATTTTCCTTATAAGTAAAATGCCGAAAAAGGTCATTTTAATGCCAGTGGCATTCTTGTAAATAAAAAGTGTTCAAAATATTTTACAAAAATGTTATTATGGTAGAGTTTTTAATTAAAATTTTTTACAAATTTATTTCATAATTTTTGAGCCATTATTTTAAAAGATATTGGCAAATTACAGAAATGGAAATAAAGAAAAAGAATAATTAAAAAAAAATGATGACGTCAGCTGATATCATCGTCTTCATGCTCCAGAACGTGAAACGCGAAGAACAGCTTAACTCGGCCGTTTTTCTTCTCGAATTGATTCCCGACGTTTCACTACACCAAATCAAGCACCGTTTCTTTCTGATTAAAGAGCACGACCTCCTCCTTCATATCACTCCAAAAGCCCTCTCAAAAACGCCCCCGTGCTGGAGAATTTGGTCGCCGGAGCTCTGGAACGCCAAAACGGCCGATTTGATTGCGCTCTTAAATCCGTGCGATTGAATCCACCGTTTCTTTCCCCGTTGGCTCCTACTTAAACCCCACTACCCCCTCTCCCTTTGCCCCCTCAACTCGACACCCGGGAGCCCCTAGGCTGCCCCTAATCGTGCTCGCCGTCCCGCCCGTCCGCCGCCGCCGTCGAGCTCCATTCCGGTGAAGACCGGCAACCCCGCACCCTCCCGTCACCTCCTACCTTTCCCTCCTTTCGCCGCGCATCTTTTTGACATATTTGGGCGTCGTTTTTGTCCTCAGGTCGACGGGAGCATCCTCGACCGACGTCACCGCCCGCGGGAGCTTCTCCGGCGAGCGATTGGAGCCGGACCAGTGCACCAGGACGCCGCCGCCTTCACCACCGCGTCCGACTTGACCTCCTGAACGCCGTGGTGAGCTTTTCCCCTTCCCCCTCCCTCTAGATGAGCCGCAACGCGCGTCGCCGCCGTCGGCCACCGCGCGGGCTAGGGTTCCGGCGAGGACGCGCCGCCCGATCCCGGCCATTTGCTTTCGGCCGTTAGATCTTGATCCTGTGGCCACGTTTTAATTCATTAACCGAACCGGTACCGACAAATCACAGAGTGCCACGTCGCTTATTCTTTTTCTGTTTTCTGTTTTTAGACAGAAATTCATCCAATCTTGTAAATTCCATATCTCCTAAACCACAAGTCCAAATTTAGTGATTTTGATGTCTACGGATTGAGAAAAATGAGTAGAATCTAGTGGTATAGGTTTTGTTAATTTTTGTATCGTGCACAAACTTGTTATTTGCAGATTGTGTATTAACTTGTTTAGGCTATAAAATGAGTTTTACAAATCCAATTTGAGTGATTCAAATTGCAGAGGCTTTGTAATGATGTCCTCTGTCCAGTAGCATGTTCATCATATTTTATTAAACTGCTTTTATGCAGAAACTTTAGAATTGGTGTGTTTGCCCTTATTTAGGTGTTTTGGATTTATTCCTAATAAGTAAATTATTAAAAATTTGTTTTGTGGCATCATGCATATAGTACCACCAGAAAACATAAAGTAAATTTATATTTGTGTTGTTATAAATTTTGCATGTTCATGCATGGCATATTTTTTTTGTATTGTCACTTGTGTGAATTTGTATGTTTATTTGTGTGTGTTGTATTTTGTTAGAATATTCGGAGGGACCCGAAGACTTTTGCAGCTGCTACTCCTGTTGCCAAGGCAAGTGGCACACTTGCATACTTTTCGTCCTATTGTTTTTGATATATGCATGTTGTAGCTTTTACTTAGAAAAATTTGCATGATAGGTTATTAGTATTACTATGCTATGCTAGACCTGTTAGTAGTTTTCCAAATATTTCCTAAGTGTCTAGTACCTACTTGATAACTTAGTAGAATAGGAAAAATGCTGTGCTAAATGTTTTGTATGAAAGGTTAATAAATTTCTACTAAGTAAATGAACTACCTGGGTGGGTGGTTGGTATAAAGCAATTCCCCATACGTGGGAGGATGAATTGTAGAAGAGGATGATTCCCCAATTTAGGAGTAAGGACCATACGTGGTTCCCTAATTTGGGAGGATGAATCATACTTGCGGAAAGCCACCCAGGATCAAAGGGATTTGAAGTTACTCCAAGTGAAGATTGCTTCCAGTGCAGCCATTAGTCATATGGGCTCTGTCTTGATCAACTAAGTTGCGTGGACTCATCCCGGCTTGACAGGTGGTGGTAGAGGTTTGTAGGTGGAGCGCGTCAGGCCAGCATGGGGTGGGAAAATGCTTCTGAAAGATCTCGTCTTAACCTTCTTCTTTTGCCCGAAACACCAATGGAGTGTGAGGGATAGTTTGGGTTGGTTAAGTCTAATGGTGAAAGTGCACAACCTCTGCAGAGTGTCAAACTAAGTACTTAGCCGTGTCCCCGGTTACGGACAAATATGAGCAACTGATCAAGGATGTCAACGGAGGATCCCAACATTCCAATTTCTCTAAGTTAAAACTTGACGGGTGAACAAGGGTAGATGAGACAGTGGTTTTCATACCATGAAAGTCTCGTATAGATGAAAAGTTGTTTTGAAAAGAGATAGGGAAAAATTGGCTTTATGCAAAATAGCCTTCAAACTCCACCAAGCCAAATATGCATATAGGTTACTAGAGTTGTTCCAATATGAGTTCACAAACTGTCACTTGCCAGATCCATTTTATGGTTCTGACCCACCTTGTTGCAACATTTTTAATGTTGTAGGTTGTTCTGACGATGAGTGAGGATCGTTTAAGGGTTTCGAGTCTGCAACCAACATGTTTCGCCTGTGGCTGCATGAAGATTGGGACTCCATGCAATAATATTTAGTCTTCCGCTGTTATTTTTGTTTTGTGCTAGCTTCGAGCTATGCAAAGTTGTAATGGTTTATTTTGATTCTGGATCATTCGTGTAATAAATTGACACAATGTTATGGTATTCATCGTAAACTATGTGTGCTAGCGATTCGATCCAGGGACTAGCACTATACACAGGGATCTTGCCTATTTTTAAGTGCAGGTCCGCTACAATTATCTCCCCCTTGTTGGACATGTTTTACTTTTGCCTGTTGTGCCCATTTGGCCTCCTCATATCTTCTCAAACGGGCAATAAAATCGTCAGCATTTTTCTTTGCCTCCCATTCGGCTATAGATAGAGGACTAGTTTCAGCTTTGATGTCCAACTCATCAATGAGTCGAAGCAACTTGTCTTTTTGTTTTTTGTATTCACCACTAATGTTTTTTGCCCAACCCCTAAGGAATTGACGTAGGTGTCGAATTTTATTCTGCCACCTCTCGATAGGAGTGGATCCACCAACTGTAGATAACCACTCATGCGCAACCATCTCGAAAAAACCCTCTTGTCGCAACCAAGATAATTCAAACGAGAAGTGTTATTCGACCAACACAATTGACTTTTATTCCAAGGAGGAATATTCTTGAGGGGGTAGTGGTTCTTCACGAAACTATTAATGAAATGAAAATAAAAAATTTAGATGGTGTCTTATTCAAAATTGATTTTGAAAAGGCATATGATAAGGTTAATTGGAACTTTCTTCAACAAATGCTTCATATGAAAGGCTTCGATCCAAAATGGTGTGATTGTGTAGCTAGATTCATCCAAGGTGGGAGTGTGGGGATACGTGTAAATTACGATATTGGTCATTATTTCCAAACTCTCAAGGGGTTAAGACAGGGAGATCCTTTATCTCCAGTTCTTTTCAACTTAGTGGCTGACATGTTGGACGTTCTATCGCAAGAGCAAAGGAGGACGGTCAAGTGGGTGGACTAATCCCTCATCTTGTTAATGGAGGAGTGTCCATTTTGCAATATGCGGATGCTACTGTTTTGTTCTTGGAGCATGATTTGGATAAAGCTGTTAACATGAAATTAATTCTATCCATCTTTGAACAATTATCGGGGCTTAAAATTAATTTCCACAAGAGTGAGATTTTTTGTTTCGGCAAAGCAAAAGATCTTCAAAACGAATACTGCTGCATTTTTGGATGTGAGGTGGGTTCGTTACCCTTCAAATATTTAGGTATACCGATCCATTATAGAAAATTGCTAAACAAAGAATGGAAAGCGATTGAAGATCGCTTGGAGAAAAAATTGAGTTCCTGGGCCGGTTAGCTACTTTCCTATGGTGACAGGTTGGTTCTTATTAAGTCCGTTCTTACAAGCTTTCCCATGTTCCTTCTATCTTTTTTTGAGATACCTATTGGGGTTCGAAAAAGATTAGATTATTTTTGTCGACGTTTCTTTTGGCAGAGTGATCAACACAAAAGGAAGTATCATTTAACTAACTGGAATATCATTTGTCGGCCTAAAGACCAAGGGGGTTTAGGCATAGAGATGTTGGAGATTAAAAATCAATGCTTGCTGAGCAAATGGCTTTTTAAGTTATTGAATGAGCAGGGAGTTTGGCAGGAATTATTGACTAATAAATACCTATGTGGTAAAACATTGGCCCAAGTAAC
Organism: Puccinellia tenuiflora; assembly: GCA_012064385.1. Taxonomy (NCBI): domain Eukaryota; kingdom Viridiplantae; phylum Streptophyta; class Magnoliopsida; order Poales; family Poaceae; genus Puccinellia; species Puccinellia tenuiflora. The sequence goes on along the minus strand of QRDG01002441.1, from coordinate 417,954 downwards.
ACCCAATCCATCCGACTCACCTTTTTGGAAGGGAATCCTAAAAGTTCAACGTGATTTTTTCTCCAATGGGTCCTTTACATTTAGTAATGGACAAGGGACTAGGTTCTGGAGGATTCATGGCTTGGTGATACTCCGTTGTCTTTACAATACCCATCTTTGTTCAACATTGCTCGTCACAAACATGTGTTGGTGGCTGATGTATTGTCGAATAACCCTCTGAATATTGAGTTTAGAAGGGCATTAACAAGACAAAAATGGACTGCTTGGACTAATTTGGTAGAGAGATTAATGATGGTTTCTCTAACGGATGAGGATGATGTGTTCAAATGGAAGTTGACTCCATCCGGTTTGTCCTCAGTTAAATCCATGTATTTGCATCTCATGGATGGCCACATTACCTTCTTAAGAAAATACCTTTGGAAGCTTAAGGTTCCTTTAAAAAATAAAATCTTTATGTGGTTTGTTCACAGAAAATTATTCTCACAAAGGATAATCTAGCAAAACGATAATGGAAGGGGTGCAAACAATGTGTTTTTTGTCAGGCCGATGAAACTGTAGAACACTTGTTCATATCATGTCCTTTTGCTAAAAATATTTGGAAGCTAATTCATTTCACTTATAGTATCATACCACCTGTTAATATTGCTAATATGTTTGGTGATTGGCTGGTTGGTGTGGAAAAGAAAACTAAAGCTCACATCCACATTGGTGTTTGTGCTTTCTTATGGACAATATGGAATTTTCGAAATGATATTGTTTTTAACAAAACAGGAGCGCTTCTTTTTAGCCATCGGTCAATTATTGTGGCCAATGTGATCATGTTGCTGAGAGTTGTAAACTATCCAACTTTTTAATAACTTTGCAATAAAGGGCCGTATGCATCACTTTGATGCAGAGGCTGGGGTGAACCCATTTCGAAAAAAACATATTATGTGCTATTCTTGGAGCGTCTTTTTGTTTTGCTTTCAGTTTTGTTTTGTTTGTTTTCTGGTCATATTCATGTCGGATCCTAGCTCTATTTGTGTGGGAGAGACACACGCTTCGCTTTTTCGTTTGAATACTCCTTTGCTTCGCTTATATCTTTTTGAGTATTCTTAGCTACTTCTTGTTTGCTACTAAGCTCTCGCTTTTAGATTTTATCTTGTTTAGAGCTGCTAGTTGTTGATGTTAAACTCTCATGTTCTTCACTTATATTTGTTGGAGAGTAGTTATTATTGATTGATTGAATTGTTGGAATGACAAAATGCTATCCATGTGATAATGATGTGAAATAAAATCCTGCATAGTCTTGTAGATCATTGTGTGGATATGTGATGCTTCTCAATTGTTTTGAGATACTAAGATTAATGTTTAAACTTGCTGGTTATTTATGTGGAAACTAATTAGTAAAGAACTACAGTTAAAAGCTTGAAACTGTGTGGTACTTCGTAGTTGCTAATTTCTAAAGCTAATCTTTCCACCAAAAGAATTGTTTGGTCAACAAGGGAGACAGTGTAGAGGATTATGCTTATGATTAATTGATGTTGTATGTTTATTCTTGTACCGATTAACATCGTATGTTTGCTTGATATCCTGCTAAGCCCAAAAATTTCGTACTGAGAGGGAAAACTTCTCGTGCATCCAAATCCCTGAGCCAAATATCTTTGCCATTTGTGTCCACCATATCTACCTATGCATGGTATTTCCTACCATTCCAAGTAAATTTGTCATGTGCTACCTTTAAAACTTCAAAATTTTCCCTTTTGTGTCTCTGTTTTTAAGCTCATGAGGAAGTAGTGAGACTCTAGTTATAACCTGTGACAAGCGAGGTCATTTCCCCCCTTTCACCCGGTGTCGATGGTTCACGTCCTCACTTGAATTTGACCCGAGAGATGGCTTAACCAAAATATAAATATAACCCACAATTCTCCTCCGCACAATGAAAACCTGAGAAATCAGTCAAAACATTGGTTAGTGGTGAAACAAAGGAGAAAAGAGGAGTGACCTCATTCCTCTAAAACCAGCCGCTCTCAAAAGTCTAAAAGCCTTGCTTGTTATGGGGGACTAGCTAGTTTCTTTGCTGTGGAATCGTTGATGAAAGCATGCACCGCTCAAAATTGTTTTTATCTCTATTTAAAAAAATTAAAAAGCTCTAGCACATGACTAATCCCTGCTTCCCTCTACGAAGGGCCTTTCTTTTACTTTAATGTTGAGTCATTTTTCCTTTTCCTTCTATCTCTACCAAGCAAACATACTGTATTGACCCTGGGTGCAGTTGATCATATTATATCATTATGATTAAACATGATTCTTTGTATTGACTTTATCGTTGAAAGTTGAAGCTTTTGCTAAAACTTGCATCTTCCTTTGTGTTGATTCTCAAACACTTTTGACAAGGAATCATTACCTTTAAGAATTATCAAATATGTTGATCTCATTGCTTTCAGGTCTCTAACGTACTATTTATGAAAAGTTTTTGCTTAGATAATTCAACTTGGTTATTCATTGCTTTCTTGCTATCAACTATAGACAATTGTTTTGGACCATTTCATTCATATCCTATGCTTTACATTACTATCTTGATCAAGTTTGTGTTCGTTGCATGTCTCATCAAAAATTATTTTTGTTATCACTTACCTACTCGAGGACGAGTAGGAGTTAAGCTTGGGGATGCTGATACGTGTCAAATGTATCTATAATTTTTGATTGTTCCATGCTAGTTTTGTGATGTTGTCACATGTTTTCAATATCATATTACATCATTTTTATGCATTTTGTCGAACTATTGACAAGATGCTCAGTGCCATTTTCCTGTTTTTGCTGTTTTTGTATTTCAGAAAATCTACCACAGGAAATATTCTCGGATTGCGCTGAAAAATTACGGGAAATTTTTATTCGACAAGATGGAGTCGGAGTCCAAAGGGCGTCCTGGGGGGCCACCCAGGGGCCAGCGGCTGCGGCCCCATCTAGACCCGCGGGTGGGGCCCGCCCTGCCCTCTGGGCACCGCCTCGGCCCCCCTCAACGCCTATAAAATCACAAAAAACCTAAAACGCTCAGGGCAGCCATTATTTTCCAGAGAAGTCATCCTAATCCGCCGCCACCATAAACCCTAGTTCGGGGGTGATTCTGAAGCTTATCCCGGCACCCGGCCGGAGGGGAGATCGATCCCGGAGGGCTCTTCATCGCCATCCCTTCCTCCGGGATGATTTGTGAGTAGTTCCACCTTGGACCATGGGTCCATGGCAGTAGCTAGATGGTAGTCTCTCACCCTTGTGCTTCATGTATTATGATCTTGTGAGCTGCCTAACATGATCAAGATCGACTATAGTAATGCTATGTGATGTGTTTGCTGGGATCCAATGGATTATTAAGTTATGATCAGATTGTGCATGATTCTTATATGTTCATTTATGTTCTTGCATGCTCTCCGATATGTGTAGTTGCTTTGGCCAAGTAATTATGTATGTCTCCAAGAGGGAGTATTTATGCTAGATAGTGGGTTGATGCCCCTTTTGTTCCTGGGCACGAGTGACAGAAACGTCTAAGGGCGAGGGTGTGCTGTTGCTACTAAGGGTAAAACATCGGTGTTAAAGTCTATTTGATGTTTAATATTGCTTACTTCATGCGCTTTACGTAATGCAAATATCTGTTGCTTGCAACTTAATACCGATGGGTGACTGGTTGGATAGCGATCCCACTGTGGACTTTTTAGACAAAGATGCAGTTGGACTCCGGTCTTTGTTCCTTGTCGTGATGCTTACATAAATATTACAATGTACTCTTTGTCATAGCTAGATTAAGTTTGTGTCATAATCTTGTCAATTGCCTAGCTGTAATTTGTTTACCCATCATATGACTGTTTTATCTATTTAAGAGACTCCACTAGTGAACCCATGGCCCTCGGTCCATTTTCTTACATTGTTTACAACCTCATTTACTTATTTTTCATCATCATTACTCCTCTGGTCCGTTTCCATAATTTCATCCACTACACTACACGTTTAACCGCTTTGTTTTCAGCAGACAGGAAAGATTGAGAACCTTTCTGCCGTTGGGGGCAAAGTAATTATTTAAGTGTGTGGAGGTCCACGTTCATTGACGATTAAGCGCCAGAGATCGTAAAGGTTCGCCTCGTTGTTGATTTCAAAGTCCTACTGGTTGGATAAACCTCGGTTCGTTTAACGAGGAAAAACTGCTACTTACTACATCCACGCCTTCGCTTGGGGCACTACCCAACGCTATCATCATCCGCAATCAGCCACATGCGGGCAAGCGTGTGCTATTGCAGGAAAAAAACGGAAAAGAATAAAATCGGAGATAAGTTTGTTTAAACTCCTAAGCCATTGGGGTTGGTACAAATCTCCCCCTAATCTTATTTTCGGTGTGATTAACCCCCTAATCTACAAGAACCCCCTAATCTACATGACCGAGACAATTAACCTCCTAATCCTCTTTTATCAACCAGTTCAGCTTTAGGGGTGCCAGTTTGGTGATTTCTGAAGCGGCTCAACTTAGGTGGCGCCAGTTTTGATTCGCCGCGCCGAACGTGTGTACTGTATATATCATCAACCATTTCTGTCGCTACCTCTTCGCTTGAAACATATGTATTTCCTCCCTCGTCTGATATGCCACTGGCTGATATAGCCGCATAGCAAAGCAAGTTTCTATAGAAGCTAGAAAACTGTAGTAGGTAAAGAAAAACCAAATCAATATAGAGTAATTTATTAAACTATACAAACCCTGGTCTTTGGAGAGAGAGGCATGCAGTATGTATTCGAGAATTGAGGATGTATCAAAAAAATGATAGAGTATGGACCAACTTAAAAAAATTGCGGTTGGCCGGTCGAATGATTCGAAAGGCATTTGCATAAATTGAATATGATAGGATTACACGGAGAACAAGAGTGACTCGTTGCTGCAACTGAACTCGTTGCTTTAAGGTCCCGGTGCTTGTCGGCAGTAGCTGAGATGCGACCGGATCGACGGGTTACATAATCCTTACCCGGCAGCCTGATGCCGGCAGCAACAGCGGTCGCGGAGGCGGTGGGTGGCACCATTTCTGCTGCTCGAGGACGTGATGAAGTCCTCGGCGCACGGTCTCAAGAACACCCGCCTATGATTTGACGCCCGCCCTCAAAACACCAAAACCTACAGCAACCGAGCTGAACCGGTTGATAAAACATCAAACCTACAGCAACCAAGCTGAACCGGTCTGATAAAACGAGATTGGGAGGTTAATCGTTGATGGTGTTGGTGAAGAGTTGGGTGGTGCCCCAAGCGAAGCCGTGGATATAGCGAGTAACAGTTTTCCCTCAGTGAAGAACCAAGGTTTAATCGAACCAGTAGGACTTTGAATTTAACAACGAGGTGCCCGTCGATGATCTCTGCTGCTTAATCGTCGACGAATGTGGTCCTGCACACACTCAAACAATTACTTGGCCCCCAACAGCAGGAAGGTTGTCAATCTTCCTGGTCTGCTGAAAACAAAACGGTTAAACGCATAGTGTAGTGAAATGATTTATGAAAACGGACCAGCATGCAAGTGATTATGGAAAGCGAGTAAATGAGGTTGTAAATAATATAAAATATGGATCGGGGGCCATGGGTTCACTAGTGGTGTCTCTCCAATAAATAAAATACTCATATGAAGGGTAAACAAATTACAATTGGGCAATTGACATAATTATGACACAAACTTAATCTAGCTATATCAACACGGTAATATTCATCTAGGCATCACAACAAGGAACAAAGACCGCCATCTGACTGCATCTTTGTCTAAAAAGTCCACCTAGGGATCGCTATCTAGCCTGTCACCCATCAGTATTACGTCGCAAGCGATAAACAATTGCATTAAGTAAAGCGTATGAAGTAAGCAATATTTATAATCATGTAGAAATAAACTTCGCTGTTTTACCCTTAGTCGCGACAGCACACCCTCGTCCTTAGATGTTTCTATCATTCGTGCCCAGACACAAGAGGGGGCATGACCAACTATCTAGCATAAATACTCTCTCTTGGAGACATAACAATTACTTGGCCAAAGCAACTACACACATCGGATAGCATGCAAGAACATAAATTAATAACTAAGAACAATGCACAATCTGATCATAATTTCATAATCCATCGGATCCCAACAAACACATCATATAGCATTACAAATAGTCAATCTTGATCATGTAGGGTAGCTCACAAGATCATAAACATGAAGCACAAGGGAGAGAAACAACCATCTAGCTACTGCCATGGACCCGTAGTCCAAGGTGGAACTACTCATGCTTCATCCCGGCGGAACGCATGGCGATGTAGAGCCCTCCGGGGTCGATCTCAGTATGCCGGGAGCTGCTTCGGAATCTCCCCAAATTAGCTTTCGAGGTGGCGGTGGCTTCGGGTCGTGTTACTGGAAAATAATCATCGCCCCGAGCGTTTTAGGGTTTTAGGGACTTAATAGGCGTCGAGTGGGGACGTGGCGGTGCCCAGGGCGTAGGGGCGGGTCCCACCCACGGGTGTAGGTGGGGCCACGGCCAGCAGCCGCCATTAGCCCCTGGGTGGCCCCCAAGTCGCCCTTTGGTCTCTGGCTTCCTTTTGTCGCATAAAAAATCCTCATAAATTATCGGCCAATTTCGAGAATATTTCCAGAAGTAACTTTTCTGAAATAGAAAACAGCAAAAACAGGAAACTGGCACTAGGCATCTTGTTAATAGGTTAGTTCAACAAAAAGCCTAAAAATGATGTGACAAGATAGTAATAACATGTAACAATGACATATAACTAGCATGGAACAATCAAAAATTATAGATATGTCTGACACGTATCAGCATCCCCAAGCTTAACTCCTACTCGTCCTCGAGTAGGTAAGTGATAAACAAAATAATTTTTTATGAGACATGCTACTAGCATAACCTTGATTAAAGTAATGTAAAGCACATGATATGAATAAAGTGATCCAAAACAATTGTCTATATTTGATAATCAAATAAACAATGAGTGTCGTGTCTTGCATCACGGACACCGGGAGTAAAGGATACCCCCTTTTTAGGTTTGGCACGGGGCGTGAAGGAGGCTGGGAGACGCCAACGTCCGAGAGAACCTCGTCAAGATCTCCGATCTTCGTACTAGCAAGAAACACAGAGACACAAGGAGTTTACCCAGGTTCAGGATGCCCGGAGGCTAAAAGCCCTACTCCTGCATGTCTGGATTGAGTGGTTCATCACGGTGTGGCTTACAGAGGTGGTTGCGGGTGAGAACCCGGGAGGTGTTGTCTAGAGGTTGAAGACGAGCAGATCTTTCCCGGAGGAGATCACCTCTCGCTTGTGCTATTCTTGTCTGGTACGCTACCTAGCCTAGCCTCCGACTCTATGGAACTTCAACTGCTTCCCCCTGGTGCCTTGGTCCTCCTTTTATAGGCTAAGGGGATCCCACAAGGGCACCTTTGGGGGCGAAGGGGTTTTAGGTGGGAAAACCCCTCCAGGTCCTTCTTATGGGGCGATGTGGCCTCTTCTCATCCAAGTATTCTTCTGAGAGGGGATAGGTGCGGTCGCCCACCTTTAGCAAGGAGGGCGGACAAAGGCTTACACCTTTACCGACCGTGTCCCCGCGCGGCGCCTCCATCTTCTTGGCGGCCAAGTCTTCTAGGGGCTTCCACGAGGAGCTGTCTAGCTTATCCTCTTTGTCTGTATGGAGGTTGGAGCCCGGGGGTGAGCCTGGCCTCCTGCTGGGCATCCGGGTCCCCGGGACCTCCGCGTCGTCTGCCGGGTTGAGGGTGACCCCAGAAGGCCACCCGGTCCTTAGCCGTGATTGTCGATGCCGTCATTGCCCGGTTACCGTGGGGCAGATGGGGGGGGGGGAGGCCCATCTGCCGGTGTCGAATCCTTTCCTTGTTCGCCTTCTTGGTGGGCCCACTGGTGGTGGACCCACTTTGACCGCATCGGGGGAACCCCGTGTTCCACTGTTGCGACAGTAGCCCCCGGGCATAGTCTCGGCGGGCATGTCCTTCTGCTACCGGGGCTATGACCAAAAAAGTCAAAGTGGGTCCCCGGCGTCTTGTCTTGACTGTTCTGTCCCATCCGCCGGGGCCGCGCTCGCTGGGAAGCAGTGCGAGCCCCCAGGTCTTCTTTGTCTTGGTTAACGTTGCGATCCGTGTGGATCGCCAACGTTTGTCTTGAATCCAACGGGAGGAAGCGCCCCTAGCGGAATGCCTCCTCGATCCCCGTGCCGGCCGGAGTGGTGGGGCCACAACGTGACGCGTGGGATGGTTTATAAGCCACGATTCGTCGGAACTGTAGCCATCACTTTTCCCAAATCGAAGAAATCCCCAAATCGCCGCCCGTCGCGCTCCGCCTTCTTCCTTCTCGCCATGCGCCCTCTTCTCAGCTTAGCAACCGCAAAACAGAACAGTCGGCCTCCCTGTCCCGATGGCCAAGATCAAGTAATCCGCTCAGAGGAAGCCCTCCGACGCCTTGCTCGTCAAAAGGTAGCCGCCCCCCCAGATCCAAGAAGGCGCAGAGGAGATCGGAGCGCACCGCCGCGACGGCGGACACCCGCAAGCGGCAGGACTTGTTTCCGAGCATCTATGCCAGTGCCGCGGAGAGGCTGCATGCCGCGTGATTCAGGGCAGTCGGGTCCAAAGCGACGACCGACGCTCCGGCTCGCGTGGCGACGGAAGTTCTGCTATAGAGACCAAAACGGCCAAGCAGATCCCCATCTTCGACATGTTCATGCGGATGGGGCTCGTTCCTCCGTTCTCAGATTTCTTCTTGGAGGTTCTGCGCGTGTACGAACTGAAGCTTCTGCATTTGACCCCAAGCGCCATCTTGGATCTCTCTGTCTTCGCCTATACCTGCGAGGCGTTCGTCGGGGTGACACCCTCTGTGGCGTTGTTCTGCCATTTCTTCTACCCCCGCGTCGAAAAAGAGGGCTAGCTGGGGGGCGGAGTCACGTTCTGCTTCCGTTCGAACATCAAGCAGGCCTACCCCGAGATGGTGGTGAAGTCCAAGTGGGATGAATGGAGGAAAGGCTGGTTCCTCGTCGGGGTACCAGAGGCTCTTCTGCATATTCAAGAGCCGAAGGACCACCCGGTGAGCCAGGAGCTCTAGAGGAGTCTGAGCCCGCAGGACGTGTATCTCTCGGCGGCGGTATCCCGCTACAAGCTTCTGCGGGAGCAAGGAGTTTCTGGAGCCACCATCTTCGCACACGTCCTGCGCAACCGTCTGGTTCCTTTGCAGAAGGGGCCTCACCCGACCTGGAACTTCCAGGGTCCCAATGACCCTTCCCGCTTGCGGAACTCCAACATGGAGGACCCCGCCCTTCTTGCGGTCACGAAGACGATCTTCACTCCCGCCGTGAAGTATCAGCTGCCCGACGGAGTCCGGCCCTTGTGCGAGGATCCACAGAAGGAGGAGATCCTGGCAGCAATGCCGACGTGTAACGCCCTCGGGATCGAGGGTCGGACCGATTCCGAGCCCCAGGCGACCAAAGCCAAGACCTGCAAGGCCAAGGCTCCCTCCAGCTCCGACGAGGATGGAGAGATATCTGAGTCCGAGGATGAGAGCTCGGAGAGTTCTGAAGAGGAGTCCTCCTGCTCCAAAGAGGGCGACGAGGGCGGCAACGACGGTGAGGAAGCCGAGGATGACAATGGCGCCGACGAGACTGTCAGCAACGAGGAGGACGATGACGAAGAGGAGGAGGCAGGGAGAGAGGCCCTTTCCCCGCATCCTACCACGAAAATCGTCGCGGCCTTGAGCCCGGAAGCGAGCCCCCGGGCGCCACCCACGTGCGTGGTTGGTGATCAGGACGGCCCCGCGGACATGGAGATTGACGTCGATGCCTTTGTACTGGCGCCGCGATGCGAGGAGTTAGTCCCGCGCCAGCCGTCGGTCCAGGAGCCCTACACTGCTGCTAGCATACTGCCCTCGAGTCCTCATGGCTCTTCCGCCAGGTCCGCAGAGATGCCCGCGTCGCTGGGCTGCAAGCACGCCCGCGGGTACGTCTGTATCTTGCTCGTTTCTTTGCCATGAATGTTGTCTTCGTGCTTGTGGGTTGTGCTCCAAGGAAGATTACCGAATGTCGTTGTAGGGGTCGAGCTTCCCTGGAGGCCAACAAAAGGCGGCGAGATGCGGCCGAAGACGACACGACCACCAGCGCCGGAGCCCGCGGAGGGGTAATGCCCCCTCCACCTTATAGGAGGCGGAGAAGATACGCGGGAGCGACGCGGAGAATGCACCCGAGGCATCCTTGGCCCCCACGAAGGCGGGAGCTGTGGGGACGCCGGAAGCAGCAGGTGAACCTTACCCTGTCGGACAAACTTCACTCTTTTTCGGTATCCGCCTCGCTGGTCTGATGTTGTCTCTTATTGGCTTAGATACTTCAGTGGTAGGCGGGTCCCCAATGGGCAACCTGGCTGCGGCGACTCTGGACCAGGAGGTGACCCAGGCCGCGCCTGAGGTGATGACGACCGCGCGCTTGGGGGATGGGCGCGTACGGGCGCCTTCCGGTGATCTGGACGGGGCCGAGGCATCGAATTGCACGGACACCTCGGACCTCCTGAACAACTCGTGGATGACCGGGGAGGAGTTGAAGGCCTAAGCCGAGTTTTCAACTTGCTCCGGGGCGAGTGATGAGATTGCTGCACTGGCGGAGATTAAGGCGGGTCTCTCCACGAAGAGCGGTCGGGGAGCAGGTGCCTCCGGGGACCAGCAGGGAGGGGTCCCCGGGGTCACGATCAACAGGACGAGCACCATGGACGCCGTGCTCCGGGGGATGGACCAGCTAGCCCAGGAGATCGAAGCCAAGGAGGGCGCCTTGATGTGCGCCATTTCCCGCGTCGAGGGCCTGATCAAGAGGGGGTCGGAGAAGCTGGACCGCGGGTGGAACCTGCTCATGGCCCTGTGGAAAGGCCTTGAGTGGAAGGGCACCCTCTGGAAGAGCGAGCGCGATCATCGCGAGCAAGATATCTCCGAACGGGAACGGCAGCTGGCAACCTAGGAGGCCGTGCTGACAGGAAAAGCCGAGGCTCTGGACCTCCGGAAGCTGGAGCTAGAAAGAGAAGTCGGGCAACGCCTCGAGGAGATAGAGAAAAACCATCAGGAGGAGCTTGACGAGAAGATCAAGGACGTCAGATACTTGCAGCTAAAGGAGACGGAAGCCCAAAAGGTTATCAAGGACGTCAAGAAGGATCTTCTCGCGGAGCAGGAGTCCGTTCGCGCCTTGCGGGAGCAAGCCCAGCTGGGCAGCCAGAAGGTGACCGGGTTGGAGGAGTCCTTGAAACTGAGGAGGAGTTGTCGTCGCTGAAGGATAAGCACCTCAAGCTAGAGGAGGACCATTCCCGGGCATCCTCCGAACTTGCGGAACTCTGCCGTCGGTCGGAGAAGGAGTTCAAGGGCATCGCTGCCGTCAGCGCGAACGTCGTGATGCGGGTGCAGCAGTTGGACCGAGCTGCTGATCTTTCTGGGTTGGCTCCAACCTGCCAAAGCCTCCCAACTGTGGCATAGTTCCTCTCCAAGACGGCCGTCGCCATCAGGTCCATCAAGAACAAGACTGCCCGTCAGCTTCTCAATGACCTAAATGGGGCCAGTCTCCAAACGACGGCATGTGTAATGGCATCGTTCCGGGAGGCCAACCCAAACGCCGTCGCACCCAACTTCCTGGATGCCAACCCTTCCGAAGCTTCGCTCCAGGCCGTGGATGCCTCCGCGGCCGCTCTGGCCACGAAGATGTTCCCGCGTGCTTAAACTTCCTGCATACCATTCGAGCACCTCGTGCCCCAAATGTAATAAACATTGCGTCAGATTTCGCACTTGTCAAAACTTATGCTGTAATGCTTAGGAAATTCTGCGCTATTCTACTTCATGGGTGTTTTGCTTTATCATGTTTCCCTTTCTCCACGTCTTTGAGAGATCCTTCGGGGATGTAAGCTTACCCATGAGGCCTTGACTGATCAGGAATGCCCTCACAGGCCCTACCGATTCCCAGAAGGTCGCTCACCCTCTCGGCACGCACGTCCTTCCGGGTAGTATCAGGTCTCTCACCGCTTCATACCCCCGGGAGAGTCGTTACCCTGGAGTGCTCATTCGACGGACAAGATGTGTTCTCTGTTTCGTGCACAGTTTTATACCTGCGAAATAGATAGCTTGGCATGACATGGATTCTGATCAAGGATGACTTATCTTTTATTGCTTATGGGGGGTCTCGGGTGACAACTCGATTCTTCCAGGTACATCTCGGGGCGTCACGGGTACTTCAAGTGCGCCGCATAGCTGGCTTCAGCGAACCTCGTAGGGTGGAAGGTTAGCAGCTTCCTCGGCCCGTGCGCATCGGTCGGCCATCTTCCACAAGTCCTCCATGGTGTCCACTGCACGGACGCTCAGCTTTTTGCGCATCTTCAAGTTGCGGACATTGACGTGGAAGACGACGATGATGGAGAACTCTTGGAGGTCCGCCGGGAGAATGCGGTCGACGACGCCCCGAAACCTCCAGATGTAGTGGCGTAGTGTTTCCTCGGGTCCTTGCTCAAGACGGTAGAGGTCAAGGATGGTCGCCGGGTACGGCGTGCAGCAGGTCTTGAGATGCTGGCCTGCCTGGCCCTCCATTTCCTCGCGGGTGCGACGCCTGGGGTTGGAGCTTTGGCCGGTGGCTTCGTGGGCCGGATCCATGGGCCTCTTGCCATGGGGATCCTCTTGTTGTTCCTCCTCTGGGGGTGCTGGCGCAGGGACGACAGCAGCACCGGTATTGGTCGGGGCAGAACTCACGGGAGCGTGGCACTTGTGAGCGTAGTCCAGCAGGTTTTCCAAGCTATTGATCCATGCCCTCGCACGGGGATCGCTCTTGCACTGCTCCGGTGGGAAGGAGAGAAGCGCTCGGGCCGTGCCCAGTGCCTCTTCCAGCCCCCAGCTGCTCTGAGTCGACCATTGCGACGGCTCACCACGGACCTCCTGAGTTCCCGACATGGCTTTCGCTTGCCAATGGCGCGCCTGTTCACCCAGCCTTGAGGAAGCAGCGACTCCGGTCAGGTAGAGGAAGAAGAGGTCGGGGCAGATCTAGCCGCGACCGACGGGCTCGATGTTGATCTTGGCGAGGAGACTCGACGACAAGGCTGAAGTAGCACTTGATGAAGAATTTGGTCGAAGTAGATCTTGACGAAGAACTTGGCGGCGAGGTCGGAGCGGACCTTGTTGTAGAACCTGATGATGAGGCCGACGTAGGCAGTGATCAAGATCTCGACGAAGATCTCAAAGTCGATGAAGAAGAATCCAGTGCTTGCGCCCCTACCTAGTGCGCCAGATGTCGTGTCTTGGATCACGGACACCGGGAGTAACGGACACCCCCTTTTTAGGTTTGGCACGAGGCGCGGAGGAGGCCGGGAGACGCCAACATCCGGGAGAACCTCGTCAAGATCTCCGATCTACGTACTAGCAAGCAACACAGAGACACAAGGAGTTTACCCAGGTTCAGGCTGCCCGGATGCTAAAAGCCCTACTACTGCATGTCTGGATTGAGTGGTTCATCACGATGTGGCTTCCAGATGGTGGTTGCGGGTGAGAACCCGGGAGGTGTTGGCTAGAGGTTGAAGACGAGCAGATCCTTTCCTGGAGGAGATCACCTCTCGCTTGTGCTATTCTTGTCTGGTGCGCGCTACCTAGCCTAGCCTCCGACTCTCTGGAATTTCCCCTCCTTCCCCCGGTCGCCTTGGTCCTCCTTTTATAGGCTAAGGGGATCCCACATGGGCACCTTTGGGGACGGAGGGGTTTTAGGCGGGAAAACCCCTCCGGGTCGTTCTTATGGGGCGACGTGGCCTCTTCTCGTCCAAGTATTCTTCTGAGGGGGGTTAGGTGCGGTCGCCCGCCTTTTTCAGGCCGGGCGGAGAAAGGCTGACACCTTTACTGACTGTGTCCCCGTGCGGCGCCTCCATCTTCTTGGCGCCCAAGTCTTCTAGGGGCTTCCAGCAGGAGCTGGCAAGCTTATCCTCTTCGCCTATACGGAGGATGGAGCCCGGGGGTGAGCCTGGCCTCCTGCCGGGCGTCCGGGTCCTCGGGACCTCCGCGTGGTCTGCCGGGTTGAGGGTGACCCCGAAAGGCCACCCGGTCCTTAGCCGTGATTGTCGATGTCGTCCTTGTCTGGTTGCCATGGGGCAGATGGGGGGCCCATCTGCCGGTGCCGAACCCTTACCTTGTTCGCCTTCTTGGTGGGCCCACTGGTGGTGGACCCATTTTGACCGCATCAGGGAAACCCCGTGTTCCACTGTTGCGATAATGAGCAAACAAGTTGCATCATCTAAGCAAAACCTTTCATGAATAGTACTTTGAGACATGAAAGAATAAAGATTAACATAACATTAAAGTCTTCAAGGTAATATTTTCTTGTCAAAAGTATTTGAAGTCAACACAAAGGAAGATGCAAGTTTCAGCATTGCTTCAACTTTCAACATGCTTATCTTATAGATAATGTGAACATAAAGAACCATGATTAAGCATATAGATGCAATATAATCAACTGCACCCAGAGTTAGTGTTGCAAGCTTGCTTTGAGTAGATAGAAAGAATAGGAAAACTGACTCAACATAAAGTAAAAGAAAGGCCCTTCGCAGAGGGAAGCAAGGATTAATCATGTGCTAGAGCTTTATTTTTATGAAACAGAAGTAAAACAATTTTGAGATATGGATGCTTTCATCAATGAATCCACAACAAAGAAATCCGTTAGTCCCCCATTCCAAGCAAGGCTTTTATACTTGTGAGAGCGGCTCCCATAGAGGAACGACTACATTCCTCTTTCTCCTTTGTTTATCACTAACCAATGTTTGACCGATTTCTTAGGTTGCACTATGGGAAGGAGATATTAATGATTTGTTGAATTTATATTTTGCGGGCTAGGAACCCTTGGCCAGATCTTGGCAAATTTAATTGAGCACGTAATCCACGCTCACCAGGTGAAAGGGGGGAAATGACCTTGCTTGACACAGGATATAACAAACTTCCTCACTACTTCCTCATGAGCTAAAAACAGAGACACAAATTGGAGTATTTTGAAGTTTTAAAGGTAGCACATGACAAATTTATTTGGAATGGCACGAAATACCATGTATAGGTAGGTATGGTTGACACTGATGGAAAGATATTTGGCACAAGAAATTTGGATGCACGAGTAGCATTCCCGCTCAGTACAGAGTTGTTGGCTAGCAAAGGATATCAAAGCAAACAAGCACCAGCAACCGGAACAAGAATGACTATAGAACATACATTAAGCATAAACACAAAAACTCTACACTGTCTTCCTTGTTAACCAAACTTTCATTTGATGAAAATACTTGACTATCAAACTTGCAAGTATGAAGAAACTTTATAAATTCAAGCTTTAATGGTAGTTCTTCACTAATGAGACTTAACTTAAATAACCAACAAGTTTAAACATTAATTCACTTAACATCTCAAAACAATTGGCAAGTTTCAAGTTATTCAAACATGAAGATCTACAAGACTATGCAAGTTTTTCATCACACCACTACAACATCACGACATTTTTGTCATTCCAACAAATCAAGCAAGGAACCATAAAAAACTCTCTAAACAAATATAAGTGAAGCATAAGAGAGTCTAATAGCAACAACTAACAGCTCTTAAAGATATAAGCGAATCACAAGAGCTGATAAGAAAACAAAGCTAAGAATACTCAACAAAATATAAGCGAAGCACAAGAGTATTTTAATGAAAAAGCGGAGCGTGTCTCTCTCCCACACAAGATAGTTAGGATCCAACAAAGTACAAGACCAGAAAACAAACTAAAAGAAACTGAAATACAAATAAAATGACGCTTCAAGAATAGCACATAATATGTGAAGTGATAAAAACATAGTTTCAACGGAGACGACCTGATGGTTGTCGATGAGGAAGAGGGGATGCCTTGGGCAGCCCCAAGCTTAGATGCTTGAGTCTTATTGAATGTTCAGGGGGATGCAATGGGGGCATTCCCAAGCTTATGCTTTTGTCCATCCTTCAACTTCTTTCATCATCTTCCCTCGTGGAACCTACAAACTCCCTTCGCACAAAACTTTTCATAAACTGATTAGAGAGTTAGTTCCAATAAAATAAAACTCACATGGGTTCCACCAAGACAAATTGCAAAAACTTGATTTAGCATTAGCTACTGCTTACTAAGCCTAAAGGGTGGCACTCCTTCCACAAAGTACCACTAATGACGTTAATAAAAGAGGCAAACACAAATAAAGGCAGAATCTGTCAAAACTGGACAGTCTGTAAAGATCTATTTTTTAGAGGCACTTACTGGCCTCAAAACAGAAAACTTAAAGCTAATTAAAGATATATAAAAGTATAAGGCTTCCTGTAAAAAATTTCCAGAAAAAGATAACGTACTGGGATTTTTTGAGATTTTCTACAACAGGAGCTCAGAATCTGTTTCTGGACAGCAAAACAAAACTTCGCACTTTCTAAGCATTAGAGACCAATCCTTCGCACACATAAATTAAAAAATAAGATACAATGAAATTTCTACGTAATCAAAAACTCCATTACTCAAGAAAGCAAAAATAAAAATTGGTTGCCTCCCAAGTCCCAACAAGTGCTTTTATTTAACGCCTTTTAGCTAGGCGCAATGCCACATATCAATTTTTTTCGGAGGCCTTAGCAAGATCAAGAACATATATAGACCTTATGATTGATTCAAAAGGTAGCTTCATTCTCTTTCTAGGGAAGTGTTCCATCCCTTTTCTAAGAGGAAACTGAAATCTTATGTTTCCCTCTTTCATATCAATAATAGCACCAACAGTTCTCAAAAACGGTCTCCCTAAGATAATAGGACAAGAAGCATTGCACTCAATATCCATAACAATAAAATCAACGGGAATATAATTATTATTAACAAAAATAAGACCATCATTAATTCTACCCAAAGGTTTCTTCTTAGAGGAATCGGCAGGATGCACATATAAATGACACTCTTCCAAAGGTTTCAAATCAAGCATATCATAGAAACTTTTAGGCATAACAGAAACACTTGCACCAAGATCACACAAAGCATTGCAATTCAAGTCATTTATTATCATCTTAATGGAGGTCTCCCAACTATCTTTTAATTTTCTAGGAATAGAGTTTTCAAGTTGGAGCTTTTCTTCCCTAGCTTTGATAAGAGCATTGGTAATGTGTTTAGTAAAAACAATGTTTATCTTACTAGCATCCGGTGACTTAGCATGTTTTTGTAGGAACTTTATGACTTCAGTAAGATTTCAATTATCAAAATCAATTTCATCATCTTTAAAGAGGCTAGGAGGATCATCATTGGTAGTATCACTAGTAGGAAAAGGCTCATTGCTGGCGAACCTAATTTGGCTACTGCTGGCGAACATGCGGTTCGCCAGTGCTCATATCGCCAGTGGTAATAGATTACCCCTGGCGAACACCATGTTCGCGAGCGGTAAGGCACGTTACCGCTGGCGAACTATATGCTTGTTCGCCAGTGATAGGCTTTTCAGGTTAAAAAAAAGCCGGGCTTGCCGGGCCGCCGCCGGCCACGGCAGCTCCTGCTTGACTCCGTCCGGCGCTCAGCATGGCGGGTCGCTCGCCGCCGGGCACTCACCGTGGTGCTATCTTGATCCTCCCCAGTGGACACCAGAATCACTCGAGCTCTGCACTCCCCTGCACTTGGAACGCTCACCTATGGATCCCTTGTCAGCAGGGTGCAGTGGGTGGGGGAGAGAGGAACCCTCGTCGTCGATTTTTGAAGTCAAGATTATTTGAGACTGGAACCCTAGATGACCGACACGGAGGCACGGAGCAGAGCAGCAAAGGCTCGCGGCTGTGGAGGAATAGGAGGAGGAACTCGAGGTCGAGGTGGGTGGCGGCATTGATCTACCACATCGATTGCGGCGGGGGTCGGGGACCTTGTTGGCACGCTTGAGGATGCAGCGGCGGACACGACCGGGCTCGCGAGGGGGAGATCGAGCAGGGAACGACGGCGGGTGAAGGGTCGCAGCATAGAAAACAAAATTTTTTCCTATGCAAAGATAGCGGAATAAACCCAACATCTAGATCCGATCTACGAGAGGTTGGTAGCAAAAAGGAGATCGAATCTCACCCTCGAATAAAACCGTGAGTGTTTTGTCGAGGCAGGGGTTGGCTAGTCGATCCCCGCAACTAGACTCGTCTAGTCGCGAGGAGATGTATTATCCAAGCGCCGCACGAGCAACGCCTTCGAGAGATCCACACGTACAGCTCGATGAAGACTCCACGTTCTTGATCCCGCAAGAGGTGATGGAGAGGCTCGCGAGATCAACAGCACGATGACGGTGGCGTGGTGTGTATGGTGGAGATCCGACAGGGCTTCGCCAAGCGGCTGTCGGGGAGAGAGGAGGAGGAGGGGGGCGGCGGCTAGGGTTGGAGCGTGGTGCGGCTAGGGCACCTATGGGGTGGACCTTGGGGTGCCGCACCCCCTCCCCTGCCCCTCATTATATAGGAGGCCAAGGGGGGTGCGCCCCATCCCCTCCTAGGGCCGGCGGTTAGGGGGCAACTTGCCCCCCAAGCAAGCCCCCTAGGGTTAGGGTTATGGCCGGCTGGCCCCCCTTCCCCTCTTGGGCTGCCCGCATGGGCCCCTTAGGGCATGGTGCGGCTGGCCCATCAGGCCAGTCCACCACCCCTTAATTCATGTGGGCCCCGTACTCCTATGGGCCCCACTTCTAGACCCCTCTAGGACCTTCTAGAACTTTCTGGTACTTTACCGATAAATTCTCGAACCTTTTCAAACCTCCGGAAACCACTTTCCTTATATGAATCTTATTATCCGGACCACTCCGGAACTCCTCGTGACGTCCGGGATCCTATCCAGGACTCTGAATCAATATTCTTTTCTCACCATCATTTATCTCGAACCTTAACTACATCGAACGTTAAGTGTGTGACTCTACGGGTTCACGAATATGTCATATTAATAGCGGGACCGGGATGCCCATATTAATTCCTACATATTCGACGAATTACTTTACCAGTCGAACCACAATGTCCGGGATTCAATTAATCCATATACGATTCCTTTTGTTTCACGATATATTACTTGTCCAAGATTCAATCCACCGATATCTCCATATCTGATTAATCTTGTTACCAACAAGTTCTCTTTACTCGTTCCCATAGAACATAATCCCTTATGACTAACCACTTAGTCATATGCTTGCAAGCGTTTGGATGCTATACTACCGAGAGGGCCCAGAGATATCTATCCAACTATTGGACGAACAAATCCCAGTCTTGAAACATGCCACCCAACAACCTATCATCGGAGAACCTGAAAGCCACCTTTATAATCACCCAGTTACGAAGTGACGTTTGATGTCCACAAAGCACTCCTCCGATAAGCGGGAGTGACATAATCTCATGGTCTAAGGAAACTATATTTGACATTTATTTAATTTGAGTCTTGTCCATTATATCATCATCCATGATAGAAACTTCGTTTATTAAGTGATTCATAAATCCATGGTTAGGAAACATCTAACCATCACTTAATCAAACGAACTAGTCATAAGAGGAAAGACTAGGGACACATTACCGTTTATATTCCACACATGTATTTTTTTCCTCTTAATACAATTCTAGCATGGATATAAACATTTATCATGAACGGGAAATATGATTATCAATAACCTTTATTATTGCCTCTTGGGCATATCTCCAACAGTCTCCCACTTGCACTAGAGTCAATAATCTAGTTTACATTTGTAGCAATCTAACACCCATGGCCTCTCGGTGTTGATCATGTTTTGCTCGTGGAAGAGGATTAGTCAACGGGTCAGTCACATTCAGATCTGTATGCACCTTGCAAATCTCTATGTCACCATCCTTGACATTCTCACGCAAATTGTGATAGCGGCGCTTAATATGCTTGGTATTCTTGTGTGAAGTCGGGTCCTTGGCAAGAGCTATTGCACCTATATTATCACAATACAGGGCCAGAGGTCTTGACGCACTTGGAACCACACTCAGATCTGAGAGGAACTCCTTCATCCAGACTGCTTCACTTGCTGCCGACGAGGCCGCAACATACTCCGCTTCTGTTGAAGATTTCGCCACCACGCTCTGCTTGGAACTCCTCCAACTCACAACGCCACCATTTAGAATAAACACGTATCCGGACTGAGACTTAGAATCATCCGGATCTGTGTCCTAACTAGCATCGGCGTAACTCCTTACGACAAGCTCTTGGTCACCTCCATACACGAGAAACATTTCCTTAGTTCTATTTAGATACTTAAGGATATTCTTGACAGCTGTCCAGTGTTCCACTCCTGGATCACTTTGGTACCTGCTAGTCAAACTTACAGCATGGCACACATTTGGTCTAGTACATAGCATGGCATACATGATAGAGCCTATCGCAGAGGCATAAGGAACATTGTTCATTATCTCTCTATCTTCTGCCGTAATAGGACTCTGAGTCTTACTCAGAACCTTTCCTTGCAACATTGGTAAGAATCCCTTCTTTGAATTTTCCATTCTGAACTTCTTCAGAACCTTGTCAAGGTATGTACTTTGTGAAAGCCCTATTAGGCACTTTGACCTATCTCTGTAGATCTTTATGCCTAATATGTACGCTGCTTCGCCAAAGTCTTTCATTGAAAAACTCTTATTCAAATAGGCCTTTACACTTTCAAGCAGTGTAAAATCATTTCCAATCAATAATATGTCATCCACATATAGTATTAGAAATGCAACTGAACTCCCACTCACTTTCTTGTAAATATAGGCTTCTCCATAAGTTTGGACAAATCCAAACCCTTTGATCACTTCATCAAACCGGAGATTCCAACTCCGCGATGCTTGCTTCAGTCCATAGATGGATCTCTGAAGTTTGCATACCTTGTTAGCATCCTTTGGATCAACAAAACCTTCGGGCTGCACCATGTACAACTCTTCCTTAATATGACCATTAAGGAACGCGGTTTTCACATCCATTTGCCAAATTTCATAATCATAAAAAGCGGCAATTGCTAACATAATCCGAACAGATTTTAGCATCGCTACGGGTGAGAATGTCTCATCGTAGTCAACTCCTTGAATTTGTTGGAAACCCTTTGCGACAAGTCGAGCTTTATACACGGTGACGTTTCCGTCAGCGTCTGTCTTTCTTTTGAATATCCATTTGTTCTCAACGGCCTTACGGTCGTTCGGTAAGTCCACCAAAGTCCATACTTGGTTTTCATACATGGATTCCATTTCGGATTTCATGGCTCCTAGCCATTTATCGGAGTCTGGGCTCATCACTGCTTCCTCATAATTCGCAGGTTCATCATTGTCTAACAACATGACACTCATGACGGGGTCGTACCGATCAAGGGCGGTACGTTCCCTCGTTGACCTGCGAGGCTCAATAGCAACTTTGACTGGAGCAGCATGATCAACATCATTTGCTCCTTCTTCAGGTGGCGATGGCTGTTCTGGAACAACTTCCAGTTCTGCGCTACTCGGCATCTCAAGAACAGGTTCAATAACCTCGTCAAGCTCTATTTTCCTCCCACTCACTTCTTTCGAGAGGAACTCCTTCTCTAGAAAGGAACCATTCTTGTCAACGAAAATCTTGAATTCGGTTCTGTGGTAGAAGGTATACCCAATAGTTTCCTTACGGTATCCAATGAAGACGCATTTTTCTGATTTGGGTTCGAGCTTATCAGGTTGAAGCTTTTTCACATAAGCATCGCAACCCCAAATTTTGAGAACGATAACTTTGGCTTCTTGCCAAACCATAACTCATATGGAGTCGTTTCAACGGATTTTGATGGAGCCCTATTTAAAGTGAATGTGGCTGTCTCTAATGCATAGCTCCAAAATGATAGTGGCAGATCTGTGTGAGACATCATAGATCGCACCATATCCAATAAGGTTCGATTACGACGTTCGTACACACCATTACGCTGTGGTGTTCTGGGTGGCGTGAGTTGTGAAACAATTCCACACGTCTTTAAACGCATGCCAAACTCTTAACTCAAATATTCGCCTCCACGATCGGATCGAAGAAACTTTATTTTCTTGTTATGATGATTCTCGACTTCACTCTGAAATTCTTTGAACTTTTCGAACGTTTCAGACTTGTGTTTCATTAAGTAAATATACCCATATCTACTCAAATCATCGGTGAAGGTCAAGTAACGATATCCACCGCGTGCTGCAACACTCATCGGACCACACACATCGGTATGTATGATTTCCAACAAGTCTGTTGCTCTCTCCATCATGCTGGAGAAGGGTGTTCGAGTCATCTTACCCATAAGGCATAGTTCGCAAGTTTCAAATGATTCAAAATCAAGTGAATCCAAAAGTCCATCAGAATGGAGTTTCTTCATGCGCTTTACACCAATGTGACCCAAACGGCAGTGCCACAAATATGTGGTATTATCATCATTCACTTTGCATCTTTTGGCATCAATGTTATGGACATGTGTATCACTACTATCGAGATTCAATAGAAATAAACCATTCCTCTCAGGTGCATGACCATAAAACGTATTATCCATATAAATCGAAATACCAAAGTTTTCAGACTTAAATGAATAACCGTCTCGCAATAAACAAGATCTAGATACAATGTTCATGCTTAACACATGCACATAATAACAATTATTAAGGTTTAAAACTAATCCCGAAGGTAAATGCAGAGGGAGTGTGCCGACAGCGATGACTTCAACTTTTGATCTATTTCCAACGCGCATCGTCACCTCGTCCCTTGCCAAGCGTCGACTATTCCGCAGCTCCTATTTCGAGTTACATATATTAGCAACCGAACCAGTATCAAATACCTAGGTGCTACTACGATCACTTGTTAAATACACATCAATAACTTGTATATTATATATACCTTGTTTGACGGTGCCAGCCTTCTTGTCTGCCAGATACTTGGGGCAGTTCCGCTTCCAGTGTCCAGTTCCCTTGCAGTAGAATCACTCAGTATCAGACTTAGGGCCCTTTCTTGACTTCCTCGCAGGCACGACACTCACTTGCCGTCCTTCTTGAGGTTGTCTCTTTTGCCCTTTTTCTTGAAACTAGTGGTCTTGTTGACCATCAACACTTGATGCTCCTTCTTGATTTCCACTTCCGCGGTCTTTAACATCGCGAAGAGCTCAGGAAGAGTTTTCTCCATTCCTTGCATGTTATAGTTCATCACAAAGCTTTTGTAGCTAGGTGGAAGTGATTGGAGAACACGGTCAATCCCCAACTCATTGGGAATCACAACACCCAGCTGCGCCAAGCGATCATCGTACCCAGACATCTTAAGCACGTGTTCACTGACGAAGCTGTTCTCTTCCATCATATAGCTAAAGAACTTAGAAGAGGCTTCATACCTCTCCACCATGGCTTGAGTCTGAAACATAGCTTTCAGATCAACTATCATCTGATGAACGCCATGGTGCTTAAAATGCTTTTGAAGCTTAGGTCCTAAGCCGTACAACAGACCGCACTTAACTATCTCGTGGTCCTCAGAGCGGGCTGCCCAGATGTTCCTAACATCTTCAGCTGCTCCCTCTGCTGGAGCCTCACTTAGCGGTGCATCTAGGACATACAGTTTCTTGGCAGCTTTGAGGATAATCTTCAGATTCATAAACAAATTTGAGAAATTGCTTCCATAGTCTTTCAGCTTGTCTTTCTCTAGGAACGCGTTAAAATTCATGGTGATGTTGGGAAGGGCCATTGATCTACAACATTATTTGCAAGGTGTTTAGACTATGTTCATGATAGATTGTTCGAAAAATAATCTAATTATAAAACGAACTCCCACTAAACTCAACATCTCTCTGGTTGTTTAGTGACACACGATCCAAAATCCACTACACCACAACCGATCATCATGTGAAGTGGTGCAGCTTCAAAAGGTGAACATCTCCATGTTGATCATATCATTTATATGACTCGTGTTTAGCCTTTCGGCTCTTGTGTTCCGAGGCCATGTCTGTACATGCTAGGCTCGTCAAGGAAACCGTAGTATTTCTGCATGTGCAAACTGGCTTGCACCCGTTGTATGTGAACGTAGAATCTATCACACCCGATCATCACGTGGTGCTTCAAAACGACAAACTTTGGCAACGGCGCATACTAGGGGAGAATACTTCTTGATATTAACATGAGAGATCACCTTATCATGCTATCGTCGAGATCGTATCTAAACATAAACCATAAGGTGCATAAAAGGATTAACATCACATGCAATTTAAAAATTGTGATATGGTATAGCCTTTTCTTGTGCCTTTGATC
Organism: Puccinellia tenuiflora; assembly: GCA_012064385.1. Lineage (NCBI taxonomy): Eukaryota > Viridiplantae > Streptophyta > Magnoliopsida > Poales > Poaceae > Puccinellia > Puccinellia tenuiflora. The sequence goes on along the minus strand of QRDG01002441.1, from coordinate 393,735 downwards.
TCCATCTCCAAGGCACCGGCATGATCTCCATCATCACCAGCTCGTGGCGCCATCACCATGATTGCCTCCACCAACTATTGCAACTACTACTATGGCTACCTTAGCAATAAAGTAAAGCAATTACATGGTGTTTTAAAGTGACACGCAGGTCATACAATAAATATGAGACAACCATAAGGCTCCTGCCGGTTCCCGTATTCATCGACATGCAAGTCGTGACAATTACAAAACATGATCATTACATACATCACATAATCACATCTTGGGCTATACCACATCACAAACCCTGCAAAAACAAGTTAGACGTCCTCTACTTTGTTTATGCAATTTTTACGTGGCTTCTAATGGGTCATTAGATAGAACCGTTCTAATCTACGCAAAGCCACAACGGTGATAAAATAGTTGCTTATTTACTCATCCTTTCGAAAGGCCTTCCATTGAAAATTGCATCTTCACTAAAGCAAGAGAAACAGACACCCGCCAGACACTTATGCAAAACAAGTTGCATGTCAGTTGTGGAACCGGTCTCTCGTGCATGTAAGAGTAAGGTTGGTCCGGGCCGCTTCAATCTCACAGTACCGCAAAGATGCAAAGTGCATGCTATAAGGTAGCAACATAAAATATCAACGCCCACAACACTTGTGTCTAATCGCACCAACTCCTACGAATAGATCTAGGCTCTGATACCACTGAAGTGTCGCAGCATAGAAAACAAAAAAATTTCCTACGCAAAGATAGCGGAATAAACCCAATATCTAGATCCGATCTACGAGAGGTTGGTAGCAAGAAGGAGATCGAATCTCACCCTCGAAGAAAACCGTGAGTGTTTTGTCGAGGCAGGGGTTGGCTAGTCGATCCCCGCAACTAGACTCGTCTAGTCGCGAGGAGATGTATTATCCAAGCGCCGCACAAGCAACGCCTCCGAGAGATCCACACGTACAACTCGATGAAGACTCCACGTTCTTGATCCTGCAAGAGGTGATGGAGAGGCTCGCGAGATCAACAGCACGATGACGGTGGCGTGGTGTGTATGGTGGAGATCCGACAGGGCTTCGCCAAGCGGCTGTCGGGGAGAGAGGAGGAGGAGGGGGGCGGCGGCTAGGGTTGGAGGGTGGTGCGGCTAGGGCACCTATGGGGTGGACCTTGGGGTGCCGCACCCCTCCCCTGCCCTTCCTTATATAGGAGGCCAAGGGGGGTGCGCCCCATCCCCTCCTAGGGCCGGCGGCTAGGGGGCAACTTGCCCCCCAAGCAAGCCCCCTAGGGTTAGGTTTATGGCCGGCTGGCCCCCCTTCCCCTCTTGGGCTGCCCGCATGGGCCCCTTAGGGCATGGTGCGGCTGGCCCATCAGGCCAGTCCACCACCCCTTAATTCCATGTGGGCCCCATACTCCTATGGGCCCCACTTCTAGACCCATCTAGAACCTTCTAGAACTTTCCGGTACTTTACCGATAAATTCCCGAACCTTTTCAAACCTCCGGAAACCACTTTCCTTATATGAATCTTATTCTCCGGACCACTCCGGAACTCCTCGTGATGTCCGGGATCCTATTCGGGACTCTGAATCAATATTTTTTTCTCACCATCATTTATCTCGAACCTTAACTACATCGAACATTAAGTGTGTGACTCTGCGGGTTCGCGAATATGTCATATTAATAGCGGGACCGGGATGCCCATATTAATTCCTACATATTCGACGAAGTACTTTACCAGTCGAACCACAATGTCCGGGATTCAATTAATCCATATACGATTCCTTTTGTTTCACGATATATTACTTGTCCGAGATTCAATCCACCGATATCTCCATATCTGATTAATCTCGTCACCGACAAGTTCTCTTTACTCGTTCCCATAGAATAGGATCCCTTATGACTAACCACTTAGTCATATGCTTGCAAGCGTTTGGATGCTATACTACCGAGAGGGCCCAGAGATATCTATCCAACTGTTGGATGAACAAATCCCAGTCTTGAAACATGCCACCCAACAACCTATCATCGGAGAACCTGAAAGCCACCTTTATAATCACCCAGTTACGAAGTGACGTTGATGTCCACAAAGCACTCCTCCGATAAGCGGGAGTGACATAATGTCATGGTGTAAGGAAACTATATTTGACATTTATTTAATTTGAGTATTGTCCATTATATCATCACCCATGATACAAACTTCGTTTATTAAGTGATTCATAAATCCATGGTTAGGAAACATCTAACCATCACTTAATCAAACGAACTAGTCATAAGAGGAAAGACTAGGGACACATTACTGTTTATATTCCACACATGTATTTGTTTCCACTTAATACAATTCTAGCATGGATATAAACATTTATCATGAACGGGAAATATGATTATCAATAACCTTTATTATTGCCTCTTGGGCATATCTCCAACAGCGGGTAGTACCGTGCGACGGAATCTGGCGGGAGGAGGCTGACGAGGGAGCGCCGGCAAGGGTCACCACCGGCAGTGGAGAGAAAGGGGATCTGGCGCACGGGGCGACCAGAGCTTGGCGGGCGCGTGGAGGTGAGGGAGCAGGAGGAGGAGCGCCGGAAAGGCAAGCGGCAGGTAGCGGCCAAAGGAGCGGGCGACGGCATCGAGCGGAGCTGGCGGCAGCGTGGTCTCGAGCACGGCGTGGACAGAGACGACGCCGACGAGGTGGGCCGGGGAGGAGCCCGACGGGGAGGCGCAGCTGCAGGGAGGAGGGGGCTCGTCGGCCGACTTCAGAGCAGGAGGAGAGGAGGCGCGAGGGGATTCCATTAGAATGGGGTGGAGAACTAGGGTGGTGGCAGTGGTGGTGTGTGTGGCGTGCGGTGGAGAAGAAGATAAGGGAGATTAAGAGAGAGGGAACTACTGCTGGCGAACATATTTCTTTGTTCGCAAGTGGTTTGCTGGGTCGCTTTGGTCCACAGGTGCCACTGGCGAACACAGTAGATTGTTCGCCAGCGGTAGGTGTCGTACCGCTGGCGAACAGGATATTGTGTTCGCCAGCGGTAGGTGTCGTACCGCTGGCGAACAGGATATTGTGTTCGCCAGCGGTAGTTTTTTACGCTAAGTTCCCTTCGGCCCACAGGTACCGCTGGCGAACAACAAGATTTTGGTGCGCCAGCGGTAGTTACCGCTGGGCACATGTTTGGTTGTTCGCCAGCGGTAGCCTGGCGGCTATAAGCCTTTTCCTACTAGTGTATGGGTAGTGTAAACATTAACAGTTTTACTATAAATTTCAGCAATTTTAGCTTCTTCTTTTTCTCTATCCCACCTAACATGCAAACGAGCTAACATTCTTTCATTCTCATTAATTTGGATTGAAATTGCATTTAAGGATTCAGTAGGTTTGTCTTGAAGAGGAGTGGTTCTAATTTTTAGAATTTCAACATCATGAGCAAGATTCTCCACTCTAATATCAAGTTTTTCAAGATTTTTCTCAAGCCTGGTAGACGTTTCTTTAACCGGATTGAGATCAGTAGGGCATTCATAACCACTCTTATTTTTAAGATTATCATTAATATGAATGGTTGCAGTAGAAGTATTCATAGTCTTAAGGGTAGCAAAAGTATCAGTTTCAGCAGGAGTGTTTAATTCAGGTTTTGCTGCCATTCGGTTTATTAAAGTGGCTTGAGTTTGGGACATGTTTGAAATGAAAGCTGTCGCAACAGTGGAACATGGGGTTCCCCTAGTGCGGCCAAAGCGGGTCCCTCAACCATGGGCCCACCAAGAAGACGAACAAGGCAAGGAGTCAGGATCGACAGGCGGGCCGTCCCGCCTGCCCCACGGGTACATCGACAAGCACGACATTGACAACTAGGGCTGAAGGACCGGGTGACCTTCCGGGGTAACCCCCAACACAGCTGGCAACGTGGAGGACCCAGGGCTCGAACGCCCGACAGGAGGCCAGGCTCGCTCCCGGGTGTCCCCTCCATATCGCTGCGAGGATAAGCATGCCAGCTCAAGCTGGAAGCTCCTAGAAGACTTGGGCGCCAAGGAAGCGAAGGCGCCGAGCGGGGACATGGCCGGTGGGGGTGTCAGCCCCTGTCGACCCCGCTTTCCAAAAGGTGGGCGACCAGACCAACCCTCCAGGAGGAATACTTGGACGAGAAGAGGCCATGTCGCCCCCTAAAAGACCACCGGGGGGTTTTCGCGCCGAAAACCCCCACACTCCTCGGATGATCCTGTGGGATCCCCTTAGTCTATAAAAGGAGGACCCAAGGATGGCCGAAGAGGAAGGTGGGACAAAAGAGAAAGCAAGGCAAGACTAGCTAGGGAAAAGGGTGAAGGCGAGAGGTGATCTCCTCCGGGTAGGATCTTCTCATCTCCTACCTCTAGCTGCAACCTTCCGGGTGTTCACCCGTCACCACCGCCTTGTAAGCCACCCCATGATAAACCTCTCAATCCAGACATGCAGGAGTAGGGCTTTTAGCCTCCGGGCGGCCTGAACCTGGGTAAACTCCCTACGTCCCTGCGTTGTTCCCTAGTACATAGATCGAAAGAACTTGGCGAGGTACTCTCGGGGAAGGTGTCTCTGGCCTCCTTCGCGCCCCGTGCCAAACCTAAAAAGGGGGTATCCTTTACTCCCAGTGTCCGTGCTCCGAGACACGACATCTGGAGGGCCAGGTAGGGGGCACAAGCGCTAGATCCATCTTCATCAACCTCAAGTTCTTCTCCAACATCTGCGTCAAGTTCGTGTTCAAGGTGTGCGGCAACCTCCTTCCCCCGCCAGGATCTGCATCAAGCTCTCCGCCAAGCATGCCACCAAAAACGAAGCCCGAGGCCGCGGCGTCCTAGCCGGTCTCGCCCATGCGCGCTCAGGCTTCTGCGGATCGATGCGCGGCGACGGCAAACCAGAACGCTCCTCCCCCCGGCCGCCTCCGGAGAAGGTGGTGCCGGGCGAAGCGGGCGGAAACGATAAGAGCGGCGAGATCAGGGGTGCGACTACCCGCAGGGACTCCATCGAGTGCCCTCTGTCACGCTCGGGGGGAGAGAAAAGCGTGGCTAACGGCACCAACAAGGACCGCACTGCAAAGGAGAAGGGCGGCGGCACCCGTGCCGGCAAAGGTCCGCAGGGCGCTAAGAGCAAGTCCTCCGCGCCTCTGCCACCCGAAGCACAAGCTCGTCACGACGCCCTCATCACCGCCAAGGCCCTAATGCAGTCCCCCCCCCCCCGAGCACTGCTGTAACATCCCAACTTTGTAATAAAGTGTAAATTAGTAAATCATGTTCATGGCATGCATTATTTTGCCCTAAGAAAATTTTGCATTCCAAATTAATTAAAGGAAGTCATAAATGCAATAACTCTTCCTCAAATTTTCAACCTTCACCAAGTTTCCCAAAATTCAAAATAAAAATATGCGGGGCTTCTCTATACTATTAGGAGGCACCATGAATTGTTCTATAATTTTTAGACTTGTTTAAAAGCTCTAAAAAAATGCAGGAAGTTTCTGTTTTTAAAGTTTTTGTAATTCCAAAGAAGGACAGGGGGTTTTCTAGAAAGTTTCCTTTTCTTTTTCCCCTTTCTTCTTCTCATGGCCAGAAGGACGCCGCCGTCGATGCCTTGCCACATTCTTCTTGCCTCCTTGCCTCCGGGGATAAGAATGCCGAGGTGCTATCCCCAGCTCGCCCTCTCTCCTCTCCTTCACCTCGCTCTCCTCTCCCTCTTGCTCGCTCAGGAAACGAGCTCCCGAAGGAAAACCCTAACTCTAACCGCTACGGTCGCCGACGTCCCCTCGCATCACCGCCGTTCTAGACCGCCCCTGACGAATCGGAGACCACCACGAGGTCCGCCGTGAGCTACTCTCCCTCCTCCTCCACGCGCGCTTGCCGGGACATCCTCAGTCGGGCGAATCGCGTCGCCATCGTCCGCCTCCTGCCGCTGTGTTCGAGCACATCCCCGTCACCGTCCAGCCTCCTCCACCTTCCCCAACCGCTCTGTCGAACTCATGGTGAGCAGGGGATCCTCCCCGTGCCCTCAGCTCTCTCCCTCTCGCCTCCGGCTGTCTTCCTCGCCATGCCCCGCCCTCGGCCGCAGCTGGACATGGTCGCCGGAGTAGCTCCGGTAACCACATGGTCCAATCGCCGCCACCCCTGAGTTCCCCTCACCCGCGCGTAGCCGTGCTTGCCGGCGTGGCCGGAATCGATGACGTCACGGTGGGGCCGGCTTGTCAGGGTTTTGATATTTTTGAAAATGTTTTCCGAAAACAATAAAACTCTGACATGTCACTACCAGGAAAAGCATTATAGGGAGGTTGCCTGTCTGTGGCGCACCCTTAATCTATGCGCCACAAAAACATATTCTGTGGCGCATGGCTGTAGATGCGCCACTGAAATTTGAACATTCTGTGGTGCATCCCTAGCCCATGCGCCACAGAATATCAACTTTCTGTGGCGCACAGCACGCCATGCGCCACAGAAAGGGAGACTTCTGTGGCGCACCACTGTTCATGCGCCACAGAATAAGCGTGGGCCCCACCTTCAATCAGTGGGCCGTGGTCCATCTCGGCCTTTTCTGTGGCGCACCGTGGCTGGTGCGCCACAGAAATTCATCTTTCTGTGGCGCATGGAGAAGGATGCGCCACAGAAAGTTGAATTTCTGTGGCGCACTAACCACGGTGCGCCACAGAATAGCTACTTTCTGTGGCGCATGAGGGCCCATGCGCCACAGAATGTGGACGCCCAGATCTACAAAAAGGTGGTAGACCACCTTTCCCCATGTGACCCCCCTTCTTCTTCCTAGCTCCCATCTTACTAACCCGAGCTCCTTCTCTCTCCCATGCTATTTTGACCATCCTATTCTCCATTATTTGTTATTAAACCTACCACAATTTGATATATAATTGGTGAGGGCTTGGGGAGAGTCTCCATATATATTCTCCTCCTCTCTTTTTGTCCACTATTTTCTCTCCATCACCACACACTCTCTCTTATCGATCACGGTCACGTCTCGGCAACGGATCTAGATCTACAAGGTGGGTATTGGTGTATGGATGTTTGTTGAAGGCATGAGAAACTTGTCGGCGGGCGATTTACACGTATATGCATGAAACTTGTGTGTGTGGTTTGATTGAATCTTTGCATGTTGTAGCTTGCGCCGGCGTGGTGCATGGATGTTTGCCGAAATGTTGATTCATTTCCATTTCGGTGAATTTTTGCACCACCCATATGTCCTACTTTTAGGGGAAGTCATGCCGAATTTTTCCGTCGAACATTTTCGACTTCCCGCATGAGAAGCTTGTATGTGTGTGAGCATGTTGCGATTACTTAATTCTAATTAATAACACATACTCTATATGTATACCGCGTAGGCGACCATGGTCATCAAGATGAGCTCCGGTCGAATCGACAACTACAAGGAAGAAGCGAAGGCGGAAATGAGACGGTGCAACGGGCGCCAGATACGATGTCCATGTCGAAGTTGCAAACTTGTGAGATGGATCGACCCTGATTCCGGACAATTGGAGGAACACCTGCTCAGGCGCGGTTTCATGCAAGGCTTCAACCAAGCGCCGACAGCAAATGCTGCGCCTGAAGACGAGGGCGGGCAAGATGATCGTGACGACGGAGATGCCGACATACATGGTCATGATTGTGGTGAAGACGTTGACACGCCGCAGAGCTCGCTAATGTCGGCCTTGATGGATTCTCATGTTCAAGAACTCCTCCTGAAGAACACGAACACCGATAGAGAGAAAGCCAAGCTGGCGCAAATGGAGATAGACGGGAATACTCCGTTGTATCCTGGGTGTCGGCCACAGGATACGCGCTTGCAAGTAACGCTTGATGCTCTGGAGATGAAGTCGGAGAACAAATGGACCGATGCGAGCTTCAACAAGAACATGCAATTCTTCCACGAGCGTCTTCCCGAGGGGAACACATTGCCAACTAGTATCGAGGAGGCCAAGAAAGTCGTTTGCCCTCTTGACCTACCGCACGTTAAATACCACGCTTGCGTCAATTATTGCGCAATTTATCAGGGCGAGTACGAGGACCGAACCACATGTCCGGTGTGCGGCCAAGGACGGTACAAGAGCCGTGGGAAGAAAGTTCCTCAAAAAGTGGTATGGTATTTTTATATCACTCCCTGTCTGCAGCGGTACTTCGTGGACCCTAAGGAAGCAAAGCTCATGCAATGGCACGCGGAAAGGGAGAAGCCCGAAGAAGATCCGGAGAAGGGCAGGATCCTTACACACCCTTCAGACGCTAGCCAGTGGCAAGAGTTGGACGCCGTCGCCAATTTCGGAGGCGATGCAAGGAACGTCAGGCTCGGTATGAGCACCGATGGACTCAATCCGTTCGGTAACCAGAGTAGCACGCATAGCACCTGGCCCGTGTTTGTATGGCCTTACAACCTTCCCCCATGGTTGTGCACGAAGCAAAGGTATATACACATGAGTATTCTCATTCAGGGGCCGAAACAAGCAGGTGTCCACATACATACGTATCTCGCGCTGTTGAAAGAGGAGTTAGCCACGTTGTGGGCGACGCCAGTCCGTACGTGGGATGCCTATACTGGAGATTATTTCCCCATGAGATCCGCGTTGCTCACGACGGTGCAGGACTATCCTGGTTGCGCATATGTATCTGGCCAGGTAGGCCACGGATTCTGTGCATGTGTCAGGTGCATGGATAGGACCCCGCATCTCCAGCTACCAAGGAATCCCGGGTCTTCGAAAACTGTGTACCCAGGGGCTCGAAGGTGGCTTCGCATGGATCACCCGTGGAGAAAACGCGGTGACCTGTTCAATGGTAAAGAGGAGCTCGACGGAGCCCCGAGCCCAAGGAGCGGCACAGAAATCGACGAGCTGTTGAGAAATTGGGAGGAGTGCCCCGCGCCGAGAAAGAAGCGACCGAAGGTAGATCCGCTGCTGGGTGTATGGAAAGCGAGGTCTGTTTTCCACGACTTGCCGTACTGGAAGGTCCTCAAGACGCCACATAGCCTCGATATGATGCACATTACGAAGAATGTCACCGAGAGTCTGCTTGGCACTCTTTCCAACATGCCGGAAAAGACCAAGGATGGAACGAAAGCAAGATACGATCTGAAATGCCTTGGTGTCAGGAAAGATCTTCAGGCCTCCGATAGTGATGACGACGACGATGGTGATGATGATCAGACTGAAGGGACTCAAGGTCACCGCAAAAGGATAAAGAGGAACACGGTGGTGCTTCCCGCTACGTGCTTCACTATGAGTCTGGAGGAGCTCGAGCAGTTTTACAGGTGTCTTGTAGGAGTCAAATTTCCTCATGGTTACGCGGGGAAGATAAGCAGATATATGGACGCAACGAAGAAGAGGTTTACCGGGATGAAGTCTCACAATTGTCACGTGCTGATGACGCAGATACTTCCCGTTGCGATTCGAGGGATAATGGACGAGCATGTCCGTGATACGCTGCTTGCTCTTTGCAACTTTTTTGACGTCATCAACAGGAAGACGATCGGCGTGAGGCAGCTCGACCGGCTACAGGAAGAGATCGTGCTGATACTATGCGAGCTCGAGATTTACTTTCCGCCCTCATTCTTCGATATCTGCGTGCATCTCCTTCTGCATGTTGTTGATGACATCAGGCAGCTCGGACCAACGTTCATGCACTACATGATGCCATTCGAAAGGATGAACGGTGTCATGAAAGGATACGTCCGCAATAGGTCCCATCCAGACGCAAGCATAGCCAAGGGCTTTCTAACCTACGAGTGCATCTCCTTCTGCCAGAATTATCTAAGCACCGAGAACTAGGATGTTGGTCTGCCCACGAGGAAACACTTCGGCAGGCTCAATGGATATGGTCACCGAGAGGGCAGCAGCACAACCTTTGTCAGCATGCAGGGTCAAAAGGACGACTTTGACAGGGCTCACCGGGTCGCGCTACAACACTTACAGTTGATCGAAACTTGGGTGTAACAGCACAAATGCTTACTCGAGCAACATTACATCAAACTGGGCCGACCGAGGAAGAAGGGAGACGTAACCAGAGCGCACAACTCTACCTTCACGCGTTGGTTCAAGCAAAAGCAACTAGAGCTAGCAAAGAAGAAAGCACCATCTACGGAAGATGAAAGACTCATATTCTCCTTATCACTGGGTCCCTCGCACAACGTAAAGACCTATCAGGCGTACGACATCAACGGCTACAGATTCTACACCGAGGAAAAGGACAACAAGTCAGAATATCAAAACTCAGGAGTAACTATGCTATCCTACGGCGATGAGGAGGCTACTGTCAAGGAAAGATACTTCGGAAGGATTGAGGACATATGGGAGCTCAACTACTGTGGAGAGTTGGTGCCAATGTTCCGTGTAAGATGGGCCAAGGACGTCGTCACAGAAGGCCGGTATTTCACCACCATGGTAATACCCGATGCCAAATCGAAGAACGCCTCCGCGAAAAATGAGCCATGGGTACTTGCTAGCCAAGTCGAGCAATGCTTTTTCATTACCGACCCGTCAAAGCCTAGTCGTGTTGTCGTGAGGAGGGGCAAGAGGAGCATCATCGGAATGGAAGGAGGCGCCACCGAGCAAGACTTGGACAACGAGCCAAAGATCGAGGAGGAATTCGACAAGTTCTTCGACATGCCTACCAGTAGTGCACAAAGAAGGAAGACCTCCGTACCTACTAAAGGTTGTCCGTTCACGCGAAGAAATCTCAAGGTCACCGGCCTAAAGTTTTCAACCGCGAAGAAGGGAAAGAAGAGAAAGTAGCTCGCTGAACCGAGACGGAGAAGCGACTTTTTTGGTGTATTTAATTTGTATGTGTGTGTGTGAGAGAGAGACAATGCAAGCATAAGAGACATTGTTTGTGTGTGAGACAATGCAAAAACTCAAATCCAATGAATATGTGTGTATTTGTGTTGCAAAACTCAAATCCAATGAATATGTGTGTATTTGTGTGTGAGATCCAATGCAAAACTCATATCCAATGAATATGTTTATTTTGTATTTTGTAACCAAAAATATTTTGTAAAACTCATATCCAATGCAAAACTCAAATCCAACTCATAAGAGACATTGTATTTTGTAACCAAACTTAACCAACAATATTTCAAAGGAAAAAAAAGAAAAAGAGACAATGAATATGTGTGAGACAATATGCAAGCATAAGAGACATTGTGTGTATTTTGTAACCAATGAATATGTGTGTGTGTATTTTAACCAAAAATATTTTCAAAGAAATAATTAAAGAAAAAAAAGTGAGAAAGCCAGGATTTGAAACTGGCTGTCCAGGTTTAGACTAATGGAACCACACCACTAGACTACTTTGTTGTTTCTGTCAAGATACAGCACACAGTTTTTTTTAACTGTTTAGGCGTTTTAATTCTGTGGCGCACCGCTGATGGGGTGCGCCACAGAATCTTACATTTCTGTGGCGCACCTCCCAGGACATGCGCCACAGAAATGTAAGATTCTGTGGCGCACCCCGCCCGCGGTGCGCCACAGAAATTTGGAGCTGCCACTTACATGTGGGCCAGCCCCGCGCTGCCGTTTCATTCCCAATTTCTCTAACTTCCCACACGCGCGCGTCGACGACATCCTCCCGCACCCCGGCCTCCCGCGCTCGACGACCACCGCTCGCCGCCGGCAGCCCGCCGCCACCGCCGCCACCGGAGGAGTCGCCGGCAGCCCGGAGGAGCCGCCCGTGCACGAGCACCTCCCCTGCGCCCTCGATCGGACGACCTCGACACCGGCCTCCCCGCCACCGCCGCCACCGGAGGACCTCGACACCGGCCTCGACGCCGTCCCCTGCGCAGGTCTATCTCCTCCCTCCTCCCTCCTCTCTCCCTGCCATCTTCCTCCTCCTCCCTGCTCTCTACCGAACTATGCACTCTAGGTGCTTGTGGAAATGCGTGTGTGTCTAACTTCAAATTTGTGTGACCTTGAGTGTCCTCCTCCTCCCTGCTCTCTCCCTCCTCTCTCCCCTGCCCCCTCCCTCCCCTTCTCTGCCGCCGGTGTTCCTGCACGCAAGGTGCTCGACATAATGGCCGAGCATGCTTCCTGCTAGTGTTGATGCAAATGTTGGTTAGATTTATGTGTCTATCCATTTATGTATGATGTGTCTATCCATTTGTGTGACTGAATTGAGCACTTGTTGATGTAAAATGTGTATATGCAAATGCTTGTGTTGATGTGTCGACCTAGCCCTAGCATCTGTGTATGTGTCTGTGTATATGTGTATATGCAAATGCTTGTGTTGATGCTTGTGTTGATGCAAAATCTAACCAACATGTAAAATCTAACCAAAATGCTATGTTTTATCTGTTTTCTGAAAAACCTGAAGAAACTGCTAAGTCTGAAAACAGTGTAGATTAGCCCCCTTTGCATGCAAATTGTGGGAAATATGCTCCACCAAAATTTGTAAATTTCACATCATTAGAAAGAGCTAATCCTATAGATTAATAGGCATCAATTGTTTGTCCAAATTAAAAACTATAACAGACTAAATCATGTAGGCCAAAATGCTATGTTTTATCTGTTTTCTGAAAAACCTGAAGAAACTGCCAAGTCTGAAAACAGTGTAGATTAGCCCCCTTTGCATGCAAATTGTGGGAAATATGCTCCACCAAAATTTGTAAATTTCACATCATTAGAAAGAGCTAAACCTATAGATTAATAGGCATCAATTGTTTGTCCAAATTAAAAAATATAACAGACTAAATCATGTAGGCCAAAATGCTATGTTTTATCTGTTTTCTGAAAAACCTGAAGAAACTGCTAAGTCTGAAAACAGTGTAGATTAGCCCCCTTTGCATGCAAATTGTGGGAAATATGCTCCACCAAAATTTGTAAATTTCATATCATTAGAAAGAGCTAAACCTATAGATTAATAGGCATCAATTGTTTGTCCAAATTAAAAATTATAACAGACTAAATCATGTAGGCCAAAATGCTATGTTTTATCTGTTTTCTGAAAAACCTGAAGAAACTGCTAAGTCTGAAAACAGTGTAGATTAGCCCCCTTTGCATGCAAATTGTGGGAAATATGCTCCACCAAAATTTGTAAATTTCATATCATTAGAAAGAGCTAAACCTATAGATTAATAGGCATCAATTGTTTGTCCAAATTAAAAAATATAACAGACTAAATCATGTAGGCCAAAATGCTATGTTTTATCTGTTTTCTGAAAAACCTGAAGAAACTGCTAAGTCTGAAAACAGTGTAGATTAGCCCCCTTTGCATGCAAATTGTGGGAAATATGCTCCACCAAAATTTGTAAATTTCATATCATTAGAAAGAGCCTAAACCTATAGATTCATAAGCATTATTTGTTTGTCCAAATTAAACACTATAGGAGACTAAATCATGTAGGCAAAGTTGCTATGTTTTATCTGTTTTAAACTCTTAATAACATTTAACCTAAATTCTGTTTTATCATGTAGGCAGCCCGCCGCCACCGCCGCCACCGGAGGAGCTCATCGACAAGTGGTGAGAAATGTGTTGATGAATATATGTGTGTCCACGACCATCGTGTCGTTGTTGTTTGTGCTCCGACCATCGTGTCGTCGAGATGTTGATACTATTTCAGAGATGCTTGTGCAGGTACCCCGTGAGGCCCTTGAGATTGCCGGAACGTCGATTAACTTCCGTTCCGGCAAATTTGGGTACTCCATATGTCCCTTTTTTAGCAAAGGTCATGCCGAAATTTTTCGTGAATTTTGGCATGACTTTGCTAAAAAAAAGGGACATATGGGGTATTGCGACTAATGCATGGGCCGGGGTATCTTAGTACTAAATTAAGTGATGTTTTTCTTATATTTTGTTGTACTAACTTTTGCCTCTTTTTAATGAAGTGCAAACATGTCGGCCGACGCGCCCGGCCCTTCTAAGCACATGAGCGTCGAAGAAGAAGCACGAGAAAAGAACAAGTCGTTCTGGGACGTGAACCCGGAGATGGGGGATGCGGAGGCCGCCGAACTGGCTCGTGACGGCGATGGTGACTTCCAATTAGCAGAGATGGAGATGGAGGATGCGGAGGACACCGACGGAGATGGGGACGCAACCACCACCACCGATGGCGGCGACCACACGGATGTCGGGGGTGACGACCACACGGATGGCGGTGGTGGTAACACGACCGCTAAGAAGCTTAAGAAGCAGAGGAAGGAGCGGACACCGCAAGCGGTCGGCACCGTCACCGACACGTTCACTAAGGTCTCCAAAAGTGGCCAACCCCAGGAGCCATGGGGCATCGCAAAAGGGTACGGAATGCAACTAGGGTGCATCCTCCGGGAAACCGTGTCGATCAACACGTATGACCTCAGGAGCGCGGAGAATGAGGCTTTGCGCACACAACTCCTCAAGAGGCTTCACGAACGATACATTTTCCCGGACGATGGAAACAAAAGGGTGGACAGCTTCGCCATCACGAAGATGAACAATTGTTTGACCAGCTGGAGAGGCCGGGTGAAGGCGAAGATTGAAAAGGGTCTTAGCTGGGAAGAGATCAGTGCCAAAGAGCCGTACATCGACATAGAAGAGTTCGAGGCATTGAAGTTGTCCTTGGCATCTCCGGAGGCTGAAAAATGGACCGAGTGGGGGAAGCAAATGCGGGCAATGAACTTAGGCAACCACCATTTGGGAAGCGGCGGTTACGCAGGAAAAAAGCCTGTTTGGGACAAGGAGGATGCCGAGGTTGCGAGACTTGGGAAAGAGAACCCTTGGCATAAAATCACGGACGAGCAAGTTAGGAACTTTGTTCGGTCCCGCTACTATCTGAAGCCGGGGACGGGGGAATTTGTTACCGACTACAAAGATGTGCTGGATTTCGAGAAAGTTCTGGTAAGGAACTTAATTACCGCGGATATCTCAAAGTCCATTTTCGTTGATTTCTATACATGGGTTCACGTTTATTTGCTTTGTCCGCAGGAGGCTGAGTTGAAGGCTGCGGCTGAGGCCGGCCCGTCGTCCCAGGAGGCAGCCGGCCCGTGGGACACGACTTTCAACCGGGCGATGAACGTTTACAAGGGGAGGGACAAGTCAAAGCCTCCGACGTCAGCAGGCCGTGTGACCGGCTTTGGTACGTCGATGAAGTTCATCGAGTACTACAGCACGGACACCGACACGAAAAGGGAGAGGAGGAAGCCGGCTAAAGATAAAGCCGAGGTTCTCGAGCTAAGGAAGAAGCTGGAGACACTAGAGAAAGAAAAGGTGGACTCCAGCATGGTGGACAAGCTAGTGGCCGAGAAGCTGGAGGAGAGGCTCCGGAGTTTCTTACCCCCTGGATTGTATGAGGGATTAGCTGCTTGGCAAGCGGGAGGTCAACAGGGGCCGATACACTTGCCCAGCTTCGACGGCAGCACCTCCAGCAATAACGTGTCGCCGGTCCTGCTGCCCCCTGTCGTGTCGCCGGTCCTGGTGACCCCACCGGTGCCCCCCCGGCAGGAGAATAATGACAATGCGCACGAGCGCCCGGACAATGATAGGCCGGCCGCCGGCACCGGCGCCCTTGTCTCGACATTAGCCGAGCTCAACGCCATCGACAAGGTAACTAATTAGTTAGTCCGCGACATCTTTTATGACTACATATGCCTTTGATGACTGCCATATCTCATGCATGCATGGTGCCCAACATGTGTTGACTCCCAGGACACGCCTTGCATACTCCTGCATAGGGTGGGGGCCGGCGGAGAGTTGAAGGAAGTCGCGTTGGCCAAGATAGTACAACCTCTGACCCGCGATATACACAACACTCGAATGAGTGAGGCCGTGATGAAAGTCAATGTCACGGAGGTACTGCCTGAGTTCCGTGACATCGACCCCCCCACGCAACCTCCGGGAGCTGAGAAACACATGAAGCTTGGCGAATGCGGAAAGTGGATGATGGAATGGCCGAAGACCCAGATTCGTCTTGGGGATGTTATTCATGGGGTCGGTCGCACCGGCGGCGCCACCTCGAGGCCTCGGCTCCCGCTCGTTCGGCCCCCGTCGAGGCGGCCGCAAAAAACTATTGCGGAGGAACCGGCGCCACAAGTAGCCGTCGCCACCACCCAGAAGGAACCGCCGGTCGCCGCCCCCACCGGCCGGAAGCTACCGCCGGTCGCCGCCGTCGCCGCCACCACCGGCCGGAAGCTACCGCCGGTCGCAGCCACCACCGGCCGGAAGCTACCACCGGTCGTCGCCGCCACCAACCGCCACAAACAGTTGTTGGGAACGTCTTCACCGGTTAGTTCTGACTTTCCGAATTCCCCGACTTTCCGACTTTCCCGACTAACGGATGTGCTATCGTTTATGTTTAGGACAAAGCCGTTGCACCTGAACTTGGTGGCAACGAGGATGAGGACAATGATGTCAACCTCGATGACTACATCAACACTGGCGCCTGCAAGGATGATATGTACATGCCTCATGTGGATGAAGAACCCTTCCGCGACCACCGCGGTCAAGCTGCTCGTCCCACTTCATGCACACAACGCCTGGCCTTCACGCCTCCGGATGCCGGCGATCATCAAGCTCCCCCGGGTAACGTTTTCAGCCCTAACACTCTGATGGAAACTGTTAAAGCGGGGTTCACTGCACCCCCACAATCCCCAGAGAAGAAGAACAAGATCAAGAAGCATAGGAAGAGAAAAGGATCCTCCACCTCTGCGAGCCAGCCAGCTCCTAAGATCCGGGGTCTTGAAGACACGATTCCACCCCGTGCGGATGGCTTCCCCCGAGTTCATGTAGCTGGTGAACCTATCTTGTCTGGGGACTTGCTCCGCCTCGCAGAAGGACCCATGGTTGCTTTGCAGCAAAGTATCTTGTATCTGGAGGAGCAGCTTCTTAAAGAAAAGCATCCGAGTTACCCGGCGTTCGCGGTCCAGGTGCCAAAGGAGCTGGTGGACTTCGTCCAGGAAGACCCTGCGGATGTGTTCTTCATCGCGTACGAGGACATCTTCAAACTCTTTCACACTCAACGGCTGGACTATAACATGGTCCGTCTATATGCGCTCGATATGGCGATGAAGATCAGGAGAGATGCGACCCCGTACGTCGCGATAGTGGATCCTTACTACATGCGCGACAGCCATCTGGAGGAAGGGTCAAAGACAAGGGAAACGGCCAAGGAGTACCTCGTAAGGGTCATGCTGGCCAACAAGAGGAAGAGCACCCTTCTTCTGCCTTTCTTTTTCGAGTAAGTACACATCCGCTCGCCACCGTCGTATCTTATGCCTTCTTGTACATTTCTTCCATCGCTGATCCTTTGTCCAACATTCCGTTTCAATTGTGTTGAGCAGGGACAAGTACTGCGCACTCATCTCCGTAGCCCCGAGGTGGTCCATTGCCACTTATTTGGACTCGGGGAATAAATCCACGCCGAGACGATACACCAGAATAAAGGGTGTTCTGGATGACGCTCTCGAGGCCTATGCCCAAAAGGGCGGCCCATTCCATAACAAGTCGGAATTTTTCACGGATGAAAACACACACAAGTTTCAGCATGGGACCGGATTCCATTGCATCAAGCAACTGGATGGCAGCGTGAAGGAGGCCTACTACGCCCTCCATCACCTTAAAGGAATTGTCCGGGATTGCGAGAAAACGAAGTTTCCATCGGGTCTCGCAGAATACACCAAATCAGAGGATGCTCTCACCGATGCTGATTACAGAGCAGACTTCCATCGCATCCGGCTGCAGTTGACAACGATCATCCTCGAAGATGTCCTTCACAGATCAGGGTCCTACCACCACCACAGAGGTATTATATATAGAAGTGCATGCGTAGGGTTATCTATTATATATATGCTATGCTATGAAACCCAAATAGGATAGCCATATGATTGTCTTGCCTCTCTACTTAGATGAATAAATTATACTCTATTTTATATCACTAACCTATATATATATATCCCAATTTATCTTCAGTGTTGTCTCAGAGGAGTATCGAAGAACGACTAGAGGCACAGTATGACACCAGGGAGTGGAGGACGAAACAAGGCTTTCTACCGTTGCCGGAGCCGCGAAAGTAGAGGACTCCATGATTATGCATGCTCCCGGATCATAGTTAGGCGGCGAACACTTGATTTGTAATGTGTAGTGTGAAATGTTGAACTTTTGGTTGTATATACATGACTAGCTAATTGTGTTTACATTCGGCACTTTTGTGACTATGTGTATATATATATATGTATCTCGATCGGGCCACTAATTAAGTAATATATATGTGTGATGACATATTGATTAATATCATTGTCTGTTTATATACCTGTCAAATATACCTGTATTTTCTGTATAAACCTGTATAAATACTGTATATACGTGTATTTATACAGTAAAATAAAAAAATACAGTTTTTCTGGTTAATACTTCTGTGGCGCACCTTTTTTAGTTTTTGTGGCGCACCACTTTCTGTGGCGCACCAAGGGCAGTGCGCCACAGAAAGACTCTCCATAGGGTCCTGGCGACCTATTTCTGTGGCGCACAGACAGGGGTGCGCCACAGAAAGTTGAGATTTCTGTGGCGCATATCCTTGGTGCGCCACAGAAAATATTTTTGTGGCGAGAATTCTGTGGCGCACCAGGCTAGCCCACAGATGCGCCACAGATAACCAAAATGGTGCGCCACAGATAGCCTGTTGTGTGGTAGTGTGTGGGGCCAGTCACTTAAATAAATTCCAGAAAATGAATAAACTTGCAAAAATAATAAGTTTTATTATGTAATTCAGAACAATATGAATAAAATATCAAAATTTATAGAAAAATGAGATCTATCTGTTTATGTAAAAATCATGCATAATTGAACAATTTAAATTAAAGGTTGTTTAGAATTAGGGCTGGAATTAAAACTCGAAACTCGCGAGTTAAACGAGTAGCTCGAAACTCGACTCGGCTCGACTCGAACTCGTTTAGCAACGAGTTCGAGTCGAGTTTTCATTTTAGACGCTAAACGAGTTCGAGTTAAACGAGCCGAGTTCCGAGCTACTCGTTTAGCTCGTTTAACTCGGTAAAATAAAATCGTTATGTTATTCTTATCTTTATGAATTATTTTACCTCATTATCATAGTTTAACGACTAGATATTACTTAATATTGTCATAGATTGTTTGATAATTGCATCATACATGCCTAAATAATTAGAAATATATATACATAAATCTATTACAATGGATTTTAATAGTTTTACTGAGCTAAACGAGTTAAACGAGCAAACTCGCAAGTTTAGCGAGCCAAGCCGAGTTCCAATTTTGAACTCGTTCGTCGAACGACCCGAGTCGAGCCGAGCTCGCTAGTTGACCGAGCTTGAACGAGTTGAGCCGAGCCAGCTCGGCTCGGCTCGAATTCCAGGCCTATTTGGAATTACTAAAATGCCACCGTTAGTTAAATATGGGGATTTTGTCTATGAATGCAATAAAATAGCAAATGGACCCCATTTAAAATGTGCACTCGATTAGGGTTCAACTTTCAATTTTAATATCTGAAATTTGACATGCACTCATATTGCGCATTGCATCGATGCCATGTGTTGATCGTCATTTTTTTTCGGTGTTTGCTTCTTTGCGATAGGAGTCGAGCCCGAGCCTGAGCTCAACACCGCCATCGACGACGAACAGCTGAACCTTGTCGATCAAGGCAAGCACCACCCCCTCTATCATATGAACCCATATCTTCAAGTAATTTAACCTGTTATGCATCATATCGGTTCCAGTGCTTTTTGTCAATAGATAGGTCAGCCTATCATTGCATGGTCCCTTGTCGCCTTTACATGTTATCCATCCTAGCATGATTAGGGTTGCTTGTGTGTCGCCAGAGCCTTATACATACTTTCATGCTTAGCCATGCTTAGCTTATGGTCTGGTCCGTCATATTGATGAATCATAGCTGTGAATGAATCTAGCATGACAGGATAACGAGGAAAGTGGTGTGAGCATGTTAATTTGATTAAAAGGCTTGGACAATGAGGCCACAGTGGGATGTGGTGGGTTGTCTTGTTCTTGCCGCACTAGGACCTCTCGTTCCCTCCTCTTAAACCAAGACTTAGAGTACGACGCACGGGGCCTATGTGAAGCCCTGCGGCTGTTACTTGTTTAGGTGTGCCCGTATGACACGTAGTTTGGCGTGTTCCATTTGCAGAAAGGTGAAAATGTTTTGAGAGAAAAGGTAGGTCGTGTCTGGGGACAAGTGAAGGACAAACTGATCTTGGTCCCCGCGCACAGAAATAGGGACCGTCAGGAGATGGCCATCTCTTGTTAATGGCGGAACGGCCCTATTTGGGTTGGCTTATGGGCACATCTAGGCAAGCTAAGAGTCGTGGTCGACCCCCATCTGCCGGCATTCCCTGGAAGAGTGCTAATAGCTTGGCACCAGGAGTCGGTTGGCATGTGTGGACCAAAATGTACACCCCTCCAGGGATTAAATCTATTCGAATAGCCGTGTCCACGGTTAAGGACGACTTGGGTCTTGACGTTTGATCATAGATGACAACTTGAACATATTAGTAAAACTTGATAACAACGTGTGCGGGTTGCTTCCTCGAGGGAGAGTCGAGGGAGTGATCCTAGTTGAGCAGTTGAAGTTGATGAAGTTTCTGGTGGTTTCAAAGATGATCAAAGGTGGCAGAAAAATGATCTCTTACCCTCTTTTCAAAACTTCTGAGTAGCCAAATTTCTAATTCTTCTCCCTCGATTGAAAAGTTGGCTTTATGAAAATGAGTCCTCAAACATCCTCTAAGCCTTGCATTTTACCGTAACGGGTTATAGTCTTGACTGAGTACTCTATACTCAGGCCTGCGCTAATTTTGTTTCAGTGCCCGACAACACCACCGAAGGAGGTTTGTTCGTGGACATCGACGAGTAGTTTGGAGTTCCCAGGTAGCAGTCTGGAATATGTGAATGGGACTTCGCCGTCTGCTTACTTATGGCCTCTTAGGCCCTTTCTTAAACTTGTTGTTAGAAAAACATAATTTGCTTTCCGTTGCTTGTTGTAATGTTGGGTCATGTGACCTCTGCGTGTAATGTATCTTACTCTAGTAAGACTTGTATCATATCACTTTGTGTCATAGAGTCACTGCTTTGACCGGTTGTCCGTCTCCCTTCCCGTGCATGATGCGTGTATGGATATAAAGTGCACGGTTGAGGGGTTATGGTTCTTGGGCTCATTGTTATGCAGTTTTGGCTATGCCCGTGTTATGGCACAGCCGAGGGGTCGTGGTGCCGATGATCCATTCCGAGCACACCTGCCGATGTTTACTCGGCCTGGGAGTGGTAACCCCAGTAACCCTCGGTTGTGTAGCATGATCAGTGACACATAGCATTTTTGTATAACTCTGAGGCCGAGTCCGACAGCTCAGCTAGATCCTAGGATTCTTTGTTATGCATTCATAGTTATGATTAGATGTGCTAGTCTTCCGAGGGGTTTTGTGTGACCGGTGTTCCCGGCACGCCTGCGGTGAAATGCCGCCTGGGACTGGTACCCCAGTAACTCTCGGCTATTATGTCTAAGAGCACATAACACTTATGTATAACCCTGGATCCGGGGTCGCTACAAGTTTTTTTTATCAGAGCAAGACTGCTTGTAGGAAACCTTACTGCTGGTCGATGTTGAGTCTAGTAGTTGTGAAACTATTTTGAACCTGAAAATGAGTTGTGAAAACTTCTTAGGATTCTTTTTACTCCTTATCTGGTATCGCTCTGAACTCTGAGTCACCTTACCTTATTTGATTTTGAAGGTTTTGACTTCTCGTCCGTTAACTTCAAAATCAGGTTCTCGTTGGTTGGGTTGTTTTTCCTCTAGTACTTCGTGTCAGGTTGCTAAAGCTATCAAAGCCTCCAAGTTAACTCAGTTGTTCTGGAGCATTGTCTCTACATTGCTTCAGAAATTCCATATCAAGTTCCTTGATCTTCTTGTTGTCCTTGGACAAGTAATGTATCGGACATGATATTGTGGTCGTGTGTCATCTCTGCACTCCATAGTCATGGTTTGTACGTCGGCTGGTTAGTGTATACATCTTGTATGCTTTGTTACTGCCATGCCTGATGAAATGACATGCATTGTATCACATATCTTGTTTAACTTTACATTCCATCGTTTTCCTATTCCGCTAAGATCAGTCTCTTGTTATCGTTCCGATCTATCTTTTTTCCATGGATGTGTTGTTCATGGATTGTTTATCTTTTTCTCTTTCTCTGGCCTGAACTTGAGTTGTATGCTATGGAAGGTCAAACTCCTCTAGAAATCCACGAAGTTCCGGTGGTCTGCGACTTCCCTGATGTCTTCCCTGAAGAGTTGCCAGGCATGCCACCTGATCGAAACATCGAGTTTGAACTGCTCCTATTTCCAAGACACCTTATCGCATGCCTCGAGAAGAGTTGGTTGAGTTGAAAAGACAACTTGAGGAGTTAGAAGAAATGAATTTCATTCAACCTAGCACTTCCTCGTGGGGATGCCCTACTCTCTTTGTCAAGAAGAGGGATACCAACGTTCCGCGTTTGGTTGTTGATTACCGGCCGCTGAATGCTGTGACCATCAAAAACAAATATCCTCTTCCACGGATCAATGATCTGTTCGATCAATTGGCTGGTGCAACTATCTTTTCCAAGATGGACCTGTGTAACATCCCAAAAATAACCCCCTATTATTTTCTTGTTTGTTTTTAATTATTGCATCATCATGACATCATCATAAGTTGTGTTGCATGTGTGGTTTTACAAAATTCAAATAAATAAAATGAGTTATTATTTTATGTCATTATCACATGTTACAACTCCTTTTTATTTGAAAAACCAAAGTAATAAAACCAATTTTAAATTTGGACAAACAAATTAAAAGGTTGTTTGAAATTGTTAAGTTATAAAATATTTTTGGGAAAAATCAAAACCCTAAATTTTACTTTGTTTTATCTCTTTCTTCTTCTCTCAAAATTCTGTTTAAAAAAAAGGAAAAATGGAAAACAAATAAAAACCAGCAACTGGGCCGCAGCCCAGCTCCCCTCCCTCTCTTCCTCTCTTTTCCCTCTCACCCGAGCTGGCCCAGTTTAGGCCCAACCCTTCCCTCCGGCCATTATCTTTTTCCTCTTCTCCACGCACGTCGCTGTCTCCCTTTCCTTTTAGCGCCATCGCTCCACCACGCCACTTCCGTCGCCTCCAAAGCCACCACGCCACCGGCTCCTTATATAAAGCAAGCCCCGGCCGCAGCCCCGCTCCCAAACCCTAGCTGCTTCCCCTTTCCTCCCCAACCGCTGCCGCCGCCTTCTCCCTCTTCCTCCTCTCCGTTTTCTTACCCGAGCCACACCAAAATCACCTAGCCGGAGGAGCCAAAGCTTGATGCCATGGAGGGAGCCCTGGGCTAGCAGAGGAGGAGCAGGAGCACGTCGCCGCCACGCCGGAGCTAGACCCCGACGGCAGACACACGGCCTGCTTCCACTACTCCAGGGTCTTCTTCGGTTACCTCCCAAGCACGCCGGCGTCGTCTACCCTCTGCCGCCGTCATGCTCGTCATCGACCACCGTTCCCCGTCGCCGATCTGCGCCAGGGTGAGCACCGCCGCCGCGTCTAGTCCTTCTCCGTTCCCCCTCTTGCTATGTGGCACGCCGTCGAGCGTCGCCTGTTCCCGCCATGGACGGGCACGAGCTTGAGCTCGGGCTCCTCTGCCTTGCCCGATCTGCACACGCCTGCACACCCCTCTGCACCTGCACCCACACCCTGCTGCACCACGCATGCGCAGCACACCCAACGCACGGAGCGCCGCCCGATCTGGGTCGTCGCAGGACACCGGGACGCCGCATGTTTCCTGTCGCCGTCAGAGTGGAAGCCTGCACCTTTCTTCAGTTAGGTTCAGATAGCAGCACAGATATAACACTTATGCCTCTGTTTCCTTTCCTGTCACGATCCGTGCACAGCCCAGATGGCGTTGTTCCTTGCATCGTCAGATCGATCCCGGGATCGAGTTCCCGATCCGGCGATTAAACCCACCTTTTTATTCCTCCTTCGGTAGGTCACTGACAAGTGGGCTGCTGGACCCACATGTCAGCCTCTGGAGTAGAGCTAGCCCCGGTGACAAAAGCCCTAGATCTAGATCTCAGATCCAGATCTAATCTTTTCTAGAAAACCCCAGTTTTCGAATCCTTTTGCAAATAGGCCCCTGTTTATTTTATTTTGTCCTGTTTTTGCAATAATTAAATAATGGTTAAACGTTTTGTCAAAAATTACAATAAAATATGTTTTCAAATCAGAAAAACAAAATCTAACCGAATATGAATTTAGTTTGATTTTTGGAATTAATTTAAAATGGCTAAATAATTTAATCTTTTGATAAATAATTAAACTTAAATAATCCATAACTTTTGAACCACACCTTCAAAAATTATGAATTTTATAGAAAATTAAAGCTAAAATTGTAATATTTTTTAATCTAATTTTGCATGCATAAATTAAACAAATTAACTTTCGGGTATTTTGGAAATTCAATTAACTGAATTAATAAAATGCCCTAATTGCCTTAATTGTTTATTAAATTGCTAAACCCTAATTTTAACTTGCTTAATAAATTTTTTAGCACTTAAATTGCTGCATATTTTAAATTTGACATGTCATCATCCTTGTTTGAATGCATTTGTATTGATTTCTATTTTTGCTATGTTTTGGGGTTATCCGTAGACGACGACGATGCCGAGTACCCCGACACCTCCGAGGATCTAGCCCAGTACCAGGCTACTGAGCCACAAGGCAAGCAGCCCCTCCCCAACTTTCTCATGTGATGCCTATGCCTGTCTTGCATGCTTTAGGACTTCCGTTCGGTTGTGTCTTACGATTCCTACTAGAATTGCATAGCCTGTTAGAATTCCAGATATTCCAGATATGCCTGCCTATATCCTATGCTTGTTTTCCAGTTACTATCTACTAGCATGCTTAGGAGTTGCTTGTGGTCTATCACATGCTTAGCTGGTATATCTTAATAATTGAAGACTTGCGATGTGGGAATCACTTTATTATAATTAAAGATAAGGCACCGGCGGAAGGCCAATTATGGTGATTTGTTCTGCTAGTGTCGCATAGGAAAAACCATTCTTTTCCGCTTATCCAAGAATGAGCACCCTACCCACACGTGGGAAGACTTATGGAACCCCCCGCAACTTAGTACCGGATCCGATATATTGGTTAGGGAGCCACAAAGTAGTTCGGGTGTTTACCATTTGGAGCATACGCACGATGCATGTTGAAGATGAGAGGTTACAACTATGGGGGGCGCATATAGGTTTGCGGGATGAGCGTTAATCGCATGTGGAAGGAGGAGCAATCGTATTAGTGTTATCCTCCCGAAGCCGTTCACGCAATGTTTGGGCCCGCAAAGGAGTTTCGGCCTGGCTCCCCACGTGGATCAGTCTCAGATAGGTGGCTCTCTATCCAATGTAGTAGTGAAGGGGAAGGTCGTGTTGAGATACCTTTTGCCTTTGTGGCGTGTGGTTGATCGAACGTGTATGGTTACATTTGGGAACCCCTGCAGGGTTAAATCTTTTCGAAAAGCCGAGTCCGCGGTTATGGACGACTTGGGTAATGTGCTGGCTAAAAAGATCATAGAAATTACCGTATATCTCAAATAGCTAAATTGACTAGTAAATAGCCATATTCGAATAATAAACCTGCTAAAATTTGATCAACGTGTGAGTGTCCAGACTTCTTCCTCGTGGGTATTTGATACGATGGAGTTGTCTCAGGACGGGTATTGCTTGGCGATTAGTTTAGCCCAGTAGCGCAAGCGCTCTCTTCCCTTATTCTAATTAGACGCAAGTTGTAGCGTGTCTTCTGTAGTTGTTAGGTGCTGCTGCTGCAAGTCCACATACAGCCCCTCTTCAACCCCAATGCATGTGCATCGTACCTAATTTTACCCTTGTGCGTAAGACTTGCTGAGTACCCCCGTACTCATACCATCGGGTGTCCGGTGCCCGTGTTTTCACTGATGCAGGAGCGACAGCAGAGTTCGACGATCCAGATGGTGGCTACTACGTAGAGTTCGATGCTGACTACGACGAGTAGATCGAGACCCTAGGCGGCAGCCCGAGACCACCATGGGCGGGTCCCCTCTTTTATTTTCCGGCCTTTGGCCTTTGATGTAGTCTGTACTCAAACGAGTGATTGCTTCCGCTGTATTCGGGACGTATGATCCCCTGTGATGTAATAAAAGTATTCCAAACTATGTTTATTTATCTTTTTGTGTCGTACTTGTGCATGTGATGTAATCCAATTGGGGTTCTACTTGGCGAAATGTTATTTCCACTAAGTGGGGCTTACAACCTACAATCAGGGTACCATCAAATGAAGATCAGAAAGGAGGACATTCCGAAAATGGCCTTTGCAACTCGTTATGGTCTTTACGAGTATACCGTCATGTCCTTTGGTCTTACCAATGCTCCAGCGATGTTCATGCGTCTTATGAACTCAGTTTTCATGGAGTATCTTGACAAGTTCGTCGTGGTCTACATCGACGACATTCTGATCTACTCCAAAACTGAAGAAGAACATGCTGAACATCTTAGCTTGGTATTGATGAAGCTTCATGAGCATCGTCTTTACGCCAAGTTTTCCAAATGTGAGTTCCGGCTGAAAGAGCTCATATTCCTTGGGCACGTGGTGTCGTCTGAGGGTGTTACAGTCATTCCAGATAAAATCCAATCCATTCTGGACTGGGAGACACCTAAATCAGTCAAAGAGGTTAGGAGTTTTCTCGGACTGGCTGGTTACTATCGCGATTCATTGAGAATGTCTCCAAGATCGCCAAGCCAATGACTGATCTCCTCAACAAAGATAAAAAGTTTGAGTGGTCAGAAAAGGCTGAAGAGAGTTTTCAGCTCTTGAAAACTAAGCTGACTATTGCTCTTGTGCTCGTACTTCCGGATACAAGCAAGGACTTTGTTATCTTCTATGATGCTTCTTGTCGGGGGACAGCCCCCGAGTGGGGTCAATATGGTGAAATAAGCAAGGACTCGGAGTTGACCGAGTCAAGGGAAACCAACATACCATACCGGCCTATTCGGTGTCGACCGGGTCAAGGCTTGCCGACATAGACTTAAGTCGGATCATGCTTATTATATGTTGGGATCCTCTTTGTTGTTCTTATGTGCAGGAGAGAGTAAACCGAGTCAAGAGCACGGGGCATACCTAGGCCGGGTAAAGGTTATCCCGGATGATGGACCGAGCTCCTTGAGACACGGAGTGAGACAAGGGCGGCGGTGTGCCGCAAGTGGACGGCGTGCCAAGCCTCGGCCATGCCTCTGACACGGGCGGCTCGGTACAGCGGCGCTAGGCCTAGGCGTGGGTGTCCTGTCTGATGCAGAGGGGACCGTGGCGACCAGCGCTGGCACGGTCTGGGCATGGTGCAGCGGCGCCCGTGTCGGGCGGCGACCAAGGGGTATGGCGACAGTATCGATATTTTACACTGTAACCCTGGGTTTCCCTATATAAGGGGTACCAGGGGCTCCTCTTACCAGGACGGACAACACTTCATTTGAGCGTAGACGCTGGAAAAATTCTTAGTCTGTCTTTGAGAGCTAGAGGAGAGCCAGAGAGCCCTTCTGAGACTCGGTAGGAGCTTGGAGTGGGTAGTTCTTTCCATACAGCTCAAGGAGCAAGCTTGTAATCAGTTGTGAACCACTTATATACAGCAGGCAGGCAAGAGTAGGGGTGTTATCTCCTCACGAGAGCCCCGAACCTGGGTAAAATCGTGTGTGTGTGTATGTGTGTGTCTCTCTGTGCGTCTTCACGTACAAGCCCTCCCCGGTTACCTCCAGCGTCCAATCGGCCCCACCTTAAGCCTATATGGCATCTGTCCGTGCACCACCACGACACTTCTCATCAAGGGCTCGGCTAAGAAGGTCATGTGGTAGCCTATGCTTCTCAACAGTTGAAACCGCATGAGCTCAACTATCCAACTCATAATCTTGAGCTTGCAGTTGTGGTCCATGCTTTGAAACAATGGCGTCATTACCTTCTTGGTAACCGCTGTGAGTTGTACTCGGATCATCAAAGTCTGAAGTATCTCTTTACCCAACCGGATCGAATCTCAGACAGAGACGATGGTTGGAAACAATTAAGGACTATGATTTGGGTCTCAGCTATCAACCCGGCAAAGCTAACGTCGTGGCTGACGCGCTAAGTCGGAAATCTTATTGCAACAACCTGATGATCTGGGAACATCAACCTTCTACTTGTGAAGAGTTTTCCAAGCTTAATCTCGAGCTCGTTCCTTCCGGATATCTGGCTAATCTGGAAGTGAAACCATCTCTTGAAGACCAAATCAAAGTTGCTCAAAAGCAAGATCTTAGCATTACCAAGATCAAGCAGAGAATTGCTAGTGGGGATGCTAAATCTTTCTCCGTTGATGATCAAGGTACCGTTTATTTTGGTAACTAGATAGTTTCTCTATTGTCAAACCTTGCTTGTCATGAGGGACTAGATAGTTTCTCCGTTGTGAAGTCGTTGACGAAAGCATGCATGCCTCAAAATCATTTTACTTCTGTTTTAAAAACCAAAAAGCTCTAGCACATGACTAATCCCTGCTTCCCTCTGCGAAGGGCCTTTCTTTTACTTTTAATGTTGAGTCAGTTTTCCCTTTTTCCTTCTATCTCCACAAAAGCAAACATTTAGCATTGACCCTGGGTAACGTTGAGCATATTACATTATCGAGATTAAACATGAATCTTTATATTGACTTTATCTATAAGATAATGCGTTGGAAGTTGAAGCACTTTGCTAATGCTTACATCTTCCTTTGTGTTGATTCTCAAACACGTTTGTCATGGAATTATTATCCTTGTGAATTAGTCAAATATGTTGATCACATTGTTTTCATGTCTTTGACATACTATTTATGAAAGGTTTTGCTTGGATGATTCAACTTGTTTATTTATTGCTTTCTTGCTATCAATTATAGACAATTGTTTTGTATCTCTTCATTCACATCTTTGATTTGCATTACTATCTTGATCAAGAATGTGTTGGTTCCATGTCTCATCAAAAATTATTTGTTATCACTTACCTACTCGAGGACGAGTAGGAGTTAAACTTGGGGATGCTGATACGTCTCAAACGTATCTATAATTTTTGAGTGATCCATGCTAGTTTTGTGATATTGTCACATGTTTTTACTGTCATTTATATCATTTTTATGCATTTTGTCGGACTAACCTATTGACAAGATGCCAAGTGCTAGTTTCCTGTTTTTGCTGTTTTTGTATTTCAGAAAAGTCATAACAGGAAATATCGTCGGATTGCCCTCAAAATTTATGGAGATTTTTTATGCGACGGAATACACACGTGGACCAAAGGGCGACCTGGGGGGTCACCCAGGGGCCAGGGGCGGGTAGCAGCCACGACCCCCCATGACCCGCGGGTGGGGCCCGCCCCTGCCCTTTGGGCATCGTCTCGGCCCCCTCCGACACTTATAAAATCCCTTTTGACCTAAAACTGAGAGGGCGGCCATTATTTTCCAGAAACTCGACCCCGACGCGCCGTCACCGAAAACCCTAGTTCAGGGTCTAATCTAAAGCTGATCCCGGCACTCTGCCGGAGGGGAGATCAATCCCGGAGGGCTCTTCATCGCCATGCCTTTCCTCCGGGAAGATTTGTGAGTAGTCTCACCTTGGACTATGGGTCCATGGCAGTAGATAGTTGGTAGTCTCTCTCTTGTGCTTCATGTCTTATGATCTTGTGAGCTGCCTAATATGATCAAGATCGATTATTGTAATGCTATGTGATGTATTTGCTGGGATCCGATGGATTATGAAGTTATGTTCAGATTGTGCATGATTCTTATATGAGTAATTTCTGTTCTTGCATGCTATCCGATGTGCGTAGTTACTTTGGCCAAGTGATTGTGTGTATCTCGAAGAGAGGGTATTTATGCTAGATAGTGGGTTCATGCCCCTTTTGTTCCTGGGCACGAGTGACAGAAACGTCTAAGGGTGAGGGTGTGCTGTTGCTACTATGGGTAAAACAGTGGTGTTAATGTCTATTTTGATATTAGTATTGCTTACTTCATGCACTTTACTTAATGCAATTGTCTGTTGCTTGCAACTTAATACTGTTGGGTGACAGGCTGGATAGCGATCCCACGGTGGACTTTTTAGACAAAGACGCAGTTGGACTCAATGGTGTTTGTTCCTTATCGTGATGCCTACATAAATATTATCATGTCCTTTTTTTCATAGCTAAATTGGGTTTGTGTCATGATCTTGTCAATTGCCTAGCTGTAATTCGTTCACCCATCACATGCATATTTTATTTACTTGAGAGACTCCACTAGTGAACCCATGGCCCCCGGTCCATCTTTTTACATTGTTTTCAACCTCTTATCATTATTCCTCTGGTCACTTTTCATATTTTATCTATTTCATCATACAATTAACCGCTTTGTTTTCTGCGAGACCGGAAAGATTGAAAAACTTTCCGCCGTTGGGGGCAAAGTATTTTGCTTGAGTGTGTGCAGGCCCATGTCTGTTGAATGTTAAGCGCCAGAGATCTTCAACATTCACCTCGTTGTTGATTTCAAAGTCCTACTAGTTCGATAAACCTCGGTTCGTTAAACGAGGGAAAACTGCTACTAGCTACAATTCCACCTTAGCTTGGGGCACCACCCAACTTATCAATATCCACCATCAAGCAGTTTTCTGGCGCCGTTGCCGGACACTTTGGAGCTACTGCAAGGGGAGTCTCATATTCTCAATCTCTTTACTTTGTTTTTGTCTTGCTTGCTTTATATCTCGTTTAGTTTATTTTCCTGCTTCAAAATTTTAAAACCCAAAACAATTAGCATTGTCTTTATTCCTGTCTTATTATTTTATCTTATCATTATGTCTTCTACTGAAAACACCAAGTTAAGTGACTTTACTAGCACTAATAACAATGATTTCATATGCTCTCCAATTGCTCCACCCGCTACTAAAGCGGAATTTTATAAAATTAAGCCTACCTTGCTAAATCTTGTTAAGAAAGAGCAATTTTCTGGTGCTAGTACTGATGATGCCGCCTCTCATTTAAATAACTTTGTTGAGTTATGTGATATGCAAAAGTATAAAGAGGTAGAAAGTGACATCATAAAACTGAAACTTTTTCCTTTCTCTTTGAGAGGGAGAGCAAAAGAATGGTTATTGTCTTTGCCTAAAAATAGCATTGATTCTTGGATTAAATGCAAAGATGCTTTTATTGGAAAATATTATCCACCTGCTAAAATCATACAACTAAGGAGTAACATTATGAACTTTAGAAAATTTGATAATGAACATGTTGCTCAAGCTTGGGAGAGAATGAAATCTATGATTAATAATTGTCCCACGCATGGATTAACTATGTGGATGGTTATCCAAACTTTTTATGCAGGTTTGAATTTTCTTCAAGGAACCTTTTGGACTCGGCCGTGGGAGGCACCTTCATGTCCACAACATTAGGTGCAGCAACTAAACTCTTGGATGAGATGATGACAAATTATTCACAATGGCAGACCGAACGAGCTCCAAGTGGTAAGAAGGTAAATTCTGTTGAGGAAATCTCCTCTTTGAGTGATAAGGTTGATATGATTATGTCTATGCTTGCTACCAATAAGTCCAATATTGATCCTAATAATGTTCCACTTTCTTCATTAATTGCCGAAGAAAAGGATCAAGTTGATGTTAATTTTCTTAATAGAAACAACTTCAACAATAATGCTTATCGAAATAATTTTGGTGGTAACAACTATAAGCCTTATCCTCCCAATAATGGCAACTCTTATGGTAATTCCTATGGTAATTCTTATAATCCTAATAAGAATGTGTCCTCTGATCTTGAAAATGTTTTAAAGGAATTTATCACTTCGCAAAAATCTTTTAACAAAACAGTTGAAGAGAAGTTGGAAAAACTGGATAGTCTAGTCTCTAAAGTAGACGTTCTTGCTCATGATGTTGAAATTTTGAAAATTAGTACCACTCCAAATCAAGACAAACATACTGAATCTTTAAATGCTATCTCTCTTCAAATTAATGAAAATGAAAGGATGATGGCTCTCTTGAAAGGTAGGTGGGCTAGAGAGGCTGAAGAAGCTAGAATTGCTGAAATGAATAGGAAAACTGTTAAAGTTTATACTATCCAAACCACTAAAGAGGATCCTCCTAGTTTATTTAAAGATTATGAAATTGATTTTGATAATTGCAATCTTACTGAAGTCATTAAGTTCCTACAAAAACTTGCTAAGACACCGGATGCTAGTAAAATAAATCTTGACTTTACCAAACACATTACCGATGCTCTTATCAAGGCTAGGGAAGAAAAAACTAAAGCTTGAAACCTCTATACATAGGAAGTTAGAAGATGGTTGGGAACCCACTATTAAGATGAAAATAAATGACTTTGATTGCAATGCTTTATGTGATCTTGGTGCAAGTGTTTCCGTTATGCCTAAAAGTTTCTATGATATGCTTGATTTAAATCCTTTGGAAGAGTGCTATTTAAATGTTCATCTTGCTGATTCTTCTAAAAAGAAACCTTTTGGTAGAGTTGATGATGTCCTTATTGTTGTTAATGATAATTATGTTCCCGTTGATTTTATTGTTATGGATATTGAGTGCAATGCTTCTTGTCCTATTATTTTGGGAAGACCGTTTTTGAGAACTGTTGGTGCTATTATCGATATGAAAGAGGGAAATATAAAGTTTCAGTTCCCCCTTAAAAAAGGGATGGACCACTTCCCTAGTAAGATAAATAAGCTTCCTTTTGAATCAATCATAAGGTCAAGCTATGCTCTTGATGTTGCAAAGGCCTCCGAAAAAACTTGATATTTGGCATTGCGCCTAGCTAAACGGCGTTAAAGAAAAGCGCTTGTTGGGAGGCAATCCATCTTTTACTTTCAGTTTGGTTTTTGTTTTTCTTGAGTCATGAAGTTATTACCTCTGTAGAAACTTCATTGTATCTTTTTCTTTTGGTTTTTTGTGCCAAGTTTAGCCTCTAATGCATTGAAAGTGCGAGGTATTGTGTTGCTGTCCAAAAACAGATTCTGTGCGCCTGTTGCACGAAAATCCTAAAATCTCCAGAATTTTTTCTTTTTCTGATGATTTTATACAGAAAGCCTGATACTTTTATCTATCTTTCGTTAGTTTTAAGTTGTTTTATTTGAGCTGCAGAAGTGCCTCGAAAAATTCGATCTTTATAGACTGTTCAGATTTTGACAGATTCTGCTTTTATTTTGCATTTGTCTCTTTACCATCGTCATATGTGATACTCTAGGGGTGGAGTGCCACATTGAGGCTTAGTAAACAGTAGCTAATGTTAAATGAAGTTGGTTTGCAATTTTTCATGAGTTGAACACATGTGCATTTTAATTTATGAGCACTAACCCTCTAATCAAATTATGAGAAGTTTTGTGTGAAGGGAGTTTGTAAGTTCCAAAGGAGAGGAATATGAAGAAATTGAGGATGGATCAGAGCTCAAGCTTGGGGATGCCCCCATGGCACCCCCTTTGAATATCAAGAACTATCAAGAGTCAAAGCTTGGGGATGCCCAAGGCATCCCCTCATCTTCATCGACTATCATAAGGTCGTCCTCGTTGAACTTCGTTTTTATCACTTTACATATTATGTGCTATGCTTGGAGCGTCTTTTTACTTTCAGTTTTGTTTGTTTGTTTGATGGTCATATCTTTGTTGGATCCTGGCTTTATTTGTGTGGGAGAGAGACACGCTCCGCTTTTTCGTTTGAATACTCCTTTGCTTCGCTTATATCTTTTTGAGTATTCTTAGCTACTGTCTGTTTTCTAGTAAGCTCTCGCTTTTAGCTTTTATCTTTTTTAGAGCTGCTAGTTGTTAAGTTAAACTCTCTTGTTCTTCATTTATATTTGTTGGAGAGTTGTTGAAAAATTGCTTGAATTGTCAATGCGACAAAATGCTATTTGTGTGATGATAGAATAAAATGAAAAGCCTGCATAGTTTTGTAGATCATGGTGTGGATACTTGATGCTTATCAATTGTTTTGAGATGTTAAGTTGAATGCTTAAACTTGCTGGTTATTTGAGTGGAATTGATTAGTAAAGAAATATGGTTGAAAGCTTGAAATTGTGTGGTTTTTCACAGTTGTTAATTCATAGCGCTAATCTTTCCATCAACAGAATTGTTTGGTCAACAAGGGAGACGGTGTAGAGTTTTTATGGTTATGACCGGTAGATGTCTTATGTTGTTCTGTTACCGGTTATTGATAGATGTTTGCTTCAAATACCTTCTTTTTTGCTAAGCCTAAAAATTCGTACTGAGTGTATGGTTCACTCGTGCATCCAATCCCCAAAGCCAAACTTTCTTGCCAGCTGAGTCGACCATATCTACCTATGCATGGTATTTCCTACCATTCCAAGTAAATTTGTCATGTGCTACCTTTAAAAATTCAAAATACTTCTTCGTGCCTATGTTTTTAAGCTCATGAGGGAGCAGTAGAGAGCTAGATATAACTTGTGACAAGCGAGGTCATTTCCCCCCTTTCACCCAGTGTCGATGGATTACGTCTTCACTTGAATCAACCCGAGAGCAGCTTAAGCAAAATATAAATATAACTCACCAATTCTCCTCCACGCAATGCAAATCTGAGAAATCAGCCCAAACATTGGACAGTGGTGAAACCAAGGAGAAAGAGGAGCGTACTCGCTCTTCTAAGAACCAGCTGCTCTCACAAGTCTAAAAACCCTTGCTTGTCATGAGGGACTAGATAGTTTCTCTGTTGTGAAGTCGTTGACGAAAGCATGCATGCCTCAAAATCATTTTACTTCTGTTTTAAAAGCCAAAAAGCTCTAGCACATGACTAATCCCTGCTTCCCTCTGCGAAGGGCCTTTCTTTTAATTTTAATGTTGAGTCAGTTTTCCCTTTTTCCTTCTATCTCCACAAAAGAAAACATCTAGCATTGACCCTGGGTAACGTTGAGCATATTACATTATCGAGATTAAACATGAATCTTTATATTGACTTTATCTATAAGATAAGTCGTTGGAAGTTGAAGCTCTTTGCTAATGCTTACATCTTCCTTTGTGTTGATTCTCAAACACTTTTGTCATGGAATTATTATCCTTGTGAATTAGTCAAATATGTTGATCACATTGTTTTCATGTCTTTGACATACTATTTATGAAAGGTTTTGTTTGGATGATTCAACTTGTTTATTCATTGCTTTCTTGCTATCAATTATAGACAATTGTTTTGTATCTCTTCATTCGCATCTTTGATTTGCATTACTATCTTGATCAAGAATGTGTTGGTTGCATGTCTCATCAAAAATTATTTGTTATCACTTACCTACTCGAGGACGAGTAGGAGTTAAGCTTGGGGATGCTGATATGTCTCAAACATATCTATAATTTTTGAGTGATCCATGCTAGTTTTGTGATATGTCACATGTTTTTACTGTCATTTATATCATTTTTATGCATTTTGTTGGACTAACCTATTGACAAGATGCCAAGTGCCAGTTTCATGTTTTTGCTGTTTTTGTATTTCAGAAAAGTCACAACAGGAAATATCGTCGGATTGCCCTCAAAATTTACGGAGATTTTTTATGCGACGGAATACACACGTGGACCAAAGGGTGACTTGGGGGGCCACCCAGGGGCCAGGGGCGGGTAGCAGCCGTCGCCCCCCTTGACCCACGGGTGGGGCCCGCCCCTGCCCTCTGGGCATCGTCTCGGCCCCCTCTGATGCCTATAAATTCCCTTTTGACCTAAAACCGAGAGGGCGGCTATTATTTTCCAGAAACTCGACCCTGACGCGCCGTCACCGAAAACCCTAGTTCGGGGTCCAATCTGAAGCTGATCCCGGCACTCTGCCGGAGGGGATATCGATCCCGGAGGGCTCTTCATCGCCATGCCTTCCTGCGGGATGATTTGTGAGTAGTTTCACCTTGGACTACGGGTCCATGGCAGTAGCTAGTTGGTAGTCTCTCTCTTGTGCTTCATGTCTTATGATCTTGTGAGCTGCCAAACATGATCAAGATCGATTATTGTAATGCTATGTGATGTGTTTGCTGGGATCCGATGGATTATGAAATTATGTTCAGACTGTGTATGATTCTTATATGAGTAATTTATGTTCTTGCATGCTCTCCAATGTGCGTAGTTACTTTGGCCAAGTGATTGTGTGTATCTCCAAGAGAGGGTATTTATGCTAGATAGTGGGTTCATGCCCCCTTTTGTTCCTGGGCACGAGTGACAGAAACGTCTAAGGGCGAGGGTGTGCTGTTGCTACTAAGGGTAAAACAGCGGTGTTAATGTCTATTTTGATATTAGTATTGCTTACTTCATGCACTTTACTTAATGCAATTGTCTGTTGCTTGCAACTTAATACCGTTGGGTGACGGACTGGATAGCGATCCCACGGTGGACTTTTTAGACAAAGACGCAGTTGGACCCAATGGTCTTTGTTCCTTATCGTGATGCCTCCATAAATATTGTCATGTCCTTTTTGTCATAGCTAAATTGGGTTTGTGTCATGATCTTGTCAATTGCCTAGCTGCAATTCGTTCACCCATCACATGCATATTTTATTTACTTGAGATAGTCCACTAGTGAACCCATGGCTCCTGGTCCATCTTTTTACATTGTTTTTAACCTCATTTACTTGCTTTTAATTATCATTATTCCTCTGGTCACTTTTCATATTTTATCTATTTCATCATACAATTAACCGCTTTGTTTTTTGCAAGACCGGAAAGATTGACAACTTTGCGCCGTTGGGGGGGCAAAGTATTTTGGTTGAGTGTGTGCAGGTCCACGTCTGTTGAAGGTTAAGCGCTAGAGATCTTCAACGTTCACCTTGTTGTTGATTTCAAAGTCCAAAGTCCTACTGGTTCGATAAACCTCAATTCGTTAAACTAGGGAAAACTGCTACTAGCTACAATTCCGCCTTCGCTTGGGGCACCACCCAACTTATCAATATCCACCATCAACCGCCTACCAAAAGTTGCTCACTTTCTTCCTGTCCATGAAGATATCACTGCTAGTCAACTGGCAGATCTATATATCTCTCGGATAGTGTCTCTTCATGGAGTTCCTAAGAAGATCGTTTCTGATCGAGGAAGTTTGTTTATCTCCAAATTTTGGGCAAGTCTCAAACACGCTATGGGAACTCATCTTTCCTTTAGTACGGCTTATCATCCTCAAACTGGTGGTCAAACCGAGAGGGTGAATCAAATTCTTGAGGACATGTTCCGAGCTTGTGTTATATCCTTCGATAAAGATTGGGAAAAGTGCCTCCCCTTCCCTGAATTCACCTATAACAATAGTTTCCAATCCAGCTTTGGCATGGCTCCTTTTGAAGTTCTTTATGGCCGAAAATGTCGAACTCCGTTGAATTGGTCAGAAACCGGAGAAAGATCTTACTTTGGACCGGATATGATCAATGAAGCTGAAGAGCAAGTTCGCATCATCCGTGAATGTCTGAAAACAGCTCAATCTCGACAAAAGAGTTATTATGTCGTCATCATCAAGATGTTCATTATGAAGTTGTCGAGAAAGCTTATCTTCGAGTCACACCTCTGAAAGGTGTTCATCGATTCGGTATCAAAGGCAAACTAGTTCCTCGTTACGTTGGACCATCCCGTGTTCTTGCTAAACGAGGTGAAGTTGCTTATCAGTTGGAATTGCCTTCCAACTTCCCGGATTTTCATGATGTCTTTCATGTCTCTCAACTCAAGCGTTGCTTCAAGGATCCTATACGTGGTGTTGACCATGAAGCAGTTGATCTCCAGGAAGATCTCACTTATAGAGAATATCCTGTTCGTATGCTTGATGAAGCTGAACGAAAAACTCGACGCCAGAGTATCAAGTTTCTCAAAGTCTAGTGGTCTCATCATTCTGAAGCAGAAGCAACCTGGGAACGAGAAGATCGTTTACGATCTGAGTACCCATCCTTCTTTTCTAAAACCTAGGAATCTCAGGACGAGATTCTTGTAAGGGGGGTAGACTTGTAACACCCCAACTTTGTAATAAAGTGTAAATTAGTAAATCATGTTCATGGCATGCATTATTTTGCCCTAAGAAAATTTTGCATTCCAAATTAATTAAAGGATGTCATAAATGCAATAACTCTTCCTCAAATTTTCAACCTTCACCAAATTTCCCAAAATTCAAAATAAAAATATGTGGGGCTTCTCTATATTAATAGGAGGCACCATGAATTTTTCTAGAATTTTTAGACTTATTTGAAAGCCCTAAACAAATTCTAGAAGTTTCTGTTTCTAAAGTTTTTGTAATTCCATAGAAGGACAGGGGGTTTTCCAGAAAGTTTCCTTTTCTTTTTTCCCCTTTCTTCTTCTCCTGGCCAGAAGGACACCGCCGCCGATGCCTTGCCACCTCCTGCTTGCCCCCTTGCCTCCGGGGATAAGAACGCCGAGGTGCTGTCCCCATCTCGCCCTCTCTCCTCTCCTTCACCTCGCTCTCCTCTCCCTCTTGCTCGCTCAGGAAAGGAGCTCCCGAAGGAAAACCCTAACCCTAACTGCTACGGTCGCCGATGTCCCCCTCGCATCACCGCTCTTCTAGACCGCCCCTGACGAATCGGAGACCACCACGAGGTCCGCCGCGAGCTACTCTCCCTCCTCCTCCACCCGCGCTTGCCGGGACATCCACAATCGGGCGAATTGCATCGCCATTGTACGCCTCCCACCGCCGTGTTCGAGCACGTCCCCGTCGCCGTCCAGCCTCCTCCACCTTCCCCGACCGCTACGTCGAAATCACGGTGAGCAGGGGATCCTACCTGTGCCCTCAGCTCTCACCCTCTCGCCTCCGGCTGTCTTCCTCGCCATGCCCCGCCCTTGGCCCCCGCTGGACATGGTCGCCGGAGTAGCTCCGGTGACCATCTGGTCCAATCGCCGCCACCCCTGAGTTCCCCTCACCCGCGCGCGTGTAAAGCGCCCAGCCATGCTTGCCGGCGTGGCCGGAATCGACCGGTCGGTCGCCAACAGAGCCGTGCGCCACCGTGGTGACGTCATGGCGAGGTCACGGTGGGGCCGTCTTGTTAGGGTTTTGATATTTTTGAAAAAATTTCCGAAAACAATAAAACTCTGACATGTGGGGGCAGTCACTTAAATAAATTCCAGAAAATGAATAAACTTGCAAAAATAAAAACTTTTATTCTGTAATTCAGAAAAATATGAATAAAATATCAAAATTTACAGAAAAATGAGATCTATCTGTTTATGTCAAAATCATGCACAATTGAACAATTTAAATTAAAGGTTGTTTAGAATTACTAAAATGCCACCGTTAGTTAAATATGGGGATTTTGTCTATAAATGCTATAAAATAGCAAATGGACCCCATTTAAAATGTGCACTCGATTAGGGTTCAACTTTCAATTTCAATATCTAAAATTTGACATGCACTCATATTATGCATTGCATCGATGCCATGTGTTGATCCTCGTTCTTTTTCTGGTGTTTGCTTCTTTGCGATAGGAGTCGAGGCCGAGCCTGAGCTCAACACCGCCATCGACGATGAACAGCTGAACCTTGTTGATCAAGGCAAGCACAACCCCCTCTTTCTATCTGAACCCATATTTTCAAGTAATTTAATCTGTTAAGCATCATATTGGTTCCAGTGCTTTTGGTCAATAGATAGGTCAGCCTATCATTGCATGGTCCCTTGTCGCCTTTACCTGTTATCCACCCTAGCATGATTACGGTTGCTTGTGTGTCGCCAGAGCCTTATACATACTTTCATTCTTAGCCATGCTTAGCTTATGGTCTGGTCCGTCATATTGATGAATCATAGCTGCGAATGAATCTAGCATGACAGGTTAATGAGGAAAGTGGTGTGAGCATGTTAACTTGATTAAAAGGCTTGGACAATGAGGCCACGGTGGGATGTGGTGGGTTGTCTTGTTCTTTCCACCCTAGGACCTCTCGTTCCCTCCTCTTGAACCAAGACTTAGAGTACGACGCACGGGGCCTATGTGAAGCCCCGCGGCTGTTACTTGTTTAGGTGTGGCCGTAGGACACGTAGTTTGGCGTGTTCCATTTGCAGAAAGTTGAAAACGTTTTGAGAGAAAAGATAGGTCGTGTCTGGGGACAAGTGAAGGACGAACTGATCTTGGTCCCCACGCACAGAAATAGGGACCGTCAGGAGATGGCCATCTCTTGTTAATGGCGGAACGGCCCTATTTGGGTTGGCTAATGGGCACATCTAGACAAGCTAAGAGTCGTGGTCGACCCTCATCTGTCGGCATTCCCTAGAAGAGTGCTAATAGCTTGGCACCAGGAGTCGGTCGGCACGTGTGGACCAAACTGTACACCCCTGCAGGGACTAAATCTATTCGAAT
The DNA here is from genome assembly GCA_012064385.1 of Puccinellia tenuiflora. Classification (NCBI taxonomy): domain Eukaryota; kingdom Viridiplantae; phylum Streptophyta; class Magnoliopsida; order Poales; family Poaceae; genus Puccinellia; species Puccinellia tenuiflora. The sequence continues at coordinate 353,532 of QRDG01002441.1, read as the reverse complement.
AGCCATGTCCACGGTTAAGGACGACTTGGGTCTTGACATTTGATCATAGATGACAACTTGAACGTATTCGTAAAACTTGATAACAACGTGTGAGGGTTGCTTCCTCGAGGGAGAGTCGAGGGAGTGATCCTAGTAGAGCAGTTGAAGTTGATGAAGTTTCTGGTGGTTTCAAAGATGATCAAAGGTGGTAGAAAAATGTTCTCTAACCCCCTTTTAAAAACTTCTGAGTAGACAAATTTCTAATTCTTCTCCCTCAATTGAAAAGTTGGCTTTATGCAAATGAGTCCTCAGACAACCTCTAAGCCTTGCATTTTACCGTAACGGGTTACAGTCTAGACTGAGTACTCTGTACTCAGGCCTGCGCTAATTTTTATTTCAGAGCCCGATGATGTTGAATACGTGTTGTACCCGGTCCTGTTAGTGTTAGGTTTATGGTCTCTTGACCCACTATATATATGTAACCTTTGGGGACCAATACAATACATATACACAATCCTATCTGTCTTCTTGGTATCAGAGCGTATAGGCGCCTCCGCGCCGCTCCTTCTCTCCTCTCGCCGCCATGGCCAATTCTTCCTCCTCCGCCGCCACCACCCCCACTCAATCCCCACCGATCGTCTCCACCGCCCCTCTTGCCTCCGATCTCTAAAACCTCCTGCCCACCGCAACCCACAACCCTATCCCTCCCATGATCACCGACGCCCTCAACCTTCAAACCCTAGGTGTCAACCTCCCAATCGTCACCACCTCTACGCCATCACCGCCCCTCGTGCTTTCACAACAGATCGCCCCGAGCACCTCTTCCCACCCCCTCCTTGGCATCCACATCACCAACTACATCAAGTTTCAAGTCAATTATGCCGGCGAGAACTATTCCAAGTGGCGGCAGATCATCACCTTCCTCCTCACCATGTACAAAGCCATGGATCACATCACCGACGGCGCCGCCCCTCGTGCCCCTGACGACCTCTGGATGGCGGTGGACATCCACATCTCCCTGTGGTTCATGACGACTCTCAGCGACGATCTCTACCGCCTCGTCTCCAGCACCGATGGCCGCGCCTGCTCCACCTGGTCCAGACTCACGAGGTTCTTCCTCAACAACGAGGCTTCGCGCTACCTCTTCCTCAGCAAGGCCTTCCGCTCTACTACACGCGGTGATCTCCCCATCTGCACCTACGCCAGCGAGCTCCAGCGAATCGCTGACGATCTGGCCGCAATTGGTCGGCCTGTCGACGACCGCGATCTGACCCTCCAGTTCATTGACGGTCTTGGTGACAAGTTCAAACTTCAGGCTGAAATCCTCAAGATTGCGGTGCCCACCTTCTCCGATGCTTGCTCTCATCTCCAACTAGACGAAGTCGACGACGCCTCCCAACAGCAACACGCTGGTGCTCAGGCGATGGCAGTCCACACCGGTGGACGCAGCACCCCTACCAGTGGCGCTCCTCCATGTATCCCCGGCGTCAGCCCCAACTACAAGGGTCGGAATCCGATCCCTGGCTTCCAACACCTTAACCAGGGCACCAACGGAGGCCGTGACAACAACCGAGGCGGCGGTCGTGGCCGCAACGGCGGTGGTGGCCGCAATGATCAGGGGAGGGGCCGCACTGACCAAGGTGGTCGTGGCCACACTGACCAAGCTGGTGGTCGTGGGGGTGCTCAACAACCCTGGCTTGGCTACTTCGCACCAATGGGGACGCCATTCCCTCCCCGTTCCCCCTGGATTCCGCCCAACTCTTCCGGTGTCCTTGGCCCGCGCCCCGACATGCCTACTCAAGCATACCCACTAATGTACCAGCCTGCAGCTCCACCTTCCTCGACACCATCATGGGATCACAGTGCCCTCTACCAGAGTGCTCCCAGCTATGGCAACGCGTTCCCTCAAGGCAGCGACTGGATCATGGACTCGGGAGCCACCTCCCATGTCACCGGCAACCAAGGTATATTGACTTCGTCTCATCCCCTTTTAGATCACAATTCTCACCATATTGTTGTTGGTAATGGGTCGCGTCTTCCTGTTGTTGCTACCGGTACTGCACATCTCACATCCCGCCCCTTTACACTTCGCAATGTTCTTGTCTCCCCATCTATTATTCAAAACCTCTGCAGCACTCGTAAATTTGTTCGTGACAACAATTGCACTGTTGAATTTGATCCTTTTGGCTTCTCTCTGAAGGATCTTTACACCAGGAAGGTCCTCATGCGCTCCAATAGCTCCGGCGACCTGTACCCGTTCTTTGGTGATCACGGCATCCACACCACCACCGCCCTCACCGTCACCACCGACCTATGGCATCGACGACTAGGACATCCAAGCGCTTCCGCTCTTTCGCATTTACCTTTAGAATTTTTATCAATTTGTAATAAAAGTACTCTCTCACAATCCTTTTGTGATGCCTGTCAATTAGGAAAACATACTCGTTTACCATTTCCCCTCTCTCACTCCCACGCCTCATCACCCTTTGATATTATCCACTGTGACCTATGACATCCCCGATTACTAGTTGTTCTGACTATAAATACTATCTCGTGATCTTGGACGATTTCTCTCGTTTTTCTTGGGCTTTTCCGCTATGGGCAAAGTCTGACACCTGTGATACTCTCCTTCGTTTCTTTAAATTTGTCTCCACACAATTCCATACAACATCCACTGCCTACAATGTGACAATGGCGGTGAATTTCTTAAAACCTCTTTACGAACCTACCTATCAAATCATGGTGTTTCTCTTCGTCTCTCCTGTCCTTACACGTCACCCCAAAACGGCCGGGCTGAACGTATGCTTCGCACCACAAACGATATTGTTCGCACACTTCTCTTTCAATCCAAATTACCACCACCCTTCTGGTTCGAAGCTCTTCACATAGCCAACCACCTTCTCAACATACGTCCCAACCGTGTCATTGGCAACTTTACACCCTATTTTCTTCTCTATGGAGTTCATCCCACTTATGATCACTTATGCACCTTTGGCTGCCTTTGTTTTCCCAATCTTTCTCACACAACCGATCACAAACTCTCCCCTCGTTCTATGCGGTGTATTTTTCTTGGATATCCACGGGAACACAAAGGCTATCGATGCTTTGACCTTTCTACACGTAAAATCATAATCTCTAGACATGTTGTTTTTGACGAAAACTGCTTCCCTTCTATCACTGACACCTCTGTTTCCTCACCACCCTCATCCGCCCTAGACCCCACTCTACCGCCACTCATTCCCCCCGGACCTACTACAATCCCCTTCGAACCGCGTGCGCCTTCTTTTCCGCCCTTGCCACCTACGTCCATCCCGCCAACCACTCCTACCTCGTCTCCTTCACATGAAATACCATCAACCCCGCCGTCCTCACCACCGCACCATCAGCCCGCTCCCCCCTCTCCGACAACCTCACATGAAATACCATCACCAACGCCACCTTCCTCACCCCCTGCCCTCACCCGTATGCCTCCACCCCTCTCCATTCCCGTGCCTCCTCCTCAAAACGACCATCGTATGAACTCTCGCGTGAAGTCAGGCTTCTTTATTCCTCGCAAATATTTTACTAACTCTGTTTCCACCATTTTTTCACCTATACCCTCCTCGTACCGCGCAGCACTTAAAGACCCCCGTTGGCACGATGCTATGCGTGATGAATTTGATGCTCTAATTCGGAATGACACTTGGTCTTTAGTTCCTTGTCCTGCAAGTGTCAATGTGGTTACTGGAAAATGGATTTTCCGTCACAAACTCAACCCCGATGGTTCCCTAGCACGTTACAAAGCTTGCTGGGTTCTCCGCGGATTCACTCAACAGGAAGGAGTCAACTATGGTGAAACATTCAGTCCGGTAGTGAAGCCGGCAACAGTCCGAGTTGTTCTCAGTATTGCTACCTCTCGGTCTTGGCCTATTCATCAACTGGACGTCAAGAATGCCTTTTTACATGGAGAATTGACGGAAACTGTCTATTGCACTCAGCCGGCTGGTTTTGTTGATACCACTCATCCAACGCATGTTTGCAAGCTCAAGAAGTCACTCTATGGTCTCAAACAGGCACCTCGTACCTGGTTCCTCCGGTTCACATCATACCTACACACTCTCGGGTTTGTGTCCTCCAAAAGTGACTCTTCATTATTCATTTTTCGCTCCTCCACTGGCACGGCCTATATACTGCTATATGTCGATGACATCATTCTCACCGCGAGTAATACAACATTCCTTCAGCAAGTTATTTCATCACTCAATTCTGCATTCGCCATGACTGATCTGGGAGCTCTGCATCACTTTATTGGTGTCAATGTGCATCGAACATCACAGGGATTGTTTCTCTCGCAGCAGCAGTATGCTCTAGAACTCTTGGAGCGGGCCACCATGCTCAATTGTAACCCCATCTCAACGCCGATTGACACTAAGTGCAAACTATCAGCAAGTGCTGGTAAACCTGTCAAGGATCCTTCTCAGTATCGGAGTATTGTTGGAGCATTACAATATTTGACACTCACCCGGCCTGATCTCTCTCACGCTGTGCAGCAAGTTTGCTTATTTATGCATGATCCCAGAAAGGCTCATCTTCAACTGGTAAAGCGTATTCTGCGGTACATCAAAGGAACATCTCATCTTGGACTTCAACTACATGTTGGTTCCTCTTCAGACTTGGTGGCATACTCTGATGCCGACTGGGCTGGTTGCCCTGATACACGGAAGTCTACCTCCGGTTTCTGTGTTTTTCTTGGCACTAACTTAGTCTCGTGGTCGTCCAAAAGACAACACACCGTATCTCGGTCAAGTGCAGAAGCGGAATATCAAGCTGTTGCCAATTGTGTCGCTGAATCGGTTTGGCTTCGTCAACTACTCTCTGAGCTCCACCAGCCTCCTTCCAAAGCCACAGTTGTATACTGTGATAACATCAGCGCCACTTATCTGTCCACCAATCCAGTACAACATCAACGGACCAAACACATCGAGATTGACTTGCATTTCGTTCGTGATCAAGTTGCTCTCGGCGAGGCTCGTGTTCTTCATGTCCCGACCAGCTCACAGTTTGCTGACATCTTCACCAAAGGATTACCAACCACAATTTTTGAGGATTTTCGTACCAGCCTCAACATTGTACCATCACACGTTTCGACTGCGGGGGGGTGTTGAATACGTGTTGTACCCGGTCCTGTTAGGGTTAGGTTTATGGTCTCTTGACCCACTATATATATGTAACCTTTGGTGATCAATACAATACATATACACAATCCTATCTGTCTTCTGATGACACCACCGACGGAGGTTTCTTCGTGGACATCGATGAGTAGTTTGGAGTTCCCAGGCAGCAGCCTAGAATCTGTGAATGGGACTTCGCCGTCTACTTACTTATGGCCTCTTAGGCCTTTTGTTGAACTTGTTGTTAGAACAACATAATTTTCTTTCCTTTGCTTGTTGTAATGTTGGGCCATGTGACCTCTACGTGTAATGTATCTTACTCTAGTAAGACTTGTATCTTATCACTTTGTGTCATAGAGTCACTGCTTTGACCGGTTGTCCACTTCCCTTCCCATGCATGATGCGTGTATGGATATAAAGTGCACGGTTGAGGGGTTATGGTTCTTGGGCTCATTGTTATGCAGTTTTTGCTATGCCCGTGTTATGGCGCAGCCGAGGGGTCGTGGTGCCGATGATCCATTCCGAGCACGCCTACTGATGTTTACTCGGCCTGGGAGTGGTAACCCCAGTAACCCTCGGTTGTGTAGCATGATCAGTGACACATAGAATTTCTACATAACTCTGAGGCCGAGTCTGACAGCTCAGCTAGATCCTTGGATTCTTTGTTATGCATTCGTGGTTACGATTAGATGTGCTAATCTTCCGAGGGGTTTTGTGTGACCGGTGTTCCTGGCACTCCTGCGGTGAAATGCCACCTGGGACTGGTACCCTAGTAACTCTCGGCTATCATGTCTAAGAGCACATAACACTTATGTATAACCCTGGATCCGGGGTCGCTACAACTGGTGATCCCAAGGTCTACCAGGAGTGGAGGGTCCATGTGGAGGGGCTCCTCGACTTCGCCGATGGTGGTCTCGGGTGCGAACCCGCTCGTGCCACCACCGTCAACGGCCCCGGAGCTGGAGGAAATAGGACGCGCGAGCCGCGGGGCCAGCCCCGTGGCGAGCGCTAGAACAAGACCGTCCTCCCGCGCACAGGCCCCCCAGCAGCCGATCGGTTGTACCGTGATCGCGGGAAAACCATCTCCATCGGCTCATCCACCACACGCAACCGAGATCTGTGCCACGACCTCAACAACCGCCTGTACGAGGATATGTGCACCCGCATCGAGCGCCGCCGGGAACGTCATCGCCGGGTAGATTGGGACGACGACATCGCTGAAGGCTGCCTCGCCCTCTCTCCCAAGTTCCCCCAAGGCACCGGGCCTATGAAGTTCAAGATCGACGTTCTTCGCTACGACGGCACCACCAACCCCCAGGATTTTCTGCAGATCTACTCCCTCGCTGCGGTGGTCGCCAGGGCCGACGAGGTCATGATGGCCAACTGGTTCCCGCAGGCCCTGAAGGGAGATGCCTAGGCTTGGCTTCTCAATCTTCCCAAGTGCTCCATCTGTTCCTAGCGTGCGCTGAAGGAACAATTCCTGGGGGCTTTCCAAGGCGGGTACCAGCGCCCGGGAGTTCCCAGTGACCTCCATGACTGCAAGCAGCTTCCGGATGAGACTCTCCGCAAGTTCATTTAGTGCTTCACCCAGAAGATGAACACGAGACCCTGCATCAAAGAGGAGTTGGTGATTCAGTCCTTCCACGCCAACGTCCGGAACACCCGGATGCGCGAGAAACTGAGCACCCATCGCGTCGAAACTGCCCGCGAGCTCTGGGAGCTCGCGGACCGCTGCGCTCGCGGAGAGGAAGGGGTCAAGTTCCTCGGGGAGGAAGAGCCCGAGGACAAGGCCACACACGCCAAGAGCAAGAAGCGAGACCCTGGACCCGACAAGCACGTCTTCGTCACCAAGCCACTCCCCAAGAAGGCCAAGCCAACCTCCTCTCCGGAGGGGAAAGAAGATCCATGGTGTCACCTTCACCCTGACGGTAATCATCTGCTCAAGGACTGCCACCAAATAAAGAACCTCGCCATACGAGAGCAGCGCCGGGCTGACGGGGTCGGCCCTGGCGGGTGCTATAACTGTGGCCTTGATGGACACAATACTCAAGACTGCCCCACGGGTCGCCAAGGCGGGGGCGGCCGCGGTTGGGGACGCAGCGGTGGCCGTGGGGGTAGCGGAGGTGGACACGGCGACCATGACAGTCGCGGGCGCGACCACCAAGAAGTCTCGCATGACAATAACGGGGGCGCTCCGGCTCCCCAAGGTGGCAACAACGGGCAATTCCAGGAAGTCAACGGAGTTGTTGGGTGTATCCATGGAGGAGCCTCCTTGCCTCCCTCCAGCGGCGCGTACAAGAGGCTTGTCCAGGAGCTGAATGCGGTCGATTCTGCCCTGCTGATCACTCTGAATTATGCACATCTTTTCGACGACCAAAACCCCAAATCTTGCTCATATTTGGGAAGTTCAGTCAAGATTTTAAATGCTTTTTATATCAGTTAACCACTTTTTGCAGATCAGTGCGCCAAGGCACATATTTCTTCATCTCCAACGCTTGTAGAGAGAAAAGCTTCAGGAGGATCCCTCTCGAGGCAATTCGCCTCTCGAGGCATGTTCCTGACGCTACTTCAAGAGGGCAGATACTTCGCGCCAAAAGACAACGGACGCCTCGCGAGGGTTTCGCTTGGCGAGGATGAATGCTTCGCGAGGGTTTCGCTTGGCGAGGATGAATGCTTCGCGAGGGTTTCGCTTGGCGAGGATAAATGCCTCGCGAGGGTGCCACCTCTCGAAGCCAGAACCTCTCGAAGCCAGGACCTCTCGAAGCCAGAAGAGAAGTATGCGAGCATATCTCCCTTGCGCTGCGCACGCGTTTGAATCAGCAAGGAGGGAATCGATCAACTTGGAGGAGAAGAAACCAGAAGAGTCAAAAAGGTGATAAAGTAGGGAGCAGACCATGTGCGTCCTGGCAAAAAGCTGAAAAGCGACGGCGGAAGTTCCCGCCTCGCCACCAACCACACCATCGACCGCGGCCCTCGCCACTTCCGCAGCGCCTATAAAGCGGCTTCCTTGCCCAAGAAGAAGAGAGCTCCGCATCCAGGAGAACCGCTCCACCACATCCACCAGATCCAAGACCCAACCAACCAATTCCACCTAGATCAAGAACCGAAGAACTAGGAAGAACTTTGGAGAATCATGGCGAAGACGATCCGCGAGGAACGAGAGGAAAGAAGAAGCCCTTGATCCGTATCTGTCCCTGTCTTCTTCCTTGCTTCTACTTCGTCTGTATCTTCCTTAGCCTCCTGCCTCTGCTTCCTCTGCTGCCGCCGCGACGAACTAATTCGATCCTCTCCAACCCCTTCGGTGAAAACTCTTTGTAACTCTCTGAATCGCTCCGTTTGTGTGAACTTAGTAATCGTGCTGTGACTTTGTTGCTTGTAAAACTCTTCCTTAGCCCCCCTTTGCTGCTGTTCATGTTTTGTATTTGTTGATTCTTCCTTAGCCTCCACCTTGCTAAAGTTTTGAGTTTTGTTATGTTTGATGATCCACTCTTCCTTAGCCTCCCCTTTGCTGTCCGCGAGATCTTCCTTAGCCTCCCCTTTGCTGTCCGAGAAACAATCTTCCTTAGCCTCCCCTTTGCTGTCACCGTTTTAATTCCTGTTGCTTGATCCGCAAGGACTAGCCCAGATCTGTAAAACACCAACCCACCTTCTCATTTTGCAAAGCTTTTGGAAAGGAAAAGCACCAATAAGATTTTGATCCCTGTGGAGACGATAACAAAAACCGCCCTAAACCACTACCGATCAAAACTGGCGCCGTTGCCGGGGATCAAATATTGATTGCTTTTCAGTGTACCGTAGCCTTGGTTGTGTTTCTTTCCTCGTAGTTCACCTCCGTGATAAATCTGTTTGCTTTGTTACTCTTAGTCACTTAATCTTGCATCTAGAACGGTTATTAGGGAATTTAGTTCACTAACCCTTGATAAAGTTCTTGTTTGTGCTTGTGTGTAGTGGAAACATGATATCCTTCGTGCAGGTTGGTGAGCTCGTGTATGCAGACATCTGAAGATTCACCTTTAGCCCCCTTTGATCCTGAGCCTGAAAGGACTTTTCTTGCAAATAGAAGAAGGGCCGTTTCCTCCACAGCCGTAGAAGAAAGATTGCCAGCTTCCAAGATGGGAGACAGGAAGTTGAGAGACCTCTGGATCCCTAAAGACCATGTAGCCACCTCTGAAGTGGTTATGCCTGCTATTCAAGCAAACAACTGGGAAATCAAACCAGCCCTAATCAATATGGTTCAGCACAACCCCTTCAAAGGTTCTGCCTTGGAGAGTCCTCATGAACATATCAGAAATTTCTTGGAGTACTGTAACACCCTCAAGCACAATGGTGTGCCTCCTGAAGCCATTAGGATGCAGCTATTCCCTTTTTCCCTATCGGGTAGTGCTAAGTTATGGTTCCATGCCTTGCCTACTCATGCTAGGGACACTTGGGAACATCTGGTGCAAGCTTTCTTTGAGAAATACTTTCCCCCCACCAAAGCAGCCGATTACAGAGACAAAATTACCAGATTTGTGCAATGCCAAGGAGAGAGTTTATATGATGCCTGACAGAGGTACCAAGGCCTGATTAGAATGTGTCCTAACCATGGCCAACAACAGTGGCTAATTCTGCAGACATTCTACAAGGGTTTAACAGATCAGACCAGATCCTTTGTAGATTCTGCTGCTGGAGGAGGTATAATGAACAAGACCCTGGATGAAGCTTTTGAATTGATTGAGAGCATGGCTTCACACAATTTCTCTTGGACAAATGAAAGAGCAATGCAGCCTCCTCAGCCAATAGTTATGCAACATGGAAGCCCAGAAGCCCTTGAAGCAAAGCTTGATAGCCTGACCAGTCAAATATCTCAGCTTATGTTTGAAAAGAATGGAAAAGCCCTTGTGCCAGTAAGTTCAGTTTCAGCACCCTGCCAGATTTGTGGAATTGAAGGGCATTCGCCTCAGGAGTGTCCCTATTTCAGTGCCAGTGAATCTCAAGTGGCAGAAGTGAATTACACTCAGAATCAAGGTCCCTTTTCTCAGAGCTACAACCCCTCCTGGAGACATCATCCAAACCTGTCCTACAAGAATGCAGCCCCACAAAGTTACCCTCAAGCAGCTCCACAGAACTATGCCTCAACATCTCAGCAGAATTTCAGACCTAAAGGCCATATTCAGCACCCACAGCAGCATCCCCACCAAGCAACCCAGCAAAATGCCTCTTCAAGCAGTAGCGAGTCTGAAATTAGTGAAATGATGCGTTTGAAAAAAGAAATGTTCAGTGGAATGCAAGAAACAATGAAGATGCAGTCTGAATTATTTTACAAGACGATGCAGCAGCTTACAGCTGGAATCTCCAATACCCAGGGAAATCAGACAGAGAACAAACTACCTGCTCAGGTAGAGAAGAACCCTAAGCAATGTGGTGCAATTACCACTACTGAAGCAGTATAGGCTGTCACCACTAGTAGTGGATTAAACACTGAACCCATTCTGAAGACACCTCCAACTATCACCTATGTAGCCCCACCAAGGAGGCCTCGCGAGGAAAATTTGCCTCGAGAGGAAAGCCTCCCGAGGGATCCTCCTCTAGAGCCTGTAATACCAGTAGAACCAGCAGCAGTACCAAGGGTTGAGAAGCCTTTAGTTCAGAAGATCCCATTCCCTTCAAGATTGGAAAAAACTAAGGAAGAAAAGCAGTATGCCAAGTTCCTAGAGACAATGAAGGAAGTGCAAATAACAATCCCCATCCTTGATGCAGTGTTGCACATCCCTCTGTATGCCAAATTCTTCAAGGACCTGATAACCAAGAAAAGAAGTATAGAAGATCCTGAAATAGTTGCTTTGACAGAAGAATGTAGTGCAGTTATCCAAAACAACTTGCCCAAAAAGTTAGGAGACCCAGGGAGTTTCAGTATCCCTTGTGTGGTTGGAAAAAGAACCTTCACAGCTCTTTGTGATTTAGGTTCCTCAGTCAGTGTGTTACCCCAAGCTGCCAGTCAGATGCTACAGCTAGGCTTGCCGAAGCCCACCTCTATGACACTGCAACTTGCTGACAGAACACTGAGAAAACCAACTGGAATTCTTGAAGATGTGCCAGTCCAAGTTGGAAATTTTGCTTATCCAATGGATTTTGTTGTGTTGGAAATGGAAGACAACTCAGAGTCAATGATTCTTGGCAGACCTTTCTTAGCCACAGCTGGAGCCATAATTAATGTGAAAGGTGGAACCCTGAAGTTGCAATTTGGTTCTGAACAAGCAGAGTTTAACATGAAGCACGCTTCCCACCTGCCAAACATGCTTGAACAATTCCATGCCATGGATGTCGTCGACAAGAGTGTAATTGAATCTCAGCAGCAAATGCAACCCCAAGAGCCTGAAGTACAAGTCTTTGTGACAGCTGATAGTCCTAATCTTCAAGAACTGTTTGGAATCACTCTTTGTAATGAAAATTCTAGAAGTGCAGAAAATTCCTCAAGAGAAATGCTTCGCGAGGGCCTGCCAAATGCCTCGCGAGAGCCTCTTCAAGCTTCGCGAGGAGAAATGCCTCGCGAGGGAAATCTCGAGAAAGCCGAACCTTGGAGAGGACCTCTTCAGCCGTCTCATAAATCTATTGTTGAGTTGAAGGAGTTGCCTGCTCACCTGAAGTATCTGTTTCTAGAGGAAGAAAAATTCACCCTGTGATAATCAGCTCTGCACTTGATGATGAACAGGAGCATAGCCTATTGTCAGTTCTCAGACTATACAAGAATGTCATTGGATATTCCATTGATGACATTAAGGGAATCGATGAGAAGGTCTGCTCTCACAGAATATATCTTGAAGAGGATATCACCCCCTCCAGAGAAGGCCAAAGGAGATTAAACCCTACCCTGCAAGAAGTAGTAAAAAAGGAAGTTCTGAAACTCCTACAAGCAGGCATGATCTACCCCATCTCTGACAGCGAGTGGGTGAGTCCTATCCACATAGTTCCCAAGAAAGGAGGCTATACAGTGGTTGAAAATGAAGAAGGAAAATTGATCACCACAAGACCAGTTACTGGATGGAGAATGGTCAATGATTTCAGGAAATTGAACAAGGCAACTAGGAAGGATCATTTCCCTTTGCCATTTATGGACCAGATGTTGGAGAGGTTAGCAGGGCAAGAATTCTATTGTTACCCTGATGGGTACTCTGGATTTCTTCAGATTCCCATCCATCCAACAGATCAAGAAAAAACTACATTCACATGTCCATATGGAACATTTGCATACAAAAGATTGCCATTTGGTCTGTGTAATGCCCCAGGAACCTTCAAGAGGTGCATGACTTCAATATTCTCTGACTATATTGAGAAAATTATGGAAGTTTTCATGGATGATTTCGCTGTCTATGGAAAAGATTTTGTCACCTGCTTGAAGAACCTAGCAGCAGTCCTACACAGATGCTCACAGCAGAACTTGATATTGAACTGGGAGCATTGCCACTTCTTAGTCACTGAAGGTATTGTGCTTAGACACCTGATATCCTCTAGAGGCATTGAAGTGGATAAATCAAAAGTTGATGTGATTGCTAAATTACCACCCCCTGAAAATGTAAAAGGAATACAGAGTTTCCTTGGACATGCTGGATTTTACAGGAGATTCATTAAGGATTTCTCTAGCATTGCAAAGCCTCTAACCAAACTGCTCAGTCAAGATGTCAAATTCCACTTTGATGAAGCTTGTCTGAAGGCCTTTAACCAGTTGAAGCAAGCTCTTATTTCTGCTCCAATTGTGCAGCCTCCAGATTGGACCCTACCCTTTGAGTTGATGTGTGATGCAAGTGATTTTGCAGTTGGAGCAGTTCTGGGCCAGAGAAAAGAGAAAGCTCTGCATGTGATCCACTATGCCAGCAAAACTCTTGATGATTCTCCGATCAATTACTCCACTACTGAAAAAGAATTGCTTGCAGTGGTATTCGCATTTGACAAGTTCAGATCTTATCTAGTTGGGAAAAAATGTACCGTCTTCACTGAACATGCAGCAATAAGATATCTTGTCAGCAAGAAGGATGCCAAGCCCAGGCTAATCAGATGGATTCTCCTGCTTCAAGAGTTTGATATTGAGATCAAGGATAAGAAAGGTTCTGAGAATGTGGTAGCTGATCATTTGTCAAGAATAAGTTGCTATGAAACTATAAAAATAGAAGACAACATCCCTGGAGGGCAACTGATGGGAGTAAATGCTTCGCGAGGAGATGCTTCGCGAGATGTGCTTCTCGAGGAAATGCTTCGCGAGGGATGCCTCGCGAGGGTCGATGTCTCGCGAGAAGCCAAGACTCCATGGTATGCTGACATTGTGAATTACCTAGAGTGCAAAATTATGCCAGCTGATTTGTCCTACCAGCAGAAAAAGAAATTCATGCATGAAGCCAAGAGCTATTACTGGGATGAACCATTCCTCTACAAGCATTGTGTAGATGGTATAGTGAGGAGATGTGTGCCTTCTGAAGAAACTCATGATGTGATATTCCAATGTCATTCTGGCATGTATGGAGGCCATGCTGGAGTAATGAAAACTCAAGCAAAGATTCTTCAAGCTGGATTTTATTGGCCCAGCCTGTTCAAAGATGTTCATGATTTTATCAAGCAGTGTGATCCCTACCAGAGAACTGGGAAAATCTCGAGAAGGAATGAAATGCCTCAGCAAGGCATTCTTGAAGTTGAACTGTTTGATGTATGGGGAGTTGATTTTGTTGGGCCTCTACCTTCCTCTCGAGGTTTCAAGTATATCCTTGTAGCAGTGGACTATGTGTCCAAATGGGTTGAAGCGGTACCAACTGTCAGTGCAGATTCCAAGTCAGTCTGCAAGCTGTTCAAAACTGTAATTTTCCCCAGATTTGGAGTTCCCAGAGTTGTGATCATTGATGGAGGAGCCCACTTCAACAATGAACAGCTAGAGAAGCTGTTGAGCAAGTATGGTGTGAATAATCACAGAGTTACTACACCCTACCATCCTCAAGCCAATGGACAAGTTGAGTTATCCAATAGAGAAATTAAGCAGATCCTTGAAAAAGTTGTGTCCAAGTCCAGAGCAGATTGGTCCCTTAAATTGCCTGATACCTTGTGGGCATACAGAACTGGATACAAGACACCTATTGGAATGTCACCCTTCAGGCTTGTATATGGTAAAGCATGCCATTTGCCTGTCGAGCTAGAGCACAGAGCTCAATGGGCTATCAGAAAACTAAACCTCGACATGAAGAAAGCTGGAAGTGCAAGGAAACTACAGATGTGTGAGCTTGAAGAGCTGAGGCATGATGCATATGAGAGTTCCAAGATTTACAAGGAAAAGACCAAGAAATGGCATAAAAACATATCCTCAGGAAGGAGTTCAGCATTGGACAGCAAGTGTTGGTGTATGACTCCAAGTTGCATCTGTTTGCTGGAAAATTCAAGTCAAGATGGTTTGGTCCTTGCATAGTGAAGAAGGACTTGGGAAATGGTGCTTTCGAAGTCCAGACCCCATCAGCAGGTACCTTCAAGGTAAATGGTCAGAGACTGAAGCATTACCTAGCAGGAAAGAAGATTGACATTGAAGATCATGAAGAAAGCGAGAATGACGAGTCAGAGGATGTTCCCAATGCATCCTCTGAAGCTGTGAAGCAGTGAGAAGAAGCTACGGTCAAGCTCGTGACCTTAAACAAGCGCTCATCGGGAGGCAGCCTGATATCCTTTTTATATATTATTTCCCTTCAAGAGTTATTTTTATTTTGTGTGTTCCCTTTCCTTTTTGTTTGTTGTTTTGTTTTTCAGATTGATGAATAAAAGAGAGTGAAGTGGGTTGGCAGAGACCCCTGCAAGCAAGGAGTAGAAGGTTGCTTCGCGAGGAAAAAAGCCTCGCGAGGGTTTTTGCTTCACGAGGAAGACTTCTCGAGGATTCGACCCTTAAACCAGGTGAACACATTCCAATTAACAAATCCGGTTACACCATAAATATCATTGCTATGCCATGATTACAAAATTTCTATCTATTCTTGGCTATATTTTCGAAGTTGCTTGTCGAGTAAAAGTTTCTTGGAGTGCTTAATTTTGCCTAAACAATCTTTCATGCTATTGAGAATCTTGCAGTGTTTCTATCTATAATGCTTGCAAACTCTTGTGTTAGAGTCATGTATCAAAGCAGAGTTCATATATGTCTCTGCTCAGATCTGTTGGAATACCTTCATAATGCAAGTGGCTCTGAAATTGAATAAGTTGATCCTCGAAGAGCCATGTTTTAACTGCATTTCTGCATTAGCTACCAGTATCTCGGGATGGTGGTATGTGAAGCACTAACAGTGAAACTAACTTAAAGCAAGTAATTTGAAAGCAAATTTTTGCATTAGCAGTTATGATCTCGGGATTGTAACATGTGAAGCACTAACCTGAAGTCCCTGATAGTAATTTGAAAGCAAATTTTTGCATTAGCAGTTATGATCTCGGGATTGTAACCTGTGAAGCACTAACTGAAAGAATCTGACAAGTAATAATGATCCTAACCCATCTTTAATTTTTGCATTATCCTACTATGTTCTCGGGAATGGTAGTAGGTGAAGCACTGACTTTGCATTTACTTAACACTCATGGCTATTTCATGGATCACTTCATTCGATTTCCCTACCAAATGTCTTATCTAGGTAATCGAAAAGTATCTGAACTGAGACAAATATAAAAGTTGTTAATTGAAACTTGACTCTGAACTAGAGATTGCAACCAAGTATGCAGAAACTGCTTTGAATCCAATATGTATGAACTGCTGTGTATGCAGAAGTTGAGCACTGTTTTCATCATATCTGCTTTACTTGGGGACAAGCAAAGGTTTGGGTCTGGGGGTTTGATCACTCTGAATTATGCACATCTTTTCGACGTCCAAAACCCCAAATCTTGCTCATATTTGGGAAGTTCAGTCGAGATTTTAAATGCTTTTTACATCAGTTACCCACTTTTTGCAGATCAGTGCGCCAAGGCACATATTTCTTCATCTCCAACGCTTGTAGAGAGAAAAGATTCAGGAGGATCCCTCTCGAGGCAATTCGCCTCTCGAGGCATGTTCCTGACGTTACTTCAAGAGGGCAGATACTTCGCGCCAAAAGACAACGGACGCCTCGCGAGGGTTTCGCTTGGCGAGGATGAATGCTTCGCGAGGGTTTCGCTTGGCGAGGATGAATGCTTCGCGAGGGTTTCGCTAGGCGAGAATAAATGCCTCGCGAGGGTGCCACCTCTCGAAGCCAGAACCTCTCGAAGCCAGGACCTCTCGAAGCCAGAAGAGAAGTATGCGAGCGTATCTCCCTTGCGCTGCGCACGCGTTTGAATCAGCAAGGAGGGAATCGATCAACTTGGAGGAGAAGAAACCAGAAGAGTCAAAAAGGTGATAAAGTAGGGAGCAGACCATGTGCGTCCGGGCAAAAAGCTGAAAAGCGACGGCACCAACCACGCCATCGACCGCGGCCCTCGCCACTTCCGCAGCGCCTATAAAGCGTCTTCTTTGCCCAAGAAGAAGAGAGCTCCGCATCCAGGAGAACCACTCCACCACATCCACCAGATCCAAGACCCAACCAACCAATTCCACCCAGATCAAGAACCGAAGAACTAGGAAGAACTTTGGAGAATCATGGCGAAGACGATCCGCGAGGAACGAGAGGAAAGAAGAAGCCCTTTATCCATATCTGTCCCTGTCTTCTTCCTTGCTTCTACTTCGTCTGTATCTTCCTTAGCCTCCTGCCTCTGCTTCCTCTGCTGCCGCCGCGACGAACTAATTCGATCCTCTCCAACCCCTTCGGTGAAAACTCTCTGTAACTCTCTGAATCGCTCTGTTTGTGTGAACTTAGTAATCGTGCTGTGACTTTGTTGCTTGTAAAACTCTTCCTTAGCCCCCCTTTGCTGTTGTTCATGTTTTGTGTTTGTTGATTCTTCCTTAGCCTCCACCTTGCTAAAGTTTTGAGTTTTGTTATGTTTGATGATTCACTCTTCCTTAGCCTCCCCTTTGCTGTCCGCGAGATCTTCCTTAGCCTCCCCTTTGCTGTCCGAGAAACAATCTTCCTTAGCCTCCCCTTTACTGTCACCGTTTTAATTCCTGTTGCTTGATCCGCAAGGACTAGCCTAGATCCGTAAAACACCAACTCACCTTCTCGTTTTGCCAAGCTTCTGGAAAGGAAAAGCACCAATAAGATTTTGATCCCTGTGGAGACGATAACAAAAACCCCCCTAAACCACTACCGATCAAAACTGGCGCCGTTGCCGGGGATCGAACCCGGGTCACCCGCGTGACAGGCGGGAATCCATACCACTATACTACAACGACGTCGAAAACCCCAAATCTTGCTCATATTTGGGAAGTTCAGTCAAGATTTTAAATGCTTTTTACATCAGTTACCCACTTTTTGCAGATCAGTGCGCCAAGGCACATATTTCTTCATCTCCAACGCTTGTAGAGAGAAAAGCTTCAGGAGGATCCCTCTCGAGGCAATTCGCCTCTCGAGGCATGTTCCTGACGCTACTTCAAGAGGGCAGATACTTCGCGCCAAAAGACAACGGACGCCTCGCGAGGGTTTCGCTTGGCGAGGATGAATGCTTCGCGAGGGTTTCGCTTGGCGAGGATGAATGCTTCGCGAGGGTTTCGCTTGCTGAGGATAAATGCCTCGCGAGGGTGCCACCTCTCGAAGCCAGGACCTCTCGAAGCCAGAAGAGAAGTATGCGAGCGTATCTCCCTTGCGCTGCGCACGCGTTTGAATCAGCAAGGAGGGAATCGATCAACTTGGAGGAGAAGAAACCAGAAGAGTCAAAAAGGTGATAAAGTAGGGAGCAGACCATGTGCGTCCGAGCAAAAAGCTGAAAAGCGACGGCGGAAGTTCCCGCCTCGCCACCAACCACGCCATCGACCGCAGCCCTCGCCACTTCCGCAGCGCCTATAAAGCGGCTTCCTTGCCCAAGAAGAAGAGAGCTCCGCATCCAGGAGAACCACTCCACCACATCCACGAGATCCAAGACCCAACCAACCAATTCCACCCAGATCAAGAACCGAAGAACTAGGAAGAACTTTGGAGAATCATGGCGAAGACGATCCGCGAGGAACGAGAGGAAAGAAGAAGCCCTTGATCCGTATCTGTCCCTGTCTTCTTCCTTGCTTCTACTTCGTCTGTATCTTCTTAGCCTCCTGCCTTTGCTTCCTCTGCTGCCGCCGCGACGAACTAATTCGATCCTCTCCAACCCCTTCGGTGAAAACTCTCTGTAACTCTCTGAATCGCTCTGTTTGTGTGAACTTAGTAATCGTGCTGTGACTTTGTTGCTTGTAAAACTCTTCCTTAGCCCCCCTTTGCTGTTGTTCATGTTTTGTATTTGTTGATTCTTCCTTAGCCTCCACCTTGCTAAAGTTTCTAATTTTGTTATGTTTGATGATCCACTCTTCCTTAGCCTCCCCTTTGCTGTCCGCGAGATCTTCCTTAGCCTCCCCTTTGCTGTCCGAGAAACAATCTTCCTTAGCCTCCCCTTTGTTGTCACCGTTTTAATTCCTGTTGCTTGATCCGCAAGGACTAGGCTAGATCCGTAAAACACCAACCCACCTTCTCATTTTGCCAAGCTTCTGGAAAGGAAAAGCACCAATAAGATTTTGATCCCTGTGGAGACGATAACAAAAACCCCCCTAAACCACTACCGATCACCCGCCAAAGCCCCTGGACTGGTCTAACCAGGTCATCACCTTTGACCCGGAGGATCACCCTGACAACACCTCTGGGGTAGGGACCCTGCCTCTGATCGTGTCACCCATAATCCACAACTACAAGGTTACCAAGATGCTGGTGGACGGAGGATCCAGCCTCAACCTGCTGACGGCCAAGGTCTTAACCACTATGTAAATCCCGGTCTCCCGCCTGCAAGATACCGGCGTGTTCCAAGGCGTGAACGGAAGTGTGACTCGACCTCTGGGACAGATCACTCTCCCGGTGACCTTCGGTGATCCCAACAACTTCCGCACTGAGGAGGTCGTCTTCGACATCGCCGACACACCGCTCCCGTACAACGGCATCCTCGGTCGACCTGCCCTGGCCAAGTTCATGGTCGTCTCCCATTTCGCCTACAACATGATGAAAATCCTGACAGCATGGGGCGTAATCACGGACAAGGCCGACGTCGGCGACGCCATCTACTGCATCCAGAAGCTGAACCAGATGGTGGCGGCGATGACAAGTGTCCATAAGGACGCGCAGGAAGCTGATGTCGGAGAGTTCTCCAGAGACGAAAGGTGCCCCGGGGGCTCGGCGCCCACCTCCTCCAAGAAGGTGCCATTCCACGGCAACCCAAAGATGACCAAGAAGGTGGCGCTCGCGAGCGATGGCGTTCGCACCGTCACCATCGGCGCCCACCTCACTGACAAATAGGAAAGCGCGCTCATCGCCTTCCTTCAGGAAAATTCTGACGTCTTCGTATGGGAACCGTCAGGTTTGCCGGGGGTACCAAGGGAGGTGATTGAGCACAAGTTGGCGGTAAACACGGATGCCCGCCCCGTGAAGCAAGTTCTACGGAAGGAAAGCAAGGAGTGTTGGCATAGTGGAAACCAGGGTACCACGGGCCGGCCTGCCAGGGCCCACAAGATTCCTCAGAAGATTTTGCTAAGGACTAGGCTTTCCAAGCCTGGCGAGCCTCGCGAGGGTTTTTCCCTCGCGAGGAACCTTTTCTCCTCGCCGAGAGTTTTCTCCCTTGGCAAGGGACCTCTCCTCGAGAGGGCGTCTTGGACGCCGCCAGCAATTCTGCTAAGGACCAAGCCGAAAGGCTCGGTGAGTCCTTCTGCCTCGCGAGGCTTCCTTCCTCTCGAAGCCAGCTCTGCCTCCGCGGCAGAGCGCACATGGGCTCTGCGCCCATGTGCAGAGTGACGCGCGCGCCTGCGCAGGATGACGAGGACGCCGCAGTTGCCGTTTCCATGTATAAAGGAGTCAACAAAGCAGCGCCAAGCAAAGCGGACAACGAGTATTGCCGCTTTGGTGATAAGGGAACCGTCTGCAGCTACGCTCCAAGGGCGACGTCACCGTGGGACCCGTTCCACCTCCGCAGCGCCAGCTCACCGTCTTGGTTGGCCGGTGGCCCTTTTTCAGCTTTGGTGACGCCGCTCCCCTGCCGTGGACCGCGTCCATGGACCTTAGCTTTATGGTAGACTCCACCTTTTTGGTGCACCGCGCCTCCTCCTTCGTCGCCATGTGGTAGCCCTTCCCGCCCAAATGATTGGGCGGAAGAGGCCCGAGACACCTATAAAAGGAGGAGGAGCCCGTTCGGGCAAAGGGTTCGATCTTTGGTAGGCATTCTGGGTTCACAAGCTCACCATCTTGGAGCTCAGACAAAACCCTAGCCATTGTAGCCACCTCGAGCTCGCCAAGCTCACTCTGTACTAAAACCTCTCCAAGCAAGTGCAATACAACTCGAAGCAGGACGTAGGGGTTTTACCTCACCTAGAGGGCCCTGAACCTGGGTAATACCGCGCGTTCCTCTCTGCAGTGCTTCCCCGCAGCAAGTCCGACGAGCACCGTCGCCGGAGCACGTTGAGGGTTGTTTGATTCCGTGTTCAGCCCCTTACTCGATCCTTCATGAGACACACCCAGTTCCTGGGACAGTTCTCCGACATTTGGCGCGCCAGGTAGGGGGCTGAGGCGTTTCTTCAACCTCGACACCGCCATGGCCGGCCCTTCTCGCGCCGAACGACTCGCTCGCCGGACGGCTAGCGCCGCCACCGCTACTCCTGCCGGCCGCCCGCGCGGCCGCCCGCGTGGGAGTACTGCTCCGGAGCACCACGTCGACCCCGAGCCCCGCATTGAGCACCCGGAGGATGACGACATCGACCACGCTGAGGATGACCTCGGCGAAGAGGAGGCCTCCTCCCTGCACCCGTCGCGGGACCAGGCTGCTTCCTCGCTGGGCCGCCCTGCGCCCAGCCCGACGACTGCGCTCCTCATGGCGCAGGAGCTGCTACAGTACCGCCCCATGCCGGAGGCCCAGGAGGCCTGGCTCAACCGCGTCTCCGAGTTCATCGGCGCCGCTCGCGCCGCCGCTCCTGCACTGTCTCGCTCGATGGTCCTCTCTGCCCGCGCAGGGGACGTGGCGCACGGCGCGCCTCGCGGTCCCCCCATTCCTCCTCGTCACCCCGGGCCTGCTCCCGCTCCGGCTCCACCGGCTCCACCGCAACCTGCTCCTGGGGCTCCTCCTCGCGACAACCGCGCCGCGTCGCACGCATCGTCGCCGCACGACTGCCAAATCGTGCAGCGAGCCCCGGAGGACGCACGCGTGAGCATCGAGCGCAACCAGGATCGCCACAACCGCGCCGTCCATGACGTCGCCGCCGCAGGGCGCCACCTCCGCGCCACCCTCGCCAACGGCACGACGGCCGCGTTCACTCGCAGCCTCCGTCACGTTGTTTGGCCGGTCAAGTTCCGGCCGGATCTTCCTCCGTGCTACGATGGCAAGAACAACCCCCTGGAGTTCCTGCAGCTCTACACTCTGGCCATCCAGGCCACCGGGGGCGACGACAAGGTCATGGCGAACTAGTTCCCCATGGCCCTCAAGGACTCTGCGTCCTCATGGCTCACCAACCTCCCCGCCGAGTCCATCAACACCTGGGAGGACCTCTGCCGGTGTTTCGTCGCCAACTTCAAGGGCACGTACGAGCGCGGCCTCACGTACAATGACCTCCGCGCCGTGCATCAGAAGCTTGGCGATACCCTACGCAAGTACATCCAGCGCTTCAGCCAAGTGCGCAACAAAATCCCCAACGCCACTGACGCGCAGGTCATTTCGGCCTTCCAGGCTGGGGTCACGGATGTACGGATGCTCGAAAAGCTTGGCATCCACGACAACATCACCACCGTCGTCAAGCTTTTCGACTTGGCGGACAAGTGCGCCAAGGCTGAGGAGGGCTGCTTGTTCGTCAAGAACGAGCTAGGGGACCCCGCCGAGGGGTCCAAGAAGAAGAAGAAATCCACCGAGAAGCGCAAGACCACTGTGGTCCTCGTGGCTGAACCTGACGCCAAGCAGCCTCGCCAAGCTGCCACTCCAGCCGTAGGACCCGAGAAGAAGGACGATCGCCCTTTCTGCATCTACCACAACAGGCATTCCCACGCCACCGAGGACTGCTACGACCTCAAGAGGCTTCGCGAGGCTCGCGAAGCAAACGGCCGGCCGCGGCGGCCGCGGGGGGCGACGTTGGAACTACAACTACGACGACAACTACCAGCAGAACCCCCAGGCCAATGCCATCCAGCCCATGAACGACAACCTCCCTGCCGAGACTCCTGAGGGCTACCAGGTGCCTCGCGGGGCCGCTTGCATCCTTGGCGGGGCTCAGGCCCCTAGCTCCAACCGCCACTTCAAGCAATTCGCTCGCGAGGTCGCGGCAGCCCTTCTCGGGGTTGAAGCCTCCAGGCCCCTCAAGTGGACCCAGTGCCCTATCACCTTTGACTCCACCGACCACCCCAAGTCCACCTCGACTGTGGGCACCATCCCGCTGGTCTGCACCCCCACCATCAACAACATCGCCGTCTCGAAGACGCTCATTGATGGGGGTGTCGGCCTCAACGTCATCTCTGTCGAGACTTTCGAGAAGCTGCAGGTGCCCTACGAGCGGCTCATGCCCACTAGGCCCTTCTCGGGGGTGACAGAGGGTCTCACCACCCCTTTGGGGCAGGTGAGGCTCGCCGTCACTTTCGGCACCCAGGCCAACTAGCGCACCGAGCTGATCGACTTCGACGTCGCGCACATCGGCCTGCCCTACAACGCCATCCTCGGCTACCCCGCCCTCGCCAAGTTCATGGCGGTGACCCACCACGCCTACAACCTCGTCAAGCTCCCTGGCTCGGGTGGCACCATCGTCATCCGCAGCGTGGTCTCGGACGCCTTGTACGCTGCGTAAGCGGCCTATAAGGCTGCCACGGTGGCATCACCCGCTGACGAGGACGAGGAGCCCCTCCCAAGGTGCCCCGCGAAGAAGAAGCAGCTGTTCTCTTAGGAGAAGGCTGCGACAAAGCAAGTGCCTCTTTAGGCAAACGGCTCGGGGGCTAGCGTCACCATCGGCGCCAACCTGCCTCCCAAATAGGAAAGCGCGCTCGTCGCCTTCCTCAGGGCAAACTCTGACATGTTCGCTTGGACACCGTCAGATATGTCCGGAGTACCGAGGGAGGTGATCGAGCACCACTTAGCCGTGTGTCCAAACGCACGCCCCGTCAAGCAAAAAGCGCGGCGCCAGGCGCCAGAGAAGCAAGATTTCATCGTCAAGGAGGTGGAAAAGCTGAAGAAGGCCAGCATCATCAAGGAAGTGGTCCACCCCACTTGGCTCGCCAACGGTGTGGTCATCCCCAAACACACCGGAGGAAGCCGCCTCTGCATCGACTTCACCGACCTCAACAAGGCCTGCCCCAAGGACCCCTATCCCCTCCCGAGGATCGACCAGATTGTGGATTCCACCGCCGGCTGCGCGCTCCTCTGTTTTCTGGATGCCTTCTCTGGTTACCACCAGATCAAGATGGCGAAGGAGGACGACGAGAAGACAACATTTATCACCCCTTGTGGTGTGTTTTGCTACGTCTGCATGCCCTTCGGCCTGAAGAATGCCCGCCATGGTGGACCGCAGGCTCTACAAGCCACCCCCGCATAGGGGCCCCCTCTGAGCTCTCTCTACATGCGTCGCCCCGAGCACGCCCCCTCAAGAGTCTCAACCACAGCATGTGGAACCCCATGCCTGACATGGCGGATTTTTTGTGTTTCTGGCCACGCCAGTGTAATGAACCTATGTTTCAGGTCAATTTGAACCTTCGCGCTCTGCGCCAGCATATGTGGTTGCTTTGGTAAGCCTTTATGTTATTGCTGTTTCATCCTTGCTCGTATGATCCCTCCTGTGTATCTCGCGAGCGGGGGCTAGCATGGTGCCATGCCACGGGAGCATCCCGGTAGCGCCTAAAACCCAAGGGATCCGAGCTCTGAACTCACGGGTCAGCTTTCATGCATGTCAACTCCCAAGGAGCTCTGAACTCATGAGCCGGCTCCCGTGCACGTCAACTCACCAAGGACCTTGGTGCATGTTCTCCTCGCAAGACACACATGAAGGAACCTACGAGCGCGCATAAGTTATCTAGCTATGTATTGCTTGTGGGTACGCCTATCTGTCAAAACGCAGGAAGCAGGCCCAAAACACCTCGTCAGGGAACCGACACCCTCTCCAAGACGAAAACACCTCGCCAGGGAACCAACACCCTCTCCAAGGCAAAACGACTCGCGAAGCTAAGTCCAAACACTTTGTTACTTCTCCCCTCGCTGGTTTTCATCCCTCGAGCCTCTTTTCTCTCTCCTGCACCTCATGGGCTGCTTGCGCGTTGAAGGGGAGCCCCAAACATCACGACTTGGGGGCTCTTACCTCTTGAGGCCTCACGCACCCCCCGGCCTTGTGGAGCCGTGACTCTCGCTTACCGAAGCGGCGGTGGTGTAGCGCTAAGAGAGGGTCCTAAGACGCAGAGCGAAAAAGACATGAAAGGGAAGACAAAAGCCTCACGAGGGATGTTCACCAAGCAAACAAAGATAAAAACAAGTCTTTACAGGGCTATTACAATAAAATGCTAAGATAAATTCGTGCCTCTGCACGTCCAGATACAGGAGTTCAGTCCGTCGCGCCCCCCGAGATGCCTGCCTTGTCCACGGCGGTCTCCGCCTCCTCCTCCAGAGCATCCTCCTCGCCGTCGCCTTTGTCCTCATCGACCACGACTTGGTCGAATTTCTTGGCGTACGCGTCGGCGGCCTTCCGCGCCCTGTCGCTGATAGTGACCGGCGGCGCCATCACAGTCTCGAGGTTAAGCGAGGGCTGGAGCCTCACGAGGTTGCTGAAGATGCGGCTGGTGGCGATGATGAGGAGATCGCGGCTCTCCTCCACGACGCGCTCGTCGAAGCCCTTCGCGGTCTCTTCAAGTTTTCCGAGGAATTGCTCGAAGAAGAACGAGTACGCGGCTTCATCGTCGATCTCTGCGGAGAAGGAGGGGACGTCGATCCTCAGATCACCCCCGACCGCGCGCGCGCGGCTCACCAAGCTTTGGAGAATGCCCTGGTGCTGGCGCGTCATGGACCGGCCAATCTGGCGCTGGTCCCGGGCCCGCTCCGCGAGATCCGCGGCCGGCCCCACCTGCTGACGGAGCTCGTCCAGGTCTCTCTCCAGGGCGATGGCGTTCCCCTCTGCGCGAGCCTGGGCCTCCCTGGCGACCTCAAGGCAGGAGGTCAACCGCTTCTCCTCCTGCTCGAGCGCCTTGATGCGGTCTTGGAACTCTTTACGCTTCACTTTGAAGCGGTCCTCCTGCTTCGTGGCCTTCTCATTATAATCTTTGGAGAGGCTCTCGCGGATGAGCTGGACCCTGGTGTCGGCCTCATCCTGGATTCTTTTCCGCTTCACCTCGAAGTCGGCGTTGGCCTTCTCATGGCGCTCCACGTAGGTGGCCTCATTCTGGGCCACCAGGCCCTCGCGCTCCTGCAGCTGCCCCTCGCGGGTGGCCTGGGCCTCCTCGAGCAGCTGGGCCTGCTCCTCGCGCTGGCGCAGCTCCTTCTCGCGGAGGGAGAGCTCTCCCTCGCGTCGCGCCAACTCCGCCTCGCGCGGCGCCAGCTGCCCCTCGCGAGCATCCAGCAGCTCGCGGAGCTCCTTCAAGCTGGCCCTTGCGACCTCGGAGTCAGCGGCGAATTTCTGCTCCGCGGCCGCTAGCTCATCATGCTTGGAGGCGGTCTCCACCTCGAGCGCTTCCCTGGCGGCGTCCAGCTCTTCCATCACCTCCTCCGCCTCCCGCTTGACGCTGTCGCAGGTCTCCTTGGTGAAGCGAAGGGCCTCTTGGCGCTCCGCCTGGGCCGCCGCGTCCTGCCGGCGGCACAACTCCACCCTCTCGTGGAGGAGGGCCCAGGTGTAACGCCCCGACCCCGGAATTATACAGAGAGGCTATGTAGTCAACACAACCATCAATGTATAAAACAAAGATCGAGACTTGTGGAACAGAACTGGCACAAAGCATGACTCTACGACACAAAACATTTATATAGCAACTCATATAACGAGAAGAATACAAGTATTACAAACAAAAGGATCACAGATCCAACAATTCAACAAGCGGAAGCGGGTAGTGTTGTCTAACAACAAGAAGCAAATATATGGCCTAAGAGGCCTACAATAAACATCACCCAAGCCAGCTTGTTCCACGGTCCCAAGCTGCCACCTGGGAGCCCCAGACTAGTAGTCGACGTCAACGAAGAAACCACCTAGTCGCTCGGTGTCGTCCTCCTCTGAAATACAAATACATAGAGGCAGCAAAGAGAGACTGAGTACGATGTACTCGCAAGTTTAGTAGGGCGATATAGGCCCAATGACTGACGGAGGCTCTAAAGCTTTATATGTAGTCATTTTGCATAAAGCCAGTTTTCAATAAAAGAGGTAAAAGACACAAGGCATCGTCTATTCAGAATATTTTTCATAAAAGGGGTAAGAGAGTAACATTATCATCTTCGGTTCTCGGCGAACCTACTTGCAACCATCACCACTCATCTCACACAAAGGCACTCCCTCGAATCCCCCTCGAGGAAATGAACCTTTATCTCAAGTTGATTAATGCAACCTTTAGCTGCCATATCAATTAGGTTAAAAGTTATCTATGAGCTGATCCGCCTTTCCCAAGAGTTTGTCCATAACCGTGGACACGGCTTTTCGAAAAGATTAAACCCTGCAGGGGTGTACTAATTTACCCATCGGTACCGTCCGGCTCACCTGGGTGGCCCTCTTCCGGGGAAGGCCGGCGAACGGGCGCGGTTAGACCTTTACATTGCATGAGGCTTACTCAAGGACCATCAGTGTGCGGAAGGACAGGATCAGCGCTCTCAGCGCCCTGCCCCGCGGCCACATTCCTAAACACCACCATCCTCGTTCCTTTTTCCACCCACACAACTCACGCGCAAATGGAAAACTCGAACTAGAGGACCCTTGACAAGCCCCTCACAACTTATTCGGTCAAAGGGGGTTCCATATGCCCCCACCTCCGGAAGCACGCTCGTTTTCTTGGTTCTAGCTAAAAGCACTCTCAGCCTAGGCGGCAAGAATGAGGCAAACCACCCTCCCCGAGGGCAACTCATCCAAGCCTTTAGCAATTTAATTAAGCCTTACATTCATCCACCATGCCCGAATCATTCCATCATCATCAATAAATATGGAATTCAATAACGGACATTACTAGCATTTCAACTAAGCATTTCTAAGCATGGCTAAGCATATAACCAACAATTATATTTCTTATCCGGCCAACACATCAACACTAAGGTTCATAGGTAGGAATACATGTGATTGGCTCGGGGAAATACATGCAATCATAGGATTCTAATATTTACCAAAGAGACATTTGAACCGTATGCAATATTATGGTGGATAAAATAATTTGATCAAAACATAGGATGCTAGATGCCAAGAAGGTTAGGTTATCTCTTGCCTTGCTGCCGGGTAGCGTAGTATTGCTCGTCGGGGTAGGAGAGGGAACCCTCGACTCCGGAATCTATCGTTACCCAAAGAAAATACAAAGCACACATAAATCACACGAACACAAGATGCAATGCTCAATCACATGATGACATGTCAAGTTGGTGCAAAGATATCATTATATAAATTAAAAGCAAAATTAAATGAGGAGCCAAATAATTAGTGCAATTATTTGGAAGCAACCCCATATTTATCTTAATGGCCACATTCCTTATCAAATATTAATTTATTAGAGAGGTGGCTCAATTATGCATGAACATGACATGAATGGATAGGTTTCGTTCTTCCGATCATTTTGGTATTTCATTTGTAATTTTCGGAGTACCGAAGAATAATTGACAAATTAATTAAATAATTGAATTTAATTCATTTGATCAAATTATAAAATACATCACATAAAAGTTGGTGATCATGACATGAGAAGTGTATGGTTTGATAGCCTTTGACATGTTGATCACTTTGATATTTAAATCATAATTTTTGGACAAGTATTTAACGAGTTATGAAATTTCCCAAATTGTTATCATTTTTACCCTTTTAGGGTTTCCTAATTATAGGGAAATTATTTTGCTCAAGAGGACATGATAAGGTTACCAACTGATAGGTTTTGTTTTGCTGAGCAATTTGATATTTAGTTTGCAATTTTTGGATGCATATTCGAAAAGATATAAAAGTTTTAAATTCAGCTAGAAACAAAAAAGGGAAAAACCTTCCCCTGGCAGGCCGGCCTCAAGCCGGCCAGGCCGGGGTGCAGGCCGGGCAGGGACCCGAGTGGTCCGGCCTTGGGCCAGCCCAGGCCGGGCGCAGGCCGGGGCAGTGGCCGAGTGAACCGGCCTTTGGCCGGCCCAAATCGAGCCCAGGCCGGGTACCCAGGCCGGTCACGCTGGGCACGCGCGCGTGCTGGTCAGCGCCACGACCGGCGCGTGCCGGCGGGGAAACGGCCGGCGACGACCATTTCCTGGCGGCGCGTGGCGGAGCCGCGCGTGCGCAAAATGTGTGTCGCGCGGAGGCGGTGCGACGTGTGGAGACGGATAAGGAGAGGGGGCCACAGGGCGACGCGGGAAAGCTCGAGCTGCACGGCCGGCGGACGGACGTCGGCCGCTTGGCACGCGCACGAGGATGCAGAGGGGGAGGAGGTGAAGGAGGTTGTCCGGGAGGGTCGCAATCTCACCAGGAACGGTTGGGTGGGCTCGGAGGCGAAGGGGACGGCCCGTAGCGACGGCAAACGTGCCGGTCAGTCGCCGGAACGAGGAGGAGGAAGACGACGGCGACGGCTCGATGTAGGGCTCCCTAGTCCGATTCCTCCGGAGGGGAGGCGCAGCTTGGCGAGGCGGAGCGGTTGGCGGCAACGGGTTGCCTCGGGGAGGCCGGAGTCGACGGCGAGGTGCGGCACACGGCGGCGGATCGGCGTCGGTCTCGGGAGCGCGCTACGGTCGATCTCGATCCGGAAAAACGGGGAGCTGGGGAGGGGAAGAGAGAGAGGGGGCAGGTGGGCGACGCGGTCCTCTTCTAGATGCCCACAGGCCACGGCGGCAAGAGCAGCTTGGCCGGCAGTAGGGCATGGCGCCAGGACGCCAGGGAGCACAGTGAGAGAGAGAGGGAAGAGGAAATAGAGACTGACAGGGGTGGCCCATCGTCAGGGTTTTGACATTTTTCCTTTTTCTTTTTCCTGATTTTTAAAGCAGCAAGGTTTAGCTATTTAAAAGAGCTATTTAAGCAATTTTGTAAGTTTTGGAAATATTCATGTGGGCTCCCTATGTCCTAAGGAAACACCACAAAAATTATTGTCCCAAAATAAAAATGTTTGCACCACATTTGTTCATAAAGTTTAGTTATAGCTATTTTTGATAAATTGCAAAAATCATTTAATTGGAGCAAATAACCTTTTCCAAAAATAATGAAAATATTCATGGAGGCTCTCACAACAATATTGAAGCTCCCCATAATTTTAGTTTGAATTTTTGGAAAACTTAACTTGGTTCCAAAAATAGAATTGTATTGAACCAAATTGAATTCTCAAGTTTATTTATTTGCTTGTTAATAATTTGTCTTTACCAAATAGTTATAATTGGATGATTGAAACTTCCGGAACAAATTGGAAGTTCAACTTTATTTGGTTTCAACAATTTGAGCAATTTATTTGGTTTGAAAATTTTGGGAAGGGTTTTGTTTCCTTTGTTTTAAATTTCCAAGTGTTGCTTTAATTTAGTTTAGCAAATTTTAGATGGATGCCATGATGCAATGCAACACAAAAAGTGAAAATTTGGCCCATATTTTAGGGTACCAAATCTGGGCTGTTACAATTCTACCCCCCTTACAGGAATCTCGTCCCGAGATTCTAGAGTAGAAATAGGGATGAGGGAAACATGACAACACACAACTTCCTCGTTGGAGAGATTTGGCTAACTAACAAGACATGCCCAAAAAGGCGGAAGGAGAAAGGAGATAACTTAAGGTGATAGACAAAACAACTCTTGCCCAAAACCATAGGTTATCGAGAGAACAAGGGACGACTTGACCAAACAAAGGTCAAGCTGAGGATAGGACAACCGATCACCAAGACTTCACTTCAAACCACCCGTTGGGTAGACCGTAGAGATTTGGCACCGTGAGGAGGAAGGCGTCTTCTGGACTCCACACTTTTGATACACAAGAGATTCCATAAGATTGAGGATTGGGCCCTAAGGTGACTGATGAAATGACCCAATGTCCGTGTGATTTGGCAAACCTTGATTTCACCGAGGTGGGAAGAATATAGCATTGGATCCACAAGTAGCTAGAGAGGTAAAACCTCATAACGAGATATTGCCACAAGATAGAGGAAACAGAAGGGTCGACCGATAGATATTTAACAACTCCGTGGTGATGTTCTCCTTGAGGTTCTACATATCACACACATGCTTCGGAAAAGCCCTCATTCGATCCTCAAGCGAAAGTCGTACTTGAAGATAGAGATCGGACCTTAGGGGGAAAAACTTCTAGAACCAGTTACCCATGATTCTCATGGATAGCGGTTGATTTGAAAGAGCCAGGAGATTTAGTCAAAAGACCTTCCGGTGAGGTGCGTGAACCACAACACCGGGCTCATCGGATTTACTAAAGGATCTAGTTCATGCTCTTGGTAAACCACCAAGCATCAGTTCTGCTTGAGGTTCAGAGTTGGATATGTACACCTGCGGACGAGCTATCGCAACTGGCGTCCAAGCGAGAACCGGTACCTCCCGGGATCTACATCGAGGTGCTTAGGCGACCTTTAGTCTCTCCCGAGAGGCTGAAGCCAAGTTCTTCAATGACAAAGGAGGCTGGCAACCCTTCTACACCGACAACACGGGTAGCCAGCCCGGAAGCCCAAGACCCGGCAGTGCCCACGGCCGAAGAAGCTCTGCTTCCTTCTGGCCAGGAGGTACTGCTGGTGGAACGGACCCACCCACCCTGGGCCCAGGACATCATCAAGTACATGGTGGAGCACGTCCTTCCGGAGGACGACCACGAAGCTGAGCAAGTGGCCCGACGGGCAAAGCTCTACGTCCTAATCGATGGCGAGCAATACCGGCGGCGCGAAAACGGATTCAAGCTACGATGCATATCGCAAGAACAAGGCCGAGAACTACTGAGGGACATACACGAAGGGATATGCTCAAGTCATGTGGCTTCAAGATCTTTGGCGGGGAAGGTTTTCTGCCAAGGGTTCTACTGGCCAGCGGTGCTTCATGACGCGGAGCAGCTAGTCAAGACATGCGAAGCTTGCCAGTACTGCACCAAGAACACGCACCAGCAAGCTCAAGCATTGCAGCTGATACCAATCTCCTGGCCGTTCGTGGTCTGGGGGCTGGACATCGTCGGCAAGATACCAAAGTCTGTGGGAGGTCACGAGTACCTATTCGTGGCAATCAACAAGTTCACAAAGTGGGTGGAAGCAAAGCCAGTTCCATGTCAGACGGCTCAGGCCGCCATCAAGTTCATCGAAGGAATCGTCTACCGATTCGGAGTACCAAACAGAATCATCACCGACAATGGCACTCAGTTCACAAGCAAAGCTTTCCTCAACTTCTGCGAAGAAATGGGCATCAAGGTTTGTTTTGCCTCGGTGTCCTACCCAAGATGCAACGGTCAAGTAGAGCGAGCAAATGCAGAAGTTCTCAAGGGATTGAAGACCAAAGCCTTTGACAAGCTGGAGAACAAGGGAAAAAACTGGATTAATCACCTGCCAAGCGTACTGTGGTCACTCAGAACAACACCAAGCAGAGCCACTGGGGAGACACCCTTCTTCCTTGTCTACGGAGCAGAAGCTGTCCTGCCATCAGAACTCAAGTACGGATCACCCCGGGCGCTCGCATATGATGAAAACACGCAAGAAGAGCGAAGGATCGATGACATAAACCTGTTGGAAGAGAGTAGGTGTCGGGCCTCCTTACGGTCAGCTCGGTACCAGCAAGGACTCCGCCGATACCACAGTCGTCATGTTCGCTCGCGGGAGCTGCAACCCGGAGACATGGTACTCCGCAAGAGGCAAAGCATGCAAGGCCTGAACAAAATGTCATCAAAGTGGGAAGGACCCTTCCGGGTGACACATACCCTGAAACCCGGAACGGTGTACCTTGAGGACGAGCAAGGCCGGCCAGAAGGCAACGCCTGGAACATCGAGAATCTTCGGAAATTCTACTCCTGATTACGAACATGAATCGCAAACGTCGGATCCGTTAAAGCACGCCGGGGGGCTAGTGTTCTGTAATAGGGTGTAAGAATCGGCGCCAGGAGAATAAAAGATAAGTTATTTCAATTCCCGTGAGCCTCAATCCTTCCATGGAAGCGTGTTATCCTTAGCAACCCGTAAGCAGGGGGCTGGTATGTGCCGGTGGCAGACGGGTAGAAGCGCCGCGAGTGGCCTCTCAGGCAAAGGCACCGCCGCTCGATCATGCCGTACTGCCGCGGAAAGGGGAATCGGGCAGTGCTGTGATGAAATGCACCTCACCATAGAAATGTACTACCAACTGTGCTTGCGGTTTGCTTCGGATAACACGCTAGCATGATAGGAAAGAGGGTCCATTCTTTTCCTACTGAACGTTTGCTGTGTGTAGCTCCTTCCCGGGGCAGGATTGGGCGGCGGGACACGGCAGGAGTTCGATACCCGGGAAGGACTGGATGGGCCGGAGACGCGATAGGAAAATAGATAAGTTCTTGCATCGGCATCTTGCATTTAGGCATAACATCTCACTCAGAGTCAATATACCATCGACCTGCACATGCTTGACGGTTGCTGAGAGCCTTTGCGGGGGTATGCGACCACCCCGGTGAACGGTCCGTTTCCCTCTGGCCTAGTATCCGTGGACAGTGGCGAAGGACTCCCGGAAGGTATAGTCCAACTTAGGGGGTACATCTATCGTGCAGAGGTAGAGTGCCTTGGCACCTAAGCGGCCTCCTCTGAATACCAGACGGCGCATTAGTGCAATGGAAGATTTGGGAAATGACCCCGGGAGTTGAGTCTAGGGTTGCATACATCCGAATTTACATTCTTGAATTTACATTCGGTTGTGCGACTACTAGACCCTGTGCTACTAAGGCCAGCTTGGAGTTAGCGCTCCTTGCTGTGCACCCTTGCCTTGTCTACGCCCAATGGGGGACCTCTCAATTCCCGAGGACGCCTGGGAGGAGAGAGAGAACCCGGAAGGATTTTTTCAGGCGTCTCCTGGCTGTCTGGTACGGCCGAGCGCCAGGTAGCAGAGCAAGGAGACCACCTCGGCCGCCACCTCGCTCATGGCATTGTCGTCCGCCTGTGACAAGGGACACGTTCGGTCAGGGTCTAGACCAGGCCCAAGAGGAGCGAGGGGCCGAGAAAGACGCAACGCTGACCTGTTCGATGGCGTCGAACTCTTCCTAGAGCTGGGATGCCTCCGGGATCCCTGCGGTCTTCCCCTTCAAGGCCGCCAGAAGCTGAGCCCTGCGGAGCGCACGCGCGAAACGCCCATAGCGAGGGCCAGGCGCGACATCACCTCGTCTTCTTCTCCAGCGGCACGGGCCCCAGTTCCCCTGGGAGCCTCCGCCGCACCCCGGTTCATGGACGCCGCCGTCGACGTCCCAGAGAAGGACATCCCTACCTCCCTCGACATGGCCCTGTGGTTTGTGAAGGGGCAGGAAGGGCAAGGAGCAAGAGACAGCAAGACTAAGGGTGGCCAAGGAGCTGGGGGCTAGAGAGCCTTTTATAGGCCCTCTGTTCCCCACTGGCCCCTCCGACGGATCAACTGGCACCGCAATCAAGAGCGATTTTTGCAGCAAACCATTCTTGATCGCGTCTATTTAGTTTGAAGGCCAAGCGTCGGCAAGATTACAAGTTTTTCGTCATCCAAAGGTCTACAATGGGGCCTACTTTTTACAAAGAAAAGGTTGGGTCCTACGCAAGCAAGGAGCATCCCCGCACCACGGAAGGCGCTACTTCCAGAAGTACGTAGACGAGGCCGCCAAGAAGCAGGTCAAGGACATATTTGGGGGGCGCTGCCGCGGTGCCGCCCCCACACCTTCAGGGAAGCGGGCTCCTCTCAGCCTTGATGCTGAGGGAGTCCTCTTCATCTTCATCATCGTCCTCCTCATCGTAGCTGCTGCTGCGACTGCTGTTGTCGCTCTCCGCACAGCAATCCTCGCGTCCTCCGTCGGCACGGAAGATCTTCACGGAGAGCGTCACATCCCAGTCGTACTCGAACAACAAGTACTTCCCCCGGGTAAGGCGACGGGAGCGTGCGAACGCTTTCCATCCCTTCCCCAGGAGCACGGAGCCGTCGATGGTGAACTCCGCTTCGACCCAGGAGGGGCCGTTGGGACAGCCCTCGACCTGCAGCCTGTAACCGGTGGGCCGGCCGTCGTCCGCGTCCACCGCCGCCGCGAAGGAGTCCAGCAGATGAAGCCGGCCGCGCAGACTTCTATCCAGATCCATGACGAACTCGAATGGAGGGAAGCCGGTGTGGGTCGTCCTCCTTGAGGGAGGGTGTAACGCCCCGACCCCGGAATTATACATTGAGGCTATGAATCCGACACAACCATCAATGTATAAGACAAAGATCGAGACTTGTGGAACAGAACTGGCACAAAGCATGACACTACGACACAAAAGTATAGCAACTCATATAGCGAGAAGAATACAAATATTACAAGCAAAAGGATCACAGATCCAACAATTCAACAAGCGGAAGCGGGTAGTGTTGTCTAACAACAAGAAGCAAAATATGGCCTAAGAGGCCTACAATAACATCTTCCCAGCCAGCTTGTTCCACGGTCCCAAGCTGCCACCTGGGAACCCCAGACTAGTAGTCGACGTCAACGAAGAACCCACCTAGTTGCTCGGTGTCTTCCTACTCTGAAATACAAATCATAGAGGCAGCAAAGAGAGACTGAGTACGATGTACTCGCAAGTTTAGTAGGGCGATATAGGCCCAATGACTGACGGAGGCTCTAAAGGTTTATATGTATTTCTTTTGCGTAAGGCTAAGTTTCATAAACCGAAATATAAATGACACATGGCATTCGTCTACTCAGAATACTTTTTAAAAAGGGGGTAAGAGAGTAACATTTGTCATCATTGGTTCTCAGCGAACCCTTTTATAACCAACCACACTCATCTCCACCAAGGCACCCCCTCGAATCACCCTCGAGGAAGTGAACCTTTAACACACGTGATTATGCAACCTTTAGCTGCCATCTCAATTAGGTTAAGATTCTCTATGATCTTATCGTCTATTCCCAAGTTGTCCATAACCGTGGACACGGCTTTTCGAAAAGATTAACCCTGCAGGGGTGTACTAATTTACCCATTGGTACCGTCCGGCTCACCTGAGTGGCCCTCTTCCGGGGAAGGCCGGCAAGCGGGCGCGGTTAGACCTTTACAATGCATGAGGCTTACTCAAGGACCATCAGTGGCGGAAGGACAGGTTCAGCGCTCCCAGCGCCCTGCCCCACCGTCACGTCCTAAACATCACCATCCTCGTTCCTTTTCCACTCACACCACACACGCGCAAATGGAAATAGCAAACTAGAGGACCCTTGACAAGCCATTCACAAATTATTCGGTCAGCGAGGTGCCCATACACCCACCAATGGCAGCACGCTAGTCTTGGTTCAAGAGGTAAAGAACTCGCACCTAGGGGCTAGAGTGAGGCAAGACACCATCCCCGATGGCAACTCACCCAAGCCGTCTTAGCATTTTAATTAAGCATCACATTTATCCACTATGCCCGAATCAATCCATCAACATCATCAATATGGAATAATAACGGACATAAAGCATTTACCTAAGCATTGCTAAGCATAGCTAGATATATGAATACAGCAATCCTATCTTTATCTCGGCCAACACTTCCACCCTGGGTTTCATAGGTAGGGATACATGTGATTGGCTTGGGGGAGAACATGCATTCATAGGATATTCTAATATTTACCAAAAAGACATTTGAACCGCATGCAATATTATGGTGGATAAAATAAGTTCATAAAAACATAGGATGCTAGAATGCCAAGAAGGTTAGGTTATTTCTTGCCTTGCTGCCCGGTCGTGAAGTACTGCTCGTCGAGGTAGTTAGAGAGACCCTCGACTCCGGAATCTATCGATACCCAAAAGAGAAAATACAAAGAACACATAAATCACACGATCACAAGGTGCAATGCGCAAACACATGATGACATGTCAAATTGATGCAAGGATATCAACATTTGATTGATATAACAATTTAAATGGAGTTCCAAATAATTAGTGCAATTATTTGGAAGCAACCCCATATTTACCTTAGTGACCACAATCTTTTAAATTATTAATTTATTATAGAAGTGGCTTAAGTATGCATGAACAAGACATGAATGGTTAGGGTTGTTCATTCCGATCAACTTGGTATTTTATTCGTGATTTTTGGATTACCGATGAATAAATAGCAAATTAAATAAATAATTGAATTCAATTCATTTAATCAAATTATGAACAACATCAAATAAGGATTTGTGATCATGATGTGATAAGTGCATGATTTAATAGCATTTGAAATGTTGATCACATTGGTATTTTATTTGTAATTTTTGGATTAATTTTGAAAAGATTATGAATTCCTCAATTTAGGTATTACTTACCCCTTTTAGGAAGTATGAAATAACCAAAAGAAAATAATTCCAAAAGAAGGTTACAATGATCCCAATGGGTAGAGTTTGTTTTACCGAACATTTTGAAATTTGATTCGTCTAATTTGAAGCATTTTTCAATTAATTATTGATTATCAAACATTGCTTAAAATTAAAAAGGAAAACCTATTTGTTATACAGGCCGGCCAGGCCGGGTGCAGGCCGGCCATTATGGCCGGGCCACAGCCCGAGAGGCCCCGGCCACCGGGCCGGCCCATATGGCCGAGCAGGGACCCGAGAGGCCCCGGCCTCGTGGCCGGTCAGGCCGGGGACCAGGCCGGCGTGCGGGCGATGAACGGCGACGGACGGTGGCGGTGGACGCCGGCGAGGAGAGGGAGAGGGGAGAAAGGGAGAGGGCCAAGAGAAGGTGGTGCTCACCCACGATGCAGGGGAGCACTCGTCGGCGACGGGGTGGACGAAATCGACGGGATCGAGCTCGACGGGGCTCGGCCGAGGTTGAGGATGTCGAGGACGCCGGCGTCAGCTCAGGGCTCCCTGGCCCGATTCCTTGGACGTGGAGGGAGAGGAGGACGAGGCGAACCTCGCCGCGGCCTTCGTTTTGCGCGGGGCGACTCCAGTCGACGACACAGCGCACGGCGGATGGCGGCAACGGAGACGCTCGGGAGGACGCACGAGAGGGAGAGAGAGACGAGGGAGCAGGTGGGAAGGGGTAGGGCAAGGCGTCGCGGTGCAGGTGGGCGACAACAGGCGGCTCCTTAACCTCCCGGGCCACGGCATGGTGCGGCACAGGGGCCACGGCGGCATGGGCGCCGGCCACTGTGAGAGAGGAGAGAGGGAAAGGAGATATTGCAAAAAGGCCCCTGGAACTTTTAAATTAACTGCAAACAAGTCCAGCAGCAGGGTTTAACCATTTAATTAGAGCCCCAGGACATTTTCTAAAATCCCAGAAAAATTCATAGAGACTAGAATTACCCTTTTGAACCACCACAAAAATTGGTGAGGTCAAATAAATTAGTTTGCCCAAAATTTGTTCATAGCTTTTAGTTAGGGTAATTTGGAGCAAAAAACAAAATGCATTTAGTTGGGGCACTTTAACAAAATCCAAAATCATGAGAATTTTCATGGAGACTCTCACAACCATATGGAGACTCCCCATGATTTTATTTGGAATTTTTGGAAGTTCTAAATTGGTTCCAAAATTAGGAATTGAATTTAGCCAATTTTGATCTCTCATGTCATTTCTCAATTGACACAATTTGAAAGTGAGACATTGTTAAAACTGTCAAGCTGGACCCTCCTAAACAAGTTGGAAGTTCAATTAGTTGGTTGCCAAGTTGGGCATTGCATTTGGTTGGAGGTTTTGGGAAGGGTTGGCTTCCCATTTCAATGTGTTTCCAAAACAACGGCATTGTTAGGAATGACAAATGCATATGAATGCTATGATGCAAACAAGGAAACAAAAGTGGAAAAATTCTTCGTATTTTTCATAACCAAGTTAGGGCTGTTACAGAGGGCTTGGCGAACCTCCCGCTCCGCGACTTCCACGACCTCTTCTTCCACGACCGCGGCCGCGACCGCGCCTCGCTCGGCCTCGGGGAGCAACTCTTCCGCGACTACCGGACGCCACTTCTGCTCCCGCCGAGGACGAGCGCAAGCGACCAGCTCCTCTCTTAGCCCCCGCCATCGACGCGCTCGCCGCTGAGGAAGAGTGGGGCTGAGGAAGGAGTGAAGACAAATGAAGATCCTGAGGGGTGTCCCCGCCTTTAAGAAGGCTCGGATACACCTTCAGCGGCCGTCCCCTCGCTTTCCCGAGAGTCGAGCAGGCTGGCGCAATTACTCCACCGGGTGGATAGCTTCGAGACTCGTGGGGCACGCACCTCCGTAGTGCGCGGCTCTGGCGGATGTGACAAGATGATCAAGACCTGACGCCGGGGACCCACTTTGACTCTTTTTGGTCATAGCCCCGGCGGCAGAAGGGCGTGGCCGCCGGGACTATGCCCGGGGGCTACTGTCGCAACAGTGGAACATGTGGTTCCCCTGATGCGGTCAAAGTGGGTCCATCGCACATGGGCCCACCAAGGAGACATTCAAGGCCAAGACTCAAGACTGGTAGGTGGGCCCCCACCTGCCCCGCGGCGTCCCGACGCGCGCTGCATCGACAACCAAGGCAAAGGACTCGGGGACCCTCCGGGGCCCCCTCGACCCGGAAGCAGGCACGGAGGTCCCGGGACCTCGACGCCCGGCAGGACGCCAGGCTCACCCCTGGGAACCAACCTCCACCACGCCAAGAGGATAAGCTTGCCAGCTCTCGCTGGAGGCTCCTAGAAGACTTGGGCGCCAAGAAGATGGAGGTGCCAAAGGGGGGCAGAGGCGGAAAAGCTATCGGCCTCTGTCCGCCCTCTCTGGAAAAGGTGGGCGATCCCACCTACCCCCTCTGGGAAGAATAGTTGGACGAGAGGAGGCCACGTCGCCTCCTAAAGAGAACCCGGAGGGGTTTTCCCGCCAAAACCCCTCCGGCCCCAAGGGTGTACCTGTGGTGTCCCCTTAGCCTATAAAAGGAGGACCGAGGCACCCAAAGGAGAGGGGGAGCAATCATCGTTGAGTGGGAGGCTAGGCTAGGTAGCGCACAAGTCCGAGATGAGCATAGGCGAGAGGTGATCTCCTCCGGGTCAAGATCTGCTCGTATTCAACCTCTAGCCAACACCTCCCGGGTTCTCACCCGCGATCACCATTGTAATGCTACACCATGATACACCACTCAATCCAGACATGTAGGAGTAGGGTTGTTAGCCTCCGGGCGGCCCGAACCTGGGTAAACTCCTTGTGTCTCTGTGATGCTTGCGAGTACGTAGATCTCGAGCGTAGACGAAGCCCCCGGGCGGAAGATGATCTTCGGCCTCCTCTGCGCCCCATACCGAACCTAAAAAGGGGGTATCCTTTACTCCCAGTGTCCGTGATCCAAGACACGACACCCTTGCTCTTCTTTCTCGTATCTCATCGAGTGACTCTTGTAAAATAGCTTGATCATCACCTTCATCATTGGGGGATTGAGGATCATCATGACGAGCTTGATCTTCCGTGACATCATTTGGTGAAGAGGAGCCACTAGGTGGGTCTTCAATGACATTGGGATGATCTTGTCCTTGGCCTTGCTCACTAGCTTGAGGACTTGGCATTTGATCTTGATGCGCTTCCGGGGGGCACAATGAAGATGCTTCGAGTTGATGATGGCTCCACATGAGTAGAGTATTGTCCTTCTCCTTCCGCCACAAGGGGTTCCTCAACGGGGCGGATCTCTCCCACACCCATTCTTCTTATGACGATTGGAGGAATTACATCACCTACAATCAAAGGATCTACACGTGCTCCTTGGGAGCCATTATCCTCATCAAAGTGCGCGTCCCAATCTTCTTCAAC
Source organism: Puccinellia tenuiflora (assembly GCA_012064385.1). Classification (NCBI taxonomy): domain Eukaryota; kingdom Viridiplantae; phylum Streptophyta; class Magnoliopsida; order Poales; family Poaceae; genus Puccinellia; species Puccinellia tenuiflora. Next base: position 313,383 of record QRDG01002441.1, on the reverse strand, counting down.
TTGTCCGGAGGACTTTTTGTAGACTCTATAGGCATGTGACACCGTGGAATAGCCAATAAAAATACCCTCAAAGGATCTAGCTTCAAATTTAGATACACGAGTACCTTTCTTTTTGCTGAAGCACTTGCACCCGAAGACACGGAAATAGGATACATCCGGCTTCTTACCAAGGAGGATTTCATAGGGAGTCTTGTTGATGATCTTGCGAAGATACAACCGGTTGGTGGCATGACATGCGGTGGCTACGGCTTCGGCCCAAAAGTTATATGGAGATGAGAACTCCGCAATCATGGTCCTAGCCGCATCCATAAGAGTCCGGTTCTGCCTCTCCGCGACACCATTTTGTTGAGGGGTGTAAGGAGTGGAATATTGATGAGCAATCCCCTCTTCGCTAAGAAAACCCTCCACGGTGTAGTTCTTGAACTCGGTACCATTGTCACTTCTAATTACCATGATCTTCTCTTGATATTGTCATTGAGCCATGTTGATGAAGTCAATCACTTTTTGTTGAGTCTCGCTCTTCTTCTTGAAGAAATAGACCCAAGTGTACCTTGAGTAGTCATCCACAATCACCAAACAATATTTCTTCCCACCAAGACTATCATATGATAATGGACCAAAAAGATCCAAGTAAATGAGCTCGAGAATCTTCGTGGTTGTGATGATGTTCTTAGCGGGATGTAGACTTCCATGTTGCTTTCCTAGGACACATGAGCTACACACAAGATCTTTTGAAAACTTAGTATCGGTTAGTCCAAGGATATGACCACCGCTTTGGAGTTTGGAGAGAGTTCTCATATTGGTGTGTGTCGGAGAACTGTCCCAGGAACTGGGGGTGTCTCGAGAAGGATCGAGTAAGGGGCTGAACACGGAATCAAACAACCCTCAACGTGCTCCGGCGACGGTGCTCGTCGGACTCGCTGCGGGACAGCACTGCAGAGATGGAACGCTCGGTCTTACCCAGGTTCAGGGCCCTCTTGTGGAGGTAAAACCCCTACGTCCTGCTTTGGTGTATTGCACTGCTTGGAGAGTTTACAGTACAAGGAGAGCTTGTCGAGCTCGAGATGGCTAACAATGGCTACTAGCTAGTCTTCAGATCTAGGGTTTGGTCTAATAGGGCTGCACCAACCGAAGATTGAACCTATTCAAGAGTCGAACCCTTTGCTTGGGCGTGCTCCCCCTCCTTTTATAGGCGTCCTGGACCTCTTCTGCCCAAACATTTGGGCGGGAAGGGTTACCACAAGGCGACGACAGAGGAGGCGCGGTGCACGATAAAGGCGAGGTCCACCATAAAGGTAAAGCTCGTGGACGCGGTCCACGGCAGGGGAACGGCGTTACCAAAGCTGAAAAGGGGCACCGACCAGCTGGACGGCGGGCTGGCGCTTGCCGAGGTGGGAGGTGACCCACGGTGACGTCGTCCTTGGAGCGTAGCTGCAGACGGTTCCCTTATCACCAAAGAGGCAATACTCGTTGTCCGCTTTGCTTGGCTCCGCTTTGTTGACTACTTTATACATGGAAAAGGCAACTGCGGCGTCGTCGTCATCGCGCGTAGGCACGCGCGTCACTCTGCACATGGCGCAGAGCCCATGTGCACTCTGCCGCGGGGGCAGAGATTGCTTCACGAGGAAGGAGCTTCGCGAGGCAAAAAGCCTCGCCGAGCCCTTCAGCTTGGTCCTTAGCAGAATTGCGGGCGGCGTCGGAGACGGCTTGTCGAGGAGCGATCCCTCCCCAACGGAGAGAATCCTTGGCGAGGAGAAAAACCCTTCGCGAGGGGAAAATCCTCGCGAAGCTCTCCAGGCTTGGAGAGCCTGGTCCTTAGCGAAAATCATCCAAAGAATCTTGTGGGCCCTGGCAGGCCGGCCTGTGGTACCCTGGTTTCCACTGTGCCGACAGTAGCCCCCGGGCCCGCGACGGGCACGCCGAGTCCCATGGACTAAGGCGAAGCGTCGAGGGGCCAAAGATGCCTGACAAGGCCGTGACACGTGGCACGCAGCGGTTGCACCCGCGGCCACGACCTCCTCGGCTCCAACGGGCGACGTGGCGGGGCCCGCCACGACTCGGGAGCTGGTCAATAAAGCCTGGGCGCGCAGGCAGCGCCCGTCACTTCTCCCATTACTCCGCCGCAAACTTCTCCCCACGCCTCCAATCTCTCCAGAGCGCTCCCGCTCTAGAGTCCTCGTCTTCTTCTCCGGCGACCAATGGCGCCCAAGAAAGCAGCCACTGACCCGAAGGGCAAGGCCACGGTGCAGGCGGGCACGTCTGCGGCGATGGCGCGCGCCGCTGCTCTTGAGGGAGCACTGCCGCGGACGCGAGTCACCGCGGCAACGATAGCGACGGTGCGCCACCTGGCGGCGGCGAGAACCAACGAGCACGGCGCCACCGAAATGAGGCCGGCCGGCAGCAGGCTCACCGAGGCGTTCTACCCCATCTTCCTCCATACTCTCTACGCCGGCCTGGTGCCACCATTCTCCGACTTCCTCCTGGCGATCTTGGAGGTGTACCAGATCCAACTGCTCCATGTTCATCCCAATTCCATCCTCATCCTCGCCATCTTCGCCCACTTCTGCGAGGCCTACCTCGGCATCCGCCCTTCGGTGGCGCTCTTCCGCAACTTCTACTCTCTTTGGAACTCCGCCAAGGGTGAGCGGCTTGGGTGCATCTCCTTCCGCATCACCGATGCCAGGAGCGAGAACTACATCCCCATCGCCTGGTGCGGTGAGGACGCCATCACCAAGGTGACGAAGAAGGTGGATAAGTTCCGCGAGAAGTGGCTCTTCGTTGACGCCAAGGCCACACACCCCCTCCTGGAGGTGCCTGAGGGGCCCCCGAGGAAGTGGGCGCGCTGGGCGAGCGCGGACTTCAGGGGCTCGAGGCTTGACGTGGTGTACGAGTATATCCGACGCATTCGCGAGGCAGGGGTCACCGGCCAGATGGTGGCAAAGGACTTCACCAGGCGCCGCATCGCCCCCCTCCAACAGCACGCCGAGCCGGTGTGGCGATACGACGGCAAGAAGGACGCAATGCGGCTAAGCAGGGACGGCTTCGCGCCTGAGGTACTACGCCAGATCATGGGCGTCCTCTTCACGACGCCGGAGATCCCGTCCGCCAAGAAGGAGGCGGCCAAGCTGCTCATCTGCTTTGCCGAGGAAAGCATCGCGGAGCAGCGCGCGCACATGCCCACGTTCGACGAGTGGGGAATCGTGCCCGCTGGGCACCGCGGGCCTCGCCCTAACCCGTGGGCGGCTGAGCCGGAGTACATGGATGAGCCTCCAGAGCCTGAGGAGGCTGAGGAGTCCGCCGAGGAGGAGGCCTCGAGAAGCGAGGACCCCCTCGGCGAGGACGAGGCTTCGGGGGGCGCTGACCCCGTTGGTGAGGGTATCGGCTCCTCCAGGAGCGCCCACGCCGAGGTGGACCTCCAGGTGCTCTCCTCCGGCGATGAGGAGGATGCCTTCCACGTCGTCCGCTCCCAGCGCGCCGAAGAGGAGGAGGAGACGAGCGGCGGCGGAAGAGGGCGCTGCGAACCCCGCTCCAAGGCCGTCCACGACAGGAGGGCCGCAACCGCGAGAGACACCCCTCGCGCGAAGACAGGAGCGGCTCGGGAGGAGGCTGGAGCAAGCCACACCCAGCCACCCAAGGCGAAGAAAAGGGTGTGGGTGATGGCCGGCGAGTAAGTCTTTGATTTTTCTTTTTCCCTCAACATTTTGTCTGAGAAAACCTCCTTGATGGATCTCCAACTTGGCTCCCTTTCAGGCAGCCTGCGGAGCCAAAGAGGCGGCGGCTCTGCAAGGCTGGAGAGACCACCAGCGTCGTCGCGGAGACGCCTGCGGCTGGCGAGCCACAGCAGGCAGTTGTTCCTCCCGCGGTCGAGCACTGCGCGGAGGCGGCGGTGGTCGAGGAGGCCATGCTGTCGCCGATTCGGGCGGCGAATCCTCCCGTGGCGAAGCACCGCGCGGAGGAGGAGACCGTAGAGGCGGCGCCGTCGCCAACCAGGGCGGCGACTCCTCCAGCGATGGAGCACCGCGTAGGAGAGGCGAGGGCGGAGGCGACGCCGCCGTCGCCAACCAGGGCGGCGACCCCTCCCGTCCAGCAGGAGACGGAGGAGGAGAGGGTGGACGAAGACATCGTCGTGGAGCCGCCTCCAGAGGAGGAGGCCTCCTCGAGAAGGGCTGACGCGCCCGGGGCCGCGGCGGACACGGTCGTTGCAGAGGGGGCTGGAGGCGCCCCTGAGGAGCTGGAGGCGGAGGCACCGCCGGAGCCCACTGGCGCTGAAACTGAGCGCGAGAGGGCGCCCAGTCCCCAGAGGGCAACCGAAGCGAGCGCCGAAGGAGGCGCCCCCACAAGCCCCCGGATCGCACCAGAGGCGGTCATGGGTCCGAGGCAGGACCCGGGCGCCTCGACGAGGATCGAGGACTCCGCACCCAGCAGCAGTGCGGGGGCCTTGGCGCTGCAGGGGCCGCGGCGCCAAGCAATTCGTCGCCGGGTCATTCTCAACCAGGCGCGGCGGGCACTCGACGGGCTGGAGGGGCAGCTCGCCGAAGAAGAAAACGCTGTAACGCCCCGACCCCGGAATTATACAGAGAGGCTATGTAATTCGCACAACCATCAAAGTATAACACAGAGATCGAGACAGGTGGAACAGAACTAGCACAAAGCATGACTCTACGACACAAAAGTATAGCAACTCATATAACGAGAAGAATACAAATATTACAAGCAAAAAGGATCACAGATCCAACAAATCAACAAGCGGAAGCGGGTAGTGTTGTCTAACAACAAGAAGCAAATATATGGCCTAAGAGGCCTACAAATAAGCATCACCCAAGCCAGCTTGTTCCACGGTCCCAAGCTGCCACCTGGGAACCCCAGACTAGTAGTCGACGTCAACAAAGAACCCACCTAGCTGCTCGGTGTCTTCCTCCTCTGAAATACAAAATCATAGAGGCAGCAAAGAGAGACTGAGTACGATGTACTTGCAAGTTTAGTAGGGCGATATAGGCCCAATGACTGACGGAGGCTCTAAAGCTTTATATGAATTTCTTTTTGCATAAAGCGAAGTTCATAAACAGAAATATAATTGACACATGGCATTCGTCTACTCAGAAATACTTTTCAAAAGGGGTAAGAGAGTATCATTATCATCTTCGGTTCTCGGCGAACCTACTCACAACCATCATCGCTCATCTCACACAAAGGCACTCCCTCGACTCCCCCTCGAGTAAATGAACCTTTATCACCAGTTTGTTATGCAACCTCTAGCTGCCATATCAATTAGGTTAAAGTTATCTATGATCTAATCCGCCTTTCCCAAGAGTTTGTCCATAACTGTGGACACGGCTTTTCGAAAAGATTAAACCCTACAGGGGTGTACTATTTTACCCATTGGTACCGTCCGGCTCACCTAGTTGGTCGTCTTCCGGGGAAGACCGGCGAGCGGGCGCGGTTAGACCTTTACAATGCATGAGGCTTACTCAAGGACCATCAGTGGCGGAAGGACAGGTTCAGCGCTCCCAGCGCCCTGCCCCACCATCACGTCCTACACACCATCATCCTCGTTCCTTTTCCACTCACACCACACACGCGCAAATGGAAATAGCAAACTAGAGGACCCTTGACAAGCCCCTCACAAATTATTCGGTCAGCGAGGCGCCCATACACCCACCAATGGAAGCACGCTCGGTTCTTGGTTCTAGCTAAAAGCACTCTCATCCTAGGCGGCAAGAATGAGGCAAACCACCCTCCCCGAGGGCAACTCATCCAAGCCTTCTTAGCATTTTAATTAAGCAACCCACATATCCACCACGTCCGCATCATTCCATCTTCAACAACAATTATGGAAATAAACAACGGACATAACTAAAATATTTAACTAAGCCTGGCTAAGCATAGCTAAGCATATGAATACAACAATTCTATCTTTATCTCGGCCAACACTTCAACCCTAGGGTTCATAGGTAGGGGTACATGTGATTGGCTCTGGGAATAACATGCATTCATAGGATATTCTAAAATTTACCAAAAGAGACATTTGAACCGCATGCAATATTATGGTGGATAAAATAATTTGATAAAACATGGGATGCTAGATGCCAAGAAGGTTAGGTTATCTCTTGCCTTGCTGCCCGGGCGTGTAGTACGGCTCGTCGGGGTAAGTTGGGGTGACCTCAACTCCGGAATCTATCGACACCCAAAAGAAAAGCAAAGCACATATAAATCACACAACTCAAGATGCAATGCTCAATCACATGATGACATGTCAAAATTTATGCAAGGATTCCATTATTTTAGAAATTGCTCAAATATGCATGAACATGACATGATTAAAGAGGTTTGGTTCTTAAGTTCACTTCGGTGCCTTATTGGTAGTTTTTGGAGTACCGATGGATAATTAGCAATTTAAGAGATTATTTGGATTTATATCTTTTAACCAAGTAAAGATTAATATCAAAGTCCAAGAGGTTGTCATGAGTTGATACTAGAATGATAGAAAGCATTTGAAACACTGATCAAATTGGTATGCCATTTTCAAGATTTAACAAAAAGGGAAAACAAAGTACAAAGTTCACAAGCTTTCAGCTTGGTTCGGAATTCATCCGGATTGGGCCGGAATATTCCGGATGGTCCGGAATAATCCGGGATAAATCCGAACCAAATCCGAGGTGACCTCCAAAACCTTCTGTTAGTGTTCCGGAAATCGTCCGGAAATGTCCGGAATTTTCCGAGTTACCCGGAATCGATCCGGAATAATCCGGGCGATTCCGGACGGCTCGATACTGGGCAGAAAAGCAACGGCGGCGGCGGCTTCGCACAAAGAGCAAGCAACATAGGGAGAGGGGGATCGGGAGAGGGTTAGCAAGCACGCATGCCTCACCTTGAGCTGGTGAGTTGGGCTGGTGCGGAAGGGAGAGCCGAGGGCGCCGGAATTCGGCCGGAGGAATGCGGCTGGTGAGGTAGTTGTCGAGGACGAAAACGTCGGGACCGAGCCACCCGGCTCGATTCCTTGCTCCAGGAGGGGGAGGAGGTCTAGGCGGAGGTGTTGGCGGCGGCCGTTCGTCCCGGGGAGCTCCAACGGCGGCGAATCGATGACGGTGGCGGCGGCACTACGGAGAGCTTCCTAGGGAGCTCGGGAGGGGGACGAGAGAGAGAGGGCAGAGGGGAAAAGGAGCAGGTGAGGTCGAGGGCGTCACGGCGTGCGGCATTGACCTCAAGGGGGACCACGGCGTCAAGCGACATGGGCAGGGGAGCAGGTGGCATCGGCGGCATGGCGCCAGTGTCCATCGTCACTGTGCTTCATCCGGAATTTTCCGGATGGATCCGGAAAATTCCGACTGGCCCGGAATTAATCCGGAAATTTCCGGGCCATTCCGAATGACCACTGATTTTGCAGAAAGGCCAGCTTTTGAAAGGCATTGTACCCAAGTCCAAAAATTACAGAAAAATTTAGGGATGCTCCCAACCTGAATAGGAAGCTCCCCATATTTTCCTTTGGATTTTTAGGGCACCACAACATGGTTCACAATTTGGAAGTGCCTTGCAACACAAAAGAAGCTTTGAGACTTGAAACAAAATTAGAGGACAAGCCATTTGTTTTCTTGAGCAATGGTTGAACTTTAGGTGAAATTGCTAGACCATAAGGTCACTTGCCATGACAAGGGTTACACCATAGTTTGCATTTCAAGAAGTAAGGGTTTTGGGAAGTTTTGGCTTCCCTCATATCATTGTTTTCCATTTGGTTACTTAATATCATTAGCAATTTAAAGACATGCCATGATGCAAACAAGGATGCAAAAAGTGGAAAAATTCTTCGTATTTTTCGTTACCAAGCTCGGGCTGTTACAAATCTACCCCCCTTACAAGAATCTCGCCCCGAGATTCTAGGCTTGAGTGAAGAAGGCGGGGTATTCCTGACGAAGACTAGTTTCTCGCTCCCATGTGGCTTCTTCTTCGGAATGGTTAGACCATTGGACCTTGAGAAACTTGATGGACTTGTTGCGGGTTTTCCTCTCCGCTTCATCCAAGATGCGGATAGGATGCTCGCGATATGTCAAATCCTCTTGAATGTCCAATGCCTCATGATCAACCCCACGGATGGGATCCTTGAAACACCGGCGGAGTTGGGAGACATGGAAAACATCATGGACATCCGGGAAATTGGAGGGCAACTCAAGTTGATAGGAGAGATCTCCGCGCTTGCCTACGATGGTGAAAGGGCCAACAAAGCGAGGTGCCAATTTGCCCTTGATTCCAAAGCGACGAATGCCTCGGAGGGGAGAGACTCGAAGATAGGCCTTGTCACCAATTTCATAGTGGACCTCTTGATGGTGCTTGTCATAGTAGCTTTTCTGGCGGGATTGAGCGGCTTTGAGGTTTTCTCGAATGACACGGACTTTCTCTTCGGCTTCATCGATCACATCAGGACCGAAGAGTGACCTCTCCCCGGTTTCAGACCAATTGAGAGGAGTCCGGCATTTTCTCCCATAAAGGACCTCAAAGGGATCCATTTGCAAACTGGCTTGATACCTATTGTTGTAGGAGAACTCGGCGAGAGGGAGGTATTTTTCCAAACTCTTGCCGAAAGAGATGACACAAGCCCGAAGCATGTCCTCAAGAACTTGATTTACTCTTTCAGTTTGCCCGTCGGTTTGAGGGTGGTAGGCGGTGCTGAAGTTGAGACGGGTTCCAAGAGCCTTTTGGAAACTTTGCCAAAACTTGGACGTAAATAAGCTTCCACGGCCGGAGATGATCCTCAAAGGAACCCCGTGCAAGGGAACAATCCGGGCCATATAGAGCTCGGCCAATTGAGCGGAATTGATATCCTCTCGAACCGGGAGGAAATGGGCGACTTTGGATAGACGGTCAATGACGACCCAAATGGCATTGTTACCCTTTTGTGACCTCAGAAAGCCGGTGATGAAATCCATTCCAACTTCATCCCACTTCCACTCAGGAATAGCTATGGGGCGGAGGGTACCGGCTGGCCTTTGATGTTCAGCCTTCACTCGGCGACAGACGTCGCATTTGGCAACATATTCGGCGATCTCGCGCTTCATGCAAGACCACCAGAATTGCGGGCGAAGATCTTGGTACATTTTTGTGCTACCCGGGTGAATAGAGATGGTTGACTCATGAGCTTCAGAAAGGATCAACTCCCTCATATTTCCACTCTTGGGCACCACTAGACGGTCACCAAAATAGACCACACCATTGTCATCAACTAAGAAACAATTGGCCTTTCCATTGGCGATCTTCTCTTTGATCTCAAGGATTTCAGGATCATTTTGTTGGGCGGCCTTGATATCATCCTCGAGAGTGGACTGGATCTCAAGGTTAGCTAGAAAACCTGAAGGAACAATTTCCAGATTCAATTTAGCAAATTCCTCGTGGAGAGCCGGTTGCGCCTTTTCAACCATCACGGTATTGCAATAGGCTTTGCGGCTCAGAGCATCCGCCACGACATTTGCCTTGCCGGGCTGATAATTGAGAGTCACATCATAGTCCTTTATCAATTCCAGCCATCTCCTCTGCCTCAAGTTCAGATCCGGCTGGGTGAATAGATATTTCAGACTTTGGTGGTCGGAGTAGATCTCGCAACGGTTGCCCAAGAGGTAGGGCCTCCATTGCTTCAGAGCATGTACCACGGCGGCAAGCTCCAAATCATGAGTTGGATAATTTTGCTCGTGTGGCTTGAGTTGACGGGAAGCATAAGCGACCACATGGCCCTCTTGCATCAAGACACATCCCAAACCTTGTAGAGATGCATCGCAATAGACGACAAAGTCCTTGGCGGTATCGGGAAGGACAAGTACCGGGGTGGTGGTGAGCTTGACCTTGAGGGTCTGGAAACTCTCTTCAGCCTTGTCTGACCACACAAATGGTTTGCCTTTCTTGAGGAGTTCAGTCAGCGCCTTGGCTATCTTGGAGAAGCCCTCGATAAATCGGCGGTAATAACCCGCCAATCCAAGGAAGCTTCGGATATCTTTGACGGATTTGGGAGTCGGCCAATCCAGGATTGCCTGAATCTTGTCGGGTATCACCGCTACTCCGGCAGCGGACACCACATGACCGAGAAAGATGAGCTCCTTCAGCCAAAACTCACATTTAGAGAACTTGGCATATAGACGGTGGTCTCGAAGCTTGGTCAAAACAAGTCGGAGATGCTCAGCATGTTCGTCTTCGGTCTTGGAGTACACAAGGATGTCATCGATGTAAATGATGACGAACTTGTCGAGGTACTCGTGGAAGATGGAGTTCATCAGCCTCATGAATGTAGCCGGAGCATTAGTGAGGCCGAAGGACATGACGGTATACTCATATAACCCATAACGGGTAGTGAAGGCCGTCTTCGGAATATCCTCTTTTCGGATTTTTATCTGATGGTAACCGGACCTCAAATCCATCTTGGAGAACACCGTGGCACCAGCCAGTTGGTCGAACAAGTCGGTTATTCGAGGAATTGGATACTTGTTCTTGATGGTCACCGCATTAAGAGGGCGGTAGTCAACGACCAGACGAGGAACATTTGTATCCCTCTTCTTGAAAAAGATAACCGGGCAGCCCCAAGGTGAGCTACTCGGTCGGATGAATTCTTTTTCCAGCAGCTCATCAAGTTGCTTCTTCAACTCAGCTAGCTCTTCCGTTGGCATACGGTAGGGCGTCTTGGAAACTGGGGTGGTTCCCGGAACCAACTCAATCACAAACTCCACGATGCGATCGGGTGGCATGCCGGGCAATTCCTCTGGAAAGACATCGGGGAAGTCACACACCACAGCGACTTCAGACATATCAGGCGGGGTGATTCCTTCCAGGAAATAAAGACTAATCTCCGGTGAAAGAGGAGTGGCCGCGGAAGGAGTTGCAGAAGTTGGGGACCAGTAACGCACTTCCCCATATCTTGGGTGGAACACTGTGACAGTCTTGGCAGCACAATCCAGGTTGGCCTGATATTTCACTAGCCAATCCATGCCCAGAATAACATCGATACCCTCTGACCTCAGGGCTATCAATGAGAACGGAAAAGGGACTGACCCTACGGCTATTTGAACATCGGGAGATATCCAATTTGTACGCCAACTAGAGCCCGGTGTCTTGACCACTAACGGGGGATCCATCATCACAAACGGTATTTGATGGTTGTGTGCATATGATATGGATATGAACGAATGCGAAGCTCCAGAATCAAATAACACTGAAGCTGGATAAGTATTGATTTGAAGCGTACCCATGAGAACTCCGGGGTCCTCCTCAACGCCTTCAGCCGAGACGTGGTTCAGGCGGCCACGGCTGACGGTGGTAGTCTTGACGGCTGGGGTAGAGGGTGCTGGTGCAGGTGCTGAGGGAGCCGGTGCCTTCTGGGGACACTCCCTGGAGTAGTGCCCCGGCTGGCCACAAGAGAAACAAGTGAGCCCCGGTGGTGCAGGTAGTCGAGGTCGAAAACCGCCTCCAGCCGCACCCAAGGTCGAAGTAGCTGGGCGAGGCGGAGGTGGCAGGTACCCGGTGGGCTTCGGCGCGAAGGGCGCCTTTGGCACGGCGCTGAAAGGCACGAAGACCTTGCGCTTCTTGCCCTCTGAAGAGGAGGAGCTCTGGTGGTCGGTGGAAGCTGGCCTCTTAGAAGCCTCTAGCTCCTTCCTCCCTTGCTCCATGGTGAGAGCCTGGTTGTAGAGCTCTTGATAGGAGGTGAACTTGAAGGGTAGGAGCTCGTATCGAAGACGAGGTGCGAGCCCCTTGCGGAAGAGGTATTGCTTGTCCTCATCATTCGTCACGTCCCGAGGGGCGTAGCGGGAGAGGTGGTTGAACTCCCGTCCATAGGACTGGACGTCCATGCGTCCCTGGGTTAGGTCCAGGAACTCCCGCCTCTTGAGCTCGAGGATGGGCTTGGGGATGTACGCCGCACGGAAGGCGGTGCAGAACTCCTCCCAAGTGATAACATGGCCCGCGGCGACCATGGCCACGTGGCTCTCCCACCAGGAGCCGGCGGCTCCTTCCAGAAGGTAGGTGGCGAAGTTGACGTGTTCCGCCGCGGGAACGTGAAGAGCGGCAAACTTGCGCTCGATCGCCCGAAGCCAATCATCCGCATCAAGCGGCTCCTTAGCTTCGGAGAAAGTGGGAGGCTGGGATCGCAGGAACTGGTTGAGAGTGGTGCAGTCCGTGTTCCTCCTGGCCCCTTGCTGGACCAGCTGCTCGAGCAACCGCTCATTGCGCAGACGGTTTTGTTCAATTGCCATCATAACCTCCGCCATCGAAGGGGGCGGTGGTGGATCAGGGCTGCTATGTTCCCCACGACGGGTAGGAGCCATTCTGAAGAATTGGAACAACGACAAGTTAGTATCCAATTCTGACAGACAAGAAAGATCATTGGTTGCTCCCAGATATAGGCATTTAAGAAGCAATAAACACCAAAGGCAGATTTAGGCAACCACGGTGACATCACGTCATCGAGGCGATATCAAACGGATATAACGGACTCGAGGCATAACTGGACGGTAAGAACCCCAACCCCGAGAACCTAAACATCGACACCAAGCATAAAACAAATAGAGGTAAGAATCAGAGTAGAGCGAGTTGGATGAGGAGTAAAAAGAATCCTAAGAAGGTTTTCACAACTCATTTTTAGGTTAAAATAATTTTCACTAGACTCGACATCGACCAAAAGAAAGGGTTTCCTACAGGCAGTCCTGCTCTGATACCAACTTGTAACGCCCCGACCCCGGAATTATACAGAGAGGCTATGTAATTCGCACAACCATCAAAGTATAACACAGAGATCGAGACAGGTGGAACAGAACTGGCACAAAGCATGACTCTACGACACAAAAGTATAGCAACTCATATAACGAGAAGAATACAAATATTACAAGCAAAAAGGATCACAGATCCAACAAATCAACAAGCGGAAGCGGGTAGTGTTGTCTAACAACAAGAAGCAAATATATGGCCTAAGAGGCCTACAAATAAGCATCACCCAAGCCATCTTGTTCCACGGTCCCAAGCTGCCACCTGGGAACCCCAGACTAGTAGTCGACGTCAACGAAGAACCCACCTAGCTGCTCGGTGTCTTCCTCCTCTGAAATACAAAATCATAGAGGCAGCAAAGAGAGACTGAGTACGATGTACTCGCAAGTTTAGTAGGGCGATATAGGCCCAATGACTGACGGAGGCTCTAAAGCTGTATATGAATTTCTTTTTGCATAAAGCGAAGTTCATAAACAGAAATATAATTGACACATGGCATTCGTCTACTCAGAAATACTTTTCAAAAGGGGTAAGAGAGTATCATTATCATCTTCGGTTCTCGGCGAACCTACTCACAACCATCATCGCTCATCTCACACAAAGGCACTCCCTCGACTCCCCCTCGAGGAAATGAACCTTTATCACCAGTTTGTTATGCAACCTCTAGCTGCCATATCAATTAGGTTAAAGTTATCTATGATCTAATCCGCCTTTCCCAAGAGTTTGTCCATAACCGTGGACACGGCTTTTCGAAAAGATTAAACCCTGCAGGGGTGTACTATTTTACCCATTGGTACCGTCCGGCTCACCTAGTTGGTCCTCTTCCGGGGAAGACCGGCGAGCGGGCGCGGTTAGACCTTTACAATGCATGAGGCTTACTCAAGGACCATCAGTGGCGGAAGGACAGGTTCAGCGCTCCCAGCGCCCTGCCCCACCGTCACGTCCTACACACCATCATCCTCGTTCCTTTTCCACTCACACCACACACGCGCAAATGGAAATAGCAAACTAGAGGACCCTTGACAAGCCCCTCACAAATTATTCGGTCAGCGAGGCGCCCATACACCCACCAATGGAAGCACGCTCGGTTCTTGGTTCTAGCTAAAAGCACTCTCATCCTAGGCGGCAAGAATGAGGCAAACCACCCTCCCCGAGGGCAACTCATCCAAGCCTTCTTAGCATTTTAATTAAGCAACCCACATATCCACCACGTCCGCATCATTCCATCTTCAACAACAATTATGGAAATAAACAACGGACATAACTAAAATATTTAACTAAGCCTGGCTAAGCATAGCTAAGCATATGAATACAACAATTCTATCTTTATCTCGGCCAACACTTCAACCCTAGGGTTCATAGGTAGGGGTACATGTGATTGGCTCTGGGAATAACATGCATTCATAGGATATTCTAAAATTTACCAAAAGAGACATTTGAACCGCATGCAATATTATGGTGGATAAAATAATTTGATAAAACATAGGATGCTAGATGCCAAGAAGGTTAGGTTATCTCTTGCCTTGCTGCCCGGGCGTGTAGTACGGCTCGTCGGGGTAAGTTGGGGTGACCTCAACTCCGGAATCTATGGACACCCAAAAGAAAAGCAAAGCACATATAAATCACACAACTCAAGATGCAATGCTCAATCACATGATGACATGTCAAAATTTATGCAAGGATTCCATTATTTTAGAAATTGCTCAAATATGCATGAACATGACATGATTAAAGAGGTTTGGTTCTTAAGTTCACTTCGGTGCCTTATTGGTAGTTTTTGGAGTACCGATGGATAATTAGCAATTTAAGAGATTATTTGGATTTATATCTTTTAACCAAGTAAAGATTAATATCAAAGTCCAAGAGGTTGTCATGAGTTGATACTAGAATGATAGAAAGCATTTGAAACACTGATCAAATTGGTATGCCATTTTCAAGATTTAACAAAAAGGGAAAACAAAGTACAAAGTTCACAAGCTTTCAGCTTGGTTCGGAATTCATCCGGATTGGGCCGGAATATTCCGGATGGTCCGGAATAATCCGGGATAAATCCGAACCAAATCCGAGGTGACCTCCAAAACCTTCTGTTAGTGTTCCGGAAATCGTCCGGAAATGTCCGGAATTTTCCGAGTTACCCGGAATCGATCCGGAATAATCCGGGCGATTCCGGACGGCTCGATACTGGGCAGAAAAGCAACGGCGGCGGTGGCTTCGCACGAAGAGCAAGCAACAGAGGGAGAGGGGGATCGGGAGAGGGTTAGCAAGCACGCATGCCTCACCTTGAGCTGGTGAGTTGGGCTGGTGCGGAAGGGAGAGCCGAGGGCGCCGGAATTCGGCCGGAGGAATGCGGCCGGTGAGGTAGTTGTCGAGGACGAAAACGTCGGGACCGAGCCACCCCGGCTCGATTCCTTGCTCCAGGAGGGGGAGGAGGTCTAGGCGGAGGTGTTGGCGGCGGCCGTTCGTCCCGGGGAGCTCCAACGGCGGCGAATCGATGGCGGTGGCGGCGGCACTACGGAGAGCTTCCTAGGGAGCTCGGGAGGGGGACGAGAGAGAGAGGGCAGAGGGGAAAAGGAGCAGGTGAGGTCGAGGGCGTCACGGCGTGCGGCATTGACCTCAAGGGGGACCACGGCGTCGAGCGCCATGGGCAGGGGAGCAGGTGGCATCGGCGGCATGGCGCCAATGTCCATCGTCACTGTGCTTCCATCCGGAAAATTCCGACTGGCCCGGAATTAATCTGGAAATTTCCGGGCCATTCCGAATGACCACTGATTTTGCAGAAAGGCCAGCTTTTGAAAGGCATTGTACCCAAGTCCAAAAATTATAGAAAAATTTAGGGATGCTCCCAACCTGAATAGGAAGCTCCCCATATTTTCCTTTGGATTTTTAGGGCACCACAACATGGTTCACAATTTGGAAGTGCCTTGCAACACAAAAGAAGCTTTGAGACTTGAAACAAAATTAGAGGACAAGCCATTTGTTTTCTTGAGCAATGGTTGAACTTTAGGTGAAATTGCTAGACCATAAGGTCACTTGCCATGACAAGGGTTACACCATAGTTTGCATTTCAAGAAGTAAGGGTTTTGGGAAGTTTTGGCTTCCCTCATATCATTGTTTTCCATTTGGTTACTTAATATCATTAGCAATTTAAAGACATGCCATGATGCAAACAAGGATGCAAAAAGTGGAAAAATTCTTCGTATTTTTCGTTACCAAGCTCGGGCTGTTACAAACGCCCTGGCAGAGGAAAAGGCAAGGCTCAGCGAGGCCTGGGCCCTTCTCCACGAGAGAGTGGAGGTGTGCCGCCGGTGGGACGCGGCGGCCCAGGCGGAGCGCCAAGAGGCCCTCCTCTTCGCCAAAGAGACCCGCGACAGTGTCAAGCGGGAGGCGCAGGAGGTGATGGGGGGGCTCGACGCCGCCAGGGAAGCGCTCGAGGTGGAGACCGCCTCCAAGCATGTCGAGCTGGCGGCCGCGGAGCAGAAGTTTGCTGCCGACTCCGAGATCACCCGGGCCAGCCTGAAGGAGCTCCGCAAGCTGCTTGATGCCCGCGAGGGACAGCTGGCGCCCCGCGAGGCGGAGCTGGTGCGGCATGAGGAGGAGCTCTCCCTCCGAGAGAAAGAGTTGCTCAGGCGCGAGGAGCAGGTCCAGCTGCTCGAGAAGGACCAGGCCGCCCACGAGGGGCAGCTGGAGGAGCGTGAGGGTCGGGTGGCCGCTGACGAAGCCAACCTCACGGCGGAGCGGAAGAGGCTCCAAGAAGAGGCAGACCTCAAGGTCAAGCTCGTCCGCGAGGGCCTCGCCAAAGAGTATGACGAGAAGGTCGCGAAGCATGAGGACCGCCTCAAGACCAAGCGCAAGGAGTTCGAGAAGCGCATCAAGGAGCTCGAGCAGGAGGAGAAGCGGTTGACCTCTTGCCTCGAGGTCTCTCGGGAGGCCCAGGCTCGCGCTGAGGGGAACGCCTTCGCCTTGGAGAGGGACCTGGACGAGCTCCGGCAGCAGGTGGGGCCGGCCGCGGCTCGGGCGGAGCAAGCACGGGACCAGCGCCAGGTTGACCGGTTCATGACGCGCCAGCGCCAGAGCATTCTCCAGAGCTTGGTGAGCCGCGTGCGCGCGGTCGGGAACGATTTGAGGATCGACGTCCCCTCCTTCTCCGCAGCGACCGACGACGAAACCTCGTATTCGCATTTCTTCGAGCAATTCCTCGGAAAGCTTGAAGGGGTCGCGAAGAGCTTTGACAAGCGCGTCGTGGAGGAGAGTCGCGACCTCCTTGTCGTCGCCGTCACCAACGTCTTCAGCAACCTCGTGAGGCTCCATCCCTCACTTGATCTTGAGGACGTGATGGCACCACCGCGCGCCATCAGCAACAAGGCGCAGGAGACCGCCACGCAGGCCGCCATCGCGTTTGCCAAGAAATTCGACCAAGTGGTGATTGAAGGCGACGACGGGGATGCTCCGGAAGAGGAGGCGGAGACCGCCGTGGACAAGGCCGGCACCTCAGGAGGCGCAACGGCTTGAGCTCCTTGCCTGTAGCTGGGCGTACAGAGGGCACATTTATCTTAGCCATTTTGATTGTAAACTTTGTAAGAACTTGTCAAGTTATATTGGAGTGTGCTTGTGAATGTCCCTCGGGAAGCCTTTGTCTTTCCTCCTCATGTCTTTTTCGCTCTACGTCTTAGGACCCTCTCTTAGCGCTACACCACCGCCGCTTCGGTATGTGATAGTCATGGCTCCACAAGGCCGGGGGGTGTGTGAGGCCTCAAGAAGTAAGAGCTCCTCGAAGCGCGATGCTTGGGGCTCCCCTTTGACGTGCAAGCAGCCCATGAGGCGTGGGAGAGAGAAAAGAGGCTCGAGGGGCAAAAAACCAGCAAGAGGAAATTTAACCAAGTGTTTGTACTTAGCTTAGCGAGGCATTCTGCCTTGGAGAGGGTGTTGGTTCCCTGGCGAGATGTTTTTTGCCTTGACGTTGCCTGAGGCTTGGAGAGCCTGTTTTCCTGCACTTGGAGAGATAGGCATACCCACAAGTAATAGATAGCTAGATAACTCGTGCTCGTAGGTTCCTTCATGTGTGTCTTGCGAGGAGAACAGGCACCAATGTTTTGGTGATCCTTGGTGAGTTGACATGCGTGGGAGCTGACCCATGAGTTCAGAGCTCCTTGGGAGTTGACATGCATGAGAGCTGATCCGCAAGTTCAGAGCTCGGATCCCTTGGGTTTTAGATGCTGCCGGGATGCTCCCGTGGCATGGCACCATGCTAGCCCCCGCTCGCGAGATACGCATGAGGGATCATACGAGCGAGAGAGAAAAGCAAACAACGGTAGAGCTTGCCGAAGTAACAAAATATGCTGGCGCGATGCGCAAAGGTTCAGAATGACCTGAAATAGAGGTTCATTACACTGGCGTGGCCAGAAGTTTCTCCTTCTTTGATGATGAAGTCTTGCTTCTCTGGACATATCTGACGGTGTTCAGGCGAACATGTCAGAGTTTGCCCTGAGGAAGGCGACGAGCGCGCCTTCCTATTTGGGAGGCAAGTTGGCGCCGATGGTGACGCAAGCCCCCGAGCCGCTTGCCTCCAGAGACACTTGCTTTGTCGCGGCCTTCTCCTGAGAGAACAACTGCTTCTTCTTTGCGGGGGGCCTCGGGAGGGGTTCCTCGTCCTCGTCAGCAGGTGACGCCACCGCGGCAGCCTGGTAGGCCGCTTGCGCAGCGTACAGGGCGTCCGAGACCACGCCGCGGATGACAATGGTGCCACCCGAGCCAGGGAGCTTGACGAGGTTGTAGGCGTGGTGGGTCACCGCCATGAATTTGGCGAGGGCGGGGTAGCCGAGTATGGCGTTGTAGGGCAGGCCGATGTGCGCGACGTCGAAGTCGATTAGCTCGGTGCGGTAGTTGGCCTGGGTGCCGAAAGTGACGGGGAGCCTCACCTACCCCAAGGGGGTGGTAAGACCCTCTGTCACTCCCGAGAAGGGCCTGGTGGGCATAAGCCGCTCGTAGGGCACCTGCAGCTTCTCGAATGTCTCGACGGAGATGACGTTGAGGCCAGCACCCCCATCAATGAGCGTCTTAGAGACGTCGATGTTGTTGATGGTGGGGGTGCAGACCAGCGGGATGGTGCCAACGGTAGAAGTGGACTTGGGGTGGTCGCCGGAGTCGAATGTAATGGGGCACTGGGACCACTTGAGGGGCCTGGAGGCCTCGACTCCGGGAAGGGCTGCTGCGACCTCGCGAGCGAGTTGCTTCAGGTGGCGGTTGGAGCTAGGGGCCTGAGCCCCGCCAAGGATGCAAGCGGCCCCACGAGGCACCTGGTAGCCCTCGTCAGCCTCGGCAGGCAGGTTGTCGTTCGCGGGCTGGGCGGCGTTGGCCTGAGGGTTCTGCTGGTAGTTGTCGTTGTAGTTGTTGTTCCAGCGTCGCCCCCCGCGGCCGCCGCGGCCTCCGCGGCCTCCGTTTGCCTCGCGAGCCTCGCGAGCCTCGCGAAGCCTCTTGATGTCGAAGCAGTCCTCGGTGGCATGAGAATGCCTGTTGTGGTAGATGCAGAAGGGACGGTCATCCTTCTTCTCAGGTACTGCGGCTGGAGTGGCAGCTTGGCGAGGCTGCTTGGCATCGGGCTCTGCCGCGAGGACCGCAGTAGTCTTGCGCTTCTCGGAGGATTTCTTCTTCTTGGACCCCTCGGTGGGGTCCCCTGGCTCGTTCTTGACGAACAAGCGGCCCTCTTCAGCCTTGGCGCACTTGTCCGCCAAGTCGAAAAGCTTGACGACGGTGGTGATGTTGTCGTGGATGCCGAGCTTCTCGAGCATCCGCACGTCTGTGACCCCAGCCTGGAAGGCCGAAATGACCTGTGCGTCGGTGGCGTTGGGGATCTTGTTGCGCACTTGGCTGAAGCGCTGGATGTACTTGCGGAGGGTCTCGCCGGGCTTCTGACGCACGGCGCGGAGGTCGTTGTATTTGAGGCCGCGCTCGTACGTGCCCTTGAAGTTGGCGACCAAGCACCGGCAGAGCTCCTCCCAAGTGTTGATGGACTCGGCGGGGAGGTTGGTGAGCCATGAGGACGCGGAGTCCTTGAGGGACATGGGGAACCAGTTCGCCATGACCTTGTCGTCGCCCCCGGCGGCGTGGATGGCCAGAGAGTAGAGCTGCAGGAACTCCAGGGGGTTGTTCTTGCCGTCGTAGCGCGGAGGAAGGTCCGGCCTGAACTTGACCGGCCAGACGACGCGACGGAGGCTGCGCGTGAACGCGGCCGTCGTGCCGTAGGTGACCGTGCCGTTGGCGAGGGTGGCGCGGAGGTGGCGCCCGGCGGTGGCGACGTCCTGGACGACGCGGTCGCGGCGTTCCTGCCTGCGCTCGATGCTCACGCGTGCGTCCTCAGGGGCTCGCTGCACGATTTGGCAGTCGTGTGGCGACGACGCGTGCGATGCAGCGCGACCGTCGCGAGGAGGAGCCCCCGCTGGAGCAGGTTGCGGTGGAACTGGTGGAGCTGGAGCGGGCGCGGGCTGACGAGGAGGCGCGGGAGGTGCGCCGTGCGCCGCGTCCCCCACGAGTGCAGAAGGAACCAGGGAACGAGACGGCGCAGGTGCCGCGGTGCGAGCGGCGCCGATGAGCTCGGCAACGCGGTTGAACCAGGCCTCCTGAGCCACCGGCGTGGGGCGGTACTGCAGCAGCTCCTGCGCCATGAGAAGCGCAGTCGCCAGGTTGGGCGCAGGGCGGCCCAGCGAGGAGGCAGCACGGTCCCGCGACGGGTGCAGGGAGGAGGCCTCCTCTTCGCCGAGGTCGTCCTCAGCATGGTCGATGTCGTCGTCGTCCGGGTGCTCTACGTGGGGCTCGGGGTCGACACGGCGCTCCGGAGCAGAGCTCCCACGCGGGCGGCCGCGTGCGCGGCCTGCGGGAGTGGTGGCGGCGCTAGCCGTCCGGCGAGCGAGACGTTCGGCACGAGAACCGGCCATGGCTCTGTCGAGGATGAAGACGCGCCTTAGCCCCCTACCTGGCACGGCAAATGTCAGAGAACTATCCCAGGAACTGGGGGTGTCTCGAGAAGGATCGAGTAAGGGGCTGAACATGGAATCAAACAACCCTCAACGTGCTCCAGCGACGGTGCTCGTCGGACTCGCTGCGGGATAGCACTACAGAGATGGAACGCTCGGTCTTCCCAGGTTTAGGGCCCTCTTGTGGAGGTAAAACCCCTACGTCCTGCTTTGGTGTATTGCACTGCTTGGAGAGTTTACAGTACAAGGAGAGCTTGTCGAGCTCGAGGTGGCTAACAATGGCTACTAGCTAGTCTTCAGATCTAGGGTTTGGTCTAATAGGGCTGCACCAACCGAAGATTGAACCTATTCAAGAGTCGAACCCTTTGCTTGGGCGTGCTCCCCCTCCTTTTATAGGCGTCCTGGACCTCTTCTGCCCAAACATTTGGGCGGGAAGGGTTACCACAAGGCGACGACGGAGGAGGCGCGGTGCACGATAAAGGCGAGGTCCACCATAAAGGTAAAGCTCATGGACGCGGTCCACGGCAGGGGAACGGCGTTACCAAAGCTGAAAAGGGGCACCGACCAGCTGGACGGCGGGCTGGCGCTTGCCGAGGTGGGAGGTGACCCACGGTGACGTCGTCCTTGGAGCGTAGCTGCAGACGGTTCCCTTATCACCAAAGAGGCAATACTCGTTGTCCGCTTTGCTTGGCTCCGCTTTGTTGACTGCTTTATACATGGAAAAGGCAACTGCGGCGTCGTCGTCATCGCGCGTAGGCACGCGCGTCACTCTGCACATGGCGCAGAGCCCATGTGCACTCTGCCGCGGGGGCAGAGATTGCTTCACGAGGAAGGAGCTTCGCGAGGCGAAAAGCCTCGCCGAGCCCTTCAGCTTGGTCCTTAGCAGAATTGCGGGCGGCGTCGGAGACGCCTTGTCGAGGAGCGATCCCTCGCCAAGGGAGAGAATCCTTGGCGAGGAGAAAAACCCTTCGCGAGGGGAAAATCCTCGCGAAGCTCGCCAGGCTTGGAGATCCTGGTCCTTAGCGAAAATCATCCAAAGAATCTTGTGGGCCCTGGCAGGCCGGCGCGTGGTACCCTGGTTTCCACTGTGCCGACAGTGTGGGCAAGCCGGCGGTGCCAAAGCCAACCCACATCAACTTTAGCCATTAGACAAGTCGCGACACTTGAGGTTTCCTTCGAGAAGTCAACCACATACATGCCGTTCTTGACATGTCCAACAAAGGATAATTTATGAGACTTCTTCCAAAAAACAATCACATTGAGTTCATCAAAGTAAACACCAAAACCATAAATAGATAGTTGGTAAACGGAGAGTAAATTAAAGTCAAGGGACTCAACAAGGAGGACGTTCTTGATGTGGGGACCCCGGACTAGCTGTCCGAAATACCCGATTATGGTTCACACAACGATCCCATGATCAGTCTGTCGTTGCCCATAATCCGAATTGGATACCAAAGTTTACATCCATTTAAGTACCGCATTAAAGTCTTACATAGTAGGTCACTTAGACCAAGTCTTACATAGGTGCCTTCAAGGGCCAAATCAAAAGCATTCAGCGGAAGCTACGTAGTAGAAGTCCAACGCGTCCTAGCGACGACCGACAGGCAGTTGACTCACGAAGATCCCTAGTTCGCATAGAAGTCTCCATACTCCGCTTCAGCGTAGATTTCCTCGGGATCTGGCTAAGACAATAGCCAGAGACGAAACCAGTATGAGTACAATTTGTACTCGCAAACTACTCCTCTACTGAGTATGCACCAGTTTTAAGTTGTTCTCTACAGCACTTTTAGTTATTACTCTATCTCTATATCCTTGATGAAAAAAAGGTAAGAAGAGATTTACTACTATCTTTAGAGAGAAGCAAAATTTTATTATTTATCCAAAACTCCTCCTTTTTCCCAACCACGACTCATCATGGTCTCTTTTCCTCCACAACTCATACCACTCCAATTGGTATAGTTGGGAAACATCAGCCACACCTTTGTTTCTTTAAAGTTACCTCCTTTTGTAAAACTTTGCACATAGTCTAGTACAGCCTCCCAACTGTCCATATCCGAGGACTCGGCTATTCGAATAGTTTTTACCCTCTGCAGAGGTAGCACGCTTTTCCCACACCCATCCGGTAGCTCATCGTGTCTGCCACGTCCCGCCATACAAGGTGTATGCGAAGTTGAACCACCGGCCATAGCCTTTCCTTTGCTCATGCTAGTATAGGATCCTGCCCTTACGATTTCACCATTCCTTCAACACCTAGTACAGGATCCTCCGTCAAGGAACCTAGATGTAAGGACTCGTAGTTTTATCCGGCGGCCCAAAGGTGGACCTTCAATCCCTCAATCCCTCAGATTGCCGGGACCCGGGTCAGGGGTTAGAGTCGCCATGCTCATCCCCTCATGCATAACGGAGTCGTCTCCGTCGATGAGGTATCCAGTACTAACACGAGCAAATTATATGACTACGCCCGTTCCCATATTTGGGTAGATGTGGTCGCACAGGTTATCGGCTGGTCGTCATGGTACTGAGACACAATGTGCATTTTTCATAAACAACTCCCTTTATCACTTTTCCACTTTAACACCGATAACTCGGCATTTCATCATCAACTAGGTACTTTAAAAGGAGTTTGGAATAAACCATGTTTTTCCCATCCTATAATTTTAAGTATCTACTCTACATTTTCATAGGGTGATAAAGCAGTTTTCATATCCTTTGTGAAAAGGTTTTTCAGAAAATCAATACCACTACTTTAGGAACTTGCATGTGATTAAATTAGAGGTATGTAAATGCAAGCTCAGCGAAGTAGCTTGCCTTGCTCAACAAAGTGCTCGGGTTCCTGCTGCTCGAAGTAATCTCCTTCCTCGTAGTCTCCGGCAACGTTCGCGTCTAATCGATAAACAAACAATACAAGCAAACAATCACTAAACTAGACAAGCAAACATCACATCACAAGCAACATAACATCACACTTAGCTACTGAACACACAAGATAACACAATTGGGTTTCAAATTGATTTAATTAACAATTATTTATTTGCATCACAATTATGGCAGAAACTAGGGTTTCAGGTTTAATTGCATAACTTGAGTTCTGTTGGTCATAAAAATACAAACTAAAATTCTATAGATAGCTACTGATCTCTAGAAGAAAACCTAATTGGATTCAAATCAATCTGAGTTATTAAACTCCCTGTAGAAATGTTTTAATCCAGAATGTTGATTTTCTTGTTTTTGCTACAACTCAAGTTAAATGTATTCAAAAATTAAATCCTTCTAGGGGTGACTAGTATTGCTTAAATGTGAGCTAACAAAATTGGTTTGACCTCATTTGGATTAGTAGAGTATCAGAAACAAACAAGTTTAGGTTTTATACCTTCTGTGGCATTTTGATTATCATTATTTATTTATTAACCTAAATGGGGTGAAACCACTTTAGTTAGTTAGATAATTTCATAGCTTTCCAGAACATTTTTATTGCTATTTTTAGATTCCTAGATCTCAAGATATTGAATTTCAAAGTCTAATCAAATTTCTGACAGAGAAATTATCTACCCATTTTAAGTTATCAATTAGCACATTTGGCATTTTCATTTTAAATCAGGGAATTACTCTTAATGATCATGTCTTGCATCACTGTGAAGATTACATGTTTTATTTGCTACAAGATTTTAGTTTGCTATTTTTAGGCCTCTGGTTCAATAGCAATTTGCATGGGAAGTAGGCTATGTTCTGTTATTGCAGTGTTGAGCTAACTGATTAGCTATATTGTCCAATTTAACTCTTTTAGCCAGATTTTAATTCAGGGTTCAAATCACTTGCTCATGATAGTATGCTATCTATACTAACATGCTGTGCTAAGAATTACTCCTAAATAAAATTAAGTGAATTAATATCAACAGCTAAAGACAGAAATAAATATCTGTTTCAGAAACTTTTCTGAAACAGATAGGACATAGCTACTTTGGCCAATTATTTGAGGATGCTAAGCTAATTATTTTAGACATACAAGACATGCATCAGAATCTATGGATCTAGATCTTTCTATCCATATAAAGTTTGTAAATTTTGGCTTAGTAGATTTTTCACAATTTCATTGCAAAGTGAGCTAATCAACTCTGTTAATTCCAGACTTAGAAATTTTCAGAAACAGCCGAACCGGTATCTTGCCGTTGGATCTAGATCCAACGGCCCACATTCAAAGCATAGGTGACGACCACAAATCGGCGGCGCCACCGCGCCGGCGGCACGGGGGTGGATGCTTGGCTCACCTAGGGGGCTCGGGTGACGACGGCGACGGCGGGAATCGACGGCGGAGACTCGTGGACGCTACGGGCGAGTTGCGGGTGCTGGGGCGGTCGGGTTCGTCGGCGACGGTGGTGTGGCCTTCACGGACACCGAACGGCGACGGCGAGCTCCTGGTGGCGACCCTGTGCAAGATACGCGAGAGCGTGAGCGTGCGGTGGCGGTGGTGCATGGCAGAGGGTTAGGGAGGGAAAAGAGAGAAAGAGAGGGGCAGCACGGCCACGAATCGACCGTCGTCCACCTCGGGCAGTGGCGGCGCTCCGAGGACGACGCAGGGCGGCAGCAGCTCTCCGACAGCGATTCCGCCCTCCAGGCGGTGCACGAGAGAGGGTGGAGTGGGGAGGAAGTGGAGTGGCGAGAAGGGGTGGTGTGGTGCGGGCGAATTTTCGCTCGGGGCGGCTCGGTTTTATAGCCGAGCACCGGCGCGTCGTGACGGGGTGCAGGGGCGGTCCAGCGGCCACACGGGCTCGCCGTAGGGGTGGTGTGAGGGCGGCTACGGTGTTGGGCTACTGAGGGGGCACGGTGGATGGCGTGGACGGCGTGCGGGGCGAGCTCGAGTGGGGGACGGCCGTGTGCGTGCTCGGGCGGCGCACGGGCACGCACGGGTGGCACGCCTCCGGCGGTTTAGGGCTCCTGCTGGGCATGGTGCAAGCGAGAGAGAGGGCAGCATGGTGTAGGGTGCGGCGTCGGGGTAGCTAGGGCTGCGGGGGTGGTCTCCTCCACGGCGCGGCAGGGCGGCATGGCCACAGTGCCGTGCTCCCTCGGATGGCGACGATCATACGACGGCTAGGGTTGTTCCCGCGCGAAATTGGGTGCTGGGAAGGTTCGTTAGGTGGAGAGGGATGTTGGGGTGCAAGGAATTGAAGAACAAACGACCAAATCCATGGATTGATCCTCAGTCTTCGGGTTTGGGGAAGAACAGGGTGGTGCATGCCACCTGTTCGACCAAATGCCTCAACAGAATTTAAATTCGAATTTTTGAAAATGGTTTCCACCACTGGTGTCATATATGTTTAATAGTGATTTGTGGTGCTATGATGGTATTTTTTTGATAAGTGCATCATAGCACATTTTGTGGTTAAAGATGATTAAAGAAAGAAATAGAATTTTATATTTTGGAATTTGAAAATATATTTTGAAGAGAGAAAAGTTATTAGAGCTAAGTGGGAGTGAGCACTATGTCACCCCACTGGTTTTTGATTTAAAAGAAAATATTTATTTCTCATTTAGAGAAATTTTTGTGTGGCACTTGTCCCATTATTTCATGTGGTGGGGTTGTTTTCATTTTTCTTTCTTTTTATTCATACCTTTGCTTAGCAATCACACACATCAAACAACAAAATGCAAGCAAACACACATAAGATAATAAAAGTTTTTGTTGGCCCACATTTTTGGAATTAATAATACTTATATTAATTCTGGGATGTTACAAATCCTCCCCCCCTTAAAATAAATCTCGTCCCGAGATTTGCTAGGCTTAGGAACTAAGGAAGTCGGGAAATTCGCGTCTAAGATAATCCTCACGTTCCCAGGTTGCTTCTTCTTCAGAATGGTTAGTCCACTGGACTTTGTAGAACTTGATCGCACGTCTACGGGTGAGACGAACATCTTCTTCGAGAATCTTAAGGGGTCTATCACGATAGGTCAGGTCATTATTCAGGTCGATGGAGTGGTGATCAATGTGCTTGAAAACATCTGGCTGATCAGGAACTTCAAGACACTTCCGCAGTAGTGAAATGTGGAAGACATCATGAAATTCAGACAGCTCTGGGGGTAACTCTAGCTGATAGGATACTTCTCCTCGGCGGCTAATGATCTTGAAGGTCCAATGTACCTTGGTGCTAACTTTCCTTTGACATGGAAACGTTGCATTCCCTTAAGAGGTGTCACTCGGAGATACACAAAATCTCCGATGTCAAAAGTGAGATCACGGCGCTTAGGATCGGCATAACTCTTCTGGCGGGATTGGGCAGTTTTGAGACGCTCGCGAATAAGCTGGACTTGCTCTTCGGCTTCACGGAGGGTGTCAGGTCCAAATAATTTCCTTCTCCAGTGTCGGACCAATTCAGGGGTGTACGACACTTCCTGCCATACAGTGCTTCAAACGGGGCCATTTGCAAACTAGACTGGTAGCTATTGTTGTAGGAGAATTCTGCAAATGGGAGACAATCTTCCCACTTGGAACCATAAGATAGAACACACGCACGAAGCATGTCCTCCAAAATCTGGTTCACTCTCTCGGTTTGGCCATCAGTCTGAGGGTGATAGGCTGTGCTAAAAGTTAGCTTGGTTCCGAGGGTCTCATGAAGTGCTTTCCAGAATCTCGAGGTGAATTGCGTGCCTCTATCAGACACAATCTTCTTGGGTACTCCATGCAGGCTTACTATTCTGGACATGTATAGGTCTGCTAACTGGTCTCCACGGTAGGTGGTCTTGACCGGAATAAAATGAGCAACTTTGGTCAGTCGGTCAACGACGACCCAGATTGAATCATGGCCTCGGTTGGACCTGGGCAGTCCGGTAATGAAGTCCATTCCAATCTCGTCCCATTTCCATTCAGGAATTTTCAAGGGTTGAAGTAATCCAGCGGGTCGCTGATGTTCAGCTTTGACTCGCTGACAGATATCACACTTGGCTACGAATGAACCAATCTCTCGTTTCATTCCATGCCACCAAAATCTCTCACGAAGGTCTTGGTACATTTTGGTTCCTCCAGGGTGGATTGAGTAGGGGTTTCATGGGCTTCCTTCAGGATCAACTCCTTTAGTTCACTATTGTTGGGCACACAAATACGACCATTGAATCTCAACACTCCTTCAGCGTCTTCGGCAAAACCAGGGGCTTTGTCGAGAGACATTTTCTTTTTAATCCCTTCGATGCTCTCATGACCTCTCTAGGCTCTTTGATTTGATCCATTAGGGTTGGGGCTAACTCAATATTGGCGAGATACCCATGGCTAACGAGTTCGAGTCCAAAATCTTCAAACTCCTTGAACAAGGTTGGTTGTTCGACTCGAATCAAGGCATTCAGGGTACAGGGCTTGCGACTAAGGGCATCGGCAACAACATTAGCCTTCCCGGGTGATAATGGATTCCAACATCGTAATCCTTTATCAGCTCCATCCATCTCCTCTGTCGCAGGTTCAACTCTTTCTGGGTAAAGATATACTTCAAGCTCTTATGATCCGTATAGATCTCACAGCGATGTCCCACAAGATAGGAACGCCATGTTTTAAGAGCAAAAACAACGGCTGCTAACTCCAGGTCATGGGTTAGGTAATTCTCTTCATGCGGTCGCAACTGTCGAGACAGATACGACACCACCTTGCCTTCTTGCATCAGAACGCAACCAAGTCCAAGACGTGATGCATCGCAATACACATCAAAACTCTTGGTGACGTCTGGCATTACTAGGACTGGGGCTGTGGTTAACTTCTTCTTCAACTCCTGGAAACTATCTTCACACTTTCTGGGTCCATTCAAATTTCTGATCCTTCCTCAATAACTGGGTCATGGCTTTGGCTATCCAAGAAAATCCTTCAACGAACTTGCGGTAATAACCCGCTAGTCCGAGAAAGCTACGAATCTCGGTCACATTGGTAGGGGTCTTCCAATCAAGAATGGCTTTAATCTTCTCCGGGTCAACAGAAATTCCTCCGGCAGATATGACATGTCCGAGAAATGCCACCTCCTTAAGCCAAAACTCACACTTGCTAAGCTTGGCATAAAGTTGGTGCTCTCGGAGTGTCTCCAAAACTAGGCGTAGGTGAACAGCATGCTCCTCTTCGGTTTTGGAATAAACAAGAATATCATCGATGAAGACTACCACGAACTTGTCGAGGTACTCCATGAAGATCTTGTTCATCAGGTTCATGAAATAGGCTGGGGCATTGGTCAGACCAAAGGACATTACGGTGTACTCAAACAATCCGTAACGGGTAGTGAAGGCAGTCTTGGGAATGTCTGAGTCTCGGATTTTCAACTGGTGATATCCTGTCCGTAGATCGATCTTTGAAAAGACTCGGGCTCCGTTCATTTGATCGAACAGATCCTCGATCTTGGGAAGAGGATACTTGTTTTTGATGGTCACCTCATTAAGTTTACGATAATCCACACACAGTCGTGTGGTACCGTCTCTCTTGTCCACAAAAATGATAGGTGATCCCCAAGGTGAAGCGCTTGGGCGAATAAGGCCTTTGCTGAGCATGTCAGCCAACTGCTTCTTCAACTCCACTAATTCTTCCGGATTCATCCGGTAGGGTCTCTGGGATATAGGAGAGGTTCCAGGGATAAGTTCAATCACGAACTCAATATCCCTGTCTGGCGGCATACCAGGCAATTCTTCCGGAAAAACATCTCGGAATAGGTGAACAACACGGATCTCATCAAGGGTGGGTCGAGCTATGCCCTCATGGTATCCTGGTCTGGTTTGGCTGGTCTCAGATACATACTCCACTTCAGCTCCATCCTCTGAGGTGAGAGTAACAGCCCTCCTAGCGCAATCAATTCGGCCGTGATACTTGGCTAACCAATTCATTCCAAGAATAACATCTATGCCCTGGGTTCCTAGAACAATTAGGTCAGCTGGAAATTCCTCCCCTTTGATCTCTAGGGAAACGGCGGGGCAAAAGTGTTTGGTCTCTACGGTGGAGTTTGGGGTTTGGATGGCCATGGATTTGGATAAGAGGTTCTCAACTAAACCTCCCTTAGCAACAAACTCTTTGGTAACAAACAAATGGGTAGCACCAGAATCAAATAGAACAGTTGCAGGTACTGAGTTGACAAGGAACGTACCCAGCACAACATCTGGCGCCTCCTCGGCTTCCTCAGCATTGATGTGGTGCAGACGGCCCTTGACAACAGCAGCATTTCCACGGGGTGCGGCATTCTTGCCATTCCCATTCCCATTTCCATTTCCATTGCGGTTTTGACCCTGGTTCAGTGCAGGCTTCTTGGGATTGGGGCATTCTCTGGAGTAGTGACCTTTGGTGCCGCATTCAAAGCAGACAACATTGGCCTTGGGATTGAGATTGTTGGGGTTTCCTCCTGGACGGTTGTTGTCATTAGGACGGTTGGGGTTGTTTGGGCGATTTGGAAAGGTAGGACGTGGGGGTTGAGGTGGTCGATAGGCAGGCTTGGGTGCTGGTGGGAAGGTACGAGGCTTCTGGTTGCTAGAACCTTCTGAAGCAATCATCCTTCTCTTGCGGCCTTCAAACATGGACTTGCGCTTG
The DNA here is from genome assembly GCA_012064385.1 of Puccinellia tenuiflora. Lineage (NCBI taxonomy): Eukaryota > Viridiplantae > Streptophyta > Magnoliopsida > Poales > Poaceae > Puccinellia > Puccinellia tenuiflora. Next base: position 283,161 of record QRDG01002441.1, on the reverse strand, counting down.
GTCTCCAGCTGGATAGCCTTGTCCACAAGTGACTCCAGATCAACGAAGTCATGGATCACCAAGGCGCACTGAAGCTCATCATGCAGTCCACTCATGAAGCGCTCAATCTTCCTCTTCTCTGAGTCCACATCATCAGGAGCATACCGAGATAAATCGGTAAACTCATCAAGATAGCCAACCACGTCTTTGCTTCCCTGTCTCAGCTTACGGAACTCATCCTTCTTCCTTTCAATAAGTCCATGAGGAATGTGCTTCTTGCGGAACTTCTCCTGGAACTCAGCCCAAGTGATCACATGACCAACCTGCTGGAGAGCCTTGGTAGTGTCCCACCAAGCTCGTGCAGGTCCAGCAAGATAGTGGGTTGCATACAGAACCTTCTCATTTTCTCCCACCGCGGCAACTTCCAAATTGTTGTTAATGGTGCGAAGCCAGTCATCGGCCTCTAAAGGGTGAAGTCCCTTGGAATAGGTGGGTGGGTTGGTCTTCTGGAAATCGCTCAAAGTGGACCTCAAGTGTCCATCTTCATTGCCATTGCCATTACCATTGTGGTTGTTCTGATTGGGGTTCTGGGCATTAGCGGCGAGTTGCTGGAGAACAGCAAGGTGTGCCTGACGCTCCTGGCGAACAGCCTCGCGGTCCTCCATGATGATCCTAAGAAGTTGGGCCGGGGTAGGTTCGGGTGGTGGTGGTGGATCATTGCGACTGTGGCTTCCTCCTCGGGTGTCAACCATCCTGAGATTAGACGGGCGCAAGAGTCAAGAACAGACTAAGGATGTGCCTTACTCTAACAGGGTAGAAGAGTAGGATTTTTGAATGGTTGGGGTGAGAGTCTTTACTACTTATAAGTTGTCAAAAAGACTTTGCAAACTTAGAGAACTTCAAAGCACACAACAATATCAAACAAAAGCATCACAACATAGCTCCACACATCATACATAGTTGCTACAAGCATATGGTTTCATAGGAACCATTACACTACTCAAAAGCGACTACAACTGGGTGGTCCTAATCCCTACGATAACTCGAGAACGACTAAGTGATCCAACTACTGTGGTGGAACACTTGGCACAACGTCGTCGTCGGACTTGAAGGCACGCTCCTCTGGGTCCTCCTCGTCCTCGTCAAGAAGGGGCTCAGTCGGCGCCTCCTCGTCGTCGACGATCTCCTCCTCGTCGTCATCCTCCTCGTAGTCCAGCTCCTCCAAGTAATCCTCATCATCACTAATGAAGGCGCTGTTCTCCCTGCGGAGATCCTCGCCCTCCTCCTCCATCTCATCGGCTCGACGCTCAAGGTCCTCTATCATCTCGTCCTGCTCCGCCACTCTCTTGCGAAGCTTGGCGATGGTCTTCTTCAGGCGGATCCCCTTCTGGTGAAGGTTGGCCTGGTCCTGCTGCAGGTGCGCAACTCGGTCACGGCTCGCCTTGAGCGCGCTGCGCTCAAAGTGGGACCGGTACCTCAAGCTGCGTAGGTCCTCCTGGGTACGGTAAAGTAAGACCTCCATATCCACAAGGTGCTCACCAAAGGTAGGGTGGCGAACAGTGGAAGTAGGACGTCCCTCGGTGTCACGCCTCCCGTAGAACCTGAAAGGCGAGTTCACTAACTCCTCCTTGTGCTCCTCACAAAGTCGGGCCAGCAGCCTCTGCATGGCACGACACAGTCCATCGTTCCAACTGGAGTCCATCGTGGTGAAAGACAGTGTCCTGGAATGGGAGGACTTGATGTTCCCCCGGACAGACGACTCGATGAGCCAACACAGGTTGTCCTTGTCGTGGGCATCAACCTGCGCTCCACGGAACTCAGGAGCTGGGCGACCCAAGATGTCGCTCAACTGGTACAGGTCCTTCTCGAACATGAGGTTGCCCTTCTCCTTAACTTGCAGAAACTCGGTGAAGTGTAGCGCCATCTACAAATTTTAAGCCAAATTTTAAGTTAGTTAGGTGACTCGGGCGCAAACTTTAAATTTTTAAGTGAGGTAACAAGTGAGTCAAAATTTTAAACTTTGTGGAATTATGACTGTGTAAAATTTTAAGGATGCCGAAAAATTTGTAATATTAGTGAATAGAATTTTGCAAATATGAGAGGGTTGGGAGATAAGAAGTTTTCGAAAATATTTTCACTCCTTTGTTTTAGAAATTACTTTTGTAACTCCTATCTAACGGCCATGCTAACTAAGGTCACCTATGGTCAAGATGCGCTCTGATACCAACTCTGTGGGGACCCCGGACTAGCTGTCCGAAATACCCGATTATGGTTCACACAACGATCCCATGATCAGTCTGTCATTGCCCATAATCCGAATTGGATACCAAAGTTTACATCCATTTCAGTACCGCATTAAAGTCTTACATAGTAGGTCACTTAGACCAAGTCTTACATAGGTGCCTTCAAGGGCCAAATCAAAAGCATTCAGCGGAAGCTACGTAGTAGAAGTCCAACGCGTCCTAGCGACGACCGACAGGCAGTTGACTCACGAAGATCCCTAGTTCGCATAGAAGTCTCCATACTCCGCTTCAGCGTAGTTTTCCTCGGGATCTGGCTAAGACAATAGCCAGAGACGAAACCAGTATGAGTACAATTTGTACTCGCAAACTACTCCTCTACTGAGTATGCACCAGTTTTAAGTTGTTCTCTACAGCACTTTTAGTTATTACTCTATCTCTATATCCTTGTTGAAAAAGATCTCTATATCTTTGTTGAAAAAGGTAAGAAGAGATTTACTACTATCTTTAGAGAGAATCACAATTTTATTGTTTATCCAAAACACCTCCTTTTTCCCGATCACTACTCATCATGATCTCTTTTCCTCCACAACTCATACCACTCCATTTGGTATAGTTGGGAAACATTATTTCCTTATTTTTCCAGTCTTTCACATTTTATCAAAAACTTTTGCTTTTGCACATGGTCTAGTAGGGCCTCCCAACTGTCCATATCCGAGGACTCGGCTATTCGAATAGTTTTTACCCTCTGCAGAGGTAGCACGCTTTTCCCACACCCATCCGGTAGCTCATCGTGTCTGCCACGTCCCGCCATACAAGGTGTATGCGAAGCTGAGCCACCGGCCATAGCCTTTCCTTTGCTCATGCTAGTATAGGGCCCTGCCCTTACGATTTCACCATTCCTTCAACACCTAGTACATGATCCCCCGTCGAGGAACCTAGATGTAAGGACTCGCAGTTTTACCCGGCGGCCCAAAGGTGGACCTTCAATCCCTCAATCCATCAGATTGCCGGGACCCGGGTCAGGGGTTAGAGTCGCCATGCTCATCCCCTCATGCATAACGGAGTCGTCTCCGTCGATGAGGTATCCAGTACTAACACGAGCAAATTATATGACTACGCCCGTTCCCATTTTTGGGTAGATGTGGTCGCACAGATTATCGGCTGGTCGACGTAAGTACTAGGACACAATGTGCATTTCTTTATAAACAACTCCCTTTATCACTTCTCCACTTTAACACCGATAACTCGGCATTTCATCATCAACTAGGTACTTTAAAAAGGAGTTTGGAATAACCATGTTTTTCCCATCCTATAGTTTTAGGTGTCTACTCTACATTCTACATAGGGTGATAAGGCATTTTTCATATCCTTTGTAAAAAGGCTTTTCAGAAAATTAATACCACTACTTTAGGAACTTGCATGTGATTAAATTAGAGGTATGTAAATGCAAGCTCAGCGAAGTAGCTTGCCTTGCTCAACAAAGTGCTCGGGTTCCTGCTGCTCGAAGTAATCTCCTTCCTCGTAGTCTCCGTCAACGTTCGCGTCTAATCGATAAACAAACAATACAAACAAACAATCACTAAACGAGACAAGCAAACATCACATCACAAGCAACATAACATCACAATTAGCTACTGAACACACAAGATAACACAATTTGGTTTCAAATTGATTTAATTATCTATTATCTAACTATGTCCCAAATATGGCAGAAACTAGGGTTTTAGGTTTAATTGCATAACTTGAGTTCTGTTGGTCATAAAAATACAAACTAAAATTCTATAGATAGCTACTGATCTCTAGAAGACAACCTAATTGGATTCAAACCAATTTGAGTTATTAAACTCCCTGTAGAAATGTTTTAATCCAGAATGTTGATTTTCTTGTTTTTGCTACAACTCAAGTTAATTGTATTCAAAAATTAAATCCTTTTAGGGATAACTAGTATTGCTTAAATGTGAGCTAACAAAATTGGTTTGACCTCATTTGGATTAGTAGAGTATCAGAAACCACTTTAGTTAGTTAGATAATTTCATAGGCTTTCCAGAACATTTTTATTTGCTATTTTTAGACCTCTGGTTCAATAGCAATTTGCATGGGAAGTAGGCTATGTTCTGTTATTGCAGTGTTGAGCTAACTGATTAGCTATATTGTCCAATTTAAATCTTTTAGCCAGATTTTAATTCAGGGTTCAAACTACTTGCTCATGACAGTATGCTAACTATACTAACATGCTGTGCTAAGAATTACTCCTAAATAAAATTAAGTGAATTAAGAACAACAGCTAAAGACAAATAAATATCTGTTTCAGAAACTTTTCTGAAACAGATAGGACATAGCTACTTTGTCCAATTATTTGGGGATGCTAAGCTAATTATTTTGGACATACAAGACATGCATCAGAATCTATGGATCTAGATCTTTCCATCCATATAAAGTTTGTAAATTTTGGCTTAATGGATTTTTCACAATTTAATTGCAAAGTGGGCTAATCAACTCTGTTTTTACTGGACTTAGCAGTTTTCAGAAAATAACCGAATCGGTATCTTGCCGTTGGATCTAGATCCAACGGCTCACGTTCAAAGCAACGGTGGCGACCAAAAATCGGCGGCGCCACCGCGCCGGCGGCACGGGGGTGGATGCTTGGCTCACCTAGGGGGCTCGGGTGACGGCGGTGAGGGTGCAGAACGGCGGCGGAGGCTCGGGGAAACTTGTTGGCGAGGTTACACGGCTTGGGGTGCACGGGTTCGTCGGCGGCGAGCAGCTCCTCCTCCGCGGACACGGGATGCCGACGGCGAGCTCCTGGCGGCGTCCCTGTGCAAATTATGGCGAGGGAGTGAGCGTGGGGTGGCGGTGAAGTGTGGCAGAGGGTTAGGGAAGAAAAAGAGAGAGAGAGAGTGGCCGCACGGCCACGGATTGGTCGTCGACCTCTTCGGCAGTGGCGGCGCTCCGAGGACGACGCAGGGCGGCAGCGGCTCTCCGGCAGCGATTCCGCCCTCCAGTCGGTGCACGAGAGAGAGTGGAAGGGAGGGGAGTGGAGTGGCGAGGTGGGGTAGAGTGGTGCGGGCGAATTTGCGCTCGGGGCGGCTCGGTTTTATAGCCGAGCTCTGGCGCATGGTGGGCAGGGTGTAGGGGTGGTGCAACGGGCGGCCGGGCGTGTCCGTAGGGTTGGCGCGAGGCCGGCTACGGTGCTGGGCTACGGAGAGGCACGGCGGATGGCGTGGAGGCATGCTGGGCGAGCTCGAGTGGGGGACGGCCGTGGCGTGCTCTGTGCGAGCTCGGGCGGCGCACGGGAACGCACGGGTGTCGAGCTCCCGGCGGGTTTGGGCTCCTGCTGGGTGTGGTGCGGCGCGAGAGGGGGCAGGAGAGGTGGTAGGGAGCGGCATTGGGTAGCTAGGCCAGTGGGGGACGGCCTCCTCCACGGCGTGGCAGGGCGGCATGGCCACAGTGGCCGTGCTCCCTCGGATGGCGACGATAAATGCGACGGCTAGGGTTGTTCCCGCGCGGGTTTAAGACGATGGGCGGGTCCGTGAGGTGCAGGGGAGTGGTCTGGCGCAAGGAATCGAAGAACAACAACTCGAATCCTCCAATTTGATCCGAAGTTCTTCGGTTTGGGGATGAACTCGGGCTCTGCCCTCCAGGTGTTCGACAAAATGTGTCAACAAAATTTTAATTCAAAATTTTGAGTTTTTCTTCCACACTTGGCTTCCTATGTATTAATAGAGATTTTTGGTGCCATGACATAATTTATTTGATAAGTACTTCATGGCACATTTGGTGATTTTTCAATGATAAAGAAAGAATTTAGGGTTTTAAATTTAGGTTTTTGAAAATATCTTTTGAAGAGGGAAGAGGTACAAGAGTAATGTGGAGGTGATCATCATGTCACCCCACTGATTTTTGATTTGAAGGAAAAATATTTATTTCTCATTTAGAGAAATTTTTGTGTGGAACTTGTCCCATTATTTCATGTGGTGGTGTTGCTTTTATTTCTTTTCTTTTTATTCGCACATTTGCATTAGCAATCACACACATCAAACAACAAAATGCAAGCAAACACCCATAAGATAATAAAAAATTTTGTTGGCCCACATTTTTGGAATTAATAATACTTATATTAATTCTGGGATGTTACAATGGGCGCCATCATCGCGCGCAGGCTTTATTGACCAGTTACCAAGGGTGTGGCGGGCCCCACCGGGTCGCCCGTTGGAGCCGAGGAGATCGTGGCCTCGGGCGCAACCGCTGCGCCCCACGTGTCACGGCCCAGACAGGCATCGTTGGGCCCCCGACGCTTCGCCTGCATCCGCGGACTTCGGCGTGCCCATCATGGGCCCGGGGGCTACTGTCGGCACAGTGGAAACCAGGGTACCACGGGCCGGCCTGCCAGGGCCCACGACACTCTTCAGAAGATTTCGCTAAGGACCAGGCTCTCCAAGCCTGGCGAGCCTCGCGAGGGTTTTCCCCTCGCGAGGGACCTCTCCTCGAGAGGGCATCTCGGATGCTGCCGTCGATTCTGCCAAGGATCAAGCCAAAAGGCTCGGCGAGGCCTCCGGCCTCGCGGGGGTTCCTTCCCCACGAAGCAAGCTCTGTCTCCGCGACAGAGCGCACATGGGCTCTGCGCCCTCCGCAGAGTCACGGGCGCGCCTACGCGCGGTGACGACAGCGCCGCAGTTGCCACTCTCGTGTATAAAGCGGTCAACAATGCTGCACCAAGCAAAGGAGCTACAAGAATTGCCATTTTGGTGATAAGGAGACCATCTGCCGCTACGCTCCAAGGGCGACGTCACCGTGGGGCACCTCCCGAGCCTCAGCAGCGCCAGCCCACCGTCCTGGCTGGACGGTGGCTTTCCCAGCTTTGGTGACGCCGCTCTCTGCCATGGACCGCGTCCATGGACTCACCCTTTATCGTGCACCCGTCCTCCTCCTTCGTCGCCATGTGGTAACCCTTCCCACCAAGATATTTGGGGGAAGAGGTCCAAGACACCTATAAAAGGAGGGGGAGCACGTTCAGGCAAAGGGTTGGTCTTTAGTTGGTTGGAGGGCTATTCTAGAGATAGGCATTGTTAGCCACCTCGAGCTCCCGAAGCTCCCCTTGTAATGTAACCTCTACAAGCAGTGCAATACAACCAAGGCAGGACGTAGGGGTTTTACCTCTCCAAGAGGGCCCTGAACCTGGTTAACATCGTGTGTTCATCTCTGTAGTGCCGTCCCACAGCGATCTCGACGAGCGTCGTCGCCGAGGCACGTTGAGGGTTGTTTGATTTCGTGTTCAGCCCCTTACTCGATTCCTTACCTAGTGAGAAGCACCCAGTTCCCGGGATGGTTCTACGACAGCATCCACTAGCATCGGAGAGCATGCAAGATCGTAGATAAAACATAACATAGATGTAGCATACCTGCACTTAAAAAAAAGGCAAGTCCCTGTGTATAGTGCAAACCCCTGGATCGAATCATTTGCACACACAGTTTACGATGAAATATCACAACATTGTATCAATTTATTACATGATTGAATCCAGAGTCAAAATAAATCCATTACAACTTTGCATAGCTCGAAGCTAGCATAAAACAAAAATAACAGCGGAAGACTAAATATTATTGCAAGGAGTCCCAATCTTCATGTAGCCACAGGCGAAAACATGTTGGTTGTAGACTCGGAACCCTTAAGAGAATCCTCACTCTTCGTCGGAACAACCTGCAACAGTAAAAGCATTGCAACCAAAAATTGGTCAGAACCATTGGTATGGATCTGGCAAGTGATACTTGTGGACTCATAAGGCAAAAACTTCTATTAACTATATGCATATATGGCTGGTGTAGTTCAAGGCTATTTTTGCGTAAAGCCAATTTTATCCTATCTTTTCCAACACTTTTCTTTTCAACAAAACTAGGGATCATTCCATGGAACATATCCAGGAATATCTCTCACACACAAGTTCATCAAATTTTTACTTAAGAAGTTGGAATGATGAGATCTTTGTTGACGTCCTTGCTCCGATACTCAAAATTGTCCGTAACCGGGGACACGGTTAAGTACTTAGTTTGACAATCTGCAGAGGTTGTGCACTTTCACCACTTGACTCAATCAGCCCATTCTGACCTTGACCCTTCTTGAAGTGAAAAGGAAAGGAGAAGATTGAGACGATACCTTTCAAAAGCATTTCGCCGACCCATGCCGTCTTGACCCGTTCCACCTACATCCACTACATCTGCTTGTCAATCCGGGTCGGTTCCATGCAACTTACTCAATCAAGCCAGAGCCCATATGACATGTGGCTGCACGAAAAGTAATCTTCACTTGGAGCAACTTCAATCTCTTTGTTCCTGGGTGGCTTTCCGCAAGTGTGATTCATCCTCCTAAGTCAGGGGACCACGTATGATCCTTCCTCCCAAAGTAGGGAATCACCCTCTTCTACAATTCATCCTCCCATTATGGGGAATTGCTTTATTCCAACCACCCACCCAGGTAGTTTATTAACTTAGTAAAAAAATTATTAGCTTTTCATACAAAAACACATAGCATAGCATTTACCTATTCTACTAAGTTATCAAATAGGTACTAGACACTTAGGAATATTTGGAGGAATACTAAACAGGTCTAGCATAGCATAGTAATAGAAACCTGACATGCAATTCTACTTAGAAAAAGTAAACTACAATGCATATCAAAATACTTAGGAATTTTCATGTGTGAGCATCACTTGCCTTGGCAGGAGTTGCAGGTGCAACAATTGCAAACGTTCTCCAGGCTCTCGAATAATCTAATTAAAAATAAACAAACCACACATAAACATACAAACAAAATAACAATATAATAAAATATGCTATGCATGAAATTCAATTAAAAGCACAAGAAAAATATTACACTAACTTTTCTAGTTTATGAAAACATGCATGTAGTCAAAACACAATTAAAACAATTTGTATTATAACCACATTACAAAATAATTCCCAAAAAGGGCATAAACACTAATTTAAAAATACTGTTAAACAAAATAATTACAGAAAATATGGGGTTGGTCCTACTGGATAGAGGGCTTCAAAACTAAACTAACCCAATTGGATTTACTCAAAAAGCTATTTTTAAACTAAAGTTATGCCAAATTTACTCAAATTCCACATTTGAAATTCAAATAAGTGTCCAATTGGCAAAACAGAAAACTAAAACACCAGAAAGATTCTACAGGTTCTAAGGATTTCAAATATATAAAAATATTTGAATTTGGGCAAACAGATAAAAAGATATGATAAATCTAAGATGCAGGGGCTTTTCTGCAAAACAGACAGATAAATCCAATTTGGAAAAATACTCAGAAATTCCCTGACCACGTGGCTGCTTCTTATAGGCTAGATCTGCTGACTGGACGCTGACTGTGCATGCCACGTAGGCATACCGGTTCGTTTAAACAAGATTAAAACATGACCGTCAGATCTATATCTGATGGTCCAGATCCGATTGACCAACACCTAGCGGCGCTAGGTCACCGGAGCACGTCGGCTGACGGCGGCGACGGCTCGGCATCCACATTCCGGCGAAAATAGAAGGAGTGGGAGGGGGCTTCAGTTACCACTGGGTGCAGGGTGTCGAGGCGAGCACGATGGCGAGATGGACGACGACGAGGTGCTCTGGTTCGCCGGATATTGCTCGCCGGAGTTGCGCCCGCGGTCGGTGGTCGTCGGGTGAGGATTGATGCGTCGATCTAGGGCACGAAACAACACCGCACTATTCCAAAATGAAGCACACATCGAAAATAAGAAGAGAGGGGGTGAATAGATGACGCGGGGTCACCGCAGTTCACCGGAAATGGCGAGGCTCGCCGGCGGCCGTGGCGGACTTGCGAGCTCAAATCCGAGCAGCCTGGGGGCTCTCGGAGGGGGATTTTTGGGGCAGGAGGGAGAGGGCGAGCAGGGGGTTAAGTAGTGGTGCTCGGCAATGTCAATCATGGTCTTAAACGCCCGAATCAAAACGATTTGAATGCGGCCATGACGAGCGCGCGATTTGGGGAGGAGGAAGACGACGTGGTCCTCCTGACAGGGTGGGGCCGGCGTGTCAGCGGGAGGGGAGAGGGGTGCGGGCTGCGGGGACGATGCTGGGCCGCTACTGGGCTGGCTGGCTCGGGCTGGCCCCTTCTATTTTTTTTGACTCTTTTCCTTTTTCTAAAAGCTGAAACTTTTATAACTTTTGCAAAACTCATCCAAATGGATTCAAACAAAATTGTAAAATTTTGTAAAAATAATCTTTATCAAAATATACCATTTGGGAACAATTAAACACAAAAAAACCAAAATACCACTGGTACAAAATTGGTATTATTTGATATGTTTCCCAAATATGATAAATAGGCCAAATAAATTATTTTCTTTTGAGAATTTTTATAAAACCAGAAACACCAATGCACAAATGCAATGAAATCATGAATGCCATGCTTGTTTTGAAATTTCAAAACATAATTTTCAAAAAGTTTTTGATATTTCAGAATTTTCAAAATCTTGAAAATCTTGGGATGTTACAATAGAGATGAACAAGAGTAATGATTTCCACAATTCATTGGATCCAAGCAAACACATCATGTAGCAGTTATAGATAATATGATCTTGATCATGATAGGCAGCTCATAAGATCTAAGCAATGGAGTACAAGGAGGAGAGACAACTGATGTCTACAGACGCTTCTATTCTTGTAGACCGTGTTGGGCCTCCAAGTGCAGAGGTTTGTAGAACAGCAGCAAGTTTCCCTTAAGTGGATCACCCAAGGTTTATCGAACTTAGGGAGGTAGAGGTCAAAGATATCCCTCTCAAGCAACCCTGCAATTAAGATACAAGAAGTATCTTGTGTCCCCAACACACCTAATACACTTGTCAGATGTATAGGTGCACTAGTTCGGCGAAAAGATAGTGAAATGCAAGTAATATGGATGATTATAAGTGGTAATTGCAATCTGAAATAAAAATGGCAGCAAGCAAACATGCAACATAACTGAGAGTAAACGGTGTTTCAATGCTTGGAAATAAGGCCTAGGGATCATAATTTCACTAGTGGACACTCTCAATAATAATAATATAATTGAATACATAGATATTTCCTCTTCACTATGCTACCCCGAACTATCCTCCGGTTGGATAACGAACACCAATCCATTATGTAGGGCTATAAATGCACACCTTAAAGTCGCATTCCACATCTAGGGAACCCCACACTGTCAACTTGGGCGCCCTAAGATAGTACTAGACAAACACCACAATTTGATAGAGATATCCAACACAAATAATAACTCATGATAAGTATTCCTATAATCTTTAGCCTAAGAGACACACACGGTGCGCACACTGTCAACTTCGCACCATGGGACAAAGGTGACTCCGGAGATTACATTAATAAAACCACTTGAGTAGCATAATTCATAAGATAATGAAGAGTAACATCTATGGATTCAACTAGAATACAAAGCTCATGATCACATAAAGATCACACCATGGGAGATAGAGATAAACCACATAGCTACCGGCATGACCCCTCAGCCCCGAGGGAGACTGCTCCCTCTTCATCATGGAGACGGTGGAGATGTCGTTGGGGAAGATGGAGACCACCCCGGCAGCACCCCGCCGGAGTTTTCCCCTCCAATCTTCAGCTTTAGGTCTCTGTTTTGTGGTTTCTGTGTTTCGGCGGCGCTCCCCTCTGCAAAAACGTCGGGGGACTATTTTTATTATCGGTTTTAGGTCAAGACGAAGCTTCGGGAAGAAAGATCAACGGAAACGGAGCCACGAGGGCCAAGTTGGTGGGCCCCACACGGCCAAGGAATCTGGCTGCATGGGCCCCCTCTGTTGGCCTTCAGGCTTCCACCTTTTCGCGTCCTTCGCTCCTATGCTTTGTTCCTTCCAAAAACTGATGCTCGTAAATTTTCAGGTCATTTGGACGTCGTTTGGGTCCCTGAAACATCAAAATATAGAAAATAGGGTTTTCTGCCAGTGCAGGGTTAATTCCAGAAAAATAGGAAAATTGTGAAATCTTCCCAAAATCATTATAAAACAATGATATAACCCTTATATGATGCAAATATGATTGAAATATGAGTAATATAATGCAAAGTTCATGTATGCATTTTACATGCATCAACATCCCCAAGCTTAACCTATACTCGTCCTCGAGTATAAAGGTGATAAAACCAACATGGACTTTGCATTTTAAAACTAACAATGGATATCAAAGATGATTACTATTGCTACATAAAGTCAAATGATTCATTCTTTAAAGGAATAGCAATATGCAAGATAGATTATAAAGTGATATCAAATATTCAATGCAAGGATGTTCAATGATAATTCACAAAGTGTAACATAGAAGAAAGTACTATGGACCAAATGTATGCATAATAAAATCTAAAAAGATCCTATAATGGTCATAGAGTACTCTTATAAAACTGAATGTAAAAGGTGGACACTTTGGATAGATAGATATATAAATGAGTAGAGGTAAAAACATGAATAAGTTTCATCTAACTTCCAAATACTTCTACTTAAGTTAATGTTTGCAATGTGGTATTGGTGTCAAGCTCTCATTACCCCTTATCATAACATCTTGAATGGTTAAAGTTTAAAGTGAAAGCAAATATGAGTAGTGTGCTTGACAAAGCAATGGTTGAAAGTTTCATGCCCCTTGAATATGAGTACCTACACCATGGTGTTACTCAATTTGGGATACAAAGAAAGTTCAAGTAAAATTCATTGTAAAAATAGCGTCATCAAGAGGGTCAACTGGGGTACCTCTTGTCCCAGGACATGGAACAATCCCATGTCAAAATGACAAGACAAAAAAACATAAGGAACAATATCAACACCCTTTTTATTTACTATTGGTATAGCTTTTTATTGTGAGGTGTATCACTGAAGGTTCACATAGCATGTAAGTAAATTTCCACCATGATAGCATGGCTTAGATTGGAGGCCCAGGTATCTCTCTAGCCATTTATACAACTACTTAAACCAACTAAATTTCCACATTTATTTGGCACCATGATAAGCATCCATAAACAAAAGTACATGATATGAACTAGATATAATTTAGTGCAATGTTGAAAGCTTGCCATGTGACAGCACATTTGGGCTAACTAGCAACCAAGACTCTTGTCAAATTCACAACTTCATAGTTTTAATCACAATGGTTCATGTTTATTAAGTGCAATAGTAAGGTGTGAGAGCTATTTAACCAAATTTTCCCATAACAATCAATAACATAAGCATTTTAATTCAGAGGTATAGATAACACAAAGTATCATGATAAACATACTCGGAATAGCATAAGGCTAATAGTTAGATATGGTGGACTCACTGGAAAAACTTTGGTTGAAGGTGTTGGAAAACAAGTTTTTACTTGTTGGAACTTTTGGGCTAGCAAAAGGGAGAAAGTTGACCGTCTAAATGCATGCACAAGTGTCCATAGAACTAACCAATCCATGTTAAACAAAGTAAAGTAACATTCAGCATCAAAACATGAATAAGAGATAGCTCTTGATAAAACACTTGCAAATTAATACTCATTAAAAAGCACATGAATTGTGCAACTATATGTATCTTTTTAAATCAACTCAAACATCCCTTTCCCAATCTTATTATAGCATCCAACTTAATTCAACCCAAACTTCCAGTAGCTCTCTCATATAAAAATGATAGTGGTGGTCTCAAAACAAAAATCAAACCAAAATAAAAAAGCAAATAAAAGACGCTCCAAGTTTATGCGATAAAGTGCATTGATCGAAAAACAGAAGTTAGACATGTGCAAACCGAGAGTGTGTCGGTCCAGTGGGGTTATCTTCACATCCCCAAGCTTATGGTCTTCACCATCCTTGGATAGCTCTTGGTGCATCTCCTCTAATCCCTGTGAAAAAAACTTCAAAACACTGTTTCTCCCATTTCTTTTCTGTGGGGTGACATTAGTAGTGATAGACAAATGAATTACTTGCTGCATAGAATCCTTAGACAAAAATTCATATTAATGTCCAGAAAGTGTATAATGTTGTATGCCTACTTATAAACTCAATTGGATCAAAAAGATTCAAGTTAAAAGTTCAAAGAATGCATCAAACAAAATGGGACAGAATCTGTCCAGAAAATTAGCAGCAGCGAAACGCATTTTTCTACCTGACTTAAACATGTCTAAAAATTCTTAAAAACAATGAGGCATACATAGGATGAAAAGTTGCAGTTACAGTAAAAATTTCAGTTACAGAATAGGAATGAAAAATCAAACCATGCACAGATTCGTGCTGGAATAAAATCTCCGAATGCAAATAGCAACTTTTTCAAACCAAAATAGGTAAACTTGGCACTTTATTAAAAACTTTCCAGAAACAAAACTAAAAACTAGGTCTCTTGTTACAGCAAGAGGACACAAATAAAATCAAAGATAGAAACAACCGGGTTGCCTCCCGTAAAGCGTTTTCTTCATAGCCATATAGCTAGGCATGATAATTTTGATGATGCTACCCCAACGCGCAGGTGGAATACCTCGGCTCCTCCTTCTCCCAGCTCTCTCCACGGCGACACACCATGGTCGGGCAGTCGCTGAACAGCACAGAAGGCACACGGAGAGGTGCAGAAGAGGATGCTCACCTAGGCGCTGCCCGGTGTCTCATGCTCGCTGGGGCGGAAGAGCGACCGTATGGTCACCAGAGCGGAGGAGGACGGCGGCGCACTGCATGAGCAGGAAGTAGGACGCGAGGGGCACGGCGGGGAGGTCGATAAGGAGCAGAAGGTCTCCGGCGCGCGGGTGCGTAGACGCAGAGCAACGCGCACGACCATTTGGGGGCGGCGCCGCTCGGATTTAGTCGCCGAAGATGGATGGGTGGCGATGGACTACGGCGGCGGACATCAGCCTGCACGAGGAGCTCAAATCAGAGCGAGGGGGACAGGGAGAAGAGGTCTAGGAGCACGATTACATCGACGGCGAGGCCGGAAGAGATCGAGGACGACCAGAGCGAGCTCGCCAGCCGGTTGCCGGATGCGCGGAAGAAGGACTCGACGCCGTGACCGAACCCTAACCCTGGGACTTGGGTTGCGCACGGCCACGCGGACGCGCGGGCGCGGGGCCACCTCGGAGCACGGCGGCGTCGATTGCGGCGAGCTCGCCTCGTTCCGGCAAGCGAGAGTGGGTGAGGAGGGAGAGGGCGCGACGGCGAACGTCGGAGTGTGCGCCGATTTGAGCGAGGAGCGCCGGAGCGCCGGCGGAACGCGTCGGTGGCGGCGGCGACTCTGGCGTCGCGCGCGAGAGAGAAGGAGAAGGGGGGAGTTCTGCGTAGGTTTTACAGAGAGGCCCCTGATTTTTTTACTATTTGCAAACCGGTCCTTCTCCTCGTAAAGTGGTGGACTGCAGAGCACGTTCTGGATTTGTGAGGGGCCTTTCTGCAAAAGCGTCGTGGGGGTGCCCTGCGGTCCGTCGGATCGCCGGCTGACGGCGGGGGATCGTGTACTGTAGCAAAGGTTCCGACTTTAATATATAGATAGATGAACAAAAAAGTGTATATATTTACTAAAGCGTATTTCGGGGCCAACCCTATACCCCGCGTACCGCGGAGCGTGTAAAGCTCCGCGTACCCCCGGTAGAATTTGGGCCAGCTCATCTTTCCTTTTCTATTTTCTTCCTTTTGTTTCGCTTTCTTCCTTCCTCTATCGTTCCTTGTCATATCGTAGTTCCTCATTTCTCCTGGCAGTGACGATCGGAATCCGGCGCGTTTTCATCGTCTCGCTTCATTGCCTTCGATGGCGACTGAAGGTATGTGGTAAGTCTTCTCCCTTTTTTCCTGTTTCGCACTACCATCTTCCATATCTGGACACCGTCGTCGCCGATCTGTATCCTTTTCTCTCTCTAGGGTTTCTACACAGATCGGTGAGATACTTTGCGGTAGCATTTTTCTTCGCGTGTGTGTGAGGTTTCTAGGTTTATAGGTACTGGTTTCACATCCCTAAGGTTCCGTAATTTAGGGCGGGGAGGATGGGGTGGTGGTGGATTCATATGGGCGGAGGGGATGGGGATGGGAAGAAGCTCTCTAGTATAAGGGAGAAGCTGATTATTAATCATTACATGAATAATTATATTTGCAAGTCATAGATAATCCTATGGTTCTAGGTACTGGATTCGTCAACTATTTGGAAAGCTCCATGATTTTGAGGGGAATAGATTAATAGATGCTTTTTCACTATAGTTCTTCAGGTAGAAGCTTGATAGTTTTGAGGAGGGGAAAACACCACTACATGTATACTTTAGTGTTTTGTTTTGTTCATATTTTTTGTTATTTAGTACTTTGTTTTTTGTCTAACATTTTTCACAGTCTTTATTCCATGTATATACATTTCATTAATTTGTTTTTTTCATTTTTTATTTTGGTTGTGTGCAATCCATAATTTTTGTGTTGTTTTCTTCTGTTTCATTGCTTGTTTTCCATTGCTTCACTTCCCCAGTGTGCTGTCAAATCACTGGGTCCTTGCATGTGCCAATCCCCTGTTTGAGACCATTAACTTCTTCGACCCAACTTGTTTAACAAAGGAAGTTACCCAACAAACTCTTCTACAAAACCTGGTACTTTATCGTGTTTTTTCCATTTTTTGTATTGTACTGCCTAA
This sequence comes from Puccinellia tenuiflora, assembly GCA_012064385.1. Classification (NCBI taxonomy): domain Eukaryota; kingdom Viridiplantae; phylum Streptophyta; class Magnoliopsida; order Poales; family Poaceae; genus Puccinellia; species Puccinellia tenuiflora. The sequence continues at coordinate 266,323 of QRDG01002441.1, read as the reverse complement.
GAGGTCTGTACTACAATTTATGGTTATTTTCTCCACAGGTCTGCAATTTTATAACCGTATGTGAGGACGTTGGCATACGTTGCAAAGACATGGATGATTTCAAGATATCGACTCCTACCTATCCAGCGCACTCACTCCTGTATGGTCAAATATTTCTTCTCTTTTTTTGTCGCAACTCTGTATGCTTGTCATGTTTTTTCCGAACTTAACTGATTCAGTTTTGTTCTGTTTGTCTCTTTTTTTTTTTGTAGTGATGATTGTGGGCCTTATGTCATGCTGTACGTAGAAAATTTCAACGGGAAAATCATGAAAGACTTCACAAATGTAATCCTTATCTTCCGATTTCCCTTTTTTCTGCTGATATACTATGTGTAGTATATACCCCTCATCATTAAACTAGAAGTCTGATGATGTGTTATGTGTTTTTTTTTAGGATACAATCCCAAAATTCAGGATGCTTAAGGCCTACCAGATGTTCTATTCAAACCAGAACGAGATTCAAGTTGAGAAGTACGAGAAGATAAAGAAGCGGAAGAAGTTGTAGTGTCCTAGGTCTTTTTCCGCGCATCGTGCTTTTTATTTGGGTCATCCATGTGTAAATATTTTGCTGTCCCAATCCATCATTGAGGACTAGACCACTCGTTCGGTGTAACTGAGAAATCCACTGGGTCTCTTCTCCCCAGCAGTTTTTGATCATGTCAAAAAATGATGTGGATCTTTTCATAGATTGCAGTTATATATCGGATTTGTTCTACTTCATATTTGTTTTCAATTCTATATCGGATTTCAACTAATATATTTCTTTGGTTGCATTCATATAAAATCAACTACAATGGAGATAGTAGTAACTTTTCTGTTCATAGTAAATTTTTTTTACAAAACTGTTCAATTTCTAAAAATTTTCAATTTGAGTACATGTTGATCTTTTCAAAATCGTTCAAATATATTTTCCGTTCATAATAAAAATATGTTTATATGAAAATCGTTTAATTTTTTTGAATCGTTCAAATTGGGTTTTATGTTTTGGATTATTAAATCGTTCAAAACTAGTTTCTGTTCATAGTGAAAATGTTTCTTGAAACTAAAACCGTTCAAATATTAAATCGTTCGATTTGTTTTTATTTTTGGATTAATAAATCGTTCAAATCTATTTTATGTTCACAGTGAAAAAAATTATTGAAACCAAACCATTCAATTATTAAATCGTTCAAACTAGCTTCTCTTCATTGTGAAAAAATATTATTGAAACTAAACCGTTCAATTTTTCAAATCATTCAAATCTAGTTGTTGTTCATAGTGAAAATGTTTTTGAAACTAAACCGTTCAATTTTTCAAATCTTTCAGATCTAGTTTTGTTTCATAGTGAAAAAATATTATTGAAACTAAACCGTTCAATTATTAAATCGTTCAAATCTAGATTATGTTCATAGTGAAAATGTTTTTGAAACTAAACCGTTCAATTTTTCCAATCTTTCAGATCTAGTTTCGTTTCATAGTGAAAAAATATTATTGAAACTAAACTGTTCAATTATTAAATCATTCAAATCTAGATTCTGTTCATAGTGAAAATGTTTTGAAACTAAACGTTCAATTATTAAATCCTTCAAATGTAGTTTCTGTTCATAGCTAGTGAAAATGTTTTTAAAACTAAACCGTTCAATTTTTCAAATCGTTCAAATCTAGTTTCTGTTCATAGTGAAAATGTTTTTGAAGCTAAACCGTTCAATTATTAAATCGTTCAAATCTAGTTTCTGTTCATAGTGAAAATGTTTTTGAAACTAAACTGTTCAATTATTAAATCGTTCAAATCTAGTTTCTGTTCATAGTGAAAATGTTTTTGAAACTAAACTGTTCAATTTTTTCAAACCGTTCAACTCTAGATTCTGTTCATAGTGAAAATGTTTTTGAAACTAAACCGTTCAATTATTAAATCGTTCAAATCTAGTTTCTGTTCATAGTGAAAATGTTTTTGAAACTAAACCGTTCAATTTTTCAAATCATTCAGATCTAGTTTCATTTCATAGTGAAAAAATATTATTGAAACTAAAATGTTCAATTATTAAATCATTCAAATCTAGATCTGTTCATAGTGAAAATGTTTTTGAAACTAAATCGTTCAATTTTTCAAATCGTTCAAATCTAATTTCTGTTCATAGTGAAAAAATATTATTGAAACTAAACCGTTCAATTTTTCAAATCATTTAGATCAAGTTTTTGTTCATAGTGAAAATGTTTTTGAAACTAAACCGTTCAATTATTAAATCGTTCAAATGTAGTTTCTGTTCATAGTGAAAATGTTTTTGAAACTAAACCGTTCAATTTTTCAAACCGTTCAACTCTAGATTCTGTTCATAGTGAAAAAAAAATTGAAACTAAACCGTTCAATTATTAAATCGTTCAAATCTAGTTTCTGTTCGTAGTGAAAATGTTTTTGAAACTAAACCGTTCAATTTTTCAAACCGTTCAAATCTAGTTTCTATTCATAGTGAAAATGTTTTTGAAACTAAACCGTTCAATTATTAAATCGTTCAAATCTAGTTTCTGTTCATAGTGAAAATGTTTTTGAAACTAAACTGTTCAATTTTTTCAAACCGTTCAACTCTAGGTTCTGTTCATAGTGAAAATGTTTTTGAAACTAAACCGTTCAATTATTAAATCGTTCAAATCTAGTTTCTGTTCATAGTGAAAATGTTTTTGAAACTAAACCGTTCAATTTTTCAAATCGTTCAGATCTAGTTTCGTTTCATTGTGAAAAAATATTATTGAAACTAAACCGTTCAATTACTAAATCGTTCAAATCTAGATTCTGTTCATTGTGAAAATGTTTTTGAAACTAAACCGTTCAATTTTTCAAATCATTCAAATCTAATTTCTGTTCATAGTGAAAAAATATTATTGAAACTAAACCGTTAAATTTTTCAAATCGTTCAAATAAGTTTCTGTTCATAGTGAAAATGTTTTTGAAACTAAACCGTTCAATTATTAAATTGTTCAAATGTAGTTTCTGTTCATAGTGAAAATGTTTTTGAAACTAAACCGTTCATTTTTTAAACTAAACCATTCAATTTTTCAAATCGTTCAAATCTAGTTTCTGTTCATAGTGAAAATGATCTTTTTACAACCCCGTTCAATTTAAGAATTTGTTCAATTTGGGTTTCATGTTGGGATTATTAAATCGTTCAAATCTAGTTTATGTTCAGAGTGAAAATATTTTTCATGTTCTAATCTTAATATGTTATTCAACATTTTTGTAATAATCTGCAGGCACCTCACCTCATCCGTTAAAGTACAAGCTGATATACCAGTATGCTTCTTTCTTCAAGACAGGGGAAGGAAGAACTGAAGATACTTTTTCATTCCCATGAAACACCAGCAGAATTTTTTTAAGGATGTATTGACCAAACCAGAATATATTTGCCATGTCCGAATTGTTCTATCCCAGATCGCATTATCTAATTTGCGTTTTTATTTTTGAAACATACTTTCTCACACTAGAGAAACCAGCAAAAAAATAGTGTGCAACGTCGAACATGAAAAATTAAGCGAACGAATAGAAGAAGCACATGAAAGAAGCAGCGAACGCGAAATATGGGCCAGGCCCATCTAAACCCAGGGTACGCGTAGCTATCCTAACACATGCTAAACGCGGGGTATAGGGGCTCCCATATTCCGGTGCACCGGTGCACAGTGGATATACGCAACACAGGGCCGGGCCAAGGGGTGTGCCAATAGTGCGGCTCGAACAGGGCACATAAATTTGGGGGGCCCAAAAAATGTAGGCCTGCTATATAGCTGAAACTAGGAATCCCGCTGGGCCCAAAAAAATATAGGCCTCCCGCACGCTGGGCTGCCTAATTCCGCTCGGCCGTATCGCTGGAAGACTCGATCGATCCATCGTAATACGGCGCAGGTACAGCGCGTCGCTTGCTATTCCAGACGTAGGACGGACAGACGCCAGATCGCAGTTCCTGAAGTTGCGATTCCCATCGCCAGACGCCAGGGTTGCGGCGAGCAACGAACTGACGAGGCGAGACGCGACGCCGCGAGGGTTTACTGCATCATTCTATATTAGAAAACTATCAAATGGGGAGTTGAAGTTTCTTAAAAAATCTGATATCGATGCCAATGATATGTTTGGTGAGTTGAAGTTTCTTAAAGATTTCATGCCAAAAAAAATATGGGCCTGTTGAAGTTCTGAAGTTTTTAAAGCGGCAGTTTTATTGACCATTCCTTATTGCATCGGCAGAACGAAGCTTTTCTAAACTGAAGCTATTGAATTCCTATATGCGTACTACAATGACACAACAAGGACTTAATGATTTGGCCACAATAGCACTTGAGAGCGAAGTGTTGGAGAAGATTGATTATGAGGATATCGTTGCAGATTTTATTTCAAAGAACACCAAGAGAATGATGATGTTCAAATAAACATTATGCAATTGAGAGTTTAGTAGGTATGATTCTCAATCTATCTATTTGTTATGTAAAAATATTATATCATATGTAATAGAGAGTTTAAATTTTTGTGTAAGATAGGGCACATTTTTTAGTTTCGGACAGGGCATCCAATTTTGCCGGCCCGGCCCTGACGCAACGGAGTCTGCGGAGAGACATAGGGACGGTACGTACGTGTTGATTGGTGAAATCATGGGATCTCACAAAAGATTAATGTGTCTTTGAATATTATATCTTCTTTCTTCTAATTTTTTTTCCGTTGTCACGTGCAGCATGCAAAGTTGAGGCAAATAGGATAGTCCACCTCTTATAAAGAAAAACATTAGTCCGGAACCATGAATTTCGGCCAAAAAAGGACAAACACACATGTATGAATGGGTCTGCATCGGCATTGAATCGAGCGTCGCTGAGAACTACTCCACTATCAAAAGAAAAATCACAACATGAGAAGTCCTTGCATGCTAACTAAAAATACAAAACAAATAAAGCTACAGTTTAATAATTTTGAAATTGTTAATCAGTTTTCTATGTAGCATTCTATTGGTAAACAGGCATGGCTACCAGTCAGATGCAGCGGCCCAATAAATCTGGGCGGGCCAGTAGCCTGAGGGAGACCGAAATGAGCTATTATTGGGCCAAATTTTACAAATACATAGGCTAAAAATTTCGAGGTTGGGCGGGCCACGGCCCGGTTTTGCTTCAACTAAGCTCCGTCCCTGGTCAGATGTACTTGCTAAACCGAACCGGTACATGGCAAAATCTTTGTATGGTAATTAAAAATAAAAAACAATAAAATTGAAAATTTAGTAAATCCTATTACTGAAGACATATGTATTTCATTGCTACTACTGTACATTTATGACAAGGAAAAAAATTCGTCTAGATTTTGTTTTGTAACTTTTTGAACAAGAAACTTATGGATAAACGTCGAACGCCAACAATAAAAAATATTTTGACATGATTCAAGCGCAAAGTGGCAAATTTGAAAAACCGAAGGATTACAAATATGAGAGTAAATGAAAGTGTTGGTTAATTCACTTTGCAAACAAATATGATGAACCTGAGGAAATTAATCAAATATATTATTGTAAACAAAATATTGCTTTTATTCACTTTGCAAACAAAATATTATTGTCATTCCATTAGAAAGGTATCTAAAATTTGAAACTTTATTCAAGCACCTGAGGAAATTAATCAAATATGATGAACCCAAAATATTAGAGAATCGATCTAAAAAGTATCTTGCTCAAAGAAATAAGCCAGCATGGTTCTTCATATATCTAGTGATCTCTTGCACCTTATTATGAAAATAAACGGACCTATATATCTTCGTAATTGTGCATAACATCATCTTCCCGTCAATTTGATTTATCTTTATTATAACTGAATGTCGTCGTCAAACAAATATCTAATTGATATTAGTAACTATATATGAACATCATCACAAGAAATTTGTTATGTATGATTAATATATATGTTTTAAATCCAAATCGATCTGAAATAATCAAGTATAACATCAGTTTTAACAAGTACATCCTAACTTGCAATGTAAATTTAGTTATCTACACATATCTAATATTACTATGCACAAAAGGAAGATAGTGGCCACTGAAGTATGTTAATTTATGGTGAAATTAGTTGTTCTCTCAGAAATTAAAGACGATTGAAGATGTTTCCCTCACCGTGCTAGTTTTCAAAGTAAAAGTATCAATCACACAGAGAGCACATACTAATGTTGTTACGAGCGTTTCGGTCGAGCTGTTGCAAGCCTCAAGCGAATTGACCATTGTGGTAACTAGAAATATTGTAACAAGTGATTCGGCAAAGTATTTATTGATGTGAATCAGAGGAATAGGAAATTAAGTATTTGTTGATGTTGCCGTTCTGTTAAAACTTTAGGCGGCCTTCTACTCCTGTTGTCCAACGGGTTTGTGTTTTGGTTCTAGACACTTGCGTTTTAGTTTACCGACCTCTCAATCTCAATGAGTGGAGATTTGTATCTCAGTTGAAACTAAAGTTTTATTTACACATCAGAACGCGATCTTCTAAGATGGAGTCGATCTTTCTTAGGTATCACAGGAAAGTGGGAACAGCTTGTGTCGAGTTGAGTCGTATATACGGAAATCACTACGGGAAACACACAAGTCGCCGACGGCCGTCCTATACGCCGACAGCCAAATGTCGGGGCCATCGGCGTACAAGGCGAGCTGAGAAAGCCGACGAACGGCCCGTCGGCGTAATAAACCCCATCGGCGTAGACGTTAATACGCCGACGGCCGCCGACGGCGTACACAATCCCGTCGGCGTAGAGCCCCCACTAACGGACGCCCCGATGGCGACGAAACGGCCGTCTTCCTACGAAGATACGCCGACGGCATTGCCGTCGGCGTATTGGTAATATAGACGCCGACGGTTATACCGTCGGCGTAGTGGTTTTTTTTATTAATAAAGTTTTACTTATTTCTGTATTTACTTTTATTTATTTCTGTATATAATATTTATGTATAAATTGGGTCTGTAATTTATGTATAAATTGGGTCTATAATTTCCGTCCCTATTTCTGTATCCCACCCGCATAAAATAACGGTTTGATTCTTCCGGAACCCGCATTAAATAACGTTTGAACTAACTATAATGGTTCGGGAGATATATTGTTTTTGTATAACAGTCCTACATAAATTAGGTTATCTGTTGTTTAGCGAGAACAATGTTGTAGAACAGTCCAGTAATCACGCTAGTGAATTATAGGAGAAGGTGGTTCAGGAAATGGAAAAAACAACTTGAGAAGGAAACAAAACGCCAGGAGAAAGAGGAACAAGGGGTTCATCTGATCGAGTAACCTCCCTTACATAACATGATGTACTCTTCTCTTCTCCAGATCGAGGAACAAGTTTATGTTTGTTTAGGCATTAGACAAATGGAAAACCATGTTTCACATACGTCAACAAGTTTAACCTACTAATTATACTATTGAATTCTACGAAAAGATGGTTCAGAAAATACAAAAACAACTTCGGAACGAAACAAAACGCCTGGAGAAAGAGGAACACCATATGAAGAAAACATAGGTGGGCACACACACACAACATTGAACATAGGTACTCAACATAGATGAGAACACACACAGTACTCAACATAGGTACTCAAACTAACTATGACCAGGTCCTAAGCCGCGCGGTGCTGAGCCGCGGACGCTCTGCTTCCAAAGAGCCGGAACCATGAGAGACTCGCTCGCGTCATAAGGATTCTGAAGTAGCGACCAACGCCTATTATTTGTATTATGTAACAAATACATGTAGCGAAGAACATGCTCGTCCTCCTCCCTAATACGGCGATGTACCACCTCCTTGGGGGCCGGCGCTCTGAACACATTCCGTGGCCAATACCACCAAAGAAGATCCAGATCGACGATGTGACCTGGATCCCTCACCAAGGTCCCCGCCTCGGAAGGTAGCCTCTCCCAGTGCCAGCACGGCGGATGCCAGTCCCGGACATCGCCATCCGGGTTGATCAAAAGGGGCATCAGAAAGGCCGGCGCGGAGGAGAAGCAGCGCGTGGAGGAGAGACGGCGGCGCGTGGAGGAGGGCGACGGGTTGGCTCGAACCGGGGACGAGGTCATGGGTATTTATGCCCAATTAGAAACAAGCACACGGATCGTGTGTTTCCTTCGAGCGTTTGTGAGGCGGTTGATCAGCGGTGTGTTTCTTTCTGGCGCTTGTGAGCCGATCGATCAGCGGGCATGTAGTATGTCCAATCAGCAGCAAGCACACGGATCGTGTGTTTCCTTCGAGCGCTTGTGAGCCGTTGAATCAGCGGTGTGTTTCTTTGGAGCCCTTGTGAGCCGTTGGATCAGCGGTGTGTGTTTCTTTTGAGGGGTGACCTGTTGGATCAACACTATATATAGCCCACCTATATATACTGTTCCCAATTTCGGTATCCACTTCTGAAATGAGGAACAACATCTGATGAAACAACAGAAGAAAATGCAAGAAGAGGCACTGAGAGAACAGAAAAGATGTGAAAAGGAAGATGCTGAAGCGAAGAAACGACATAAAAGGCAGGAAGAAGAAACACTAAAAGAACAGAAGCGCCGTGAAAAGGAAGAAGCTGAAACGAGGAAACAACATAAAATAACGTTCCCAATTACACCGAACCCCGAACCATACTTGTCCATGACTGAGCTTTGTGATGTAGTTGTACTCGAGAGCCGATCACTGCGTGCCAGATAACTTCCCTAATATGTGTTATTACTCTTGAATGTAGGGGTGTGATTATGCTCTTCAGCTACTTTCTTATGCTTCTTTGTCCAACCAGGACGGCTCTCCAAATAGAGGGGCGGTGCAGATTTATTCCACCCTTCAACTGATTGGTCATTCACATCTTCAATACCAGGCAAATAAAATGACTAGAAAAATGAAAAGAAAGACTTTAAGCAAAACACCTAGATAATACAACACTAAAAGAACAGAAGCGCCGTGAAAAGGAAGAAGCTGAAATGAGGAAACAACATAAAATAACATTCCCAATTTCGGTATCCACTTCTGAAATGAAGACACTTGCCACAACTCAAGTCAAGAGAATGAATCAGATAAACTAGGAAAAGCTAGGGTTTTCTCGAGAGTTGCAAGAGTTGGGCTATATGTGTGTTTTTATTGTACCTAGTGACTAACCTAACCCAACCAAGCAAAAAGATCCACTTAGCTACCCACTTTCGACGCCCGTACCGGCCGTAGACGGAAAAGCTAGGGTTTTCTCCAGCGGGTCTAGGGTTTCGCCGGAGAGGGGCTCCGGAGCGTAGGAACCCCACCAAAAGCTAGGGGGTGCCATTTCACATGTGTACAAGTGTGTTTTGGGTTGTAGATTTATTTATTTCTGTATCCCACCCGCATAAAATAACGGTTTGATTCTTCCGGAACCCGCATGAAATAACGTTTGAACTAACTATAATGGTTCGGGAGATATATTGTTTTTGTATAACGGTCCTACATAAATTAGGTTATCTGTTGTTTAGTGAGAACAATGTTGTAGAACAGTCCACTAATCACGCTAGTGAATTATAGGAGAAGGTGGTTCAGGAACTAGAAAAAACAACTCGAGAAGGAAACAAAACGCCAGGAGAAAGAGGAACAACATCTGATGAAACAACAGAAGAAAATGCAAGAAGAGGCACTGAGTGAACAGAAAAGATGTGAAAAGGAAGATACTGAAGCGAAGAAACGACATAAAAGGCAGGAAGAAGAAACACTAAAAGAACAGAAGCGCCGTGAAAAGGAAGAAGCTGAAACGAGGAAACAACATAAAATAACGTTCCCAATTGCACCGAACCCCGAACCATACTTGTCCATGACTGAGCTTTGTGATGTAGTTGTACTCGAGAGCCGATCACTGCGTGCCAGATAACTTCCCTAATATGTGTTATTACTCTTGAATGTAGGGGTGTGATTATGCTCTTCAGCTACTTTCTTATGCTTCTTTGTCCAACCAGGACGGCTCTCCAAATAGAGGGGCGGTGCAGATTTATTCCACCCTTCAACTGATTGGTCATTCACATCTTCAATACCAGGCAAATAAAATGACTAGAAAAATGAAAAGAAAGACTTTAAGCAAAACACCTAGATAATACAACACTAAAAGAACAGAAGCGCCGTGAAAAGGAAGAAGCTGAAATGAGGAAACAACATAAAATAACATTCCCAATTTCGGTATCCACTTCTGAAATGAAGACACTTGCCACAACTCAAGTCAAGAGAATGAATCAGATAAACTAGGAAAAGCTAGGGTTTTCTCGAGAGTTGCAAGAGTTGGGCTATATGTGTGTTTTTATTGTACCTAGTGACTAACCTAACCCAACCAAGCAAAAAGATCCACTTAGCTACCCACTTTCGACGCCCGTACCGGCCGTAGACGGAAAAGCTAGGGTTTTCTCCAACGGGTCTAGGGTTTCGCCGGAGAGGGGCTCCGGAGCGTCGGAACCCCACCAAAAGCTAGGGGGTGCCATATCACATGTGTACAAGTGTGCTAGGGGTTGTAGACGGAAAAGCTAGGGTTTTCTTCACCGGGTCTAGGGTTTCGCCGGAGAGGGGCTCCGGAGCGTCGGAACCCGACCAAATTTTTGGGAATATTTTTTGTTGGTTTTGGAATATTTAATAATATTGTTGTGTAGTACAACTAAAATTATGATTAAAAAAATTTGGTCAAATGTAGTACAACTAAAGATGAAATAGCAAATTAAAAAAAACATATAGGCCAACGGCATTGCCGTCGGCATATGGGTTTCAAAAAAAAAGGGTACGCCGACGGCATTGCCGTTGGCGTATAGTGCAACCCTATTGATGACCAGGGTGCACCTTGTCGGGAGATGTAAAAAAAAGTCCCCGTCCCGTCTCTAGCTCCTCCCCGCTTGCGCCGTCGCATGCTCCTCCCCGCGCGCCGTCGCGCTAGCGTCCTCCCCGCGCCCGCCGCCGCTAGCTCCTTCCCGCGCCAGCCGCCGCTCCCCTCTCCCCGCCCGCCCCGGTCGCCGCCGCTCCTCTCCCCTCGATCCCTCCCGGCCGTCGCCGCTACTCCCTCCCCACCTCCTCCCCGGCCCCGCCGCTCCTTCCCTCCCCTCCCACCTCCTTCCCGTCGCCCCTCCCTCCCCACCCCTCCCCGGCCGCCCCTCCCTCTCCCCTCCTCCCCTCCTCTGCCCCCCCCTCCCCCCCCCCCTCCTCCCCCGCCCCTCCTCCCCACCTCCTCCCCGGCCGCCCTCCCCTCATCCTCCCTGCCGCCCCTCCCTCCTCCTCCCACCTCCTCCCCGCCGCCCCTCCCTCCCCACCTCCTCCCGAGCGCCCCTCCCCTCTCCCCTCCCTCCCCGGCCGGCCCTCCCTCCCCTGCTCTCCGGCCGCCGCTGCTCGCCGCCCCCTCCCTCTACGGCACCTCCACGGCAGAGGTATGTATTTTTCTTATTTTTTTCATTTATACAATATTTGTGTTATTAGAAAGTAGAAAATTTAAGTAGCAAATTTTATTAGAAAAAAGTGGAAACCGGGGAGAGTGTGGCGACGGTGGTGAGATGAGTGTGGCGACTGTGGTGAGGTGAGTGTGGCGGCATCGGAGAGGTGAGTGGCCGCCGGTGAGGTGAGTGTGGCGGCATCGGTGAGGTGAGTGTGGCGGCGGTGGTGGTGAGGTGAGTGTGGCGGCTTCCCGTCGCTACTGCTAACCCTAGATCGGTAGGGGGTGTTAGTGGGGTGCCTGGCAAATTTAAATAGCAACATGTTTTATATGATGGGTCCATATATAGTGTGCTAATGTTTATTGTTTGTGCTTTTTCAGACGACGTAGCCAGCCAGCACCGTCGGTCCCGCGTGTCGTTGCGGGGCTTCTTCTCCAGCTGAGGAGGGACCACCTTGGTGCCCCTGTTTCGTCGCCCCGCTTCCGAAGCACGTCCTCGACCTTCTCCGGCCATCGATCACGCATCGAGGGTATAAATTTTTCGCCTCTCTTGTTGCATAGGTTTATTTTTGTCTAGATCACCAAGTCAGTCGCGTAACCCGAGTCAGATCCCATCCGGAAGAGATACAAATTTATAAATATGCATGATTGTCCATCTTTGCATATTTATAACCGTACCTCTTCCGGATTGTCCACGTTTTGGACAACCCGAGTATGTGTAGATCGAGTCGTGTTCCATGTTCTACCCCGTTCCTGAGACGGATTTCGGTATCACCTCCCTGTTGTTCTTCGGATGCACACCCTCTCGGCTTGACAAGCTCGAGACGTGTATTCTGAAGAACAGCGGGGAGGTGCTGCCGAAATTCCGTCTCGGGTCGGGGTAGAACATGGAACACGACTCGATCTACACATACTCGGGTGGGATAGGCCTTCCTATTAGAAGTTTAGGTGAACCGTTGCATGTTCTAAAAGATAAAATTTGGCCGTAATAAATTGGTGACATTGAATAAATTAACGGTGACATTGCATGCATTTAATTTCATGTTATTATTTGGCTCATAATAAAGCAGAGGTTTGGCTCATAGTAAATCAGAGGATGACTGATAATGGGTGGATGTACAGTGGCCGAACTAGTGCACTTGACAGAACAGAAGAGTGGGTAGGGAAGACCAATTTGTTAGTGAAGGAGTTAGCGCGTGGTTCAAAGTCAGGCATTCGTCCAAACTGCCCTTGCGCTCGTTGCAAGTTGCGTAAACGTCAGGAAAAGGATGAGACGACTAAACACCTCTGGTCTAGTGGGTATATGTCGAACTTCGTCACGACAGTCGACTTTGATCAGTACGAACGCGAGAATGGTAGGGTGATGCGGTAGCGGATCAATGGCAATGAAGATGATGGGATTAGAAACTGGCTAGAAGATCTCCGTGATGGCGACGTGCCAGATTCGCCACCCTCACAGGAGGAACCGCCAGAACCGGAGGAGCCTCGCGAACCAGAGGACCCGGAGCCAACCGCGAAGGCCTTCATTGATATGATGGCCTCGGCTCAGAGGCCTCTGTACGAGGGTGCAAAAATTTCTCAGCTCGATGCCATCTCGCAAGCACTAGCCAGAAAGCTCGAGCACGGCAACACCCGTTCATGCTTTGAAGGGCATCTGGAAACATATGGTAACATGTTGCCCGAAGGGCATTGTCTGCCTAAAAACATGTACGAAACGAAGAAAATCCTGCGAGATCTCAGCATGGATTACGAAAAGATAGATTGTTGTCCAAAAGGATGCCTTTTGTTTTGGAAACAGTTTGCGGAGGACAAGTACTGTAGCCTGTGTGGGGCCTCTAGGTATCATGAGGTAAACGGAGCCGATGGTCAGAAGACGCAGACAAAAGTCGCCATTAAGATTCTTCGTTACCTCCCATTCATAGACAGAATCAAGCGGCTTTACATGAACAAAGAGACCGCTACACAGATGCAGTGGCACAAGACGGGGAAGAGATACAAGGATGAGCACGGACGGGTAAAGATGGGACATCCATCTGATGGTACGGCATGGGCGAACTTTGATATGAAGCACCCCGATAAGGCTGCAGAGGCTCGAAACGTCAGAATCGCGATAGCAACCGATGGATTCAATCCATATGGTATGTCGACTGCCTCGTACAGCTGCTGGCCTGTGTTTGTTATTCCGCTCAATCTCCCTCCCGGAGCCCTAATGCAAAGGAAGACCATATTCCTGTCGCTGATCATTCCAGGTCCTGAATACCCGGGGAAGAATTTAAGTGTGTACATGCAGCCGATTGTGGATGATCTGAACCACTCTTGGCACCACGGGACGTTGACATATGATCGTGCATCGAAGACCAACTTCTTGATGAAGGTTTGGTTCCACAATTCCATGCACGACATGCCGGGTATGCCCTATTCTGCGGATGGTGTACAGCTGGTAAGTGGCCATGCCCAGTGTGCAGGAACCGACTTGAGTTCATGTGGCTAAGCGCGGGTATGAAGTTTTCCGCGTTTGACACACATAGAAAGTTCCTCAAAAGAGGGCATCGGTATAGAGAAGACAAAAAGAACTTCAAGAAGGGTAGAGTTGAGCATGAAGTAAAAGATATACCAACTTTTGATGGTGCAGCTGTTGATGCCGAGCTACGTGCTCTCGTGCCTGCTAAGGGAAAAGGCCCACGGTATGTGGGATATGGTGAGACGCACAACTGGACTCACGTGGCAGGCTTGACGCAGCTCGAATATTACAAGGACCTCGAACTTCCCCATAGCATCGATGTGATGCACACCGAAAAGAATGTCGCAGAGTCCCTCTTTCACACAATCCTGAACATTCCGGAGAAGTCGAAGGATAATGTTAAGGCTAGAGTCGATATCAAGAAGATATGTGATAGGAAGAGATTACACATGAAGCCACCTGAAGGCCGTCGAAAGAACTGGTTCAAGCCGCATGCCGACTTCTGCCTTAATAGTATGCAAAAGTCTGAGGCATTCTCTTGGCTCAAATTCGTCGTGATGTTCCCGGATGGCTATTGTTCGAATATAAGTAAGGGAGTCAATATAAAAACGGGGAAAGTCACCGGGCTCAAGAGTCACGACTATCATATATGGATTGAGCGGCTGCTACCGGTGATGGTTCGAGGGTATCTCCCCGACCGTATCTGGCGAGTGCTCGCGGAGTTGAGCCATTTCTTCCGCACGCTCTGTGCTAAGCAGATATGTCCACTGATTATTCAGAAGCTGCATGACCTTGTGCCGGAGTTGCTATGTAACTTAGAGATGATATTTCCGCCAGGCTTCTTTACTCCGATGGCACATCTTGTTGTGCATCTAGCGAACGAGGCACTCATGGGTGGACCGGTGCAGTTTTGTTGGCAGTTTTGTATTGAGAGAGAGTTCAAGTATATTCGAACCAAATGTGGAAACAAAAATAAGATTGAAGCATGCATAGCTGAGGCAACTATCCTCCAGGAGATGACAGATGCCAGGCTAACGTACTATCCCGATGATGTTCCCACAATGCATAACCAGGCCTCTCGGTACAACATCGACGAGCCCAAGCTAGACCCCAAGCTCGCCCTCTTCCAGTTTCCCGGTGGCAAGGCCGGTGGCGCAAAAAGGTATACCTTGAGCAATGAAGAGCTGGAGTGCATAATGCTCTATGTGCTTATGAACATGAATGAAGTGGTCCGCGACGGGGAGGAGGAAGACGGCAGTTTCCTTAGGTAAAATGGTGAACAAATTAGTTTGCAATTACTAACTCGGTTTTGGTCTAATACGTATTTTCTCCTTTTAGCCAATTCACGGATGAAATGTGGTCGGGAACATCAGAGGGACCCGATGAAGCCGAGCTGGACACTCTTTTGAAAGAGGGTGCCCCCGGAAAGAAAAAATTCACGGCTTGGTTCAGGGAAAAGGTAATTTCTAACCTGTCCCTTCTACCTTGCAATCCGTGTCTTGTACCTCCTACTAATGCACAAACAATTTGTACTTGTAGGGAGCTGATCCCAACATTGTGATGTCGGATGAGTTGAGATGTGTCTCCCAAGGTTGTAACCGTAGAGTCGAGATGTATGAGAAGTATGATGTGAATGGGTACCGCTTCCATACAGAGTTTCACCAGAACAGTCGGCCAAATGCAAAGACTATAAATACCGGGGTCTTCACCAAAGGAGCCGGTGAATTTGATTACTACGGAAAGTTACAGAACGTATACGAGCTGACGTTCAATAACACGAACATAGAACTCAAACTTGTAGTGTTCAAATGCCACTGGTTCGACCATGTTAATGGACATAGAAGTACCCCTTCCATTGGGTTAGTTGAAGTTAAGCCTTCAACCACCTACGAGGGTTCCGATGTCTTTGTTGTGGCTCACCAAGCGAGGCAAGTTTATTATTTGCCCTACCCATGCAAGAAAGAGGGACTCATTGGGTGGGAAGTCGTGTTCCATGTATCGCCACATGGTAAGCTACCCATGCCCTCCGAAGACGATTACAACAACATTGACCCTAAAACATACGAGGGGATTTTCTATCAAGAGGAACAAACCTTTGGGGAGTTTGGTATACAAGGTCTTGAGGACCGCGAGGACAATGCACAGACAGGTGGTGACTTAGTGGTGGATGTAAAGGACATAGATGTTCTCAACAA
Source organism: Puccinellia tenuiflora (assembly GCA_012064385.1). Taxonomy (NCBI): domain Eukaryota; kingdom Viridiplantae; phylum Streptophyta; class Magnoliopsida; order Poales; family Poaceae; genus Puccinellia; species Puccinellia tenuiflora. Next base: position 250,285 of record QRDG01002441.1, on the reverse strand, counting down.
GTTTGATCGTGATGACGATGATGAGCCTCCACCGTGCGATGAGGTTCCAATTTACGCACGTGATAGTGATGTTGATAGTGATGATGAGAACCCAAGACATAACTATGAGAGTGATGGTGAGGGTCTTTTATGTCTTTATTATGTCTTTTATTATGTCTTTATTATGTCTTCTACATTTTATTATGTCTTTATTATGCTTAATATTTATTTTTCAACATGCTTATTAATTGCCCTTGTACATGCTTATTATGCTTATTAATTGCCCTTCTACATTTTATTATGTTTTTATCATGCTTATTAATTGTTTACCCTTTCTCAATGCAGGTGATTGAGCAAGATGAGCAGCGGCAAAGAGTCATCGGGCTCCTTGCTGAAGGTGTTTACCGCGAGGAAAGCCACTAAAAGTGGAAGGGCGCCTATCCCGAACTCGCGGTACCTGGAGGACGGTGGTGGTCGCGCCTATCCCGTCCCTCGCCGGATTCCACACCGTCCCGTCCCTCGCCGGGTTCCCAGTGTGATTCGACGGCGGCTGGCCCACGCGGTCGGTCGCCTAATCTCACGCGGTCGGAGATGGGTACCTCGAGCGATAAATAGATGTAGGATGTCTCCGGGTGTGTTTGGATGAGTTTGAACTATGTTTGTGCCATTTCGACTTTGTATGAGTGTAATTTTGGTTTATATTTGTCATTTGAAGTTTCTATGATGGTATGGTATATATATGTATGATATTATGTGAGTTCTGTGATGTTTTGTATTTTTGCAATTTTATTTGTATTTAAAATGTGCTGTAAACCAGCATCCAGAAAATCTGGAATATGGTCACCCATACGCCGACGGCAATGCCGTCGGCGTAGGATGCCTGCCAGGCACACAGGAAACGGCCACGTCGCCTTATGGTGACACATACGCCGACGGCATTGCCGTCGGCGTAGGAATCCTGCCAGACGCGCAGGGGTGGGGCCGGGCTGTCAGGAGCTGGCTTATACGCCGACGGCAAGGCCGTCGGCGTAGTGTGCCTGCCGGACGCACAGGAGCAAGCCACGTCGACAAGTACGCCGACGGCATTGCCGTCGGCGTATGATATGTTGACGGAAACGGAGACGGACGGCGTCTTGTGGGCCCCACCTACCATACGCCGACGGCTGTCTTATACGCCGACGGCTTGTATCGTACGCCGACGAAAGGATAAGCCGACGGCCATACGCCGACGGCGGCCGTCGGCGTACCTATACGCCGACGGTTTCTGGTCTTACGCCGACGGCTTCCGGCCGTCGGCGTATCGTGGCTTTCCTGTAGTGATATTGTCTCACGTGGTATCAGCCTAAACCTAGGAGGCTAGGACCTAACCTACGCTCATATTGTATTAGAAGTGCTAATCACAAAGACATTTTGTGTATTTTTCTAAGTAAGAAGCGGAGTAGCTTACAACAAACACTTTTTATAGGAAATTACATTATCACCTAGTATGAGCAAATAGAGCTTAATGTTGGTTTACCGCAAATAATGACGTAAAGTTCATCAAAATAGTCGAGTGCAAGATTTACTAACCATCTTTGATAATTGATATATTCTTTTGAGTAGATTTTTGTTGATAATAGATTCATTTTCGTTCAAAAAAAATATGATTTGTAACTCAAACTTAATAAAATAATATTCCATTTTGTATAATACAACTGACAGGAAATAATTTTCAATTTGTTTTTTGAAATATGTCCGACAGTTTGCAAATATTCATGTTTCTCAAATAATTTTCACTCAGTTTGTGGCAAATAACAATGTTGCATATGTATTTCATTAAGCATATCACAATGCTTACATAACACGAGTTCATGCATATTAGAAAAATATTTACTAACCATTAAAAATGCTTTCTACCCTGTGCTGTTTCTACTTTCTACCATATATATGTTGCATTCTGATTTGAAAAGGGAATTGTGCAGGCAGTATATTTTTTAGCTGAACACAAATGAATTTCTTGAGAGGAGAAGCCCGTGATCTAAGTTAAATGTTGGTGACTTTTCTATCTAGTCATCTGTTTATGTTCAGCACTGTACAGCACACATGCAAAGAAACGAAAGATGCACTGAAGTTGCAAATGGAGTCCAAGCAGACGTTGAAGTTGTCGGCAACATCTCCCTAGAGTTAGCTGATGTTTTATATGTTCCTTCATTACATAGAAATTTGATTAGTGTTTCACGTTTGGACAAAGACAGTTATGAATGTTATTTTGGACATGGCAAGTGTGCCCTATGGTGTAATAATACTCATGTGAGGGTTGCTTTCCTTCACAATGAGTTTTATTTATTATCCCTGCGTGAAAAAGTTTATTCTGTGTGTAATGTGAATGAGCATGTTTTTGCGTCGGATAAAGAATAAATAAAAGAAAGAGAACTCATGATTCATCGAAATTATGGCACTGTCGTTTAGGCCATATTTCGAGAGGGAGAATAGAAAGACTAGTCAAAAATGAAATTCTTCCTCCATTAGAGTTCTCGGATAGAGCAGTGCATTGATTGCATAAAAGGAAAATTTGTAAAAACAAATTAAAAAGGGTGCAAACTGAAGCATAGTGACACAAGAAATTATTCACACTAATATTTGTGGACCATTTCCTGTGAAAAGTGTGGATGGTTATGACTCGTTCATAACATTCACAGATGATTACTCCCGATATGGTTATATTTATCCAATCAAAGAAAAATCTGAGGCATTGGATAAATTTAAGATATTCAAAGCTGAAGTTGAAAATCAGCATGATAAAAGAATAAAGATAGTGAGATCTGACCGTGGGGGGGGGAGTACTATGGTCGGCACACTCCATATGGTCAAGTCCCTGGACCTTTTGCGAGGTTCTTACAGGAGACTGGAATAGGGGCCCGGTATATAATGTCGGGCGAGCCTCAGCAAAATGGAGTAGCTGAAAGGCGCAACCGTACCCTTATGGATATGGTGCGCAGTATGATGAGTTACTCCACCTTGCCATTGGGATTATGGATGGAGGCGCTTAAAACCGCCGTTCATATTCTCAACAGAGTACCAAGCAAGTCAGTGCCCAAAACACCGTACGAACTATGGACAGGAAGAGTGCCTCTTCAACACCTCAGGGTGTGGGGGTGCCCAGCTGAGGCCAAAGTGTTTAATCCAAATATTGCAAAGTTAGATCCCAAAACAGTCAGTTGCCACTTCATTGGCTATCCCGATAAATCAAAAGGTTTTCGTTTCTACTATCCAGACAGATACACAAAGTTTGTAGAAACAAGACATGCAGTCATTTTAGAGAACGAACTGATGAGAGGGAGCATGGTAGCTTGAAATATTGATCTTGAGGAGAAGATGCTGCATGCACCTAATCCGATCATTCAGGAGCCATTTTTCTCGCTACCTGTTATGCCTACACCGACAATCCCTGAGATTGTTGTGCAAGCACCTGTTATAACTCCACCCGTGACCACAATGGGCGAAGATCCGAAACCTGTCCGCCAGGAACGGACTGAACCAATTGTTGAGCATGAAAGGATGCTGCAACAGCCAAATATAGAGAATGTGCCAGAGAGTGAGACCCTTGGAAGGTTTAAGAGAATTAAAAAGACCAGCTATTTCTAGTGATTATGTTTATTATACAGAGATAGCTCATATGTAAGGTGATCCCACCTCATATGAAGAAGCCATGAGAAGTCCTCACTCATCGAAGTGGCAGGAGGCTATGGAAGACGAGATGAGATCGATGAGTTCCAACGATGTTTGGGACTTAGAAAAGATTCCTAAAGGAGCCAAAACAGTAGGCTGTAAATGGGTCTACAAAACAAAGTATGACTTTAATAGGAATGTAAAAAAGTATAAAGCACGTCTTGTGGCAAAAGGATTTACACAAAGAGAAGAAATAAATTATAATGAGACATTTTCTCCAGTCTCATGTAAGGATTCCTTCATAATCATAATAGCATTAGTGGCACATTTTGATTTAGAGCTACATCAAATGAATGTAAAGACGACATTTCTAAACGGGGATTTAGAAGAAAATGTTTACATGAAACAACCCAAGGGTTTTATCATGGAAGGCAAGGAAGATATGGGATGCCGTCTAAAGAAATCCATTTATGGATTAAAGCAAGCCTCTAGACAGTGGTATCTGAATTTTAATGAAACAATTAAAATATTTAGATTTAAAGAGAATGTTGAGAACAACTGCGTTTATGCAAAGTTTAAAATTGGGAAATATTTTTTCCTAATCCTATATGTGGATGATATCCTGCTTGTTAGCAGTGATGTTAGTCTACTAATAGAAACAAAGAAGTTCTTGTCCTCAAATTTTGCAATGAAAGATCTTGGTGAAGCATGATATGTTTTGGGCATAGAAATTCACCGAGATGGGGAAAATGGAGTGTTAGGACTATCGCAGAAGGCATATTTAGAAAAGATTCGAAAGAAATATAATATGCATGCGACTAATGCCACACCTGCTCCTATAGTCAAGGGCGACAGTTTTGGGAAATTTCAATGTCCCAAAAACCAATATGAGATCGATCAAATGAAAGCAGTACCATATGCTTCGGCTGTTGGAAGCTTACAGTATGCACAAGTGTGCACTCGCCCTGACTTAGCTTTTGTTACCGGGGTACTCGGTAGATATCAATCAAATCCAGGCATAGAGCGTTGGAAGATGGCAAAGAAAGCATTGCGTTATGCGCAAGGCACAAAGGACCTCATGCTAACATACAAAAGATCTGATTCCCTAGAAATAAGAGGGTATTCAGACGCAGATTTTGCGGGGGACAAAGATGATAGAAAATCCACGTCAGGATACGTGTTCACTCTCGCAGGTGGGGCTATTTCGTGGAGAAGCTCCAAACAGTCAATAGTTGCATCGTCCACGATGTATGTAGAATTTATAGCATGTTATGAGGCCACAGGGCAGGCGATATGGTTAAAGAAATTTATACCCGATTTGGAAGTGGTAGATTGCATTGACAAGCCACTAAAGATGTACTGTGACAACCAGCCCACAGTAGTATTCTATACTCACAACAACAAGTCGAGTAATGCTACCAAGCCAATAGAAATAAAGTATTATGTTGTGAAAGACAAAATCCAGGATCACACTATAAGTCTCGAGCATATAAGGACAAAGGATATGCTTGCGGATCCGCTAACGAAAGGCTTACCACCCAATGTGTTCAAGGAACACTTAGCCGGCATGGGTTTAAGGTAGAGCCTATGATTCCTGGATCATAAGAGGCCCAAAAGGAACAGAATTTGTTTCAAAACAGAGAGGTATATTGTAGCTGTCTGATTCTATCGGCAATTGAGCTGAGACGATGAAACATGCTCTATATACTGATCTGTGATGAAACGAGTAAAGTAAAAGTAAAAGTTTAAAAGTTGAGATCAAGGGGGAGAATGTTAGGTTGATCTCCACCTGCGTGGGCCCAATGGCCCACTGAGGCCCTTGACCTGCGCCCTGATCGGGGGCGCTCAACCAACTCATGGTTGACAGGCCCCTGTCACGCAGCGCTATATAAAGAGGTGTGGGGCCGACGGCATGCAGTACGAGGTTCACCGCGTTGCCAGATACTCCACCGACACCCACCGATTAGGGTTGCGCTGCAGTGACGGGAAGCACCGCAGCCACTGCTCTCTCGCTCTCACCGACGTCGCCCACACCATGTCAACCACGATAGGCTCATCGAGCCAAGGAGAAGGTGCTCCTCACCCTTTCTCTCTCTCTCTCTCTCTCTCTCTCTCTCTCTCTCTCTCTCTATTTCCATCTCTCACATATGCAAAAGTGAAGAAACCCTAAAGCTCTACCGATCTAAATCTAGACTAGATGATCCTAAGATTTTAACAAGCGCATCCCCACCCCCATCCCCTTCTCCTGGTTCGTTCATCGACGGGATGATCAAGGGTTTCATGTGCATGGCTGGATGCGAGGAGAAATTCTATGCGGTAGGCTCCGCCTGCATCTCCCAGAGCGACGAACCGGCGGCGAAACCACCGCCGAACATCGAGGCGCGTGCCAAGGTGACGGCGGCGCTGCGAAGCTGCATGCAGGCTACCCTCGCCCCCGTGTGTATGGGAACTATGTGTCGTGGTATTGTCGAATCTAGCCGCGGCAGGGATGCCATCGAGCTAGGTAGAGCGAGGGGTTTTGGAGAAGTTGGGGATTCCGGCTTCGGGATGGATGCAAGTTTACCCAGCTTCGGATCACACGACGGTGGCGTGATCCTACGTGCTGCTATAAATCACTATATAGGCAATATCGCCGAGTTAAAGTGAGATCTCACCGAGATTGAGGTTCTCGTCAAGATGACTTGTATCAAGAGTGCGTGCCCTAAGGCGTCCCGTAGGCCGGCTTATATAGGCGTCCGGCCTAGGGCTTACAGGAGAAAACCTACCGACTAAGTCAGAGTCCTAAACTAATCCGGCTTGGGCTTTGTCTTGTGGGCTAAGTCTTCCGCAATACCAGCCGCCTTCTGAAACCTTCCTTAGCCGGATGGGCCTCCTGCGCTTCATCATACTGGGCCGCCCGATAAGCCGGAATTCGGCTTATCACCACTATGGGCCACCCTGGTATTCTGGCTTAACTCCATATCCGTGAGGGTACCCGTTCGGCATAACCCCAACACTATGTCCGCGACACGGACAAGAAGCGGGAGGAAGAAGACAACTGATCGTTCTGGCCTTCTACCGAATTAAGCAATTAGTGTTATGCCTAATTAGATATATCTAGTTTCGACGATTAATCCGTCTGTTTTAGACATATCGCTCTATTAAGTGTTCTTTGTCTAGAGATAAAGATATATAATATTATATGTTCTTAATATACGATTACTATGAAAGGATGTGCTCCACGGAACTAATCCATCCGACGTGGAGAGTTTATTTTAGGCTCTACAGGGGCTTAAAAACCAACGACATGCAGACATGCAAAAAATATTTTCATGATTTGAAGCCGTTAGTCCTATTAACAATCTGTCTTCACCGTTGGATTTGTATCAACGAGAACTTTAAAATAAAATCTCATCCTAGTATATCGACGAAATTTTTTTGCATTGTCAATCGCGGTGTTATTATACTGTAGATACCATATTAGTAGCTAACATTTACCATCCATGTAATACACACTTATCAAGTAATATTTACATGCTATTTTTCGTAGCAATAATGTACGTATCCAGATAGTGGGTATTTGATCTACTCCAAACATAAAGATGACATTGCCATTATGTAAGGCTTACATTGGTGAGAAACGAAATTCAAAAAACTTGGTAAGCCATTTGATTTTAATATTATTTTGACCTGATAACCAACTTAACTATACATGTTGATCAACTAAATATAATCTGGCAACTCGAGTCAAAAATATTGTCGAAACATATAAACATGAGATTAGTTTCGAAAATCTTGTCGCGGCAAATCCAATCGTGAAAACGGATTTCAATTTTGACTTACGATTTAAAAGATAAATCATTTTAAAGTTTAAAAACTAAAAGGAATCTATATGGCTGCATGCGTCCATGTCTTAGAGCAACTCCAGCCGCCCCCCCAAGAGCCCCCCCAGGACCGTTTTTTGGACGCCGGCGGGCGATTTTTCTCCCAGTCGCGCCCCCAGGGTCTCGTTTTTCGCCGGATTTGGCCCAAAAGTTATCCGGCGTACCCAGGCCGAACCCAGCGCGCTGGGTTCGGCCTGGGGGCGCCGGCGCAAGGGAAACGCCGCGCGGGCCAGCCCTGTCGGCGAGACAACACGATTCCCGCCATTTTTGTTTCGCTTTCCCTCTATTTTCCTTCTCCATATACCGTAGCTCCCGCCGTTTCCCGCGGCAATCGCCTCCCATATGGCGCCCAAGAAATTCAACAACCCACGAGCCGCCGGCGAAGAACCACCGGCGGAGATGGCGGGGGGCGGGAGGGGTAGGGGGAGGGGGAGGGGGAGGGGGCGGCCGGACGGCTTGAGCAACACCGAGTGGGCGAACGAAGTCGAGCGAAGGAAGACGCTCACCGCCGACCGCAAGGCAAGGGGCGCGAGAAAGAAGGCCACGGAGGCGGAGGAGGCCAAGGAGACACGATGAGCGGCGGCGGCGGCGGCCGGGAAACCGTGCTTTCCTGCGCCGTCCCCACTGTATGCGCCGTCCGGCCTCTATTTGCCGCCCGGCGCTTGGGGAACCCAAGGAAGCCAAGGAGGAAGCCAAGCAAGCGTGGCGTCACCGTCACCGTCGGTCTTCTCGCCGTCGCCGTCGCCCCACCGCCTTCTCGCCGGCGTCGCCAGCCACACCCCACTGGAGGGGGGACACGCTGGAGTACGGAGACGGCGACCCGCACGGCGGATTCAACCCCAACATAGCGTTCGGCGGCCCTTCCGCACTCAGCGCCGGCACCGGGGGCTCGCCGGCCATGCCATACCGTGGTCCTCTGTTCCACCCTCCGGTCGAGTTCAATAGTACCCGCAGCGTGCTCGGCCAAATGCCCGAATCGCAGGAGTCACAGGATGCATGCATGGACGACATCATCGCGTCTGGCTCGGCGGCGGCGGCGTCATCCCCCCCGGGAGAAGAAGAGGCCGACTTTGCCGGGGAAGACTTTGCCGGGGATGAGTTCGCCGGGGAGGAGGAAGAATACGGCGAGTACGCGGAGGATGAAGAACAACCCGTCACCGCGGAGAAGAAGAAGAAGAAGAAGAAGAAGAAGAAGAAGGCGGCCGACAAAGCCGAGCCTCGCATCAATTGGTCCGCCAAGGAAGACGAGTGTCTCGCCGAAGCGTGGAAGACGGTGAGCATTGACCCAATCACGGGCGCAAATCAGAACTCGGAGAACTATTGGGCGAGGGTGAAGAGATCGTTCGACGAGCGCAAGCTTTGCGACCCCGAGTTCAAAGGATTTTACATGGCGCGCGGCGAGAAAGCGATGGCGAACCACTAGGCGGTCGTCCAGGCGGCCTGCAGCAAATGGCACGGAATCGTCGAGGAGGTCATGGCTCGCCCGGAGAGCGGCGCCGACGTCGAGCGACAGGTAAAACCCCGACTCGGTCGCCCATAGTTTGTTTGTTTCTTCTTCGGCTGACATTTTCCTTTTGTTGCGTCCCGGCAGATGGTCCGGATGTTCGAGATGTACCGGCAGGACAGCAAAGGCGCCGAGTTCAAATTCCTCCATGTCTTCTCCAGGATCGAGAAGTGCGAGAAGTGGGCCGAGGTTCGTCTGAACCTCGGCAAGGGGAAAGAACCTTTCAACCCCGACGAACCGGGGTCGGGAGCCTCGGATGGACGTCCAGAAGGGAACAAGAAGGCGAAGGCGGCGAGGGCGAGCACACCGGCGACAGAAAGGCTGCACATGTCGATCGAGAAGTGCATTGCCGACGCCAAGACCCACGCCGTCAAGAGGGACGAGAAGTTCGACGCGAGGTGGTTGCAGATGATGGAGAAACAAGACGTGAAGATCGACCTCCTGAAAACCAACGTCGCGGCCAAAAAGAGGAACACCGATCTAGCGTTCCTAATGAGCGCCGACCCGGCGACGATCATGGACGCCAAGGTCAAGGCGTGGTACATGAGCCAGCGCGACCTCATCCTGAACGAGATACCCGCGCCGATCCCGACCCCGACTCCACCACCGACCCCGACCCCGACTCCACTCCCGACGATGACCCCGACTCCGACAACGGAAGGCTCCACCACGAAAACGACGCCGAGCACCAGTACTACCCCTGCATCGTCGCCGCCGATCGCTGCACCATCGACCGCCCCCTCCTACGTGGTGCAAGTGGAGGACGACGAGCCGGCATCGTCGCCGCAGATCGCTGCGCCATCGACCGACTTCTCCGTCGTGGTGCAAGTGGAGGACGATGAGCCGGCGATTTGAGGTCGACGTCGTCGATTTGGCCTCTTTTTTACCGAATTATGTTTTCTTTTAAGCTTGACCGGACTAGCGATGATCGCCGATATGTAGCGGGAACACGCCGATTCAAAAAAAAAAAGTGCCTTGGGGCTGAAAGCTGGGGGGGCGGGTGGGAACCGAGGCCTCCCCAAGGCTTGGGGGGCGCCGGCGAACGGGTTAAAAAGCCTTCGCCGGATACCCTGGTGGGGCCAACGGCTTGAGTTGCTCTTAGGATCCGTTTGTTTCCGCTCCTAGCAGCGGCTCCAACGGCTTCCGGGCTGTAGAAGCTAGAGCCCAAACAAGCATCAATTTTTGGGTCAGCTTTTTCCAGCTGCTTGAGTGGAGCGCTCCACAAAAATGCACTACGACCTGAAAGCTACGAAGTTGGTTCTTTTTCCAGCTGCAGCCAGCTCCAAACAGACTTTTTACTGGTGTACCCTCCCACCAAACACCATACTACGATCAAAATGCCACAAAACGGTTCGATAAGCTGCGCAGTGTGTGTGCGCTCTGGAGGCTTCGTCTGCGTACGCGTGGGCTGCTCTGGAGACTTCGCCTGTGTGTGCGTGGTGTACTCTGTAACTCTTTTCCTGTGAAAAAAGAAATAGAACGGAAGTTCCCTATCTCTCTACGTATCTCTGCTCTTCTTTCTTCTCCACGAAACTGAGCAAAAAAATGCAACTCGTGATAACCCAATATATGTACAAACCCAGTAAAAATAGTTGTCAAAGTTGTTGTTTACAGTTACAACAGTACAGTCAACACTTAAACCACTTAAACCTGATTTACAGAACTACAGGGGTATTCGAGTCATTTCAACATGTTTTAGGTGCAGCCGCAGCTGCACCAGCCGGCGAAACAAACATACATCAGACAACTCCAACCTTCCAGCCCCAGCTGGCAGCTACCGCTGATTCTCGCAGCTGCAGCCGTAGCAGTTGCAGCCGTGCAAGCTCCAGCCCAAACAAACACACCCTTAGTTACCATATTTTGGCCCTGCCCACGGAAAGCTAATATCAAGCACGTGCCCATATTAGCACAATAGTTTAATATTTGACCACGGATACGTGTAAAAGTACATGAACTAAACACATAAAATTAGTATTATTGCGTTTTGTTCTAAAAAATATGATAGGTTATATGGTATAATTTTAGGCATATTACTTTCTTTGACACCCGGTTAAATTGTTTCGGACATAGTACAATCACTTCTAGGCTCTTGCCTTGTGTTGTTCACGGACATATTTTTTTCACAAAACATTTTCCTGTTATCTTTTTCATTTGTGTTTTTTTTCTATTTCCCTTCTTTCCTTTTTTTGTCAATTTATGTTTTTTTATTTTCGCTCATTTTTGAAAAATGATTAGTTTTTTTAAATTTCCTTTTCAGTTCCTTTTCATTTCACTATTATTTTTAGTTCACCGAAATTTTTGATTCACTGTTATTTTTTGTTTACCGGCATTTTCGGTACATCGGTATTTTTTATTAATTATTATTTTTTGGTTTACCCGAATGTTAGTTTATTTTGGTTAAATACTTAGTTTTCGTTCACCGGTATTTTTTGTTTACAATTATATTTGGTTCACCGGTATTTTTTTGTTTACTATTATTTTCGGTTCATTCGAATTTTAGTTTCTTTCGGTTCAACATTATTTTCGACTCAGTGGTATTTTTATTTCACTATTAATTTGTGTTCACTATTATTTTTGAATTTTGAAAATGGTCCAGATTTAAAAATTCATATTTTACAATTATTGGAATCCATGAACATGCCTTTTTTCCAAACTCGTGAACATTTTTAAAAAAACACATGTACAATGTTTAGAACACATGAACATTTTTTAACCCCATGAACACTTTTTTTTGGAAACCATGAACATTCCATTTTTCAAGCCGTGAAATTTTTTTAAAACCCAGTGAATAATTTTTCTAAATGTGAAGATTTTTCAAACCATGAACATTTTTCAAAAAATACTTTAAAATTGTCATTCCGAACTCGTTAACATTTATTAAATAGCGAGAAGAGGGAAATAAAAGTATGACGGATCGGATGTGAAAAACCTTTTTATTGTGAAACCACGGAACAAATATTCAAGTCAAACAGGGCGCGCATGCACGGCTCAAAACTTGATTACATAAGACTGTTTAACTTGTACAAAAATATTGATAATTGTGTTCAAACAGAAAATCAGCCAATGCGCTCCTCCCTGCTGCACATGAGGGATCGATGGGGCCAGGGGTAGGGTGAGACGAGTAAAAGGGGGTGATGCAAGGTATAGAGCCGATGCGGTTAGAGGAAGAAGAGATGACTCAGATGAGTAACGAGAGCTAGGGCGAGGAAAAGGGAGGCTGAGCATAGGGTGTGTGGTGGCTAGGGTTCCGGTTCACATTGTGGAAAACGAAGGTTGAGACCATCAGGACGCACAACGCGTTTCCCGAACACACTAGAGGGCGTCTCACCCCATCGCACATGGTTGTTTTTAATTTAGGCATGCGATGTGTATGCAAACAAAATCATGAATGGTGCCCCATCAGTCGTGTCTATATATACACCCGCGGGGAGAGTGTCCTCATCACTACGGGAATGGACTTATACGCTGACGGCCAGGATGTACTCCGAGGGGTGCCGTCGGCGTATAAGGTGGCCAGGGTACGCCACGGAGGCGGCCCTCGGCGTATGGATGCCCTCGGCGTACCACCGAGGGGTGCCGTCGGCGTATAAGGTGGCCAGGGTACGCCACGGAGGCGGCCCTCGGCGTATGGATGCCGTCGGCGTAGCAGTGGTACGCCGAGGGCCGCCCTCGGTGTAAAGGCAACTCTCGGCGTAGGTGGAGGTTAGCGTTTGGACCGTGCCGGTGCGGTCACGGCGTTAGGCATACGCCGACGGCCCCCCTCGGCGTACGCGCCCACTCATTTTTTTTCCTATACGCCGACGGCCACCCTCGGCCTAAACCGCCTTTCTTTTTTTCCAAGTTTTAATCTGTTGATACATTTGACTTGCTTTATTTATAAGTACCACTTACTTAAACCTTGTTTTTTTATGTATTGGTACATGGCATATGGTAAAGTAGGCCCAAACATATGCCCAAACAGACCACCGGAGGGTCGGAGTCGCTGGTAGACCTGCGCCCCCCCCCCCCCCCCCATTCTAGGGTCCAACCCATGCTTTCCATCCACATATGGCCAATACCAACCAAAACAAATAGAACACTCCTTTGGTAAACCCTCGGACGGGAAAAGCTATAGGGGTAGACCTGCGGGGCCCCCCGTCTAGGGTTCCCCCGGACACAGACCCCCGGAGCGTCGGAATCACAAGAAAACTTGCATGTGTCCCTAACATATGATTACAAGTGTGGTGTAATTTTATGTTTAACCTTGCATGTTACCATCCGTGACCCTGCTCGCAGACGTGGGGCTAACACTTGGTGAAATCAGGGATCCGTATGTGGAAACTCCCCCTGCGGCTAAACCGGAGCCTATTTTAAGGCAAAGTAGGTCCAACCCATGCTTTCCATCCACATATGGCCTATACCAACCAAAACAAATAGAACACTCCTTTGCTAAACCCTCGGACGGGAAAAGCTATAGGGGTAGACCTGCGGGGCCCCCCGTCTAGGGATCCCCCGGACACAGACCCCCGGAGCGTCGGAATCACAAGAAAACTTGCATGTGTCCCTAACATATGATTACAAGTGTGGTGTAATTTTATGTGTAACCTTGCATGTACCATCCGTGACCCTGCTCGCAGACGTGGGGCTAACACTTGGTGAAATCGGGGATCCGTATGTGGAAACTCCCCTTGCGGCTAAACCAGAGCCTATTTTAAGGCAAAGTAGGTCCAACCCATGCTTTCCATCCACATATGGCCTATACCAACCAAAACAAATAGAACACTCCTTTGATAAACCCTCGGACGGGAAAAGCTATAGGGGTAGACCTGCGGGGCCCCCGTCTAGGGATCCCCCGGACACAGACCCCCGGAGCGTCGGAATCACAAGAAAACTTGCATGTGTCCCTAACATATGATTACAAGTGTGGTGTAATTTTATGTTTAACCTTGCATGTACCATCCGTGACCCTGCTCGCAGACGTGGGGCTAACACTTGGTGAAATCAGGGATCCGTATGTGGAAACTCCCCGTGCGGCTAAACCGGAGCCTATTTTAAGGCAAAGTAGGTCCAACCCATGCTTTCCATCCACATATGGCCTATACCAACCAAAAAAAATAGAACACTCCTTTGGTAAACCCTCGGACGGGAAAAGCTATAGGGGTAGACCTGCGGGGCCCCCCGTCTAGGGTTCCCCCGGACACAGACCCCCGGAGCGTCGGAATCACAAGCAAACTTGCATGTGTCCCTAACATATGATTACAAGTGTGGTGTAATTTTATGTTTAACCTTGCATGTACCATCCGTGACCCTGCTCGCAGACGTGGGGCTAACACTTGGTGAAATCAGGGATCCGTATGTGGAAACTCCCCCTGCGGCTAAACCGGAGAATATTTTAAGGCAAGGTAGGTCCAACCCATGCTTTCCATCCACATATGGCCTATACCAACCAAAACAAATAGAACACTCCTTTGGTAAACCCTCGGACGGGAAAAGCTATAGGGGTAGACCTGCGGGGCCCCCCGTCTAGGGATCCCCCGGACACAGACCCCCGGAGCGTCGGAATCACAAGAAAACTTGCATGTGTCCCTAACATATGATTACAAGTGTGGTGTAATTTTATGTTTAACCTTGCATGTACCATCCGTGACCCTGCTCGCAGACGTGGGGCTAACACTTGGTGAAATCAGGGATCCGTATGTGGAAACTCCCCGTGCGGCTAAACCGGAGCCTATTTTAAGGCAAGGTAGGTCCAACCCATGCTTTCCATCCACATATGGCCTATACCAACCAAAAAAAATAGAACACTCCTTTGGTAAACCCTCGGACGGGAAAAGCTATAGGGGTAGACCTGCGGGGCCCCCCGTCTAGGGTTCCCCCGGACACAGACCCCCGGAGCGTCGGAATCACAAGCAAACTTGCATGTGTCCCTAACATATGATTACAAGTGTGGTGTAATTTTATGTTTAACCTTGCATGTACCATCCGTGACCCTGCTCGCAGACGTGGGGCTAACACTTGGTGAAATCAGGGATCCGTATGTGGAAACTCCCCCTGCGGATAAACCGGAGCCTATTTTAAGGCAAGGTAGGTCCAACCCATGCTTTCCATCCACATATGGCCTATACCAACCAAAACAAATAGAACTCTCCTTTGGTAAACCCTCGGACGGGAAAAGCTATAGGGGTAGACCTGCGGGGCCCCCCGTCTAGGGTTCCCTCGGACACAGACCCCCGGAGCGTCGGAATCACAAGAAAACTTGCATGTGTCCCTAACATATTATTACAAGTGTGGTGTAATTTTATGTTTAACCTTGCATGTACCATCCGTGACCCTGCTCGCAGACGTGGGACTAACACTTGGTGAAATCAGGGATCCGTATGTGGAAACTCCCCCTGCGGCTAAACCGGAGCCTATTTTATGGCAAGGTAGGTCCAACCCATGCATTCCATCCACATATGGCCTATACCAACCAAAAAAAATAGAACACTCCTTTGGTAAACCCTCGGACGGGAAAAGCTATAGGGGTAGACCTGCGGGGCCCCCCGTCTAGGGTTCCCCCGGACACAGACCCCCGGAGCGTCGGAATCACAAGAAAACTTGCATGTGTCCCTAACATATGATTACAAGTGTGGTGTAATTTTATGTTTAACCTTGCATGTACCATCCGTGACTCTGCTCGCAGACGTGGGGCTAACACTTGGTGAAATCAGGGATCCGTATGTGGAAACTCCCCCTGCGGCTAAACCGGAGCCTATTTTAAGGCAAGGTAGGTCCAACCCATGCTTTCCATCCACATATGGCCTATACCAACCAAAACAAATAGAACACTCCTTTGGTAAACCCTCGGACGGGAAAAGCTATAGGGGTAGACCTGCGGGGCCCCCGTCTAGGGTTCCCCCGGACACAGACCCCCGGAGCGTCGGAATCACAAGAAAACTTGCATGTGTCCCTAACATATGATTACAAGTGTGGTGTAATTTTATGTTTAACCTTGCATGTACCATCCGTGACCCTGCTCGCAGACGTGGGGCTAACACTTGGTGAAATCAGGGATCCGTATGTGGAAACTCCCCCTGCGGCTAAACCGGAGAATATTTTAAGGCAAGGTAGGTCCAACCCATGCTTTCCATCCACATATGGCCTATACCAACCAAAACAAATAGAACACTCCTTTGGTAAACCCTCGTACGGGAAAAGCTATAGGGGTAGACCTACGGGGCCCCTGTCTAGGGTTCCCCCGGACACAGACCCCCGGAGCGTCGGAATCACAAGAAAACTTGCATGTGCCCCTATTTTATGGCAAGGTATGTCAAACCCATGCTTTCCATCCACATAACCAAACACAAAGGCAGAGAAAAGTTTATGGGGCCACCGCCGTTGGAGGCCGGTCAAAGGGGTAGACCCCACGGTCAATTCAATGTCGACGCCGGAATGATCCAAAAAAAATTAATGTTGACCTATTAGAATATCTATTAATATATTATAGTCAGAAAAATGAAAAGAAAATAAAAATGCTAGGCCAAAGTAGTAGAAAAATAATGAAAGAAAAGAAGTAGAAAAATAAATGAAAGAAAAAAACAGGTCGGCGTATACAAAGCCCTCGGCGTAGAGCTAACCCTAATTATTGCCAGGTGGGCACCTAATCGGCCCGAGACATCCCTCACACGCAGCCCGCGCCATCCTCACGCGCGCCCGACCTCTCCCCAACTGCAGCCCGCCGCCGCCGTCCTCCCTCCCTCCCCGGCCGCCGCCGTCCTCCCTCCCCGGTCGCCGCCATTTTCTCCCCTGCCCCGACCCTCCCCAACCGCAGCCCGCCGCCGCCGCCGTTTCCTTCCCCACGCCCGAGCGCCTCCAGCAGCAGCCGGCCGCCGTCGCCTCCTTCCCCGGCCGCCGCCGCCTCCCTCCCGGTCGCGCGCCCCCGAGCATGGCCCCTCCTCCTCCCCGAGCACCCTCCTCGCCGTGACGCCGTCGCCCCTCCTCCTCCCTGAGCATGGCGGCCGGCAGTGAGGTGCTCCACCTCTTTTTTTTTTCTTTTTTTAGCTATTTAGTTTGTTAGTTTCTAGTTAATTTGTTAGTTAGTTTGTTATAGGAATATGTAATCTTGTAATAGCAGTAGAAATGCAATAAAATTGAAAATTGTAGAAATGCATTTGTGTAATAATTGTAAAATGTGAATTTGTTTAAATAATTTAAATTTGTATTGACTTGTTTTTGTATTCTTTTAACTAGGCCCCGTCGTGACCGCCCCGTGTTGACGCGCTTCTACGGCCGCGGAGACCTCGCCACTCGTTGTTCGACTACTTCCTCTACCGCCGAGGGTGAGCTAAAACTCCGCCTCCCCTCCTCCGCATTTTTTTATGTCACTAGATTCATTTTCCCCGTCAAGTCGCGAAACCTAGGTGTCATTTCCCGGCCGCAAGCGTTACGCGGATAAATATGCATTAGTGGTCAGCATATTATGAACCGTAACGCTTGTGGCATTTTCGGGACAGTCGGCGGATGCGTAGTTGGGTACGTTCTCCGTGCTCTACTCCGGTCCAAGTCGGGATTTCGGCAGCGCCTCCCCGTTGTTCTCCGGATGCGCATCCTCTCGGCTTTTTTGCCGAGACGTGTATCGGGAGAGCAGCGGGGAGGTGCTGCCGAAATTCTGACTCGGACCGGGGTAGAGCATGGAGAACGTACCCAACTACGGATCCGGCGGCTGCTAGGAGCCCACCTAGTAGAGATGTAGGTTGATGCATGCGTTTTGCCTGGTAAAAAAATAAAAAATATGGTGCATTTAATTTCCTATTTGATATAAATGCTATGTCTGTGGTTGGCTCGCAATAAAGCAGAGGATGGCTGATAATGGATGGATGTACAGCGGCCGTGTTAGTGCGACAAAGAAAACAGAAGAGTGGATGCAGAAGACTCACTATTTAGTGAAGGAGTTAGCGCGTGGCCAAAAGGGCCGGTTTCAAGCACTTTGTCCTTGTAATCGCTGCAAGAAGTATCACCGTCAAGGAAAGGATGAGATGTATCAACATCTTCTGCGACATGGGTATATGCCTAACTACGTCACGCAGGTCGACTTTCATGAGCGCGAGCGTGACAGAGGTGAGGTGATGCGGCAGCGGCTCAATGGCAATGAGTACGATGGGATCAGAAACCTTCTAGATGATCTCCATGATGCTCACATGCCGGATTCGCCACCTCTACGGGAGGAACCGCCAGAACCGGAGGTACCGCCAGAACCGGAGGAAGCAGAGCCAGTCGCGAAGGCCTTTTATGATATGTTGGCCGCGGCTAAGAAGCCTCTGTACGAGGGTGCGGCGATGTCTCAGCTCGATAGCATCTCTCAGTATCTAGCCGCCAAGACCCAGCACAACTGGACCCGTGACGGCTTCGAAACTCATCTGAGAATTTCTGGTAACTTCTTGCCCAAAGGGCATTGTCTGCCTAAAAGCCTGCACGAGACGAAGAGACTCTTGAAGGGGCTCCACATGGGTTATGAAAAGATAGAGTGTTGTAAGAAAGGTTGCGTTCTATTTCGGAAGGAGTTTGCAGATGACAAGTACTGTCCCATTTGTAAGGCCTCTAGGTATGTGATGGTAACGGGAAAAGATGGTAAGGAGAGGCAGTCAAAGAAGCCTGCAGCGATTCTTCGGTATCTCCCTTTCATAAAAAGAATCCAGCGGCTTTACATGTTCGAGGAGACCGCCAAACAGATGACATGGCACAAGTATGGGAAGAGATTCACGGACAAAAAGGAGCGGGTGATGATGGGACATCCATCCGATGGTAAGGCATGGAAGCACTTCGATGAAAAATACGAAGAGAAGGCAGCAGAGGCTCGGAATGTGAGAGTTGCGATAGCAACAGACGGCTTCAACCCATATGGCATGGGCTCTGCCAATTATAGTTGTTGGCCCGTGTTTGTTATTCCGCTCAATCTCCCTCCCGGAGTCCTAATGACGAGGAAGACCATGTTTCTGTCGCTGATCATTCCAGGGCCCGATTACCCTGGGAAGAATTTGATTGTCTACATGCAGCCGATTGTGGACGATTTGAACCAGTCATGGAATCACGGGACGTTGACGTACGACCGAGCATCGAGGACAAACTTCAAGATGCATGTTTGGTTGCAATATACCATGCATGACATGCCCGGGTACGCCCTAACATGCGGATGGTGTACAACTGGTAAGTTTCCATGCCCAGTGTGCAGGCACCGACTTGAGTTCCTTTATCTAAAGAAGGGTGGCAAGTATGTTGTGTTTGACACGAATCGACAGTTCCTCAAAAGGAGGCATCCGTTCAAAGAAGACAAAAAGAAATTCAAGAAGGGCAAAGTTGTGCATGAAGTCAAAGAGGTGCCGAAGTTCGATGGTTCAGCTGTTGAAGTCGAGCTACGTGCCCTAACGAAGGACTCAAAAGGAGGTTTTGTGGGATATGGTGAAACGCACAACTGGACTCACGAGGCAGCCCTAACGAAGCTCGAATATTACAAGGACCTTAAACTTCCCCATAACATCGATGTGATGCACACCGGAAAGAATTTCGGGGAGTCCATCTTTCACACATGCCTGAACATTCCTGGGAAGAAGACAAGGGATAATGTCAAGGCTAGAGTCGATCTTGAGTTGCTCTGTGATAGGGAGAAATTGCACATGCGGCCTCCTACTGGACGTCGGAAGAATTGGTTCAAGCCACATGCGCCCTTCTGCCTTGATTCCATCCAAAAGAAGGAGGCATTTAGGTGGCTCAAACACGACGTTATGTTCCCTGATGGCTATTGTTCGAATATAAGTAAGGGAGTCAATCTTTCAACGGGAAAGGTCACCGGGCTCAAGAGTCACGACTATCACATATGGCTTCAGCGGCTCATGCCGGTGATGCTTCGCGGGTATATCCCCGAGAAAATCTGGCGAGTGCTTGCGAGGGTGAGCCATTTCTTTCGCACGCTCTGTGCAAAGCAGATATGTTCTACTGTTATTCAGAAGCTGCAAGATGAAGTGCCGGAGTTGCTGTGCGATTTGGAGATGACCTTTCCGCCTGGCTTCTTTACGCCGATGGTGCATCTCATTGTGCACCTCGCGAACGAGGCACTCTTGGGTGGCCCGGTGCAGTATCGTTGGCAGTTTTGTATCGAGAGAGAGTTTAAGTATATTCGGAAGATAACTGGAAATAAAGCCGAGATTGAAGCATGCATAGCTGAGGCAACATGCCTTCGGGAGATGGCAGAAGCCGCGACAACGTACTATCCCGATGAAGTTCCCACTCTGCATAACCCCGTCACTCGTTACAATGTCGACATGCCCAAGGAACTCCCCGAGCTCGAGCTGTTCCAATTTCCCGGTGGCAAGGCAGGTAAAGGGCAAAAATATGTGTTGGAGAAGGAAGAGAAGGATTGCATCATGTTGTATGTGCTTATGAACATGGTAGAAGTGTTACCTTTCATGAACGAATTCATCGATCAATACTATGAACCGAATGCGGATCCCTCTCCTACTCAGTTGGACACTCTACTAAAAGACGGTGCTCCTGGAATTAATAAGAGCTTCGTGTCCTGGTTCATGGAAAAAGTAAGTTCTAACCTTTCCCTCTTACCTTTCATTATGTAAATTGTCCCTCCTATTCCACGCAACTAATGCACATGGTGAACCCTACCTGTAGGGAGCTGATCACAACGTTAATATGTCGGTTGAGTTGAGATGTGTTTCTCAAGGTTTCAACCGTGATGTGAAGAAGTATGAGAAGTATGATGTGAATGGGTTTCGCTTCCATACAGAGACGCACCAGAAGGGCCGGGCTAATCCAAAAACGATAAATACTGGGGTCTTCACCACCGGAGCCAATAAGTTGCATTACTACGGAAGGTTAGAGAGTGTATACGAGCTGACCTTCAATCGTTCGAGCATAGAACTCAAGCTCGTTGTGTTCAAGTGCCATTGGTTCGACCCACACGATGGACAGAGTTGTGACAAGTCAATCGGGTTAGTTGAAGTCAGGCCTTCAACTACCTATAGAGGAAACGATGTGTATATTGTGGCTCACCAAGCCAAGCAAGTTTATTATTTGCCCTACCCATGCCAGAAAGCGGAACTCAAGGCTGGGAAGTCGTGTTCCAGGTATCGCCACATGGTAACCTACCGATTCCCTCCGATGACGATTACAACAACATCGACCCTGCAACGTACGAGGGAATTTTCTATCAAGAGGAAGAGGACTTCGGGGACGATGGGGACTTTCATTTAGTGGTGGATCTACCGCCTGTTCAAGAGGAAGAGGACTTGGGGAACGATGCAGAAACTCGTGGTGAGTCAGTGGTGGATCTAAAGGACATACAAATGCTCGAGAAGTTACATGCGCAGGATGACATTCAGCCTCCACCCATCGAGAATGAGAGAAGAACTTACTACTCAAGAGATAGTGATAGTGAGGATGAGAGTGATGACGAGAGTGATGACGAATGGTGAGAGTTATGCTTAGTATTTATTTGTCAACATGCTTCCGCCCTTGCTCACCATCATCATCGCCGATGTACTACTTTTGATAGCGATGAACTTTTGTAATATAATAGCGATGAACTTTGTATCATGATGCCGATGTACTACATTCGCCACTTTGTGACTATATGTACATATATATGTATGTCGGGCACTAAGTAATATATGTGTGATTAATGTGTTTTCATTTACCTGTCAAATTAATATACCTGTATTTCTGTATAAATATGTGTAATTAATTCTGTATAATTGTATTTGTACAGAAAAATCGATTTTTCTGTATTTTTCTGATTCACATTTTTGTGGCGCACTTTCTACAGTTTTTGTGGCGCACATATTTCTGTGGCGCACCAGGCAGTGGTGCGCCACAGAATATATATGATGATACCAGCCGAGGCCTTTCTGTGGCGCACCAGCTGCGGTGCGCCACAGAAATTTTAACTTTCTGTGGCGCACGGACAAGGTGCGCCATAGAAAATAATTTAGTGGCAGCGATTCAGTGGCGACCAGCCGTGCGCCACAGAATTAAAAAACAGTGCGTCACTGATAGCCTTTTTCCTACTAGTGAAGAAGACAACTGATCGTTCTGGCCGTCTACCGAATTAAGCAATTAGTGTTATGCCTAATTAGATATATCTAGTTTCGACGATTAATCCGTCTGTTTTAGACATATCGCTCTTTTAAGTGTTCTTTGTCCAGAGATAAAGATATATAATATTATATTATATGTTCTTAATATACGATTACTATGAAAGGATGTGCTCCACGGAACTAATCCATCCGACGTGGAGAGTTTATTTTAGGCTCTACAGGGGCTTAAAAACCAACGACATGCAAACATGCAAAAAATATTTTATGATTTGAAGCCGTTAGTCCTATTAACAATCTGTCTTCACCGTTGGATTTGTATCAACGAGAACTTTAAAATAAAATCTCATCCTAGTATATCGACGAAATTTTTTTGCATTGTCAATCGCGGTGTTATTATACTGTAGATACCATATTAGTAGCTAACATTTACCATCCATGTAATACACACTTATCAAGTAATATTTACATGCTATTTTTCGTAGCAATAATGTACGTATCCAGATAGTGGGTATTTGATCTACTCCAAACATAAAGATGACATTGCCATTATGTAAGGCTTACATTGGTGAGAAACGAAATTCAAAAAACTTGGTAAGCCATTTGATTTTAATATTATTTTGACCTGATAACCAACTTAACTATACATGTTGATCAACTGAATATAATCTGGCAACTCGAGTCAAAAATATTGTCGAAACATATAAACATGAGATTAGTTTCGAAAATCTTGTCGCGGCAAGTCCAATCGTGAAAACGGATCTCAATTTTGACTTACGATTTAAAAGATAAATCATTTTAAAGTTTAAAAACTAAAAGGAATCTATATGGCTGCATGCGTGCATGTGTTAGGGTCCGTTTGTTCAGCTCCTAGCAGCGGCTCCAACGGCCTTCCGGGCTGTAGAAGCTAGAGCCCAAACAACATCAATTTTTGGGTCAGCTTTTTCCAGCTGCTTGAGTGGAGCGCTCCACAAAAATGCACTACGACCTGAAAGCTACGAAGTTGGTTCTTTTTCCAGCTGCAGCCAGCTCCAAACAGACTTTTTACTGGTGTACCCTCCCACCAAACACCATACTACGATCAAAATGCCACAAAACGGTTCGATATGATTTCTTCTATATGCGTGTACCGGGGTGGCGCAGCGTGTGTGTGTGCGCTCTGGAGGCTTCGTCTGCGTACGCGTGGGCTGCTCTGGAGACTTCGCCTGTGTGTGCGTGGTGTACTCTGACTTCTGTGAAAAGACATTTTGTGCGACCTGTGCAAAAAAGACAAATCCGGATTGCTACAAAAGACTGTCTTTTTTGCACAGGTCGCACAAAATGTCTTTTCACCGCGAATTTTTTTGTGCACCCATGAAACATGTTGAACTATCTCCATATTTATTTTTTGGAATTTTTTAACATTTGGAAAATGGTTTTTTTGGGTCATGGGTGCAGATGCACCCATGACCCGAAATGGATTTCCGAACGGAAGTCCCTATCTCTCTACGTATCTCTGCTCTTCTTTCTTCTCCACGAAACTGAGCAAAAAAAATGCAACTCGTGATAACCCAATATATGTACAAACCCAGTAAAAATAGTTGTCAAAGTTGTTGTTTACAGTTACAACAGTACAGTCAACACTTAAACCACTTAAACCTGATTTACAGAACTACAGGGGTATTCGAGTCATTTCAACATGTTTTAGGTGCAGCCGCAGCTGCACCAGCCGGCGAAACAAACATACATCAGACAACTCCAACCTTCCAGCCCCAGCTGGCAGCTACCGCTGATTCTCGCAGCTGCAGCCGTAGCAGCTGCAGCCGTGCAGCTCCAGCCCAAACAAACACATCCTTAGTTACCATATTTTGGTCCTGCCCACGGAAAGCTAATATCAAGCACGTGTCCATATTAGCACAATAGTTTAATATTTGACCATGGATACGTGTAAAAGTACATGAACTAAACACATAAAATTAGTATTATTGCGTTTTGTTCTAAAAAATATGATAGGTTATATGGTATAATTTTAGGCATATTACTTTCTTTGACACCCGGTTAAATTGTTTCGGACATAGTACAATCACTTCTAGGCTCTTGCCTTGTGTTGTTCACGGACATATTTTTTTCACAAAACATTTTCCTGTTATCTTTTTCATTTGTGTTTTTTTTCTATTTCCCTTCTTTCCTTTTTTTTGTCAGTTTATGTTTTTTATTTTCGCTCATTTTTGAAAAATGATTAGTTTTTTAAAATTTCCTTTCAGTTCCTTTTTATTTCACTATTATTTTTAGTTCACCGAAATTTTTGATTCACTGGTATTTTTTGTTTACCGGCATTTTCGGTTCATCGGTATTTTTTATTAATTATTATTTTTGGTTTACCCGAATGTTAGTTTATTTTGGTTAAATACTTAGTTTTCGTTCACCGGTATTTTTTGTTTACAATTATATTTGGTTCACCGGTATTTTTTTGTTTACTATTATTTTTGGTTCATTCGAATTTTAGTTTCTTTTCGGTTCAACATTATTTTCGACTCAGTGGCATTTTTATTTCACTATTAATTTGTGTTCACTATTATTTTTGAATTTTGAAAATGGTCCAGATTTTAAAAATTCATATTTTACAATTATTGGAACCCATGAACATGCCTATTTTTCAAACTCGTGAACATTTTAAAAAAAACACATGTACAATGTTTAGAACACATGAACATTTTTTAACCCCATGAACACTTTTTTTTGGAAACCATGAACATTCCATTTTTCAAGCCGTGAAATTTTTTAAAACCCAGTGAATAATTTTTCTAAATGTGAAGATTTTTCAAACCATGAACATTTTTCAAAAAATACTTTAAAATTGTCATTCCGAACTCGTTAACATTTATTAAATAGCGAGAAGAGGGAAATAAAAGTATGACGAAAATCGGATGTGAAAAACCTTTTTATTGTGAAACCACGGAACAAAATATTCAAGTCAAACAGGGCGCGCATGCACGGCTCAAAACTTGATTACATAAGACTGTTTAACTTGTACAAAAATAGTGATAATTGTGTTCGAGCACAGAATCCACCAACGCGCTCTTCCCTACTACGGATGAGGGATCGATGGGGCCAGGGGTAGGGTGAGACGAGTAAAAGGGGATGATGCAAGGGATAGAGCCGATGTGGCTAGAGGAAGAAAAGATTACTCGGATTAGGTTACGAGCGTTAGGGCGAGGAAAAGGGAGGCTGAGCACAGGGTGTGGCGGCTAGGGTTCCGCTTCACGTTGTGGAAAACGAAGGTTGAGACCCTCAGGACGCACAACGCGTTTCCCGAACACACTAGAGGGCATCTACCCCATCGCACATGGTTGTTTTTCATTTAGGCATGCGATGTGTATGCAAACAAAATCATGAATGGCGCCCCATCAGTCGTGTCTATATATACACCCACGGGGAGTGTGTACTCATATGCATCAATTTAGAAGATACAACATATGTGAGTTTGATGTTATGGTATAGGCATCCAGTCATGCATCGATCATATGAATATTGTTTATGATCTTCAAGTTAGAGGCGTACATACACATAGAATGTGAGATATCAGAAGATAACTGATATATTGTGTTGAGCTTGACAAGGAAGTGGTTCACGCTGGCCATAGGCTTGATCAAGGCGCCTGCCATGCATGGCCCGAGAGCTGGCGTTTGGAAGATAATGGTCGACCCCGTCATTGCAGCAAGCATAGAAATCACGAAAGATCATATAAACTAGCACTGGCAGGAACATGAGATCAACCGATACGATCCGGATATATATAGGCCGTTGTTAAATTGAGTTCATATTTCTGATTTAATGATTAATTTGGCAAATTCTTCTGTGGAGGCAACATGATTTGTGCTAAATTTATTACGCCCAATATGAACTCGTAACTCCGAAGGCTTGACCAAAAGTTTATTCTGTTTTTCGCAAGAACATGACGGATTCTCCATGTCTTTTCATTAAGATTGGAGACACGTACAGGTTATCTACATGAGAGATTAAAGACCCAAACATGCCGCTAACAAAACAAAAGGTCTAGCTAGCGACTAACTCCTTGCGTCTCGCTGCCTGTTCTCTCACCATACTCGATCCACTCGTTGAACTCATGCAAGGTCAATCCGGCCACATTGCAGTCACAGCCAATGCCCTGCTTTTGCTCAATGACTCTGTCGTTGCGTTCTAGCCAAATGCGGCTCGAGTAGGCAATGCTCGATCATGGTGTTTAGCTGGATCTGTTTGCTTTCAAGCCTACGTACAGCGATGCAACCCTAGCCACCATTCTCTGAAAAAGTAGCAGGCGCTGGAGTGAAGGAGCTGAAGCCGTGCGTTGCCAGTACCTGAAACCACCACAGCGTACTTGAGAAGGAGCATGTGGAAGGGGTGATCGATTGTTTCATATGCCGATAAATTCTAGTATTTGAGTAAATATTCCTTAGACTTGTGTTGCATAGGTGATTCATTTTCAGTGAAAAAAATACATGTCCTGTATGAATACTACCCCATTAGTTGGATCTATAAATTGATGTGATGTCTGCCATCAGTAGGGAGGATATGTTGCTCTTGCATAACCATGTAACATATTGTTTTTTGCATATCTCGGGGTTTTTTTGTCGTAGAACGAGGTGAAATATTAGAGGATAACTGATATGTTGTGTCAAGCTGTTTTATACATTTCTCCATGCCCCCTCCATGATACAAGAACAGAAGAACGCGCGGAACGCTGCACGGACATCCTATGGTCTCAGCTAGAGAATGATCAAAGTTATGGACACCGGCAAAAAGTGGACGTGGACAAGTAACCTATGCCTCCGGGAGTCCGGGGCACTATTGAGCCTCAGTCTACCATGACACGAGATTGATCAACTTAATTTTTTTTTCTAGTGGGTTTGTTATTATTTCAGATTTGTGAGTATTTGCTAGCTAGACTGGTCTGTGTTAGATCGAATATTTTATTATTCGTGTGAGTTGAAGTTTATCAATTAGCTTCTTGAGCTGAAATGTTAATCTGTATGATTTGTTTCGAGATTTCAATCTCCATGATACGAAGTTTAAGTACGTGTGTCTGGATCGTAGATACCCTCCAGAGTGTACAATCACCTCGTCGGCATGCACTTCGCGCACCATTGGCGCTTTGCTCACCTCGTATTTCTTCACTAGATCCTTCCTCTTGACCGGGAAGGACTCCTGCAATGGCGGTCAATGCAAAGTTGCGTGGGAGGATGTTTGTAAACCAAAAAATCTGGGTGGTCTTCGAGTCCTCTCCCTCCCCTTCCAAAACTCGGCTCTCCTATCCAAATTTCTCGCCAAGCTTCACTCCTCCTCACCTACTCCCTGGGCTGATTGGTTTACTCGCCAATATGGTTGGTCTGCTCACCGTGACCTAGGGGAAGACCACTTTCTTGACACCCTTATGTGGAAAGGTATCATTCTCGGGATAAATTCCTTTCGCTCCCACACCTCGGTCGTTATTGGTAATGGGATCAACACTGCCTTCTGGATGGATTGTTGGTTGGGCAACGAGCCTCTGTTTGCCTGATACCCTGCTCTTTTCTCTCACTCTACCCGGCCTCATTCCCAAGTTGCTGCTGTTTTACAATCTGGTCTTGTGCTCTCTCTTGTTCCCCGTCACTCCGTTGTTGCCACTTCAGAGCATGCTTCTCTATGCAATGAGCTCATGTCCATCAGCCTAGAACCGCACACCGTTGATACCCGTGTTTGCCGATACTCAAAAAAACAGCTTTCAAATAAAAGATTCTACTCCAATAATTTTTTGCATCTACCGACTGATGATCGGGCGTTCAAGGTTTGGCGGAATGCTGCTCCTCTCAAATGCAGGATTTTTAATTGGTTGGCTCGAAGATGTCGTCTTCCCACCAACGACCGACGTTTCCGCCACCAACTTGGAGACTCCCCGAATTGCAATTTCTGTGCACGGCGGGAAGATGTTGACCACCTACTCGTCAACTGCTACGGAGCTCGGGAATTATGGGACTTCTTCTTCCCCCAGGACAAGCACCACATCGACAGCCTCGCCGCCCTCTGGGATGCCCGTTGCACCAGCTTTGCGGCGTCCACCATTTGCACTGCCATCGCGTGGAACATTTGGAAAAGGCGCAACACAATGGTGTTGATGAACCTATGGATGTTGTTCGCCACAGGTGTATTTCGGATATCCGGCTTTGGGCGTATCCCTGTACCAATGTAGCAGTAGCTAACCTCCTTCAGTCTTGGTGCCTCACCTTTGATCCCCCTTAAGCCCTCATGTACTCCTGTTTTTGTTTTCTTCTCTTCTCAAGCCCCTTTTGATGTAATGGTTGCCTCTCCGGCTACTTTGATATTTTTTACGTAATAAAAATTCAGGCTGGCTGAAAATCCGCCGAAGGTACAGTCAAAAAAAAATTGTATATTATTAAAAAGTTTCACGCAAGCAGGACAACAAGGTCGACAAAGAAAACAGAGGTCGTTTGCCTCACAACATACCGATCCAGTTTGGTAAATTCTATACAACATTTATGATTCATGCTGCACGTGATTAGTGTGCAATCTGAACTCGTAACTCTAAAGGCTAGTGTGTAATGTCAACCCATGGCCATTGAGGAGGGCCATCATTCATGCATGTATGTATGAAGGAACGCAGAGTCCATGCATGGCCATTAGTGTGCATAACGAAAGCATGAGTACCACTCCATCAGTTTGATCGATCTATAAATTGACATACAATGCATCGGTATGGAGGATATGTTACATGTATGAAACCATGTACATGTTGTTTCCAATATGGAGTTTTTTAGTCGTAGAAACGCAGCGAGATATTAGAAGTTAACTGATATGTTGACCAAAGCTTTTTCGTACATTTGTCCATGTAGACGTTGTCCTACATCAAGGAGCCAGACTCCCCATCTTTGGTCGTGCCCGACTTACCTGATCTGCAAATTAATAGGGCTCACGTATGATGGCTTTTACTCGCAGGCTTCCACCATCATGATCCACGACTATGGAACAATTCTTAATAGGGTCATGCCCCGACAATATGATTGAGTTGTGCTATCACACTTTTGTGAAATGCGTCTATTCGAAAGAAAATTTTGTTCAACCGTAGACACCATATTTTTTGGTATGTTATGTGGGCTATTGTTAAACTAGGTCCACCATGAATGACAAGTTGTACGTGTGTGTAACCACAGCCATTTCGGCGTCCAGTATCTTTATCAATGTACATACTTTTTTTGTGCTGATTCCTAGAATTTTCTAGCATATTGATAGTTAGGGACAACTGTACAAGTAACATTGATTTGCCAAATGATTTTTCCCCGGATCAACTATCACTAGTAGGAAAAGGGCTATAGCCGCCGGGGCCTCACTGGCGAACCTGGAAATCACATTCGCCAGCGGTAAATAGCACTGGCGAACATGATTTCCTGTTCGCCAGTGGTAAGGCCAGTACCACTAGCGAACAGAGCGCGCAATGCGCCAGTGGTAAGCGCGGGTTTGGGCAAACCCTAACGGGCCACCTACCACTGGCGAATGGTCTGAGTGGTTCGCCAGCGGTAAGGTAAGTACCGCTGGCGAACCGTCGTACCTGTTCGCCAGCGGTAGTTAGTGTACATATATACTCGATCCCACATCCCCACCCGGCCTTTTTCCTCTCTCACATACGCGCCCGCGCGCCGTCGCCCTCTCCCCGTCGTCGCCGCCGCCGCCGTCCTCCTCTCCCCGTCGCCGCCGCCGCCGCCGTCCTCCTCTTCCCGTCGTCGCCCTCCTCTCCCTGTCGCCGCCGCCGCCGTCGCCGTACGTCCTCCTCTCCCCGTCGCCACACCCCCGTGCCGAGCACCACCACGGCCTCGCCGTCGAGCATGTACGCCATCAAGCAAGCAAGGTGAGCATCCTACTTTTGGGTGATCTACTCATGGTGTAGTTTGAGCAAATATTACTGCATGATTTAGTATGATCATGTGGTAGATAAGTACTTGTGTTACGATTTGGTAGCAATAGCATGTCCAGTAGTGATGATTTTGATGATGCCGTACTAGATCTTGTTGTTGTGTTAGATAATGTTGTGAGTATACAGTAGATAATTGTGAGAAAATTAATGCTCTCTAGATAATGTTGTGGTATAGTTATTAGGTGTTGATGTTTTTCATGATGTTGTGAGCATGTGGTAGATAATGTGCAATGGAATATTTATGAGATTCATTGTAGTGATGCAATTGTCTTGGTGGTAACCATTGTAGGACATGAACATCAATGAATTTATCCGGTACCCATGCTATCAGAAACCCATCTTTATCCCTCCTATGTCCCAGACCCTTATATGTATTACATTGCTTTATTATGATTGATGAGCTATTTAGGGTTGCTTGTGTGTGTGCCGATAATTAAAAATGTTGTGGCACTATGTGGTAACCCTGAAGGTCTACGGAGCCTTGTGATATGCACAAGTACAAGTCATGTGCATCCTACTTGGCTCCGCCGATCCTTCAGGGCTACTAATAATTGTGTGTCCGACCTAAGTATGAGGCACAAATCAAAGTGATTTTTGTTTAGTTTTTGTCTTATTCTATATGTTGATGTTTTTATTTTTTTTCTCTTTTTCTTCGATAGCCGATGATTAAAATGTTGTGGCACTAGGTGGTAGGCTAACAGCTCTTGTGAGCCTTGTGATATGCACAAATACCAAGTCTTGTGCATCATACTTGGCTCACCAGATCCTGCAGGTCTACTTGTGTGCCCGATTTAAATATGAGGCACAAAATCTAAGTCATTTTTATTTTGTTTTGTCTGCTTTTTCGAAAGCCGATGGTTAAAATGTTGTGGCACTAGGTTGTAGGCCTGCAGGTCTTGTGAGCCTTGTGATATGCACAAGTACCAAGTCTTGTGCATCATACTTAGCTCACGAGATCCTGCAGGTCTACTTGTGTGTCCGACCTAAGTATAAGGCGCAAAATCTAAGCCATTTTTATTTTGTTTTGTCTTTTTCTTCTAAGCCGATGATTAAAATGTTGTGACACCGTATGATTCAGGGAGGAGCTAGTGAACCTTCTGATATGCACAAATAAACATTTTGTGCATCTTACTTGGTTCACTTGCTCTGTCTCTGAAATGTGTGTCCAATTTAAATATGTATGAGGCACAAATTCGAAATCATTTTGTTTTTTCTCTCTTATTCCGAATGCCGATGATTAAAATGTTGTGTCACACTATGTGATTCAGGGAGGTGCTAACGGACCTTGTGATATGCACAAATAAACATCTTGTGCATACTCTTACTTGGTACACTTGCCCCGTTCCTGATCAATGTGTGTCCAATCTATGTATGAGGCATAAATTCGAATCATTTTGTTTCTTCTCTATGAATTGACAAAGCCGATGATTTAAACTATGTCACGGTAAAGGCAAGGAGAGTGTCTACAATGCCTTGTAGTATATACAATTGGAGTGTTTGTATTAATACATGGTCTTGTACACACTCTTTTTGCCTTGTTTTCCACGCAATGATATATGAGGCTTTTCATTGTTAACTTCTCGCATTTCGTAAATTTTAATATTACTTTTGTAACAAAATTTTGACTTATGCGTTTTTGGCTTAGGTGTTCTCGGCGACGATGTCCATATTGGAACAGAGGGGCGATGTGCGGGACTGGGCTCCACCGGGCTGGCACTAGGAAGGTGCTACCTTACCGGACGCGCAGCTTGGTGAGGAATCCGGGTGACGTCGTCGACCCGGATCTTCTGTGGTGGCAGTCGCGTGGTCCACGCTCGATGCAAAGGGAGCCGGCCCCTGAGGAGGTGGTACGTCGCCGTATCAGGTAGGAGGATGAGCACGTCCGTCACTACATGTATCTATTGGATATGCAGTATGATAGTAGGTGGTCGTTTCTTCAGAGGGTTCCTTCTCACGTGAGCTATGACCCTGTAAGGGTTCCTTCTCTTTGGATGCGCAGTGCCGGCGGCTCAGCACCCCGCGGCTCAGGAACCGGTCGAAGTTAGTTTCAGAGCTTCATGTATTAGCTAGTGATATGCACAAATAGCCAAGTAGATGGATTTGTTTGTATGCTACTTATACTGTTTTGAAAATTGTGTATTTGTACTGGTTTGTCACATATTTCTCTATATATACTGCTGGAATATGAATTTTGCTGTATATATATTGTTGTAATACATTTCTGTTTTATTTTAAAATCAGAAATATATATTACTGGCGAACAAGTTCTTTTTCACCAGTGGTAAGGGTCAATCGCTGGCGAACATGCAACTGGTTCGCCAGTGGTATCTCACTTACCGCTGGCGAACATGTGTTCGTCAGTGGTAAGCTGTTACCACTAGCGATTACCACTTGCGATATTACCACTGGCGAACCGGTTCGCCAGCGGTAGCCGAATTTGGTTCGCCAGTGGTATGCTTTTTCCTACTATTGTATGTGTCCTTAAACTTTGTCTGCGCCACTTTGTTACATCTTCCCGATTTGTGTGACGTACTCCAAAGAGGTTACATGAAGTGTTAGACAGTATTATGCATTTGTGTTCAAGAAACTAGAGCCAAGTTACACATTTATCTCGAAAAAACATTAATCGGGGCCTATTAAATTTAAAACCAAATAAATTTAGTCCTCCTTCGGTTAATCAAGTTACAAACTCAAAGCAGAACTGAATGACTCATTAGCCTTCATGTAGAACTGTCATTTACATACATGAATCACTATATTAAGCATGAAGAATGCCGCATGATGTGTTTTCTTAGCGCACACGTCTTCACAATACATGTATTTTCAATTTTACATTTTTTGTTGAGTTATATTGTTATAGTTGTTGTCCATCTAAAGTTTGGTCCTAAAGATGCTCACATTTTCTCAGTAAAATCGAGCATACTTATGTCCGGTCACTCTGCAATATAAATACCAAAAAAAGTTACTATTCAATTAGTGATGCCTATCTCCAAAAAAATGTGCAATATCAGCTAACACTTAAGAGAAAACAATGTAGAAGGAAAGAAAAAATAGCATAATGCTCGGTTAGTGAGACTATTTGACACAGAAAAAAGACTTCAGTGTGACAAACAATATTGTGATTTTCTACAGACCAACTTTGCTGCGGTTACACCCAAAGAATCAAGCCTAAAGTTGATGCACACATGTAGCAGAAACTGAGAGATAATCGGTTTACAGAACTTGCTCAAAAAAATTGAAACTTGTTGGGTAAACACCGGATATTAGACTGAAAAAATATGTGTAAACACAACTTTTACACAGTAGTACAATATGCATATAATACTATTACATAGTTCAGACCATTGGGTACCATGGAAATAATTTGAGATAACAGGTTAGGCCAAGTATTTCTAAATGGAAATTGCTGTAAAAAATTATAAATGCAAATGATCAGATATGTATGCAATATTGATCTGGCTACCAGCTACTACAGAGACAGGAAATAGCCCACAACGCTGATCAGGTGCAGAGTACATATGGAGACATGGAGTGCGGGATTTAGTCTGGTTAACGCCACATGAACCTTATTTTGATTTCCATGGTCTGATTACATCCCTTTGGAGGCTTCTCCCGCTTGTTAGCCTTGCGCGAGACCCGCGACCATTGGTCTGCGAAGACGACTGGCTGTCCACATTCATGGCAGCGGCCTTTGACAGCTTTTGAGATGGTGGTGTTTCCATCTCAAGCTCGGGCTCTTTCCTCTTTAGCTCGTTCAGAGATATGTCAGCCGTTCTGCAGTTTCATTGCAAATGACGTCAAATGGAAATTCAGTTCATCCGTAAGTCAATGAAAAACTGAAAACAACGTATGTCAAACAAACACTGATGCATACAGCTATGTAATAATATGTATAAATGAAAGTGTTCTTCGGGTGAGTATACTATACATGTATTGGATCGGGTATTTTGTAGTGTTGCAAATATACTGTAGTTGCCTGGTCTGTT
This sequence comes from Puccinellia tenuiflora, assembly GCA_012064385.1. Taxonomy (NCBI): domain Eukaryota; kingdom Viridiplantae; phylum Streptophyta; class Magnoliopsida; order Poales; family Poaceae; genus Puccinellia; species Puccinellia tenuiflora. The sequence continues at coordinate 216,308 of QRDG01002441.1, read as the reverse complement.
TGGAGTGCAAAATGTAACCCTTGTTACCTAAATTAAATGTGTAGACTATTTCATGGCAAAGAGCAATATTGATTCACCGGAATCCCAGAAAATCAATATAACCACAACACAGAGGAGGCATTCATCAATCACTAAAGTATCACAGATATAGGAAGAAATGAGATTAAGGTAGAGGAATACCAAACCTGGGAGCTGAGGGACTCGAGTTCCTTTTGAAGCACCACAACAATCCTAGGTCGGTCGTGTCATAAACGTAGCGAGGACGTAGACTGAATCACTGAATCCCGCCCGGACCTTGGTCGCTTTCGTTACTCTGGCACTATCGTTTTTCAACGGATCATCAAGCATCCAAGTATCCTTTAAATGTTGTAATACTGGATGTTGAAGCAGGAATTTGTAGGAATCAAACAGTTGTGCATGCTTAGCAGTTAAAAAGCATTATGTTACTTAAGAATACACACAAAAATAGAATGTAGTTTACAATTTCAAATGTACTTAGTGTTGTACAGAATATGGTCTCCTTATCATATCAAATGTCTCTTGCATTGCACATGTAGTAAATAAATAGGTGCATATGAAGGATGACATCTACTATGTAAAAATTCCACGCAAAAAATGATTCTATTTAAAGGAATACCAGTGGAATATTTTCCATTTCCATCATATTCAAATAAACAATTTGTGGCACCATCTTCATTTATAGGCTGAAGGTAGTAGATCATATAATTTATTTACAGCTGAAACACAAGATCAGATGTGTTAGCTCATTAAAATAATTGAACAACTTACAGAGACAAACGTAGCATGAATAGTTACGTAAATTGTATCCTATTGAGCCATTGCATCAAGATGGTCTACTAACCTGCACATCCAGAAGACTATGAGTACACTACTACAGAACTACATATATACTAACTTGCCAATATCTTAAAGGCATTTCCTCAAACACCTGTGAGCCACCAAGAGCAAACATCTTGAAATCAATGGCAGCAGAATTTCCAATCTCAATCACATACAGAAAATATAAAGGGGAATGGGTTTGAGGAGAGGAATTGTTTGCCTCCATCCAGTGCACAACCGGCGGCCGCATCGGTCAGAGCCATATGGGCAACTCGCCTTTGCTGCAGGACATCCGCCGTGAGCTCATGGCCGTCCTCTTTCATCTACCCCCAGCACACAAATCAGATGGGGAGAAGAAGATGCAGAGGTGTCATCCCGAGGACATCGTGCGGAGATGGAGAGTTGCGGGCAGAGGGATTTGCAGGGCAGCCCAGTTCGTCGGCCCGAGGGAGAATGGCGCAGATCAGCTGTGGCATGTGGGCAAGATGAGGGAGGTGAAGTCGGGCTGGCTGGGTGAGGGATGGCGAATTCATCGGACCAAGGGAGGATGCCGCTGGCCGGCGTCGGGCAGGATGAAGGCGGCGTGTGGCTGGGTGAGACCGGGATGGCTTCCTGCGGGGTGAGGGGGATGAGGCGGCGGCGTGATTTGCGATCGGGTTGTGTTTTTCTTCCTTGGATTAGGGAAGCCATGTATTGGGATGGACTTAGTCAGGCAGAGTTTTCGTCTGTCAGGACAAATTGCTAAATGCACTTTTGGCTGAGGGTTAGTGCAACCTTAACGGTTAGATCTTTGTTAGTGGGTCTGATCGTGAGGCTCCTTTTGTTCCTGTCACTCTGTGTACGTTGAACGGGGTGGGCTTAGCAATGAATACGTTTGCTCTTTTAATAGTAGTAAGTATAGATGCAGCTATGGTGGTTCGGTTGTCCAACTTAAACTAGACATGGACCCATGCCCAGGGTGTGAGCTTAAAACTACCTAATCGGTTAAAATATTGTTTTTTTTATGGTTTCCTTTTTTCTCTCACTTCTTTTCCTTTTAAATATTTCATTCGTATTAAAATAATCTTCACGTAGTTTAAAAATCATCATGTTTAAAAAAACATTTTTTGATTTCAAATATATTTATGAGGTTTAAAATTTATTCATATGTTCGAAAAAAATATGTTCATGTATTCGAAAAAAGTTTTTTCATATTAAAATTTGTTTGTGATAAAGTTGATTATTCAAAATATCACGAGGGTCAAAAAGTTTCAATGGGTTTAATATAATAATACATTCATAGATTAACAAAATGATAAATTATTTGAAAAAATATTCATGGTTTTGATAAAGAAATATGTTCACGAGTTCGAATCTTTTGTTAAAAAACATAAACAAAAAAATTAGTATTTTATTACAAAAAAAAATTGGAAGAAAAAAAAGATGGAGAACATAAAAAACATATGATAAAACAAATCGAGAAATCAAAAGGAAAATATAAACCTGTAAAAATGAAAAATAGAAAAAGAAAATGCTTCGTGGGCTGGCCCAACACACCATCCTGGGGTGCGTGGCACGAGATGCCCACGTCCTAAAGTGCGGTATATAGGCTCTTCCATTCCTGCACTCTTATGAGGGTAGCGGCGGCGTGGCCTACGTGCAGCAGCGTGGCGGCGGGGACTTTACGGGCCCCTTTGGGGCCTGGCCGGGCCTGCCCGGCCTGGTGTGTCCTTGCTACCGCGTCCGGTCGGCACCCGCAGGTGGCGGTGGAGGACGTCCTCCAGGTGGCCGTGCTGCTGCCGCCCTCGGCTCCAATGGCCTGGTTTGCTCTTTTCGTTGTGTCCGGTCGGCGACCGTCTATGGCGGTGGAGGTTGTTCCCTCCCGCGTGGTTGTGGTACCGCCGCCCGGTGTCTACGGCTGTCTCTTTTCAGTCCGGCCTCACAGTTCTTGCCATGGTGAGACGACGATGGTGACTTCAAGACCGAGGCGGCGCATGTTGGCGGGCGGCAAGATTGGTGGAGCGTGACGGATTGTCCGGTGATGTGGTTTTTTGGGGATCGGGAGAAATCCTTGCCTGCTTGGCACCGACGCGGTGACACTCGCGAGTGTCGCCCTTCCTTCTTGAAGGGCGTCGGGTGTACCCTTCCCCACTCCCGATTGTGTATCGGGGGAAACCCTAGGACCAGTCCGGGCAGCAGCGTCGTCGCCGTCGCTTTCCTTCTTGAAGGTGCTGCTTGGTACACGGCGATTCGGAATGCTAGTCGCGTGGTGGGAATCCTCGGAGGGCGCAGCGGTTGCGAGTCATCTTTGTTTTCGTTGATCCGCTGATGTTGGCTTTGTTTTCTCTTCTTTTTTTCTTTTGGGCTTGTTTGTGCTGTTTGCCCCAGCAGTGGTCTCAAGTTTGTATCGGGTGGTTGCTATATTAATATAGCGGGGCGTAAGCATGTTTCGAGCCATGAGTCGCCCCGGCTCTATGGCTAAAACTTTGAGTACTATAGTGGGCGGAAAATCTGACATTTCTTAATTCCCTGTTCAAAACATGACGACATAATACGGTTTAGCTTGTATACTGAAACTAGACAAAAACATTGAATAATTGCATTTGAATGCAAAAGCTGCACAAAAATTGCTCTTAAATTTCCCCAAAACATACTAACTTTTCCATTTCCCCTTTCGACAAATATAGGCCGGGACACGATCAGCAAGAATCTCACACCGACAGTCGCCAACACCAACTTCGCACGCACATTGCTTATTGCAACATACTGCGCCAAGAAATGGAGGAAACCATCAATCGGTAAAGAGGTTTAAACTTGCACCTACCATTTGGAGAAGAAACATGACGAAAGCTACGTGTAATGATGCAAAATGATCTGCACCTACCAACACCAAACCAAACCATACCGAACCCCACGAATAGGTCCAAGAAAATGATTTCTCCCACACTATATATGGCATGATTGCCGAAAAATCACATTGGAGCTCAGGCTACATGTAGCCTTTTTTTTATGAATTTTCTGAAATCCACATTTTAAAGTTTCAAAAAAATCTCAAAAAAAATACTGGATGTTTAGAATGATGTATTCATAGTCTTGCAAATTTTCAACCCGAAATATCTTATATTCAGACCTACATAAAAATGACAAATTCCGACAAATCTGAGATTTTCGAATCGTGTTATTTTTTACACAACCTCAGATCCAGAAATTTGTTATTTTTACAAAGCCCAAAATACATAATATGTCGGATTGATATTTTACACACTGGTAGAAATAATCATCGTTTATATCTAGGATTTATTTCAGAATTTTTGGAAACTTAAAAATGCGTTTTTTGAATTTTTCAAAAAACGAGCTCCATGGAGACCGAGCTCCAAAACGCTGCACTCGTGATTGCCTCCTTCTATGAATCATATAAGTGTGTAGTCATTCTGAAGCATGATAACTCGGCTTCTTTTCCAGTGTTATATGTCTTCTCTTAAATTTGTGTTGTAGTCCCTCGGTTCTATAATGTAAGTGTTTTTAGCAAGTTAAACTTGTTTGTTAAGAGGCTTAGATTTATATTGTGGAATAAAGGAAGTAGTATCTAAGGTTCGACTGGAATTAATACATCCCATAATTGTTGAAATTGAGCGGGCTTGAAATTGTTACGAAACGGTAAGAAAAGATTCTGAAACATTTGGTAATATTATTAGTTGGATTAGATACTTTTCCGAAATTTTGGGATAATATTTGAATAGAGTATTCTAAAATATCTATTCTGGTGAAAAAACAAAAACTAAGACTTCCGTGGGAGAAAGAGGGGAGAGCGGCGATTCGGAGGCCGAGCTCCATGGAGCTCGGTTTCCAATTTTTTTTTAAATCCACATTGTTTTATTTTCAAAAATTCTGAAAAAATTTATGGTCATAGATAATATTGTGATCCACCACTGTGAAAATTTTCAATCAGAAATTCCTAGTATTTTGTTCTGGGCAAAAACGAGAAATCTGCAGATCTGAATCGGTGAACAGTGCACAATCACAAAAATTTGAAATCTGGGCAGATTTCTCTTTTTTGCACAGATCAAAATATAAAGAGTTTGTGGTTGAAAATTTTCACATTGATGGATCATAGTATTCTCCACCACTATGATTTTTTTCAGAATTTTTTGAAACAAAAATTTACTGATTCAATTTTTTTTTAGAGAATTCCGGAGAACATGGTTTCTATGGAACATCCTGATTAAAGAGAAAGAGGGAGCCCAAATATCTATTTTTCTTGTTGAATTTTATTAATGATTAAAAGTTTTTTTAACGTATTTCAAAAGTGTAATTATTTGGGTTTGTTAATAAAATCCTGACCAGAAAGATTTATTTTGTACAGACTGGAATTTGTTTTGTCATCACATGATGGGTTGATCCCAACGACCAAAAAAGTGAAATCACGAGATATTTCCCTCTCTTTTTTCTTCGAACAAAAAAAAAAGCAAGATCGAGGAGAGAGAAAGGCTCAATAAAAGGGCGTAAAGACTCTCCGCCTCTCTTTCCCCATTCCCACTCTTCAGTGTCCCCGGCGCTCACCTACCCCACTTCGCCGGCGGCGGGAGGAGTCGTCGCCGGAGCCTCCCCCGCCGCCGTTGCACGGCCGCTATCGGACCAGGACACTATCTAGGGACGTGGCCATGGGGCACGGGGTGAGCTGCGCCCGGACCGGCGACGAGCACGACTTCTTCCGCGCGGCGCAGCTCGGGGACCTCGACGCCCTTGGCGCCCTCCTCGCCGCCGACGGCTCCCTCGCACGCCGCGCCAGCCTCTACGACCGCCTCTCCCCGCTCCATATCGCCGCCGCCAATGGCCGCCTCGAGGTCAGCATCCGGCTCCTTCTCGCCTCGCCGCTCACACCGCCGTGGATGGATCCCATCCCAATGATCCCATCCGCTTGCTTCTACTGTTCCCTGAGCTCTCTCCCTTCTCGCAGGCGCTCTCCATGTTCCTGGATCGCGGTGCGCAGCCGGACGCGGTGGATCGGCACAAGCAGGTGCGAGATCCCGTTCAAAATCTCCTCTCGCTAGCGTAACTTCCAACCAGCTCCCTTAAAAATCTCATTTTTTTCCTTGTCTTGCTCCAGACTCCCCTGATGCTCGCCGCCATGCACGGCAAGATCGGCTGCGTGCTCAAGCTCCTCCAGGCCGGTGCAAATGTGAGCAATTTCTTTTTGTAAACTTTGTCCTGTTCCCGCAATTCCCGCTTGCGAATGTCAATTCACTTACCATGGAGCTTTTTGTAAACATTTGCGAATGTCCATCAGATCTTGATGTTCGATTCGGTGCACGCGCGGACCTGCCTCCACCACGCGGCGTACTACGGCCACGTTGACTGCCTGGATGCCATCCTCGCCGCCGCGCAGACCACGCCGGTGTCCGATTCATGGTGAGATCTCGCTCCACTCCGTGGGCTGGCTTGTGTGCAGCTCGATCGATAGGTTGGTTGCTTGTTTGCAAGACTGCTCACCTCCTGCTGTCGAAGCTTCGCAGGGGGTTCGCGCGGTTCGTGAACGTCAGGGACGACCACGGCGCGACGCCGCTGCATCTCGCGGCCAGGCAGGGGCGGCCGGGGTGCTTGCAGGTGCTGCTGGAGAACGGCGCCATTGTGTCGGCTTTGACCGGATCATATGGGTAATGATGCTGATCATTGTGCCTGCCTGTCATTTGGGGTTCAGCTCAAATTGGTTATTTGCCCTGTAATTTGGGGATCAACTCAGTTGGTTATTTCATTGGGGCAAATCCTGATTCATGGGTTGCTATTGCAGCTTCCCTGGTAGCACATCGTTGCATTTGGCTGCTCGCAGCGGTAGCTTGGATTGCATCCGGAAGCTGCTCGCCTGGGGAGCTGATCGGCTCCAGAGGGACTCGGCTGGGTGAGAACTAGATCCCTGTCATGGAGCTCATATCTCGGTGCCTAAAGGCTTAAAACATTGTTTTGTATGTAGCGGCGCAGTTTAGGTTCCCTCTTAGTATTGACCAATGGTCTCTGCTGTCCATAATCAGTAGAACTCAACTGAGCTAGTAACAAGTGAACTCACTAAGCATTTACTGAATCCACATTTGGGAAGTTCACTGAACTGTGCAACTATCAGCAAACTTTGGTATGTTATTTTGATGAATTGCCCATAGTTGTCCTGATAAAATCCTAATGACAAATGGTCCCTTATGTCCGTAATCAATAGAACTCTACTAGCCTAGTAACAAGTGAACTTGCTAAGGATTTACCGAATCCACATTTGGAAAGTTCACTGAGCCTGCCCCTATCAACAAACTTCGATATGTTCTTCTGCTGAAATCTTAATGAAAAATGTTGTTATTCCTCAGGAGAATACCATATGCTGTTGCACTGAAGCGCAACCACGAGGCATGTGCGGCATTGCTAAACCCTTCGTCGGCAGAGCCTATGGTCTGGCCTTCCCCGCTTAAGTTCATCAGCGAGCTCGACCCGGAAGCAAAGGCTCTCCTGGAAGCTGCCCTGATGGAAGCTAACAGGGAGAGGGAGAAGAAGATCCTGAAGGACACCAAGTACTCCCTGCAATCCCCAGCACATTACGACAACGATAACATCGACGACGGTACATGCTCAGAGGTATATCTGATGCTTAATTTCCATATACATGTTATCGGATGATTTGTGTAAAACATCTGTGGCTAGTGAGGCTGATCGTTCATTTGGTCACAGGTGAGTGACACGGAGCTGTGCTCCATCTGCTTCGACCAGGCGTGCACCATCGAGGTGCAGGACTGTGGGCACCAGATGTGCGCAACCTGCACGCTGGCTCTATGCTGCCACAACAAGCCCAACCCCACGACGCTGACGCTGCCTTCGCCGGCCTGCCCGTTCTGCCGTGGCAGTATCTCGCGGCTGGCGGTGGCCCATACCAGAACCGACGGTGACCCCGAGAGGACATCCTCCCCGCAGCTCGCCCACAGGCGGTCCCAGCGCTCCCACAACCTCAGCGAGGGCGGCAGCGGCAGCAGCAGCTTCAAAGGGCTGTCCTCAGCCATCTCGAAGATTGCTCGCGGCTCGAGCCGGATGGCCGGCAATGGCGACGGCAGTTCAATGGACAAGCCGGAGCACGATCCGTGAAAAGGCAGAACGCATGGTCGGACATTGGACATCGGCAGTAAGCTCAAATGGCATCCAGCTTTTGGAAACCCCAGATCAGAAATCCAACACCATTGTTGGGGGCTTTGGTCCACGGAATCTATAGGTAGGAACTAAATAAACACCTTCAGTTTCTATCTGTTACCCTATATATATTCTTGGGATCACCAGGCCAGGCTTAGCAATGCTCTGTAAGTGGAGGACCAGAGAGAGAGAGAGGAGCTGTTCATCATCATATAGTCTGGTGCTGGTGAATGAATATGCCGAGGCCTGGGCACTGCTACTGCTGCGGCTACTGCCCATCTCTGAAGTGCCATGCCGTGGCATGTGAGTGTGTCCCCGGTGTCCTGTGCGTTATGGATCACGCCCATTTTTGTCCCTTAATGTCTGTCGTCAATGTCGCGGTTCGTGGAGTACTGGCAATGGCAGCAAGCGCACTGCGGCAGGGTGGTCCTTGGATCGCCATGAAACTTGCTGCCGCCTGGATGAGTAGAAGACATTGTTGAAATGTTGATCGTACAACTGCCGTCCGGATTGTGTAATGTTTCTTTTGTATGTTGCGCTGTAATCTTGTGGGATCTACTGATTATCGTTATGTATCGATGTTTTTACTGCAAGCTAGATGCAATACTCAGTGTCAGATCTATGAGCAGCACCCACGATTGGTTTCTCGAGGGTGGAAACCAACCCTAGGCTGAAATTCAGAGGTGCCTTTGAGTGATTTTTTTGGGCAACTTCTGTAGATAGAGACAAGCCATGGCTGTAGCCTTCCATTTATTTGACCAGGAGATGCATGACGCAGCATAAAGCTGGAGGTGACTTGGCGCTTCGGTCATGTGCTTGCAGTGGTGTATTATAACCCCTTGGAAGAAAGTATCTAAGAGCTGACGCAGCTCATAATAAGCCGACAAAAGAAGTGATCACCTGTGTTTGGTGATGTAGATGCTGCTAAAACAATTATGCAGTGCTAACCATAGAAGAAACTAGTTGTGCCGTAGCCATCAAGAAGACCCAGCCGCCGGCTTACTCCTTCCGCCCGTTCCCTCTGGTGACCTTTGGCAGCCCTTCCGGGATGTTGTCATGTGGGTCTCACGGCGCTATCTCCATCCTGTTGTGGCTGATCAGGTCAATCGTCCGCTAGCTTCGGAAAAATCCTAAATCCTTGGATCAGGTGATGGTGGTGTTGGACGGTGGTGTTGGACGGCATCACAACGCCACCATTACCTGATCCACGAATTTAGGGTCCTCATTTGGGCGGCATCACTGGTGGGTGACAATGGTGGTGAATGCCGCGTTCCGCATGGTGGCTAGTGCGGCGACGCTAGTGAGTAAAGATTTGGTTGCGGCAATATTTGGATAGTCAGGCCTTGTTTCGACAGTGCGGCGAGTCTTCGTGTCGTACTTCTCCTGCTGTAACATTGTTCGGTAACATTGTTTAGCATACCAATATACACCTATGTGCCAAATATGGAAATATTATCACAAACTATGCCACGGGAATGGTCATGTCTTGGTGGTTTGACTTGAAACCTATACATGTTTATAGATGATAGACCTTTGTGTGAAGGATTTTTATGAAAAGTTTGTCAAAAATCAAGTTTATCATTTTCCCTGTCAACTAGTACACATAAGAGGTCTCCATGCCAAAGGATTTATTTTTTTTGAGTATTTTTTCATTTTCTTTGAGTTTTTTCAAAAAAGTTCCAAATGGCGAGCATGGCTATTCGTTGAAAGAGGTCGAATTTTTCAAAACTATCGATGTTTCTGTGATGTAACCACTACTTTTGTACCTTAAAATGATTTTTGTAAAAATTTCAGAGCAAACTATCACACACTTGTAGAACAAATTTGAATTACTTTCGGAAAATCGGCAAAAAGACATTTAAATGTGCAAAATTAGATAGAAAGGGAGAAAATTCCTAATATTTGGGGATTATCCATCAAATATGGACTACTTTCTGTGAAAATTGGATTGGTGCCATTTTGCATCATATTTTTGGTACTTGCTTCACAAAAAAAGTCATTTTTAACACTTAAAAAATGAAAAATAATATTTATAAAATTCGTTTGAAAAAACTCTGTTCGGTAACATTGTTTATCATACCAAGATACACCTATGTGCCAAATATGAGCACATTATCACAAACTATGTCATGAGAATGGTCGTATCTTGGCCGTTTGACTTGAAACCATAGATGTTTATAGATGATAGAACTTTCGTGAAGGAATTTTTTGTAAAATTTGAAAAAAAAGAAAGTTTATCATTTTTCCTAGCAACTAGTACACATAAGAGGACTCCATGCCAAAGGATTTCATTTTTTGAGGTTTTATTCATTTTCTTTGAGTTTTTCGAAAAAACGATCCAAATGGTGAGCATGGATATTGTTGAAAGGGATCGAATTTTTTAAAACTGTCGACGGTTCTGTGAAGTAACCACTACTTTTGTACCTAAAAATTATTTTTTCAAAAATTTCAGAGCAAACTATCACACACTTGTAGTTCAAATTTGAATTACTTTCCGAAAATCGACATAAAGTCATTTAAATGTGCGAAATTAGGTAGAAAGCAAGAAAATCCCTATTATTTGGGGATTATCCATCAAATATGGACTACTTTCTGTGAAAATTGGATTGGTGCCATTTTGCATCATATTTTTGGTACTTGCTTCACAAAAAAAGTCATTTTTAACACTTAAAAAATAAAAATAATATTTATAAAATTCGTTTGAAAAAACTTTGTTCGGTAACATTGTTTATCATACCAAAATACACCTATGTGCCAAATATGAGCACATTATCACAAACTATGTCATGAGAATGGTCGTATCTTGGCCGTTTGACTTGAAACCCATAGATGTTTATAGATGATAGAACTTTTCGTGAAGAATTTTTTTGTAAAATTTGAAAAAAAGAAAGTTTATCATTTTTACTAGCAACTAGCACACATAAGAGGACTCCATGCCAAAGGATTTCATTTTTGAGGTTTTATTCATTTTCTTTGAGTTTTTCGAAAAAACGATCCAAATGGTGAGCATGGATATTTGTTGAAAGGGATCGAATTTTTTAAAACTGTCGACGGTTCTGTGAAGTAACCACTACTTTTGTACCTAAAAATTATTTTTTCAAAAATTTCAGAGCAAACTATCACACACTTGTAGTTCAAATTTGAATTACTTTCCGAAAATCGACATAAAGTCATTTAAATGTGCGAAATTAGGTAGAAAGCAAGAAAATTTCTAATATTTGGGGATTATCTATAAAATATGGACTACTTTGTGTAAAAATTGGATTGGTGCCATTTTGCATCATATTTTTGGTACTTGCTTCACAAAAAAAGTCATTTTTAACACTTAAAAAATGAAAAATAATATTTATAAAATTCGTTTGAAAAAACTCTGTTCGGTAACATTGTTTATCATACCAAGATACACCTATGTGCCAAATATGAGCACATTATCACAAACTATGTCATGAGAATGGTCGTATCTTGGCCGTTTGACTTGAAACCCATAGATGTTTATAGATGATAGAACTTTTCGTGAAGGAATTTTTTGTAAAATTTGAAAAAAAAAGAAAGTTTATCATTTTTCCTAGCAGCTAGTACACATAAGAGGACTCCATGCCAAAGGATTTCATTTTTTGAGGTTTTATTCATTTTCTTTGAGTTTTTCGAAAAAACGATCCAAATGGTGAGCATGGATATTTGTTGAAAGGGATCGAATTTTTTAAAACTGTCGACGGTTCTGTGAAGTAACCACTACTTTTGTACCTAAAAATTATTTTTTTCAAAAATTTCAGAGCAAACTATCACACACTTGTAGTTCAAATTTGAATTACTTTCCGAAAATCGACATAAAGTCATTTAAATGTGCGAAATTAGGTAGAAAGCAAGAAAATCCCTATTATTTGGGGATTATCCATCAAATATGGACTACTTTCTGTGAAAATTGGATTGGTGCCATTTTGCATCATATTTTTGGTACTTGCTTCACAAAAAAGTCATTTTTAACACTTAAAAAATAAAAAATAATATTTATAAAATTCGTTTGAAAAAACTTTGTTCGGTAACATTGTTTATCATACCAAATACACCTATGTGCCAAATATGAGCACATTATCACAAACTATGCAGCGGGGATAGTCATATCTTCATTACAAATAGATATAGTAAAACTAGAAAAAAAAAATGAAAATCGGTCTTTACCGTGTGCTGGCACACGGCAAAGAATGTGCCAGCACACGGTAAAGACCTTCCGTGACGGAGCCGTCTTCCCTTCCGTTTTGTGGACACGTGTCAACTTTCTTTACCGTGTGTCTTTCTTTACCGTGTGCTTTTTACCGTCTTTACCGTGTGTCATTCTTTGCCGTGTGTTATTTTGCTTTCAAAACCGTGTGTTATTCTTTACCGTGTGCGGCACACGGCAAAGATAGACGTTGCCGTGTGCCCGATATTTGGCACACGGCAAAGACCCAAGCACACGGCAACGTCGTGCTCTCCCGTAGTGCCATTCGTTGATGGTATTCTTGTGGCTACGTATGGTAATGGAGTATGAACTCGTATGCCGATACTAGCCGGTATCTAGAGTGATCGCTACGATTAATACCTCGCATGTATTTTGTAGAGTATGCTTTGATGTGAATATTGCATGATACCTTAGTGGTACCAGATTATGTGGATATATCGGGGCTATTGCGCTGGTGTCGGTATGTGGTGATGGATCCGCAAGAGCCACCAATACGAGTCGGGCTTAGCACGTATATTCGGCATGGAAATGAAATATATGTTTTTGTAAGATAAAACTTGGTGGTACGAACGTGAACGTATTGTACCGGTCAAGTATGATTTACTACAACTGTTCGCCTGTCTTCATGATGGACAACTAGAGTTGTTTCGTCTCAATTTTGGTGAGATAATTTTATTACCTAAAGTTAATGAGGCAGAAATGATTCAACAATAAAGACCTATATGCCTCCTTAAACTTAGTTTTAAAATATTTACCAAAGTTGCTACGATTCGATTGAACAGTGTGGCATATCATGTGGTTCGTCCGTCTCAGACAGGTTTTATGCAAGGTCGTAATATCCTGGATGGAGTGGCGATCTTAAATAAAACAATTCACGAACAACATAGGAAAAAGCTGACTGGGGTAATTCTTAAAATTAATTTTGAGAAGGCTTATGATAAAGTTAATTGGTCTTTCCTTCAGCAGACCCTCAGAATGAAAGGTTTCTCAACTGAGTGGAGAGCGTTAATAGATAGCTTTGTTTCTGGAGGAAGTGTAGCCATTAAAGTCAATGATGACACTGGCAAATACTTTCAAACGAAAAAAAGGCCTTGGACAAGGTGACCCATTATCGCCAATACTGTTTAATATAGTGGCTCATATGTTGGCTATCTTGATCGAACGCGCTAAAACTGAGGGCCAAATTGAAGGAGTGATTCCACATCTAGTAGATGGTGGTTTATCGATTCTTCAATATGCCGACGACACAATTCTTTTTATGGAACATGACATCGAAAAAGCTCGTAACTTAAAGCTAATTTTGTCAGCATTCAAGCAACTTTCGGGTCTTAAGATTAATTTCCATAAAAGTGAATTGTTTTGCTTTGGCGAGGCTCAAGAAAACGCCGCCTTGTATGCTGAACTTTTCGGCTCTGAGCAAGGACAATTTCCTATCAACTATTTGGGCATTCCGATCCATTATCGAAGACTTACAAATGCTGAGTAGAAAAAGGTGGAGGAAAGAGTTCAAATTCGTTTAAATAGTTGTAAAGGCAAACTCTTATCCCTGGGTGGAAGATTGGTTCTCATAAATTCGGTACTAATAAACATGGTACTGTATATGATTTCATTCTTCCAATTACCCAAAGGAGTCTTAAAACGAATGGATTATTTCTAGTCTAGATTTCTTTGTCAAGGGGATTGTGAGAAGAAAAAATATCGGCTGACTAAGTGGAGTGTGGTTTGCTGCCCTAAAGACCAAGGAGGGCTCGGAGTTCATGACCTTGAGGTCAAGAACAGAGCTTTGCTGGGTAAATGGCTCTTCAAGCTTCTTTCTGAAGATGGAGTTTGGCAAACCCTCCTTAGGAGAATTTATGTGGGATCTCAAGCCGTATCTCAGGTTCTTTGGAAACCTGGAGATTCACACTTCTGGGCAGGCCTTATGGCTACGAAGAAGTTCTTTTTCCCACATGGATCTTTCTCAATTAGGGATAGATCGGAAATTCGATTCTGGGAGGATAAATGGCTAGGCCAAGCCACTCTCAAAGAACAATATCCGGCTCTGTATGCTATTGTTCAAAACAAGAGTGACACGATCGCTAAGGTGTTGGGTACTTCCCCACTAAATGTTTCATTCAGGAGAAGTTTACTTGGAACAAGACAGGCATCCTGGAATGCTTTGCTCATCTGATTGGAGTCCATCCATCTGTCGGACGGTCCATCCATCTGTCGGACGGTCCAGATAAATTTCATTGAAATCTTACGAAGAATGGTAAAATCTCGGTTGATTCTATGTATAGATCATTAATCTTAACCGCAATCCCAGTCGATATTAAGGATAATAACAAAATTTGGAAAATGAAGATCCCGCAAAAAACCAAGGTGTTTGCGTGGTATCTCCGACAAGGTGTAATTCTTAAAAAGGATAACATTGCCAAACGCAATTGGCACGGAAGTAAAAAGTGTGTCTTCTGTCAACATGATGAGACTATTACACACTTATTCTTTCAGTGCGAGTTCGACATGTCTATATGGTCAGCCATCCAGATAGGTTCTACCTTACATCCCCCGCGTACCGTTACAAACATTTTTGGCAATTGGGTAAACGGGGTAGATCCTAGGTTTAAACTCTTCAGTAGGGTGGGAGCGATTGCCGTTATTTGGTCGCTGTGGCTATATAGAAATGACAAGGTTTTTAACGATAAAAATGCTTCTATTATGCAGGTTATCTGTCGGTGAACAGCAACGCTACGAGCATGGTCGGCCTTACAGCGTGTGGAGCACCGAGACTTGTTTTTGGAGGTGGCTTTATGTTTGGAGGCTGCGGCCAGGGAGTTATTATCCCGGCATGGATGGCAACATAGGCTCCGGATCAACCTACCATCATCTTAGGCGGTCTTACAATTTCTCATTATGACATGTAATTCGCCTTTTTTAATTTCAGAATTGGATACTCGTGAACTCGTGAACTTGTGGCTGTGTGCATCCTAGCTATGCAGAGGCCGGGTGTAATGCTTAAAACTCTTAAGTAATAAAATCACTTTATCTAAAAAAAATGTACCGGTCACAGTTCAGGTATGGGACTGTCGGAGTTCTCCAATAAGGATGGCCCTTGTTCGGGAAATTGTCGGTGATGGATCCGTAGGAGCGACCGACATGAGTATGTCAAGGTGTCCGGGTCTTAGCGGGCGAAAGAGCTCCGCTCCTCTGGAACATGTGTGGTTCTGGTCGAGACTGTCGACGTCGGAGTACCCCTCTTAAGAGTGTAAAAGCATGAATATTCACCCCTGTGATTCCCGGGTAGGGAAACTCACTTTCATGTGTAGCGCCATGGTTTTAATCTGCTTAACTACTTAACCACAATGTTGTATTTTCCGAAACCTTGTTTATTTTACAAAGTATATGAAAGTTTATGATCTGCTTGCTGAGTATGAGTTATCGTACTCACCCTTGCTCTGCTATGTTTTTACGTATCAGAGTGCGCAGCGGAAGATGTCGTCATCCGAGGAGTAGGCTGGACCAGCGGGATGGTAACGTGTAGAGAATGTAATTATTCATGTAAATGTAATGATCTTGTAATACGAGTAAATGGCTGTTTGAGATCCACTGTGCTGGTTTATCCTGCTTTTCTACGTCTTGCGTGTGTGTAGGCTCCGGTCTATAGGCGTGCGGCGGCTGTCATTCTCCCAGGCCCGGTCTCGGGGCGTGATATGAACTGCCAGCACAAGTAAGTCCTGGCAGATAAAACTGTCGGCACATGTGATTTGCGGGTGGCGAAAATTTTCGCGGGTGGGCAGACTTAGCGCGCGGAGCAAAAATATTCCGGAACCAGCGCGTGTTTTGAGTCTAAACTTACCCCCGCCCCTTTTCTCCTCTATGTCTTGCTTCGCATCTGGATTCCCCTCAATCTCGCCACCGACACCCCGCCGCCGCTCTCATCCTCTCCCTCTTCCCCGCCAGCACCACCGCCTCCCATCTCACCTTTCCCGCGCCCCACCCAGAGCCTCACGAGGAGCCGACCGCGTGCGTTGTCCGGTGCTGGAGGGGACAGCTGACTCGACCCATGGCGTCGGAGTGAGGAACGGAGGCAGCGACGACGTAGAGAGCTGCAACCACCATGCACGACGGCGACCCACAGCGTAGCAGGTCTTGACAAGGGCGCCCTCGTCCGCAGATCCGTAAGTCCCAGCCCCGATCTACTCTCCTACGCGTGCAAAAAATTAACTGCCGGCAAAACTTGAGCTTGCAGACAAACTAACTGCCGTCAAACAAATAACTGCCGGCAAAGATATTTGCCGAGGGTTATAGCGGGTAGGTGAAACAGTCGGGAAAAAACTTTTGCCGGCAATTTTATTGCCCTGTAAAGTGACCTTTGCCGGCAGAAAATTTGCCCTCAAATTTGGCCCGTGGTGTAGTGGATAGGATACACGACGGCCGGTCTACTTTTCTGAACGATCGAGGAAGAATGTTGCATGACGTCGATGCTGTTACGCATGCAAGAGAAAGGGTATCACTCGTACCTCCCAGAAACTTCCAGAGTGCATGGTGGCGACTGCATCCTATTCAATCCTTTGACCTTGACTTGTAGGGATACAGGCGATTGCCGGCGCGTCGTCGAACCTTGGCGATGACGCGCTCTCGACGGTCGCTGAGGAAGGATGAAGAAGTCGCCCTTGATCCTCGACTCGCACCGTTTACGTCCGGCTGGCCAACGCTGATGCTGCTAGCTAGCTGGTCCTGAGCCGTGTGGTATGACCCAACGTGGGTGGCTAATGGTAGAGCCAAATTAATGATTCTTCGATTTCATGCACTTTCGTTATGCCGTCGGAACAAGCTCAAGAATAGGTTTACTATTCTGCTGTAGTATTAGTAAGCATGGCTCCTTTCAGTAAAACTGTTGAACCAGATGAAGATGAAATTAATAGAAGATACCCGAGAAGGCATTATTAAACTTGTGATCTAAAAAGCGGAAAGTGTCTATGCTCCCGAGCTCTAGTGATTTTACTCATTTAAAATTTTGAAGAAAAAAATTTACATGTTTCCAAAAATATTAAAAAACATTCTGGATGTAGGCAATGGTGTATCTCACAACCAAGTAAAAGATAAACTTCATATACTCTGTATTCTAATCTATACAAAATGACAAATCAGGTAATTTGAAGATTTGCAAATTAATGTGCGTACTAAGATTTACACTTTTGCCTTTTTTTGTAGCTCAGAATATAAAGTATTTGAAGTTTATTTTTCACACGGATGTGGGATACACCATTGCTTACAACCGGAATTTTTTATAATATTATTTGAAAATCGTAAATATATTTTTAATTTTTTCTTTGGAATTTTATGTTAAAACAAAGGATTGCTCCATCAAAGAACTAGGAAATTCTCCTTTTTCCAATTAATGAGATGGGTCAAAACCTTTTCCTCTGTTTCACGAACCACAAGAAATTGGAAAGTTTTTTAAAGATATTAAATTTCTGGATATAGCATAATTGTCTACGACAAAAGGAATTATTGGGCCGCTGATGTAGATGCTCCTAAAACAATTACTGGTATATCCACATCCCGTTGTGGCTGTTGTGGTCTACACGATTAGCTCCTTATGCATTGCTCCCTTATTGGATGCATCACCGACGTGAAATTTCTAGTACTCGTTTCCGCTAGCTTCGGGAAAAACACTAGATCTGTATACCGGGTCATGGTTGCGTTGCGGCGTCGTCACAGGCAGCACCGTGTGACAATGGTGGTGGGTGCCGATGTGGCTAGTGCGTCAACGCCGACGCTGATGAGTGAAGATTTCTGGGCTAGAGTATACACATTTATTAACACGTGCACTGCAAAACACAATCAAATTCATGTCCACTAGGTTAACATTAAAAAGAGATATCACACATAATAAAACATTTTCAAACGTTCAACAACAACAAACAAATATATTTACAAAGAATACTCCCGCAAAAGCAAAATACAAACTCGAAGCCCATGTGTAGTGGCAAATGCAAAAAATATATACCAAAGAAAAATTGAAAATCCTTTCATATCGTGCAAAATTGAATAATGTTTTTTGTGTCGCGGCAGCCCTGGCAGCGCACATCTAGGCCCGGGTCACGCCGGCGGCCGGCCGCATATACCAGCAACCCACAGGACTGCAGCGCCCAATGTCGCGGCGGACCACCGGAGAAACCGCCGCACCGGGGGACCGCCATCGTATTCTGCTTCATCGTACAGTAGTAAATAACAGGGCAGTCGGCCATGATCTGCCCTTCGACGCTCGCCATGTTGCCCCTGCTCCCGCGCGGGAGCCCAACAGCCCGTCGGACGGTGGTGGCCGCGCGGCTGTCGTCCGTCGGCCCCCGGTGGTCGCTCCGTGGCACGTTGAAGTCTACACCGTGTCCGGCAGCGGCGCACGCTTGGGGGCCGGCGGACGGCCCGGCCTCGCTTCCCCGCACGTCCGCAACGAAGTTGTACGTGATCGTCGTCGCTCCCTCTGCCCCGTCCACCGGCGGCGTGCCCGTCTTGTGCGTGCCCTCGCGGTCGCGGTGCCATCGGATGGCGACGCTCCTGGCGAGCCGGGCGTCGTCGGCGGGGACGGTGAGGACGACGGTGACGGCCTGCACCGCGACCGCGTACCGCTGGGACTCGGACTCTTTTGCAGCTAGCAGCCGCAGCTTCTCCATAGCTTCTTCACGCCTCATTGTCGCCGGCTCTCTCTCCCTCTTCGTGTCTCTGTCTCTCTGACAATGGGGTATTCTATATTGACTATATAGAGTTGGTGGGGACTTTGTGTTTCGTACGGAGGAAGCTTGCAGCCGTCCGGTGGCACGCGGTCGAACGTCCGGCCTGTTTGGCGCGTCGGATACGACGTCGACGCGGCCGTGTCATCGATCGGAAGAAAGAGAAACACGCCAGCGCGCAGTCAACCATGGTAATCAATATAACACGTGCTAAGGGTGTACGTAGTATATAATTCCTTGAATATTAGTCTAATCTATTCACACGGAAGAGAAGAGACCATCAAAATATGATGTATATAGAAAAAGGATTCATGTCCCAATTTGTGGTATGTGGTTTAGCGGTAAATTTGTAGTGGTAGCCGACTTTCTTTCTGGAGGAGGAAAAATCGTGCAGGATACGGCGAGTCCGGTCATTGGGTTTACTAATAATCCTCAAACGCTCTTAGTAGTAGTTTCGAACAGAATCGTATATGGATGCTGAGGTGCATTTGCATGACGTCGATGCTGTTTCGCACGCAAGAGCAGTGAAGCTATCAGTCTGCACGTGCATTCGCGAAGCTTAACCTAAACGAAGTTTTCATGTACCTCCCTTAGAAGCTTCCAGATCAGTGTGCACGGTGGCAGACAGCTCCTGCCTATTCAATCCCTTGACGCCCACCATATACTTCCTCGGTCCGCGAATAAGTGTATATTTTTTATTTTGAAAGTCGAACATTTTTAAATTTAACTAAATTTTTACGTAAAATTAGCAACACATGTCACATCAAATTACTATATTATTGAACTATATATCAATATGAATTTAACGATATTAATTTAGTGTCATAAATTTTGCTACTTTTTTCTAGTGAGTTGTTTAAAGTTAATATAGTTTGATTTAAGACATGTCTAGACGGACCCTTATTGAGGACCGAGGGAGTACACAACTAAGCACAAATGCGCACTCTTCACTACTGGTTGTTGGAAAACTGTAGTCTGTAGTTAACACGGCTTCGCTCGGGTGACGTGGCCACCCAAACCCATCTTCCTCTCTGTTCCCATCACTAGAGGACGTCGGCGGGTAAAGTCTACTAGGTCAACAGTGTTGTCGGGGGAAGCCCCCTCTCGTGGATCTAGGCAGCCCTATCCTCCCGTATGGACTTGGAGGGTCCTCTCACCGGAGCAGTGAGAGACGCCAGCAGAGCAGTGAATATCGAGGGTTTGTTCACGGGGAATAATCTTGGTTGAGTCAATATCTGATGGCGGTAACAGGAGAAGTTGATGGGCCGTGAATGCTCGACGGATGGACATTTCTCCATTGTGGCGGCAGGACTATCGAGGCTCTCATCTATCGCCGAATACTACAGTAGGGCACACGGTTACACGGATGCACACAATAAGTGTTGGTCGCGATGAGCACCCCAGGCCGAGCTAGGCATGGGATGGTCTAGCGGTGTTTTATGATCTGCCGATGGGGCGGTACTAGAGGATGGCATTGGCGTGACGATGCCCGGTTGGACGGTTTTGAATCCGGCTTGGGAGAAGTTTCTGTCGGTGGCGAGGTGCTCGCAGTGAAGATTTCGATTACAAGTATGAGCGCACTCCGATGAAAACACTATATGAGGCAATGTAGATGTGCTTGCTTTGTGCCCTTGTTAAAAGTGATGGCTCAAAGCTCACTTTGGGAATGAAAATTCATAGATCTACCTGTGGTTGGACCCGCCATTGTCAGCGCATGTGCGATGAACCCTTATTGAAGGCATTGTTTAGTAGTTTTGTACTTTGTATGTTGTTTCGGTCTCTTGTCATACGGTTTGTGCTAGGTTTGTGGAGATGTTGCCGCAAATGCATATGGCCTCAATTTTTTCCCTATTTTGCCGAGTTGTTCTGCATTAATACCTTATTTTTCTTTGATGGTTTAATAATATACGAGTGTGTGCATCTTTTGATATACAGACTCCAGGTGGTCATCTTTTATTTCGGAAAAAAATGATGACTGGTTGAATTCTAAAACCCAACAAAGTCCGAACCATAAATCAAAACATCAGCAATTTACTATAAATGCATCACATAGAATTTGTGACCATGTTGTGACAATTATTTCCTTCCATTTACTTCAAGTTTTTAATATTTAAAATAATACACATGCTGCATATTTGTGATTTGATTCTATAGTTAGTGGTGATGTTGATGTTGCAGGTCTCTAAAAACATGTAGTCACTCATTTGCATAAGGGTAGCGCTAGGAATTATCTGGGGGATATGGTGCAGATATCCCCCATCTCCGAAACCGTCTGATCTCACTTAGAATGGGAAACCTTATTTTTTTCAATCAATGTAGCAAATTTATCTCTCAATAGCAAAAACAATTGTGCTGTTGTAGCATTTTTTTATTGCGGTGGGTCAAAAATGTATGAAAAACATGGAAACATTTTGAAAACACGAATGAAGCAAACAATACATGCGTATGCAACAAAAATGAAATGTGTATGTAGCAAATCCCCACTAATCATAACAAATGCGCATCCGTCGCAGTATAAACTCATAAAAGATTTGACACATCTATGTAGCATTTGGAAAACACCGATGCAGCAAAAACATACGAGTATGCAACAAAAATGTGTATGTAGCAAATCCTCACTAACTGTAGCAAATCAACATCTCTCATTTCATAATTTCAGAAAAAATAGAACACATCTTTGTAGCATGAGAGCACAAAATTTACAACTTACAAACATTTGTAGCATATTGCAGAGACTTTGTGGCAGACACCCAAAATCATCGCAACATATTTCTCATGCTTTCGCAGCAGAACGCATGCGAGTTTGTAGCATCTACAAACACTCATGCAACATAGAAAGATCGACAGATATTGGCATTGTGCGGGAGCATCAACTTTCCAGAGTCCTTTGTCAAGCTTCACAGATTGCGTTCGTGTGATAACTGTTTAGGGCTGATGTAATGAAAATATGAGCCCGGGGCGAATCAAATACATACATTTTTTACTAAACTTTTATACTTATCTAGAAGTTATTTTTTTGCATGCTATAGTATTATAAGTATAATTTTTATTTGTTGGCATATTTTACCACATAACTAGCAATGATACCAAATATTAGCTGATGTTTTTTTGTTTTTTTAATATCATTGAAAGACAGGAAATTATATTTTATAACAAAAGCTGTTTTAGAACTGTTTTCTATATAATTCATGATTAATATAATTTATATGTATTTATAGTAAATTTATCAAAAGATTACGATCTAATAAATATCTCAATACTAGTTTCTAGTATATAATTAAATAAGCATATTTTTTAAAACTTTTAGAGTATAAAATGAAGCAATGAAATAATTTTGACTCCTTTTTCATGGTAAAAATTATCTAGCAAATCAAAATTTAATAAAGTATGTATGCTATGTACTTGGTGTTGAAAGTGTGGATTCTGGTATGTTTGTTTGTATAAATTTATGCAATGTGCTTGTTATCATCTAGTTTATAATATACCCCCCCCCCCCCCAACTAGTTTATGAAATAAAAAATATATTGCACGGACTTAACATGTAAATAATTTCAAAGTGTATGGATTGAGCTATATAAATAGCACTGTTACATTTTGTCATGTAAAATACGTTTATTCGTATGATTTACAATGGTTGTTATTATAATTGTACCCACTATCTTATTAAAATTGACATCCATGAGACAAATTGAAAGATATAGCTGAATTTGTATCGCTCCTTCTTGGGCAGAGAAGTTGACGAATCCAAATTTCACGTGAAACAAGGGACTCACCTTCTAAAAATCAGTGAAAAGAACAAACATGGAGATGTGTGGTGGCCGGTACATCACACGTTATTCGATGAAAGACAAGCCAAAACTCTGATTCACGGAACAGTTGACGCTTTCATGTAACAAATTGTAACAAAATGCAATCAGTGATTTCGAGATTTGAACAAACAGCCTAAAGACGAAGCACACAATAGTACACAGAACGAAACATCAGTTCGGTCATGCAATTTCAAAAAAGAAACTATTCCGGGGAAAATCACTATCTTCTTAGAAGTATATATATAGAGAGAGGTCCTGTCTCCAAGTGAGGCGAAATAGCTCCCAGGCTCCAGGTAGCTCGTTTTGAACTTTTCGAAAACCAAATTTAAAGTTCCAAAATAATTCAAACAAAAAATATCTGGAGGTAGGCAATGAATTAGCATTTGGGATGAATTATTCCACCCATGTGTAAATTTTCAATGGGAAAAATCGTATATTCTAGCCTCAGCAAAAACGACAAATGTGTAAATCTGGGTGTGAACAGCACGAAGTTTGAATCTTCCAAAATTTATATGATTTTTCTTTTTTGCTGAGCCCAAAATACGAGGTATCACACATTGAAAAATTTCGTGCTCATAGTTTACATAGTGGACTACACCCAGATATTTTTTCCAGAATTTTTGAAGCTTTGAAATCAAGTTTTCAAAATAAAGTCCTCCATGTAACTCGAGCTCCATTTTGCCATCCTCTCCATGAATATCGTATTTTTTTACTCCATTAAAAAAAAGTTAATGTTACACCCAATCATCCGTACATAGCCTTGCCAGTAGTAGGAGTTAACCATAACAAGAGAAAAATAACATCCAAGAACGGTACAAAGTAACAAACATGTACTATGGCAAACCAAACAAAATTATGCACATGAACTGCAGAAACTCATTTCTACACCCGAACTCACATGCACGTGGTATTTAAAAAACATTAATAAAAAATCTGAAAAAAATTGGAAACACACATATATAAGTTGTTCACGTTCATGCAAAGTTTGGGAATGAAATGATAATTTCTGTGATCTGTGTAAAAAAGAAAAATTAGTGTTTTCAAATTGGCTTTTTAGATCTTATTCTGACAACTGATTTTGTATTTTTTGTACAGAGCACAGAAAATGTCTTTTCATTTCGAAATTTTGCACGAAAATAACAGGTGCAGGTGCACCCGGGTGTAGAAACACCGCTCCCAACCATGAACTCTCCATAGCTAGAATCAGTCATGCAAAAAAAAAAAGACATCGATCAACCCACAAGCTGCATCGGCTTTAGATGTAAGGGCGTGTTTGGTGGCCTGCAGCACCTCCAAACAGGCCCGCCAGCTGCAAAAGTGGCCTGTTTGGTTGGTCGCAGGAGGTCCGCGTTGTGGCCAGCACGCTGTTTAAAGCAGCGCTGAGCCAGGCCCGAGAGGCACTGTCGAATCGACTGTGCCCGGCGAGCCAGGCCCCAGAGCTGCAAAAAGGGGCGACGTCGTGTGCACGGGAGGCTCGCAGGAGATGGCGGGAGATGGGGAAATTCTGGCTGGGTTTCGCGCCGCACATACTCTCACCTCCTCCTCTTTTCGATCACCGCCCGCCATAGAGACCCAAAAAATCCCCCTCCGACCGGATCTTGGTCTCCGCCAGCAAGTCGTCGTCCTCCTCTCCGGCAACACCTCGTAGCCGTCCTCTCCGGCATCTGGTCGTCTCCTTCCTCTCCGGCAGCATCTTGTCTCCTCCCTCTCCAATGGCGCAGCCGCAGGTAAGCCGTCATGTCTCCTACCCCATAGTGGAAAATCTGTAGAATCGATTTAGATGAACGGAGGCCAATACTAATGGTAGATCTGTATTATTAGGACGGTGGGATAACGCTGATCAGGCCAAAAGAAATGCACAAGTCACAGCTAGACATGTGATGTAGGCTGCCAAACGGAGAGCACAACATGGCTCAAAGGTTGGTCTCGTCAGACTAGGCCCTATCGGGCCAAGTCTCATGGAGCTCAATTTTAGGTGCAGTCTACCAAACGCGCCCTAAATAAACAGCGCTGCTTGGATGGACTCGTCGATTGACTGTTGGTCGGGCCAGTGAAGCACCACATTGCAGTTTGCGGGTATAATTAACTCAACCCCCACCTGAATCTCTGTGTTGCTTTGGAAAATGCTTGGCGGCCTTTCACCTTCTGCCTAAAAAATTTATACACGATTTGCTAATTTTACAACACCCCAAAGGATGAAAAAAACTTCACCCCTTGAAGGGCTTAGCAAAAACAAGGTTGTGGCACGTCGGGTTGCATGGATACTCGCAGTCTACTTCTTTCACCTCCCTCCTGTCAAAGAACCAGTCTCCAACTGCTTCCGCGATGGTCTGCGTGTTCACCAGAATATCAACGTCAGACTGGGAACAACAGTTCAATTTTGCAGGACTAAACTGAAAAAAAAAAAGACTTGAGAAAATTATGGCATCACCATCACCGTAATCAGTTCGGTGACCAATCTATGCAGAGAATGGAAGCTAAGTTCACACATATAATCTACTACATATGGACATATAAAGGTCCGATGTAAGAATGATGACCTAACAGGAAACCTACTTCATGTTCCTCAGTTATTTAAACACGGGTCACTAATCTTTAAATTGCCCTGTCTGTCAGCCTATGGCAAACACAATTGTGCAACACAGGCTAACATGTAGTTTCCTAACTTGACATGAATATAATGCTTTTTAGAGCGCAGTTGCACTTTTCTTCCGTTACTTTTTCTAATCTCTATTTTTTTACTTGTCAAATCTCTATTTGACTAGAGAATAGAAGTAATACCTTGTTGTTGACTCTAGGAGAAGACGGAGAGTGCCAAGTCAAAGAGTTCAATGACTGACAGTGTACAAAGCAGGAGTCGATGAAAATACCCCAATCCTTTTTCTGCTTGAGTTCGCTGATAGCGTCATGCAGTTCTTTCCTAAAACCTGCAAAGATTTTATTTGACAGGGCAAAGCATGCTCAAAGATCCTGAAAAGACAGGCATGCCAAATTCTATAATAAAGATGCGGTGAATCAACCTTGGAGAATCTCAAGCTGGTTAGGACTACACTTGCTAATATCCAACCTACAGTCTAGCCATGAACGTTGAGGGTCCGATGCTACAGGTGCTACCACATGTTGTACCTGAAACGAACATTACTGTGTTGAATACTGATAATTCAATACAGCAGTAGAATATCTCTGATGGAAAAGATGAGGATACCTGCCAAGCATCATATGCTGGATTAAGGACAAATACTGGTGTGCTGATGTCTTTTACAACTTCACGTGGAAAGAAGCACTGGCATACAGTTAAAGGACAGTGCTTAGCATAACACAACTTCAGTGATAGCAGGACTGCAAGACTAATGATACGAATGCAGGCACGGAGAAAGGGGGGGACGAGCAGGGGCTAAGCCCACCCCCAATAATCTGATTTCCTTCATTAACTCTCTAATACGAATGCTTAGAATTAGTAGTTCTAAGCTATTTAGCCCCCTCCAACAAAGATTATCCTCCCTCCAAGCTTGAGGGCTGGTTACACTGTCATTTGTCAGGGATAAAGAGTCTAACCTGGCCTGGATCCATGCTTGAACTGCAGTGCAAAAACCTACTCTTCAAATCCTGAAACAAAGTATTTTCAGAAAAGAAAATTGAATACTGGAAATGGACATTCTTTGAGGAGAAAGCAACCTGAAGACGGACAACATCACTGTAGAAAGCCCGCAAGGTCCTTTGCTTGGAAATGTCTTCTCTGTAATGGAGGAAAGACCATATAGAGTAAGATAGGACCTGAGGACAACAGCAAAGCAGCAAACTTTCTATTTCTATAAAGTTTTCTTTTATGGGCTTACGGAATAAAAGGTCACAGTTATAAGGAGAATAGGATACTGAAGCTTTCTTACTCCTGACTTAGAAAGAGTTAAAACTTAAAAGGCCAAACTTCCTGCTCATGCACTAGGATCTTTAAAGTCAGAAATGGAGCCTATGCACCACTCTGGTTGATCGAGGGATGATTCATCCACAGATCTCAGAACTAGGCGAACTATCCTCACAACAGTTTCAATTCGGTAGGACTTCAGTTTAAGATGTCAAAGTACGTATACTTGATTTTATTTGGGGTGTGTTAGCTGACATTTAAATGTTGACAAATGCGAGTATTTTGAGGATTAGGCAGGACATCGAACAATTACTTCATTCATGGAGGTGAAAGCTGGCATAAAAAAAAGCCTGGGGGTTGAAAATTGTATAAAGAACAGTCTTTTGAGGAAATATCCAAAGCATTCAAAGGTGATCTGAAAACATACACATCAAGGAAAAAACCACCATCCGAAAGACACTTAACCCTAGAATCTTTTGGCAGCAGTGCACGGAAATCATCACAGTGAATGAAAGTGGCTAGCCCACCAGCAGAGCATCCTGTTAGAAAAGCCTGAAGGCTGGAAATAGCATATCAGCATCACGCCATCAGTACAATAGTCAAATTGATTATAGGGCAAAGACAAAGTAATGGGTACATCACATCAATATATATTGCTGACTTATATCCAGTCATTTCGTAAACATGCAAGTACATATGATGTAGTAAGAAAGAAGATCAATCAAGATACTAAATAACCCTACAATAGTTCGCTAAACATAGAACGACTGAACAAATCCATTGCGTAAACACAAAAACAAAGAATCGACTGCTGTCATTGACATGCAGTGGATCCTTGTTATTTATTTTTCAGTGCCAAAAATCTCTCTTAACTGTAACATTATGTTTCATTTCAGTAAAACAATATTTAACTGGTTACCCAATAAAACAATCAAATATTCCAACTGACTACCCAATAAAACAACAACCTAGATCCAACATTCCATACTTGTAGCAGTTAACCTAAACTGAAATGCATGTATCCATGACGAACAAGAAACAGATTTTACATCTAGGATATCTGATTGATTCACGTTTGAATCATGAGTCCACGTGAAAATAGAAAAGTAGGGTTGCTTGCAAGAATGACCTGTTTAGCATGTCTGAGCCCCTTCAGTAAAAGTTCATCCATAACTGCTTCCCAGATACGTTGTCCTCTAAAGAAGAATTTTGTGCCGTTCTACAAAGAATGACAGAATACTCAACAGACCCACTAAATGATTAGTCAGCATCCGTTGGAAATAGAAAAACAAACCTGAAACTCGTCTTTGACGTTCCCAGAAAATGATGCCCCATCGCAATACCGTATCTTCACTTTATTCCAGTGGTAAAAATCTGCACATTGGAACGAATGTCAAGCGAGAACCTCTGAATCATAGGTAACCGAAAAGTGTGTTGCAATACTGTATCCAAAGATGGCCACTTTTCCCGTGTTTTTGGTGAGCAATGAAATCGACCTCATCAGCGCAAATGGACAATTAGAAGAATATGAAATGGAACAGAGCTCATCAGATCAAATGCTTAACTCACACAATATGAATAATCAAACAGAGCAATTGAATTAGACTAACTATTTTTTAATTCGAATACAAATGAATGAATGTAAATTCTGCTAGGTATATACATAATGGTAAAATATGTTATTTTTTCCAAACAGATCAATGAAATATGATGTGCTTGGTTATGATGTGCAGTTAAAATTGAAGAACTGATCTAAAAATTAATGAGGTCTTGATGCTTGCTGCAAATACTACTTTAAGATTGTGCTAATGGTGGAACTTTTTGTTAATTTAGACATAAACAAATAAGCTGCGGTGCCACTTTGCACATCATTAAATAAAACAGACAACTGATATAAAGAGAAAATGTTTAGCTTTAGTGCAAAACTTCGATTTGCCCTTTGATCATGAAACTTAGTTACCTGGATTTTGATCTTCATCATCACTCAACATCCCAGCAAACTCAACCTGACTTTCCATGTAGTGGGATGAACCCAAGATAGACTTCTGGCGTGAAGCACATGACTTCAAATTGCGGCACCAGCCTCCACCCTGAAGCTCATAGAGCATAAGAGAACTGAGTATTGGGAGCTTGGGACAACCAATGCAACAGCAATCAATTACTACAACCAGAAACTACAGTGCGTAGTAGAAACTGGCAGTTGAACGCATAAGTTAGTAGGTGATGATCCCTATGAAACTGGCAGTTGAACGCATAAGTTTAGTAGGTGATGATCCCTATGGGTGTCATAACATTATGTTTCACTGGCGATGAAGAACCTTGTAGTGCTATCATCAATAAGAAGTCACATCGCTACATACTAATATGCTCCTAACAATATGCTTTCATTGTTTGAAAATATGCAAACAGTGCCTAAAATTTTGTCCAACACTATCCTAATTCACAGATTCTTATGATTACGGAAACATGAAACAGTTTCCTCTCGCCAGCCACCAATTATTCCCTGTTATCAGTAAATTCCGGTACCTAAATTTCGAATTCAGAAAGCTTGCATTGTCCAGGCTAAGCTGAGCATTGATCAAAACAAAGTTTCGGATGGAAAACGCACGGTTTTACATCAAACTCTGCAACTAGATATAAGAAGGTGCGTACCTCCAAGTGGATGAGCCAGCTATGAGATCCACCCCCTGACCCTCTCTGCAGATGGTACCCCGGCGCGCTCCCGTCCAAGCAAACTGCATTGAAGATGAAATCCACAGCAGAAAAACACTCAAACCCAGAGAATTCCAGTGAAGCACCAACCGAACTACTACACTAGTTGACTAAGACAGTATTGAGCAGTATCGCAGTGACCGAAGTGTACTACACCGAGTGGAACCAGAAGGGGGAGTGACTGAAACCGAGAGAGGGGGAACTCACGCGCGCCCTTCTCCTCGGCGCGGTGGAGGAGGGTGAGGCCGACGAGGGCGGAAGAGCGGGGACCGGAGGTGGTGGGCGCGAGGGGCAGGGAGGCGTAGTAGGAGAGCGAGAGGAGGAGCGCCGCGGCGAGGAGCGCGACGGCGAAGGTGGCCGCGACGGCGCCGCCCCGGCCGCGGCGGCGCCACCAGAGGCGCAGGTGGCGGGTCGCCGGGGCGGAGGGCGACGGCGGCATGGGGTCGGCGGGAGGCTGCCGGATCTTGATCTGATCGCACGCACGCACGGTAGTGGTCGGTACACTGCGCTTGAAAAACTGTAGTACGCGTGTCGATATCCAAGACGACAAATATGTAGTTTGATTTGACCACTGATTTTGTGACAAATGTTAACACATTCCGAAATTTGTCGACACATTTTGGTTTTTGGCATTTCTCTATAAAGGAAAGTGGTGATTCGGTTTTGAGGGAAATTGAAACAATGTCATTTCGAACAAAGATTTGACCACTGAATTCGTGACAAATGCAGAAATTCACTTTGACACATGAAGCATATGCTCTTGTCACAGGAAAAAAATGTTGGCATTTAAAATATTTCGAACAAAAAATTGGCATGTATATTTTGATGTTCTATGTGTGCACTATAAGTTTCATGAAAAAACGATATTTTCATGGCTTGTGTAAAAAAGACAAAAAAAAATATCTCGAGAAAAACTTTTTTAGCATACAAAATTATCTTTTTCACACACGAGAAAAAAATATTTTTTTTCATTAAAACAACATCGTGGGCATATAAAATGTTGAGATGCACGCACCGAACTTTTTATCCTAATTTGAAATTTCAAAGTTTTCCTAAAATGTATTTTTAAAACCGGAAGCAGTCCGGAATTCGTCATCGCATGTTGGTTTTTTATATGCCTCTATAAATAAGGAAAGGGGTGATTCGGGTTTCAAGGAAATTGAAACAATGCCATTTTGTGTGTGTGTGTGTGGGGGGGGGGGGGGGGGGGGGGGACTAATGAGCAATGTCGGACAAAGCGACAACAAGACCAGAATGGAGCAATGCGACTATTATTCTAGACAACAATATAATCACGATATAATCAACAACGCACTATTATTTAAGACAACAACATAATCAGGGAAGCACCCTGACGATGAGGAAGATGTAGCAGAGAGCACGGGTCGTTCTTCCTAGTGTTCGCAACATGGTAGCTCATTTGATCATCGAACTTCGATGAGATTTCTTTGTCTCTGTCTGCCTGTGACTGAATTTTATAAGCGATCGCGTGGGGGCATGTGGCCGGAGGCGGCCACCGCACCACGAAAGCCTGCGTTTTTTAATCTCGAAAAAGGTCCCAATCAAATAAGCCTGTCAAAATTTATAGTGGGGGAAGATTAATTAGCGGATGCGGATTGGGCAGGCAGCTGGTGGCCCCAATCAAACAATCCATCCCAATATCCTTTTTTGTAGCTTGTTTTGTCAAAATTACGTTTTACAAAATCGTGAAACAAATTCCCAGATGTAGATAATGATAATATCTATAAGTGTGTAAAATATCAATTTCAAATTCATTGTTGTATTGTGGGCTGGGCAAAAATGACAAATTGGTGGATCTGGGTGGTGAACAGTTCAAAACATTGAAATTTTATCCGATTTGTCTTCTTTTATGTAGCCCGTAATACAACGAATTTTCAGTCGCACACTTATAGATCTAGACACTATCTACGCTTGGAAAAAAAATTCTCGATTTTTCGAAACTAGAAAGTACTGATTTTGAATGAAAAAACCGAGCTACTCAGGCTCCATTTGCACTAAAGAGTGCGACAGCTCCATCAAGTCACCGTGTTGACTGTACGTCCGGTCTTCACGTCGCATTCCGTCGTCGACTACTCTCGGAACGTGCAAAGCTTCGGCTTAACTTTGTGCGACATTTTATGTTCGAATATAAATCAGCCAAGTAACCTCTAGTAGGTCAGCTTTCAAAACTTGAAGTAACATCGATCAATCGATCGGCAGCCTCGGTATGGACACTCAACACGCCACGTTTCTAGTTCTATGCGAAATCCAGAATGTCATGCATGTTGTTGGAAAAACCTTACCCTTAAAATGAGTATAAGGAAATCGTAAACCGATTTTAAGGATTCAATCGTACGTGACAGAACAGATCCTGTAAATAGAACCTTAAATCCGAATAGAATTCGTTCGTGTTAAAATTCAGAGAAACATTTTCATTCCGGACCTGAAAGCCGTCCCAGTGGATGAGGCCACGCTTCCAATTCTGTGAGATAACTTCTACTCCCTCCGATCCCAATTATCCATCGCTAGCTGTACATGAAGTTGAAGTTGTACGTACTCAGTTCAATTCCTACGACATTTAACTTGGATCAGAGTTGCCGAGCCATTAGCTGTCCCAATCAAAGAATCCATCCGGCCCAGTAAAAGTTGTTGTAGCTTGTTTTGTGAAAAAAATTAAAATTTACATTTTTTACGTTTTACAAAAAATCGTGAAAACAATTTCAAATATGGATAGTGATAATATCTATAAGTGTGCAAAATTTCAACTTCAAATTCGTTGTATTGTGGACTGGATATATAAAAATGACAAATTGGTGAATCTGAATAGTGAACAGTACACAGGATTGAAATTTGATTGCTTTAGATGAAAACGGCATCTCGGGACGTCCGTACGTGTCGGCTTATGCTAGCCACGAAAAATCATCTGACGGTGCTCTTTGGACACCAGGGTTTTGGTACTGCAAATCAAAGTAAGCCAATCGATCAGGCCGCAGGAAACAACTCGGGTGAGCAACACCTAGAATATAAGCGTGTGAATGTACGCTATCGCTAGAAGCTATTATGCCTTTTATGTCGCAATCACAATTTCTTTTTCATTGTAAAAAGAGAGAGCAAATATGCCACTTGGACTGAGCTACGCAAGTGGTTTCCTCGAGTAGTGCCAAAAGCATCGTTATAGTATTACATACTTATGTGCTATAAATACACCCACTGTCCCAAGGAAACCATAAACCGATTTGAAGGATTCAAATTGTGCGTGATACCTGTTTAAAAAAAATCATGCTTGGTAGACCGAATCCTGTAAATCGAACCTTAAATTCGAATAGAATTCGCTCGCCGCTAAAATTCAAAGAAACTTATGCATACCGTTTATATTCAGTTCATACAGATCACCGTTGTCTGGAGCGAAATCTGAAGCTGCTACCTAATGTTGTCATTGATGAGGCCGTGGCTTCAGGTTGTGATGATGCACCTGTTGCTTATACGGTGTTTCAGTCGCCTGATTGGTGGATTGATACGTGGGTCGTTTGACACATTTGTTCTCTACTGAATTTTTTGAAATTTAGAAGTGCATCTGTAATTTTCCCCTAAGATCCAGGTGCAATCTTGTTATTTAGTACACCGGCCACGGGTTAAGATGGTCTCCAGATAATGGTGGTTGGTGGGTTTCAGTGAGCACAAAATATATAGTTTGTGGTATGCTGCACTTGGAATATCTGAATTTTATGATGCTTGGAATATTTAAAACAGCTGGACAGCAACATGTCGGATTTCGGTAGACTCATTTTGCATTGGAATCCGTTATGTTACGGTATCTACCTATGATACTACTATCACCTCTCTCATTATTAATTGCACTAACACGTCAGTTTTTTGACAACATGGCATACATGATACCACATATGATACCCCCATTGTGGCTAGTCTAAATGTCACTCTAGGACATCAGAACTGCAAGGTTTTTGGACGTCTCTTACTATGGGACGCAATCAATGTGTGGAATCCAAGTTTGCAGATCCTCTCATCAGCATTGATGGAGTCGAACATGTGAGTACAGTATTTTGTAAGACAATTTCAAGTTCCACATATTTAATTATTTTCAACTACCTCATCCAACAGTGTGCTATTGCAGGGCACAATGGCGCAGATTAGTGTGCCCAAGAGGTTCCAAAACAACCGATCCTTGCTCACAGAAGGATATGTCTACATATTTACTGATATTGCAGCAGTTGATATCAAAAGTAAAACCTATGTATACCACCACCAGAATAATATGCTACAATTCAAACACAACAAAGGTTCAACGACATGAAACTAGAGGAGAAAATATACCAAAGTTTTTATTCAGTTTTTGTCCATTTGATAAACTGCCAGGACAGGATACTATGGCAAGACCTCTACAAGGTAGCAGTTGTTTTTCTTTTCTTACCTGACTGACCACTATGATATTGTCACATCATATTGTTTTTATGTTTCTTTCTACGCCATGTGGAGAATCTGGAAAGAGCGGAACCGGTGGGTTTTTCGCAACATTGGCCTTTTAATTACCGGACGCGGTGGTGGCTACAGTGTTTTTTTTTTTTAAATCGGTGGTGGCTCTAGTTAGGGAGGAGATAGCCCAGTGGGCGTATGCATGCCGCTCCATCGACCCGAGAGACTCTCTTGTTGACCAGTAGGTTCTTTCTGTTTGTAATCGGTATCAAACTCTGTACAAAAACTCTATTTCATCTTATCGGACGGCAGAATGACTACCTTTAACCTTAAAAAAAATGAGTCTAGTTCTTTTTAGATCAGATATCTTCTACTGATTTTTGTTTTCATGGAAGGAAGGCTTGGGTCAGATATCTTCTCATTGGTCGATATGTTTTCCCTAGCTGATTTTTCTATACTTCAACTCAAATGGAGTACATTTTCAGGAATGCTTCCTGGTCGATATGTTCTGCACGCAATTATCTATTTTACTAAGAGTCTATCCCACTTGCATTACGGAAAGCGACTTATATATAATGTTTTTGAGACATATGAAACGCGCAAATGTTGATGTGATTAGTCCATGATTAGGATGATTGATGCATCCCCTGGTTGGTTCTCATTTGTGCCCGTTCGACAGAATATAGATAACAACATGTTAGGGGGGATATTTCATGGTAGCCGGAGATTAGCACAAATCCGAAAAATCTGCAATGAAAATATTGTCTACGAGTAACTTCATATTACCGGCGTACTAACTCACTCGCCTATCATTACTTATTTCCTGGAGAAATTAAGTTCATCATGGTGCAAACATCATGATACACAGCCTTGGGTAAATGGATACGGGCAACTGCTGATTATTCGGGGCATGGGGGTGGAGTTTTGAACAAAGCACACACAATACCGACGCAGGTGCCCGTGGATGTAAATCAAAGGATACAACCGAGAAGAGAGTTGAGACATGGAGACGAAGCATGAGACTGGGAATGGAATTTTAGATTTCAATCTATTATTGATATAGTCACACACACGGCACAACACTGAAGTACCTATTCTCTCGACTTACATGGGCTGACACTTTGCACACACATTGCCCAACAAGCTCACACTTTGCACAACTTAACCCGCGCCCTTCCCCTCAATCAAAAAACAAAAACAAAACAAGAAATCTAACCCGTGAGCTAGCCTTTAATTTGCTCACCAGGATCGATCTGTAGATCGCGAGGGCCACATCTCACTTGTCTCCACGGCGGTGCTTATCGCGAGGACGGCTTGAGCCACCACAAACCCTCAAGGCTGCTGCCGCCGCTGCGGCAGCACACCACTCCCGAAGCTGCTGGGCCGTGACTCCCCAGTTGTTGTGAGGATGCAGTTCCTGCGTAACGGCCGGCGGTGCCGGTGCTGCCTGAACATGAACCGGCAGTAGGCTGCCGAGAAACATGGTTCGCGGAGCAAGCGCAGCCATATCTTCTTCATAGAGGTCGGCACGCATATGATCGTCTGTTATGGTATCATCGGGGACGATGATAACACTGTTGCCAGCCATGAGTTGCGCCTCCACACTTGCAGTTGCATGGGACGTGCTCGCTCCGGCGCCGCTCGGCGGCACGGACACGCCCTCTGTCAAGGCCGCGCGTGCGTGGCCATAGGCGTGCATCCCGTCGTCGCTCTGCATCACGTAGGTCGCCGCCGTGCGCACATGACCACCCGTGCGGCCGTCGGTTGCCGGCCCTTCGTCTCTCCTCGGCACGTTGAGACCGTGCCCCGCAGTGGTGCGCGTGCGGCCTTCGGTGGACAGCTCCGCATGGCCACCGGTGGTCGGCCCATCGTCTCTCCTTGGCACGTTGGCAGGGTGTCGCCGCGCATGGTTCCGTGGAATGTGTCGGGCGCCGGCTCGGGCATGACCCTCGGCCGCTGGCCACGCATCGCTCCGTGGCGCATCAGCACCGTGTCCCCCGCGCGCGATCTGTGCCGCGCTGCCGGCGCGGGCATGGCCCTCGGGACCATCTCCCTCAAGTATGCGCGGGCGACTGTTCAAGGCCGGCCCCGCGTCGCTTCGCTGCAGGTCCCCCTGCCGCCGGACGCGCTCGCCTTCATCCGCGCCGCCGTTACTGGCCACTCCGCCGGTCAACGGACTGCCTATCGGAATGGCTGTGTGCTCGCCGCCGGATGGGCCAGCATCGCTCCGCGGCACATCCACACAGACCTCCTCACCGGTAGACGGGAAGCCTTGCGCGGACGGCACGGCCTCGCTCGAAGATAGGTCGGCAAGCTGCAGAACACGCACCAAATATTAGACATACGATTCATTAATGGCCGGTGCCAGGGAAGCATTGTTGTACCTGTCCGAGCCGGCGAGTATCAGTGACGGAGATGACGACGACGACGGTGATGCCATGCTCGCACCTGATGGTGAGGGTGGTGGTGTCGCCGTTGATGGAGACGGCCGGGGTGTCGCCGCTGATGGTGAGGGTGGTGGTGGAGACGGCCGGGTTGTCGCCGCCGAAGTGCTCGGCGTGCAGCCCTTCATCGGTCGGCGGCACATACGCAGAGTCTTCCTCACCGGTAGACGGGCAGCCTGGCGCGGACGGCCCGTCCTCGCTCGGAGATAGGTCAGCAGCCTGCAGAGCGCACACCCCAAATATTACACATCCGAACGATTCTCAGCTGCGCGCGTAGTAAGAATCGATCTACCTGAAAGCCGTCGCAGTGGATGCTGGGGGCCTTCTCGATGAGGGGGGTGTTGGGGACGGTGACGTCCACGCGGTAGTCCTCCGCTATCACCGAGACCGACAGGAAGAGAAAGGAGAGGGCACGATTTGTTCCCCGTGGTCGAACCATGGCGGAACCGAGACGGGCAGGAAGAGAAAGGATGGTTTTGTATTTTCGCCTTTGAGCTTTGCTTGGATGTGATGTGTGTACGACTACGCTGTGGGGCGAGGGGGTGTATTTATATAGGCAGCGGGCTGATGGGAGCTGCACCTCGCAACCCCTTCTTCTTCTACCTCTCAACCTCTCTTGTTTCTCTCAAGAACACTCACAATGTCAGGACACAAGACACACGCATTCTTTATTTAGGAGAAAAGTGTGACTTGGAAGGAGAACTGCGGCCTGCGGGTATCCCGGAGACAGAAATGATGCGAGGTCAACCTGCGGAAGTACATGCATTGATAGTAAACGATGATAAAGCGGTGATTGCGTATCAAAGAAAACTGAAAAAGTGGCGCACTGATAACTGAAAGTGTATGCACCAAATGGCTACTGTATCTTTGGTTTGGACTTTGGAGTTAGCCACATTCTAAATATTTCCTCCGCTCCGCTACAAATTTTGGTTCAAAGCAAAAAGGTGGTTTCGTAATTTGGCTGGAGTGTGCAACCTACTCCATGCATCCATCACAGACTCACAGTATATTCCTTTCTTTCCTCGTCTTTACTTCATGTCGATCTATGTAGGAACTTAGAGAGATAGGTTTGGGGGAAGCCTCACACACGTTATACGTGGGGGTTCCTGTTATATATATAGGCTCAGGGCCAAGAGTTACAAAGAGATTACAATTAGGCTACAGTTAGGTATTAACACGCTAACACCCCCCCGCAGTCGCAGCGGGAGGTTCTCGGACGCATAGACTGGACCGAAAATCAAGGAACAACTGACTCGGCAAACCCTTAGTCATAATGTCAGCAAATTGAAGCGCAGAGGGAACATGCAGAACGCGAACTTCACCAAGAGAGACCTTTTCCCGTACGAAGTGAATGTCGATCTCGATGTGCTTGGTGCGACGATGTTGCACTGGATTGGATGACATGTAGATGGCGGAGACATTGTCACAGTAGACGAGAGTAGCAGAACGAAGAGGGCGATGAAGTTCCTGCAGGAGTTGGCGCAGCCAACAACACTCAGCAACTGCATGTGCCACAGCACGGTACTCGGCTTCCGCACTGGAGCGGGAAACCGTAGTCTGTCGCTTGGAAGACCAAGAGATCAAGCTGTCGCCATAGTAGACACAGTAACCAGACGTAGAGCGACGAGAATCAGGGCAGCCAGCCCAATCCGCATCAGAGTAAGCTGTCAGGTCAGACGACGAAGAAGCACGTAGATGGAGACCAAAATCCAAAGTACCACGGACATAGCGGAGGACACGCTTCACGAGCGCAAGATGGGGCTGCCGTGGAGCATGCATGTGTAAACAGATCTGCTGGACGGCATAGGAGATATCCGGACGCGTCAGTGTGAGATACTGAAGAGAACCAGCAAGACTCCTGTATTCCGTAGCATCAGAGAGCAGCTCACCATCTGTGTCAGAGAGCTTGGCTTGGGTGTCGATGGGGGTCGATGTAGAATGACACTCAGCCATGCCAGCACGCTGTAGAACATCCGTAGCATACTGCCTCTGGGAGAGAAACAGACCATCAGAAGATCTGCTCACAGCAATACCGAGGAAGAAGTGAAGATCTCCGAGATCAGTCATAGCAAATTCACTGTGTAGTCTGTCCAACAAGCGTTGCAGAAAACCAGTGGAGGAGGCAGTGACAATAATATCGTCGACGTAGAGGAGTAAGTAAGCTGTGTCAGTCCCAGAGCGCAGAACAAACAAGGAGGTGTCTGTTATAGAAGCAACAAATCCCAATGTGGCAAGATAGGCAGCAAACCGTTGGTACCAGGCACGCGGAGCTTGCTTCAATCCATATAGAGACTTGTGTAGCCGACAGACATGATCAGGCCGTGATGCATCAACAAATCCAGGAGGCTGCTGACAATATACGACCTCGTCAAGATAGCCATTGAGAAAGGCGTTCTTGACATCCAACTGACGAATGGGCCAAGAGCTAGAGGTGGCGATGTGAAGAACCAAACGAATGGTCGCTGGCTTGACGACGGGGCTGAATGTCTCGTCGTAGTCGATGCCGGGACGTTGTGAGAATCCACGAACGACCCAACGCGCCTTGTAGCGAGCGAGAGTTCCATCGGAGTGAAACTTGTGACGATAGATCCACTTCCCAGACACCACATTCGCCTGAGGGGGACGAGGGACAAGTGACCATGTGTTGTTGTCGAGAAGAGCCTGATGCTCATCAACCATTGCCGCACGCCAGCGCGGATCTTGCATGGCCTGTCAGAAGGTGGTGGGAACGGGAGCCACAGTGTCGTCCACGACGGAGAGATCCAACCGTTTTACTGGACGGGAGACACGGCCGGATCGAGTCGTCGTGGGAGCTGGAGCAGCAGCAGGAGGTGGTGATGCAGGTGGCACGACTGTCGAGGCGGCAGGAGCGTGCGAGGAGCGCGGGACGCGCGGCTGCCCTGACGCG
The DNA here is from genome assembly GCA_012064385.1 of Puccinellia tenuiflora. Lineage (NCBI taxonomy): Eukaryota > Viridiplantae > Streptophyta > Magnoliopsida > Poales > Poaceae > Puccinellia > Puccinellia tenuiflora. The sequence continues at coordinate 177,236 of QRDG01002441.1, read as the reverse complement.
GCAGGGAAAGGAGCCGCGGCAGGCTGCCGTGAGCTCGCGGCAGCACCTGGAGCTGTCGAGCGCTGCTGCCCTGACGCGGCAGGGAATGAAGCCGCGGCAGGCTGCCGTGGGCTTGCGGCAGCATTTGTAGCTGCCGAGGCGACAGGGGGCGCAGCCTGTTGAGCGACCGGCAGATCCTCGAAGAGGAAGTCGAGGCGCCTAGGGGAAACCGTCGTGGTTGAGGGCGCGGCAATCTGAAAGGGAAATACAGTCTCATCGAAAACAACATGACGTGAGATTAGTATTTTTCCGGTGGACGGATTATAGCAGCGGTAACCACGATGATTTGATGGGTATCCGAAGAAAACACAAGCGACAGAACGTGGGCTGAGTTTGTGTTTGGCCGTTGATGACACATTAGGAAAACAGAGGCACCCGAAAACCCTAAGTGTGTCATAAGAGGGGGGATGGCCATGGAGGCGTGTAAACGGTACGAGCGAGTCAATCGCCTTGCATGGACGCCTGTTGAGGAGATAGGTGGAGGTGGCAAGGGCCTCAGCCCAAAAAACATCGGGAAGATGGGCATGAAACATGAGTGTGCGCATAGTGTCGTTTATGGTGCGAATTGCGCGCTCAGCCTTGCCGTTTTGTTGAGATGTATGTGGACACGACAGACGGAGTGTGGTGCCGTGGGTGGAGAGAAGAGTATCAACTTGAGTGTTGAGGAACTCGGTGCCGTTGTCAGTCTGGAGAGAACGTATAGTGGTGCCGAACTGCGTGCGTGCATAGGCAAAAAAATTTGCTAACGTACGGGCAGCACAAGATTTCTGCTTAAGTGGAAAAGTCCAATAAAAGTGGGAATAATCGTCGACAATAACAAGGTAATACCGACAACCAGAAATACTTATAATGGGAGATGTCCACAAATCACAGTGTATTAAATCAAACACAGCACTAGACATAGATGTAGATGAACTAAACGGCAAACGAACGTGCTTGCCAAGTTGACAAGCGTGACAGACGGTGGAACGACGGACTTTATTACACTTGATAACATCTGGACGCTGAAGAGCTGACATAGCATCTCGACCAGGATGTCCAAGGCGTTGGTGCCATAGATCAGCAGGAGCGGTGGCGAGCAAGGCGGTGGAGTGGTTGCGGCGAGTGGAGGTGGTGCCGGGAAACGTGTAGAGATCTCCGTCACTATTGCAACGAAGAATCACGCGACGCGTCTTCAGGTCCTTCACAGAAAAACCAAAGGCGTCAAACTCAATGGAACACAAATTATCACGAGTAAACTTGCGTATAGAAAGCAAATTGCGAATAAGATGTGGCACTAGAAGAACGTGATTGAGTTTGAAAGCATGACCAGAAGGTGAATGTAGAGTGGTATGACCCGAAGAGGAGATGGGGACGGAGTGTCCGTTGCCCACCGTGATAAAGTGTGGAGATGAGAGAGGTTTAGCGAGAGAAATTTTACCATCATCAGGTGTCATGTGGGAGGACGCACCAGAGTCCATGACCCAGCCACCCTGCTGGAGATTGTTCAGCGCAGCAATCAGGGCAGAGTTGTCCCAAGTGGCCGGAGGCGTAGGCGGCGGCGCAGGCTGGTACTGGGGCGCCGAGATGGTGTGGTAGGCCTGTGGTCGGGGGCCAAGGATGCCCGGACCACCAGGGGCACGCTAGGATTGCGTACCAGGGGAGAAGCAGACCCAGGGGCCGACCGGGGCAGGCGGCGTAGAGCGAGTAGCGGAGCCACCACCGGTCTTGCCACCGGATTTGTTCTTAGGCTTGTACGCCGGCTTTGGCTTGCCGGAGTTGGAGCAGCCCGCACCGGTGCATGCTGGAGGAGAAGGACGGGCTTGGGCGACGAGGGCCGTGGACGCGGCGGTGGCAGCAGCGTTGTTCTGCTGCATCTCCTCCATCAGTAGCATGCTGCGAACCCTAAGGAACGAGGGCAGTGGTTCGGTCATGGATATGACCGTGGCGGCGGAGGCGAACCGCGGGCCGAGACCGCGAAGGGTGTTGAGGACGAGGGCGCGATCGGAGACGGCGGAGTCGTTGTCGGCGAGTGCATCGGAGAGGTGCTTCTGCCGACGGCAGTAGTCGGTGATGGAGGAGGCACCCTGAACGAGCTGACGGAAATCATTGTCGAGGTAGATCGCCTTGCTCGCTTTGTTGGCGGTGAAGAGTTCGCGAGCGGCGAGCCACAGCTCACGGGCCGTCTGCTTGGAGGTCAGCACCATGTCGGCGACGTCCTCGTCGATCGCGGCATGGAGGACGTTGAGGACGGTGTAGTCGGCAGTGCACCAGGCGGGGTTGGTGTCGTCGGCGGCTGTGGTGCCATCGATGTGACCAAGGAGACCGGCGCGGCCGAGCGAGGCCTTCATGTAGATGCACCACTTGGAGTAGTTGCTCGCGGCGAAGGAGAGGACGATCGGGCCAGCGGAGCGGGGTGCGCCGCCGGGAAGGATGGCACCGGCGGGAAGGGAAGCACCGGAGGAGGAGGAGACAAGTGCGCCGGCGGTGGCATCAAGCGGAGCGGGGCTCGACATCGTGGCAGCGGAAGAGGAACCGGGTGGCGGCGCTAGGGTTGGAGATTGGATCGGCTAGGGTTTAGGTATTTAGGCTGATACCATGTAGGAACTTAGAGAGATAGGTTTGGGGGAAGCCTCACACACGTTATACGTGGGGGTTCCTGTTATATATATAGGCTCAGGGCCAAGAGTTACAAAGAGATTACAATTAGGCTCCTTTTTTTCTCAACAACTCTTCATGTCTATCTCTATCTCTCTCCAACTGTTTCGTATGAGCCGAACCAAGATCAGAGTTTGCCTCTTCCACCTTACAAAATGAATCGGTTCTCTGCTAGAGTATGTATTGAACCTGCTGAACCAGAGCTTTGAATCGCTTTACTTCAAGGTTAATAGTAGTACTTCAAGTCATGTTGACCATATTTCATTTTCAAATGCACATTCTCTCTACCTCATGGCATGAATGCCAAGTACACGCCAATGACAGTCTCCAGCGACACCTATGGCGTCAGACACGCCTTCCTGGAGTAAATTACACGGAACTACCACATTTGGGGCACTGACAACGAGTCAGTACCACTTCTGGTAATTTTTTCAAATCAGTACCAATCGTGGGGCTAACGACAACAGATTGGACAAATTTTGTTCTAACCGCTGTTTGACAGCAACCCTGACCAGTGGGACCCATCCGTCAGGGCTGAGTTGGCAGCACAGTTGGAGGTGAAGCTGACGTGGACGTGGGGCCCACATGTCAGCCCCACATGGCAGCACAGTTGGAGGTTAAAACAGGATTTGGGCCGCATCATCCGCGGGCCCCTGCAAGACCGACACGAGCACCGGAACCGCCCGGGCATCGGCCACCATGTACTTCCTGATCTCGTCGACGCCGACGAGGCTCCTCAGCACCCGGCATGCCGCGCACACGAGCTCTCCGCCGCTGGCACGGTGGTCAGAGCAAACGTTGACCAATGCCGTGACGCCGCCGTGCGCGGCGACGGCCCACGCGTTGTCGGCGTTCTCGGTGAGCTTGCCGAGCACCCGCGCCGCCCGCTCCTTCACTGCCGGCCCGGCGCCCGTGTCAAGAACCCGGATCAGCGGAGCGATGACTCCGCCGACCACAAGGTCACCTTTGTAAGGTTCAAACCCGGCGATCACCGAGACGGCGTCCAGGGCCTCTTCCTGGACACACGCGTCTTGGCACTCGAGCAGCCCGACGAGAACGCTGATTCCGTCGGGGACGTCGGACACGACGACCCGGACGCACTTCTCATCGTCGCGCAGCACCTCGTTGAGCATGGCGGCGGCCTCCCTCCGCATCTCCGCGCCGCCGACCCTGAGCCTGGCGAAGAGGTCGCGCAGGTAGAACCGCACGTCGTCGCGGCTGGCGCCGGCGCACGGGCGCGGCACCACGAGCGCCCGCGCGCGCGTCAGCGAGCCCGACGCGGATACCTCGTCCAGCCGCGCCACGTGGGCATCGAGCGTGGACGCCACGACGTCGAGGTCGCTCCGCAGCCGCAGCTTGCCGCCCCCGTAGTGCCTCCCCTGGCTCCGCGGCACCAGCTCCCGCGCCTCCCTCACCGCGTCCGCGACGTCCCGCAGGAGGCCGTCGAACGCCTCGTGTCTCTCCCCGCTGTCGGAGGCCGCGATGATGGTGATGTCCGCTCGCCCGCGCCTGCCTGGCCGGGGCTCGCCTGCGCCCTCGCCCGTGGCCGGCCGGCACTCGCCGACGGCTCCATGCCCTTCGTTGAGATCTGGGAGAGAGAGGAGAAAAATAAGATGTGGGGCTGACATGTGGGCCCCACGTCCACGTCAGCTTCACCTCCAACTGTGCTGCCAACTCAGCCCTGACGGATGGGTCCCACTGGTCAGGGTTGCTGTCAAACAGCTGTTAAAACAAAATTTGTCCAATCTGTTATCGTTAGCCCCACGATTGGTACTGATTTGAAAAAAATTACCAGAAGTGGTACTGACTCATTGTCAGTGCCCCAAATGTGGTAGTTCCGTGTAATTTACTCCGCCTTCCTGAGATCTATCTCGGATCGGTCAAACAAAAAATAAAATATTATTGAGATGTTGGCGGTCGAGGGGGTGTATTTATATAGGCAGCGGGCAACTTATGTGGCAACTTATGATTGGTCGGGACATGTCCCGTAAAAAACATTGCAATATCCACGCAAAAAAAAAGGCCTACTTTTTGGTTGCGTGGATGGGCAGCTGAATACGGAGTAGAAGAAAAAAAAATGCAAACTACTCCCTCCGTTCCACAATATAAGATGTTTTATATGTTTCACATGTTGTCTAGATTCAGACTAAAATAATGGAAAGTGGGTGAACACATACACTAAAACATATCTAGATACATGTGGTACAAATATGAATGTGGAAAAAGGCTAAAACATTTTATATTATGCAACGGAGGGAGTAACTGCTAGGAGTAGTATGCAGGATCGATGAGCTAGCTAGCTTTCTCTTGACGTGCGCGAACAGCGCGCGGGGATGGAAAGCGACGCCCGAATACGAAAAGTCCAAACAGATCCCGAGCTACATGTAGCTTTTTTTTGTAAAATTCAAAATCAGCACATTTTAATTTCCAAAAATCATGAAAAAATATCATGGATGTCGATAGTGTCTAGATCTACAAGCGTGCAAAATTTCAACGCAGATTTCATTGTATTCTGGGCTAAAAAAAAAAGACAAATCGGGCAAAATTTTAATTTTTTGAACTGTGGACTGTTCACCACGCAAATCCACCCATTGTTATTTTTGCCCAACCCACAATACAACAACTTTAGAGTTGAAATTTTTCACACTTGTAGATCTTATCCCTATCTATACCTAGGATATTTTTCTCAATTTTTTGAAACGTAAAAATGCAAATTTTGAATTTTGTAAAAAAAACGAGGTACATAGAGCTCGGGTTGCAAAACGCCTCACTCCGCACGAATAGTATTAAGAAAGTAAACAAGGAAAGGGAATAGCGGCGGCGTCACGTGCGTACGAGCCGAGCGAGCGCGCGCTCGTAGTTAAGCTGTTTCTTAATTCCCCCTCCAAAGAATCTAGACCAAGTCGGGGAGTCGTCAAGGAATGTTTCCTCCACCAACCGCCCGTGCCCCCTCATCACAATATTATCGTTTACACTTGAAGTTGTCCCCTGTATCTAAACTATAATATTGCAACCCGTGGTGATGGTATGGTACGTCATTTATTTTTCCAATTCTACCCCTACAACGCTAGGTATATTACACGCTTTGCCACTGCAAAGTCGGACGTACCGGTTCATCGTTTCCGTGGAAAAAAAAAAGGTTCCTATTAAATTTGGACCGGATCAACCAGACCAAACTGAAAACCACACCGCGCGCCGCTCTATGCCAGCCAGCTTCCTAGAGCGGCCACGCCCGCTGCCCTGCCGACGAGATGGCTTCCCTGTCCGTCCGTCCGTCATCGCTCGCTGCCCCTACTTGCTGACCCGCGCGCCTCCACTGGCATCGCCGCCGCGCAGAGCCCGGAGAAGAGGCATCCGCTCCCGGAAGCGGACAAGGCGCGGCCCAGAGCAAGGGAAGACCTTGCTGCGTATTCCTTCCGTCCACTCCAACGTTCCAACCCAGGAGGAATTGTCAAATCTGCGCAACTTTGTTCGTAGAAGCTGGACAAACGTGCGGCAGTCTCCGTGAACTCCTGCCATGCTACGGAACTTGTCTAGACCTGCAATCCATCGCAGCATCAAGAAAATGAACGTGATCAACCCACTCATGGTTTTCTAGGAGGAAGAAGGAGAATACAAGCGGGAAGAGGAGGAAAATAAATTTGCCAACGCTCCAGATCGGCGGCCAGGAAGACCAGCGCCATTGAGGCCTCCATCGCTATGCCATGAAAACTTGACTTGCTGCACAAAATTCTCTTTCATACAGCAGCTCTTGCCGATAGGACACTACGAGAAGATGGGGATTTTTCCAGAGTACTCTAGGCTGTTGGATGCAAGGCACGGAGAGGGGATTTTTTATTTCCTTTTGATGCTGCTAGCTTTTTTTTTTTTTTGATAAAGGGATTTTATTACTTAAAGAGTATTAAGCATTACACCCGGCCTCTGCATAACTGAGATGCACACAGCCCAAAACCGTCCAACATGTCCAAAGCAACAGAAATAAAAGAGCGGATTACATATCATCTTGAGAAATTGTAAGACCGCCCAAGGAAACTAAGAGCTGATCTGCAGGCTATGCGACCATCCATGCCGGGAGAAAAGCTCCCTGGCTGCCGCCTCCAATCGCGACGATACCTCCAAGAACAAATCCCGGTGCTCCACACGCTGAAGAACCGACCATAATCGGAGAGTAGCTGTGCAACGGTAGATAACCTGCAGAATAGAGGAGTTTTTGTCATTAAAAACCTTGTCATTTCTACACAGCCAAAGCGACCAAATAACGGCAATCGCTCCCACCCTAATAAGTAATTTAAACCTAGGATCAACCCCGTTTAGCCAGTTGCCAAAAATATTTGCAACGCTCCGCGGGGGATATAAGGTAGAACCTATTTGGACAGCTGACCATATAGACCGACCAAACTCACATTGAAAGAAAAGGTGTTTAATGGACTCATCATTAGTACAGAAAACACACTTTTTACTCCCATGCCAGTTGCGCTTGGCAAGGTTATCTTTTGTAAGAATAACTCCCCGACGAAGATACCACGCAAACACCTTTGTTTTGAGAGGTATCTTCATCTTCCAAATTTTCTTATTAGAATCAACCGGAACATCAGATTGGATTAGAACTCTATACATGGAAGCAACCGAGAAAATACCATTCTTAGTTGGAATCCAACGAAGTTCATCAGGGCCTCCCTGGAGTTGAACAGAGTCCAACCGAAGCAACAAAGCATTCCAAGCTGCTTCTTGAGGCCCTAATAGCGTTCTCCTAAACGATACATTAGGTGGGGATGTACCCATCACCTTAGCCAATGTATCGCCTTTGTAACGCACCACATTATATAGAGCCGGCTACTGTTCACGAAGAGTAGTTTGGCCAAGCCATCTATCTTCCCAGAACCTAATCTCCGATCCATTCTTAATGGAAAATGAAGCATGTGGGAAGAAATACTTTTTCCCCCACATATTTCCTTCTTACAAGAGTCTGCCAAATTCCTTCTTCCGAAAGAAGTTTGAATAACCATTTACCAAGTAGTGCTTTATTCTTGACCTCGAGGTCATGAACTCCGAGCCCACCTTGGTCTTTCGGCCGGCAAACCACACTCCATTTAGTCAGTCGATACTTCTTCTTCTCACTATCCCCTTGCCAAAAGAATCTTGAGCGGAAATAATCCAATCTTTTCAAGACCCCTTTAGGCAATTGGAAGAAGGAAATCATATACAGCACCATGTTTGTCAGTACTGAATTAATGAGAACCAATCTTCCTCCGAGGGATAGGAGTTTACCTTTCCAACTATTTAAACGAAACTGAAGTCTTTCCTCCACCAACTTCCATTCAACATTTGTGAGTCTCCGATAATGAATCGGGATCCCCAAGTAGTTGATAGGAAATTGGCCCTGTGCACACCCAAAAAGCTCGGCATACACAGAAGCTTCAACCTGGGCCTCGCCAAAACAAAACAATTCACTTTTATGAAAATTTATCTTTAGAACCGATAATTGCTCGAATGCCGATAGAATTAACTTTAGGTTCCGAGCTTTTTCGATGTCATGTTCAATAAAAAGGATTGTATCATCGGCATATTGAAGGATCGATAATCCACCATCGACCAAATGGGGATCACACCTTCAATTTGACCCTCAGACTTAGCACGCTCAATCAAGATGGCCAACATATCCGCCACTATATTAAATAGTATTGGCGACAGAGGGTCTCCTTGTCTAAGACCCTTTTTCGTTTGGAAGTATCTACCAGTGTCATCATTGACTTTGATGGCCACACTTCCACCCGAAACAAAGGAATCAATAAGCGCACGCCATTCAGAAGAAAAACCTTTCATTCTGAGCGTCTGTTGAAGGAAAGACCAATTAACTTTATCATAAGCTTTTTCGAAATCAATCTTTAAAATTACCCCATTCAGTTTCTTCCTGTGCAATTCATGGACCGTTTCATGCAAGATTGCAACCCCATCGAGGATATTGCGGCCTTGCATAAAGGCAGTCTGAGAAGGCCGGACCACATGGTCCGCCACACTGCTCAGCCGAATCGTTGCAACTTTAGTGAATATTTTGAAACTTACATTAAGAAGGCAGATAGGTCTATACTGTTGAATCCTTTCTGCCTCATTAATCTTAGGTAACAAAATAATCTCACCAAATTGAGTCGAAATAACTCTAGCTGACCAGCGTGTAAGGAAGCAAACATCTTAAGCAAATCAGACTTGATTACATCCCAGAAATTCTGATAGAACTCTGCTGGGAAACCATCCGGTCCAGGTGCTTTATTGTGTTCCATTTGGAAAACAGCCATACGCACTTCTTCCTCTGAATAGGATTTAGTGAGCAGGTTATTCTCTTCAACGGAAACCTGGGGAATATCAGCTGTTCTAGACTCGTCCAGAGAGAAGTTCCCTTCCTCTGGAGCTCCGAACAGCCCCTTATAATAATTAGTGATGTACGTCTTTAGTTGCTCCTGGCCCTCAATCGTTCCTTCATCCTGCACTAGGGAATGAATACGCTTTTTCCTATGTCTGCCATTGGCAATACTGTGAAAATAACGCGTATTCGAGTCCCCTTGAAGGATGAAATTTGCTTTAGAACGTTGATACCATTTCAACTCTTCCTCACGCAGAAGTTTGGCTATTTCCGCATTCGATTGGCTTTTCAGCTCGATTTCCTGTGGGGATAATAAGCGCACCTATGCCAAGGCCTCCAAATCATCAATAATGGAGGAAAGACGTAACTTTTCTTTTTTAAGTAAACCAGTAGTATGGCGTGCCCACCCTACAAGATGAGTGCACATAGCCCGCATCTTGTTATTCCATATCTGGATCGGAGAGGCACCCTTGACTGGTCTGTCCCAAATCCTTTTAACCATGTCATGGAAACCCTCCCTCAGCAGCCAACCAAGTTCAAACTTGAACCGTGGTTTGGTTGGAGGAGTAACCATACCGGTGGACAAAAGAATAGGAGCATGATCCGACAGACCCTCAATACGCTCTAGAGCCCGTACTGAAACCAATGGGAACTTGGATTCCCAATCGGCGTCCATCAGCACGCGGTCAAGTTTTTCGTATGTGGGTTCAGGCAGAGAATTAGCCCAAGTGAACTGTCTCCCAGCCATTGAAATCTCTCTTAAATCCAAGCTGTCAATGACCGCATTGAACAAAAGAGGCCAACGGTTGTCGAAACGTCCTCTACTTTTCTCGAATGGAAAACGAAGCAGATTAAAATCCCCGCCGATAATTAGTGGATGCGGATTGTCCTTTGCCAAATTAACCAACTCTCGAAGAAAATCGGACTTATGCTCCACCTGGGCGGGCCCATACACGGCAACAAGACTCCAAATGAAGTTGTCTACCTTATTTCGGATGTGCATTTTAATGTGAAAATCACCATCCGAAACGGCCAACACCTCCATGGTATTAGTCCTGACGCCTAGTAAAATGCCACCCGAACGACCTCGCGGGGGCCGAGAGTACCAAGCAAAATCCGTGCTACCTGAAAGGCGGTCCAAAAGACCTTGCGAGAACTCTCGTCTACCCGTCTCAGAAATAGCTAAGAAATCCAAATTGTGATCCCGAATACATCCAGCGAAGTGCAAGTGTTTAGCCAAGTCACCAAGACCTCTGCTATTTGCAAACATGCCATTCATTTGGAAACTATTGGGGATTTGGAGAACTTAGCCCGTTTCCGAGACGCCTTGTTAGAGGCAGATTTGGACTTTCGGCCGGTTGCTGTGAGCTCATACAATGAACTTAGCCCGTCCTCATCCAAACCCACCTCCGACACATCACCAATAAGATGGGAAAGAAGCTGACCATCTGATGTGGCATTCGCCTCTTCCTCATCCTCATAGGTGGCCGTCAACACTGTCGAAGCTTTTGGAATAACCGTTAGACGGTCAAATTCCATATGCCTCAAGACATTAGTTGACACCTCAACCTGAGGCTTATCACTACCAAGTTTAAAACCTACACTATGAAGCTTAGACTGAATCGAAATAGGTGAAAAAGAAAGGAAAGACTTTGACTGTAAATCCGTACCTATGGAGTCCAAGTTGCGAGCTGCCTTGCGACGCATAGCCTTCGCCAACGAGTCCTCATCCGTAGCGGAGGCCCCATCCGTCGCCACTCCAAACCGCCCACTACGACGAGCCGGAGTGATCCCATCGGCAAAAGCCGTCGCAGTGGGAGGCGGTGTACGAGGCGAAACGGCGCCTCCAACTGGTGAAGATGCCACCGAAGAAGCAACGGTGTGGGTCGGCAGTGGTGAAGTCGCAGCCAACCCAACCATTGCAGCCGAGGCACCCTGGGCTGGCAAAGGTGGAGAAGATACCAACCCAGCCTCCTGCTCCCCATAGGGAACAAGTGACGGAGAGGTCAAGGTCGGTGTCGAGACCACCTCCATCATGGCAGCGGACGCGCTCCCCGGTCCCGGCTGCGAGACACGGGGAGGCATAGTCGAAGTAGTAGCCTCCCCAACGCCCCGGTCGCCATGACCAGCAGCCACCCCACCAGCATTGGCAACCACGGCCGAGACCGGGGCTGCCCGTGGCAAGTGAGAGACACAGCTAGCATCTGCAGCCACCACCCCGGCGATGCGCGAAAGCCCACCAGAAGTCTCCGAACCCGCAACAGGACCTCCCTCAGAAGCACTCGCCTGCACCAATGGTCCAGGAGAAGCAACAGTCGTAGGCAGAACAGTCTGCCCCGTGACCGGTCGCAGAAGATGTGGAGACGAACGCCTTAACTCAGACACAATCTCGATACCCCGAGGCGTGGGTTAGGGTTGTATGGAGTAACAGCCACTACAGGCCCCACGGGAGACAAGGCTAACTGAGCCACAGAATGCCCAGAGTTTGGAGCCCCAGAAGAAGTACTAGTGTCTACCTCCATGTTCGAACTCTAAGATCCACTCCCTCCAGGCGCACTGGCCGGATCAAAAGGGCGGGATCCCTTGACATTACCGGAACCATCAACATCAGAATCATCACCCTTACGCCTCCAGAAGAAAGGTACAAAACTCGGATCAACTGTGAAATCAGCTGGCTCCCGACGGAAAAGGAAGTCATACTCCCCCAGCTTAATAACACAAGCTGCACCAATATAAGGGCCCTTCTCATCGACCCACTTTTCTAAAATAGAAGAGTCAATCATACCGACCAAGATCCTAACAATACACCGGCTCCTCAGAGTGACCAGGTCCACATCCAAGGTCGTGCCAATGAGAGAACCAACTGCCCAGAGTCCTAGATAGTGTCTGACAGTATAAGGAACCCCCTGGACATGGACCCACACCTGCTCAAGCACCCTCTTGGGCTGAATATCCTGAGCCGTCCAAACAGAAACCGAAGCCTGCGCCTTGAATGAAGGAACGCTCAGCTGAAATCCGTCCAGTCTCTGAAGGTCATCCAAAGAGGGAAAACCGATCAAAAAAGCATTAGCACCGTGAGGAATAGCCTCCCATGTCCACTGAGTGCTCGTAGGACACATCCTCGACATCAGGCTCTGAATGGCGGCAGCTGAAATAGGCTCACCAACAACAGAGACCAGAGCAGTGGGTGAACTCGCCGGAGCAAGATGTTCCTTGAACACACTATCCGGCAATTGTAGGAACAACGTCTCATCCGTGCCAAAACCAGAAGTGAACGCTGAAGGCTTAGGTAGCCTTAGTGTAGGACACCTCATGGTAGGATGCTCCGTGTTATTACAGACCAAACAAAAATGCTGAGCCGTACAATCTTTGGTCGCATGAGTATTAACTGAACATTTCCAACACACAGAAGCCTTCTTGGACTTAGCTTTACCCTGAGAAACGATAGGCGCGGAAACCACAACATCAGAAACAGCCGGCGCGGCAGTCACGGACGGCAACATAGGCTGGAGTGAGAATGGAGATTTAGCATTGATGCCAATGGTACGTGAATGTTGTGGCAAGTTTTTCATGTGTCACACTGCGTGTGGGTGCATATCTGTTTCGAGTTAATTATTTTTACAGATAACCTGATTTGATTAAAAACATTTCTTCCTGTTTTTAAGGCCATGTCCAATGTTAGCTGTTTATAAAGGATCTTAAGTGATATAAATATATTGCAATTTTTTTATCAAGTGAGCGTCGAGAGTCTCACAGTGGTTGAAGTAGAAGGGACCTGACTATGCATGAGAAGGAGGACAAGAGGGTGGCTATATCACACTACTATATTTCAACTGCGGGAGGCTAGCTTGCGGTCACCCATATAATCTAAACTATAATATTGCAACCCGTGGTGATGGTCTGGTAGGTCGTTTTGAATATACCCCATATTTTCTGATTATTTACATACAATTGCCACCGCCAAGTGAACTTACCGGTTTAATTTTATTTTGTTCCCTTCCCTGCCTCACGTATTTTCTCTCCTCCCCGTCCTCTCGTTTTTCTCCCGTGCTCACCCGGCAGACTGGCGGCGACATCCGCGCTCCCAACGCCGAACCCTTCCGTCGTCGAAAGATTCGCGTACGCCCTCACCGCCGTGTACTCTGCCACAGCCCGTCCACGTGGCACTCCCATGGATTCTGTCGACTAGGGAAGGGCGTCGCCACCTCTCAATCGCCAGAACTCCCACCCAGAGCAGGTCCCGACCCCCTCCTCATAGCCACCCTCCCTCTCCCCTCCATCCCTCTGCTTCTCGTCCCATGTTCGGCCCGCCGCCGTTCCAATCGCGAAGTACATCATGACTTCACCAATGACGAGAGGAGCAGAGCCGCTGCCGGTTCGCTCGCTTCCGTGCTCACCCCATGGTCGGGATGGAGCTATTAGTCCAGGATATATTCGATGGTTACTGAGCATGACAGATCTTAAACGGGGTGGAAAGCGCTCCAAAGAGTAAAGGTTTCTGGGCTCTAACGCATGTGCTACCGATGGCGACAATCAGATCAACCCATGTAGCTGGCCTTCATGGCGGCGGGCGGAGAGTGCAAGGTCTAGCTTACAGCGCATGCATGGTTGCCGAGGTCGGCGCTCAGACAGAACACAGAGCAGATCAATCCCTATGTACGGCGTTCGTGCTGGCAGTCTTGTTTATACTCTAGATAGCTGTAGATTGCACGATCTGTCCATAAGCAGGTCCCTGACTGCAGTTTCGTAGCCCACATAGTAGAATTGTTTTCAACGGATGTCTCCCCTTATTGCTTCGTTCTGACTTCTGATTGGTTTACATGTGGATTTGCAGACATACATTACTTATCTTTGATTTCACACCCAAATACACTGGATCTTGATAAATGTGAGTCTATTTGGTGAGATGAGGTACAAGTACGATGCTAGCTAATAGCTATACATGACCTGCTACATCTACTCGACACATACATTTTGTCAATTAGTACTATGTGATGGAGCAAAAAACAGTACCGTGAGGAGAAACAAGCAATCTCAGATATCAGATAGAGGTTTCATGAAAATGAAAAACTCAATTGCTAAATATTGATTTCATGTATATGAATAAAAAGACTATCTAAGAAAATATTAGGTTCAAAAAAGCTCCCCCGTGTAAGTCTACAACCCGCGACTGATTACCAGGAAACTGAAGACCGACCCTCCCAATCGAAAAAAATCTGATTTCATAGGGAACTGAAAACCGACAAGCCTACCAATCGGGTTTTTTTTTGACAGAACCACACACATTATATTATCCAATAAACAGAGTACAATATGCGGAACTTACAGAAGTACGAGGACTGACAAGTGTCAGGAAACTTTGCAAAAGAACCTCAAATACACTAATATTACAAATATGTCTCCCGAGGTTAGTGGGCACAAACAACCGTTGTCGTCCGCCGGCGCCATCAGACGCTAGACGGAGCACCAGCAAACAAAAATCCAGGCCAGCGCCATAACCTTCAAGACGTTGTGAACCGAAGACCAGACCTACACTTGACGATGTGGCGAGTCGGTCGAGAAAGTTCCCTGCACTGACCTATATCCAGAACTGACGAATCCTGCGGCTGTTGGCGGGGAAGAACGCTATATCTGCCTCCATCGGGCCTCCAACCTTTTACCAGCACCAAATATAAAGCTCAGCCGCCGGAGAGAACGCCGCCATGGTGAGGAGGAGATTGAAGCCACCTTATTCGACGAAGCACCAGCCTCAGGACCAAACAGGAGAGAAACTGGAGCCTACCCCCCTCCCCCAGCCGCCGGAGCAGCGGACAGAGGGGGTTTGGAGAAGGGTAGGAACTTCTGCCTCTATGTCGCCAAAGGGGAAGAGCGAAACAATTAGGGCAAATCATCTAAGTCCCTTGCTAATCGGGTTGTTGTGTCTTAGTGAAGGGTCACAAACAATGTAATTTATTGTTTTCCCGTTGCAACGCACGGGTATTTAGCTAGTTACAGTAAAACGTGTATAGAATTAGTAAAAAACTATAATAACATCTTATAATTTGAAACGGAGAGAATAGTAGATAGCAGCAGTGACCGATGTTTATTGGGAAGTGTAGAAATTTGCCAAATACACAGTTTGTATGCACGGTAAACTCTTGACCAGTAATTAATGTACTGAATAATTGTAGCTCCGTTTAGCGTTTGGACTAGACTCGAGGTTCTGAAATGTGGATGCAGTCTAGAACGTTGTGGAAATTTTGTCGAAGGATATATGGTCCCTCTGGATTTCTTTGACCTTATGCGTACTTTAATAGAAATAAATTTTAGGCGGCCTAGCAACTATACATAGTGATGGTAGATACGGCTTAGTATAGTTTTAGGATTGATTAACAAACATAGTTAACTATAAAAAGAAAAGTTCTAAATTTTTACAACGATACACACTCTAGATCTAGAGTATATGTCACTCATATAAATCTAAAATTTACAGATAATAGATCCAAATGTTGTAGTTAATGAAGTAAAAAACAACACAAGACCATACAAACGAGTCCTGGCACACTTTGCAATTTTTATTTGAAATTGTAATCTGTTTTGTGAAACTTACACAATAGGAAGAATGTGGTTTGAGTCTTACATTTACGAAAATTTTAGATGTTAGTGTTCTATATTGAATCCACGGTATCTTCTTAAATTTTACTACAAGAAGAAATACTGAGTTATTATAAGATAAAAAATGCACTCATGGCTGCCATGTTGGTAACTAAAGAATACATGGTAACTGTTAATAAAAAAAACCTGATAAATGTCACCCTGTGTTTCAATTACATGTGAACATTCATATTTACAAGAATATAAAGATATAAAAAAATTATCTACATTAGTTCATCTTAAATTCAAACACTTCATTGATAAAATCCGTGGCATTAAAAAGAATCCAAAATGTTACCAGAATATTTAGGTTGTAAACGGTTCTCTATATCAATCAGCTATGGTATGAGTAGCTAGCTATATGTAATACGCCTAAAAACCTAATTTGTCTCCTCAGTTGTAATTATAACCACAATCAGATGTTTTGCAGTTTTGTGACATTTGTCTAACCAAAATAAGGTAATGACTTATCATTTTCCAAAACCACGAATAGGTTATTAATCGTGAACTTTTGGACCATTATATTTAACAATGCATTTATATTTGTGTTTTACTTGTCTCTACAATACTACTTACATATCTTTGTACACAAATCGTTTATTAGCACTTGGACAGTTTGTTTCAGAGTTATTTATATAGTATTGATTTGATAGACAGGCTACAAAATATTCATATTTATAACAATGGGAGAAGAAATGAGGGTTGCATTTTGGAGCGATTTAGTCTCTTAAGTACACGAGGTGCGGTCACACTACAACATCGGTAGGCATATAGTGGCGGATATATGGGACGACACATCATAAAATTGTCTTCCAATGTTTTTGTCTCGACGGATGGCAAGAACGAAGCATAGTTATGCGTCCTCATAGATCCATACCGGCAAAAAACTATTCAATGTTAGGTGAGCGATTTTATTTATTGTCGTTGTAGGCTGACACTGACATATATTATCGCATCGTGAATATGGTGGTCACGACTTTTACAGTGGGTCCAGCACGGGAGAGTAGCCAAGCACATCCCGCAGACCTGCGAGCCCCACCAAACTCGATTCTTTGGCATCACATTTTTTTATGTTGGCATCTACATCCCCACTCTCCCACCTCTCCACGCTTTCTCTTCACTTTCTCTTTGCATGAAAGCTTCGACGTGTGGTAGCGGACATCAGACGAGAGCGATGCCGCAGACGTTTATTGAGATCTTGATTGTGATATGCTGGTATGTGTACATTTGGGGTTATTAATTTCAATTTCAGCACACACATTTGGTGTTTTTGATCGAGATATGAGTTACCGCATTTCGAGATATCTCAATTATACATAGGTGGAGATTCTTTGATCTCACACAAGTAAATGACTGTTTGTATTTTGAAGTACCACCCTAAGTACCCGATGATCATCTTGGAATGGTGCCACTTGGCAAACATACCAGAACTGCAAGTATGGTATCACTAGTGGAAAAATAGCCTATTGTCCCGGTTGGTTTGGGCCATTGGTCCCGGTTCCCCAACCGGGACTATCCAATCGGGACGAATGCTAGTCCCGGTTGGGACACCAACCGGGACGAATGGGGAGGGGGGGGGGGGGGGGGGCACGTGGCCCGGCCACAGGCAGCAGGGGCGGAGGCTTTGGTCCCGGTTCGTAATACGAACCGGGACTATTGTCCCGTCAGATTTTACTTTTTCCAAAAATTTCAGAAAATTGTTTAAATTTACAAAATAAATAATGCTTATTCTGTAATTCATAAAAATATCAATAAAATACCAAAATGTTCAGAAAAATAAGACCTAATTGATTATGAAAAATGCATGCATGTTTAAAAAACTTAAATTAAATATTTCTTAGAACTACAAAAATGCCACTACTAGTTAAATAAGAGGAACCACTATTACACATCATCGCCACGAATATATATTACACACATCTCATTCGTCGTCCTACATATATACATCTCTTTTACACTCTCACTATTTAATTTCAACCTTACAGTAGTATTCTCCTTTCGGATCTAGGACCTCTGCAAGTAAGAATCCGGCAATTTCCTCTTGAATTGCTCGTATGCGATCGTGTGGTAGAAGGCCATCCCGCAACCGTTCGATCTAATTAAAAAAGGGTCAATATATATGAATGAAAGTAAACAGAATTGATGGCAATAAACTAAGATTATGAATATTGCATACGCACTTGAAGTTGTTCTAAGATTCTGCCCTTCTCACAGCACGTCTGACGAATGAACTCGCAGACGTAGTATCCACATAAATGATTCCCACTTCCCTGGCTCAAACACTTTACGGAAACAGAGTTCAATCAAAATAATAATCAAGAATGGTAATGGTATTGAACTAGAATCAAAGAGATGCGCGGATCTAGATAGTAGTACTTACATTTATTGGTTTAAATGTAAGCTCCTCCGCCCATTCACCCCTAGCCCTGGCGGTGAATCGTTTCCAAGCCCTGCCCGGCAAAGAAAATGAATAAAAGAGTTATATATTAATTACTTGCTATCAGTAAATGAACGGAAAGTTGCCGATAATGCCATAATGATTGAAATTACCTCTGGAGGCATTCCTGCATGTCCTCCCACTTCTCAAGGGGTTTATGTAAGGAGTCCATGACTTGTACTACTCCTTTGTCAGGCATAATGATTAGCAGAATAAAGTGGAAGCTGCGCACGCATAAGTCATCAATTATACACTTAACATCGAGAAATTAAGCGAAATAAAATATGTAGAAGACAGTAACACTTACTTGAAGTTGTAAGGAAATAATATTTCTCTTTTGATTTCGTTGAACCGTAACGCATTTACCAAGTTATTCTCGGTTTCGTCGTAAAAATCAAGGAGACTTTTTTCATGAACGGTATTTGGATCAACGAACCCAATGTCATAGATTTGTCCTCTTTTGCATTGGAGAATCTTCATTCTGCATAATTAATATAGTGATAAGTAAGATTATAAATGCAATGAACGAGGTGAGCTAGGTAGAGACTTAACTACAGAAATAATACTTACAGACAATAGGCGCTGATGATAGCTTTGTCAAGGGCTGCTTGTTGGTATAACTGAAATAATTCACAAAATTCAATTATTACGTGGTCATCTCCATGCCCGTAATGCTCGTTCTTATATCCCACGTAGATCCAATTTTCCCCTTTCTTTGAGGCTGCCATGTACCAACTATGCAATCTTCGCATTTTTGTTGGTAGATCTTTGACTAACTCAGATTTGACGAGAGGATGCCCGTGCCGGTATTTGTATTTTGGAACTATTTCTTCGTGGAATTGTAATTGGTCTAAGTACTCAGCAATAGACAAGCCGTGAGTAGCGGCTGCTTCTCCGTACGTTGCAACAAACTCAGGATCAATGCCGACCGCAGGTTTGCTCGACCCCACCTTGGTATCGGAAAACACTTTGAGCGGGGGGCACGATTGTTTTTGCTGTTCTCCTAGCTGGGCAACTGTCTTCTGGCTTGCACTACTACTCTTCGACCGCTGTTTATTTGCCCGAACCGACTTGAGAATAGAGCGGTCATAGTCTGGTGTCAGCTTTGGCGGTTGGGCCATATTTTTCAGCATTTTCACGACATAAGCATGTTCTTCTGGGGTGTCGGGGAACTCTGGCGCTTTCGCCTTCTTTACCTTCAAGTTAGCAAACCACTTATCCGTTTCCCCTTTTGCGATCGCCTTATTTTCCTCCACCGTATAGTCATAAGGTCTCTTGGCAAGATTCTTATGAGGTACTTTTGGGAGGGGTGACCTTGTACGTTTCGGTGATCGGTTACGACTCCTTGTAGTACCAGCAGTGGTACGCTGAGCCTGAGACGACTGACGCGGCGGCGAAGACGACTGCTCTGGAGACTGGTGAGGCGGCGGAGACGGCGCCTGAGGCGGCGGCGGTGGAGAGTGGTGAGGCGGCGGAGACGGCGCCTGAGGCGGTGGAGAGTGGTGAGGCGGCGGCGGTGGAGAGTGGTGAGGCGGCGGAGGCGGTGGAGAGTGGTGAGGCGGTGGCGGTGGAGAGTGGTGAGGCGGCGGAGGCGGCCAGTTTGGAAGCACGATGAATTCCTTTGGCCATAGAATAGTCCCTTTCCTGGCTTCTCCAAGTTCAACCACCTCCCC
The DNA here is from genome assembly GCA_012064385.1 of Puccinellia tenuiflora. NCBI lineage: Eukaryota > Viridiplantae > Streptophyta > Magnoliopsida > Poales > Poaceae > Puccinellia > Puccinellia tenuiflora. Next base: position 157,459 of record QRDG01002441.1, on the reverse strand, counting down.
ATCTTCACCTGCAGGGTGTTCCAGCTTCAGCTCCTCAAATCCTTTACTAACTTCATCCACCCCGACAATAGCGTAGCCATGAGGAACCGGGGAGCAATGGAAAGTTGGTGTAGGTCCAATTGGTACGGCATAGCCGACCGCCACCTTCATGGTTATGTTGAACACTTTCACATGTAGCTCACAAGGTGTGCTCTCCGTGATATCATCCACTGGGTAGCGACGAAGAGCATCCGTCATCAGTGCATCATCATCACCAGCCGGGACCATGCTCGAAGCCACGCTGCTTTTCCGATATGATGGGTCGGTAGCATCGACTGCAGCTTCTACAACGTGCTGCTGAGATAGGCCGGCAGTGCCTTGCTGGCTAAGTTCGTTAATTTGATCCTGCTGCCGCTTCATTTGATCCTGCTGCCGCTTAATTGTTTCTTCTATATTACGCAGCCGGTCTGTAGCAGCGATTGCTTCCCTTGCCTCCCTTTCCTTTCTCCTTTGATGACTTTTATCGGGAAATATTTTCCTTTCCACGGGAAACCCATGTACCCACGGCTTGGAGCCTTTGGTGCCTCGTGTTCGTCCATCATGTTCTTTATTCCTAAGAGCGCGTGAAAGCTCATCATCCTCTCTATCGGGACGGAACCGTCCCTCTTCAACATCCTTGTATGCTTTCCTAATTTCTTCGATGGGTAGTAGGGGATTATCCTTGTGTCTTCTGGTATATATGCACTTTCCTTCTGCGTCCAATGTGCCCCCATGCCCGTAAAACCAATTTCTTGTCCGTTCGGTCCATCCTTCTTTTATAGGCTCTGGAACGATCCCTTTAGCCAGCAGGTCGGCCTCAAGTTTGTCCCACTTAGGCATGGAACAGGCGTAGCCAGCAGCCCCCATAGTATGGTGGTACTTCTTTTTAGCAGCATTTGCCTTGTTTATTGCAGACTTTAACTGAGCTTCCTCTGATTTCTTGTAATTCACAAAATCTTCCCAGTAGTCTCTTATCTTCTCATACCCGTGATCGAAATCCGGAGTTTTATCTTTCAAGATATAGTCGGTGACCAATCTTTTCTTAAATTTGTTGAATAGCTCGGCCATCTTCTTAAGAGCCCACGCCTTGACTTTATCTACTAGAGCTTTTTTTCGGGCATCCATCTCCTCCTCATCTGGCTCCCCCTCCTCTGGATCCACCTCTGGCAACGGCAAGGTGAAATTAACCATGACCTTTTGAAAAAGGCGTCTTTTGCCTTCGGGGCCGATATAGCTAACTTTAGGATCCCTTGGCTTATTCCATTCTCGGATGGTGATCGGGACGTAGTCCCTAACAATAACACCGCATTGCTTCACAAATTTTTGTCTAACATCAATTGGAGCAATGGGTTCGCCGTCTGCAGCGACTTCTTCGATCCTGTAGCGGACATTGTCCTGCAACTTTTTGGTTGGGCCTCGTTTCGTCCTCACAGAGGATTTGCTCGATCCGGATGGCTAAAAGAAGAAAGACCGTTAATACGTGTATATGGACAACAAAGGCTAAATTAATTAATATAAATATATATATGCACCTCGTCGGAGTTTTTAATAATCAATGTTGCACCGGAGCCACCGGCTTCTGCCTTGTCGGCTTCTCCCTCATCGGAGATGCCGAGTTCGGCCTCTTTCCAGGCGTTGAGAGACTCATCCCCCTCACCGGAGTCGTTCAGAAAGTGACTTGTTTCATCATCGCCGCAGATTATATCCTCGAGGATATTTTCCTCAATTTCATCTCTGCCATGTGGTTCCATAGTTTCTGCAAAATACAAAAGTTATTTTCGGAGCCGTCTCTTCCGTGTCGTTCAGAAAACTTGTAGGGATAGAATGGTACTACAAGGAAAGGCGCGCGTTGCTGCGCTTGTTGTTTCTAAGCGTCGTCATGGTGATACATTTTTATGAACATGTGTGATTTATGCTCATCGTCGGCACTTAGGTGACTAAATCGTCGATGACCTAGCTCATCGATTTCATCCCCCGCAACACGGTAAAAATGTCGCGGTAAATCACTCCTCACAAAAATGAAACACTTAGCACATTCGTGGTTTGTCGAGTTTTGACTGAAATTTACATCACTAAATAAAAATCAACATCGCTACATCACTGAAATTTGCACTAGCTAAATATTACATATGCGAGGATGATCCACTAAATAAAAATCATCACAGATCAATTTTGCAATTATCATCGGATACTTTATATACACTAACCGCTGTCACATATCACAGATCAATTGCAAAAAATTATTGACAGAAAAAAAGTAAATAAGCTATTGCTCAATATCATTTCCTATTTTAGCTATTGAAAATAACCATACATTGTGTGACTATCTATGAAACAATAGAAATTGGTAAACTAAAATTGCTAATTAAAAAAATACTAAAAAAAACCTAACCTAACAATTCCTAACACAATTTTTTTCCCTAACACAAAAAATCCTAAGTGTTTGAATTTCTAAACCTAAGAAAAAAATCCTCACCGAGCGGGGGCGTGGAGGGCGCGGCCGGCCGTCGAGGGCGTGGCCGGCGTGGAGGCTCGGCCGGGCGTCAACGGCGCTCGTGGAGGCTGGCGTGCGGGCGCGCACCGGCGGCGTCGCCTGCCGTGTTCTCCGGGCGGCGTGAGGCGTGCACGGGCGAGCAACGTGCGGGCGGCGCGGCGCGGGCGTCGAGGGCGCCGCGGACGTCGACGGCGGTGGCGGGGCGCGGCGTGGGGCGGCGTGGACGTCGGCGAGCTCCAGGGACGACGGCGAGCGGTGCGGCAAATTTCGGCAGCCTGACGGCGTCGATCTCTGTTGCGCCGCGCTGGTCCTTAGTCGATTTTGGGATGGATTGGGGAAGGAGAAGGGCGCGCGCAGTTATGTATCAGGACTCATTGGTCCCGGTTCATGCCACCAACCGGGACCAATGCCTCATCCGTCCCGGTTCGTGCCACCAACCGGGACCAATGCCCTGAAAATTTAATGATATTTCCCTGGCGCGAACCGGGACCTTTCGTCCCGGTTCTTCCTATAAACCGGGACCAATGAGTCCTTTTTCAATTTTTTTTCAAACTTTTCAGTTCTGAATGTTGTTCCCGCCTTTTTTATTCGTATTAAGGTGTTTGAATATGAATTTCAAATGGTTTTGAATTTGAAAAGACTTTCAACATGAAAAGTGTTTAAATTTGAATAAATAATTCAAAACCATTTTCTGTTTTATATAATAGTTATTCTATCTATACAAACTATTAACCATTTTGTCATTTTTTTAAGATTAGAGGTGAATTCATTTAAGTAAATTTTTTGGAATGTGAACTTAATTAATTCATTAAACTGATAAATTCAATATATTTTCATATGTTTGTCAGAAAAATGAAATTAAAATATCAAATTGTTGATAAAAATGTAATCTATCTATTTATGACCAATTCATTTTTTTGAGGTTATAGGTGAATTCATTTAATTAGAAAATTTGGAATTTGAACTCCATTAATTCATTAATTAATTTTATAAATTCAATATATTTTCATATGTTTATCAGAAAAATGAAATTAAAATATCAAATTGTTGATAAAAATGTAATCTATCTATTTATTTAATTTATATCTATTGAATTAATTTATATCTATTGAATTAATTCATATCTATTGATTTAATTCATATCTCACTAAACAGTACATAATGGCAACAGTGGATCCTTCAGGTAATCGACCGGATACGGTACAGAATGACAACAGTGGATCCCAAATATTTTGCATACATATGCATGAATATCACACACATATCCGGAAGTGTGGCTCGGGCATTTCGTCGAACACATCTTGTGCGTGGCAAAGGAAAAAAAAACTAGCACCCACTTCCCACCAATCCGAGCAAAAAAAATAACAGTAGAGAAGAAGGCGGGGGGTTACGTATATAGGCAGGGGAGGGGCATTCGTCCCAGTTTGTGGCACGAACCGGGACCAAAGCTCGGGCATTCGTCCCGGTTCGTGGCACGAACCGGGACCAAAGCCTCCGCGACAGCTTTGGTCCCGGTTCGTGCCACGAACCGGGACGAATGTCCCCAACCGAACCGGGACCAATGCTCCACGGGCCCCTGGCAGCTCGAACCGGGACCAATGCCAGGCATTGGTCCCGGTTTATCAGTCAACCGGGCCTAATGCCAATTCGGCAGCGTCCGAAAGGTGGTTTTTCTACTAGTAATCTTAGACCATAAGAAATAGGTGGGTTGTTGCTTTCTATACATGTTTACCAAATAATAGCTTTTATGGAATTATATTTAATGTTTTTTTTGGACTGTTATGTCTCTGGAGCATCCCTTACATGTAGGGATGTAAACGGATCGGATCGGATCGGATTTTGTCGTTACCATATCCTATACCATATTTTTTTCATCGGATTCGGAGCGGATAATGACCGGTTGCGGATTCGGGGTCGGATATATCATATCACGGATTCGGGGGCGGAAACGGAGCGGATTCGGGGCGGAAAAAATTTAATCGGATATGTACGCGTATAAGTACATCGGCGAACCATACAACCAAAAATAATAGTTCAATATGCTAATAGCCAAACAAAGTTGTACTCCATAGTCGTAACAATCACTATGTAAGTGAGTTTTTATTTAATGGACAAAATTTACAACTCACTAACTACTAATTATGTTCTATTAGGTTAGACGTTTCGGTAGAAAATCGGATTATTCGGATTAAAATCATCGGATAATCCTATTTAATTTTTGGATAATCCATATCGGGGCTATTTTTCATACCATATCCTATACCGTATCCGGTGTCAAATTCGGAATCGGATATCCTTATCCATCGGATTTCTTCAAACTGGATATGGATTGCTTAAAACGGTTTCGGAATAGGATTCGGTTTGGAAATTATCCTATCCGTTTACACCCCTACTTACATGACACAATCATGTTACATTTGCCAAGTATTGGGTTCTTTCTACTCCCTCCTATCCATAAAAGTGTCGCCCAATTAGTACAAAATGAGCGACACTTTTTATGGATCGGAGGGAGTAATTGTTTTCCAACTCACAAGAGGGATACTTTTCTGAAATCTGTGAGTTGTTTGTTTCAGCCTGCAGCTTTTGAACAGAAACTACAGCCTTAACTGAACAGAAAATACAGCTTTCGCAGAGGAGGGGTCGGGGAAGCCGGAGGGAGCGTGAGGACGACATCAGTCATTGCCGGTGGCCAGAGCAAGGCACGGTGGCAGTGGTGCTTGAGGACGGGCGGCGGCCAGAGCGAGGCACGGTGGCGGTGGTGCTTGAGGACGGGTTGTGGCCATAGCAAGGCATGGTGGCGGTGGTGCTCGAGGATGGGCGGCTCCTCATGAAGGAGGTTACGGCTTCGGGCAACCATCCAGGAGCAGATGAGGTCGAGTGCAAAATTGGGGATGGGCTGGAGCAGCAGATCGACTCGATGGTGGCATCAAACAGGTGCGGAAGAAGACAACCACCGCGTCAACGATTCAGAGCATCCATCATCTTCCGTTTGGCAGGGAGGACTGGGACGACGAGGTGCTCGACAACCGTCGGATGCTCCTCGACAAAATGACAAGATTTTGTATACTATACATTGTTAGCAGTTGGTAGATGCAATTTTCACGTGGATTATGTTCTGAAATTACCGCATACATTATGATGAGTAGCTGATTTCAAAGATCTAACATGTTTGAATGCCACAAGTATTGTTCATATTCTTTCTCACAATGTACGAGGCAACATTTTGATGATGAAATATTGACAACTTTCTTCAAACACGTGTGATGCACCTAAAATGCATTTAATTTTCCAATCACTTTGCTTCATAATTTGCTCCGGAGTCTTCCCGTATTTGAACAAATCTGCTGAATCTGACACTGTTTTTAGCATAGTCTCGTTTCTGGTTGTTTTTGCAGGAAATTAAATCGGAGAAAAATACCACGTCAATTTATATGGAAAAGAAGGGCATCGTGCAAAAGATGGACACGAGGAAGTGTCCGAGGGCCGAAAGAGTGGGCCCCACACGGACAGATTCCTTGGCCGCGTGGGCCCACCCATCTTGGGCCTCGGGCACCGCCCCTCCTTCGGTTTTCGCGTACCCCCTCATATATATGAAAAAGCGGCTGACCTAAAAGGAGGAGAGCTTCCGCTAAATAGAGCGCCGCCACCACGACGATCTTCGTTTTTGGAGACAGATTGATCCAGGATTTCTCCCCCGGAGGAAGGATCCGGAGGCCATCTTCACCACCTTCATCTCCATCGACCATGAGCTCCCTCACCATCACCATGTGTGAGTAGTCCGTTGTGGGCATATGAGGTGATGGGGATTGGATGAGATTGATCATGTAATGATACCCACTGCCCGAGATATTAGGGGTTTATCTTGAGGATATTTTTGTATTGTGTTGATGCACTTATGCTATGTTTAATGGTTGCTACTAGGGCCCGAGTGGCATGATTTCAGTACTGAACTTATTTTGCCCCATCATCTAATTGAGTTTGGTATTTATCTGCAAAGTGTATTGCCTGCTATTATGTTGAACCTGCGAACCCTAAAAGTGACATATAGGGAAAACAAGGGGGAGATGTTTTAGCATGAGGATTCTATGTGTTCATGAAGTGTTAATGCGTTGTTCCGGGCTATTCGAAAGGGTATATCTTAATTACCTGTAGTTCCAAGTTGGTCCCGGTGAAATGGGCAGGTAGGACAATAGATGTTGTGCAAATTCTCTTAGTTAGTACGCACAACTCTTTTCGGAACACATACCTACATATATCGGAGTTAGAGAAAAGTCCCATTGTTATTTGTATCTCATCATATGATCAATCTTATTCATGCAACACCCCGCTATCACCTCATGCCTACATTTTAAATCTCTGAGTTACACTTTCATTTTTTCGGTGAAAACTGGGAAACCCTTGTTTACTACTGCTGTTTTATTCTGCTTGCTTGAATCATCCTACTGCCATCACTATCACTGCTGCAAGTTTATTGATATACAGGTGTGGTTGAGAGTGACGCCTCAATTGCTAAAGTCTTATTGGTATTCTTGTGTTCCCCTTGAGTCGAACTATAAATTTGGGTAATACTTCCCAATGAAGATTTCAGCGATCCCCTATACTTGTGGGCATCAAGATATTTTCTGGCGCCGTTGCCGGGGAATCTAGCTTTATTGGTAAGACAACTTGTTATCATTTATTTGCTGCACTTGCTTGTTCCCAACTATGGGAAAGGAAAAGAATACTCCGAAGGAAGTAAGGCCTTCAACTACTCGTAGAGGTACGGATTTGCCAAGTAGGCCAAACTTTTCGCCTAATGTTGCTTCTGCTATTGTTCCTAAGAAAAAAGGAAAAGTTTTAAATAGTTCATCATTGTCTAAGATGTCTACTAGCACTGAAAATAATCTAATATGTGGTAGCATAGACAAAGAAGTGACACCTGAGACACCTGAAACATCTGAGATAACTGAAATACCTGAATTTCATGAATCTTCTATTATTGAAAATGTGGAGTCTGAGTTGGAAGATATTGAATATTGTGATGATGGGTATGAAACTTCTTCTGAGGAAGAAGATGCATTTACTATGGCTTTTATGGATTTGAATTTTGATAAATTGGATAAACTTGATAGCTATAAAAATTCTCCTCTCGATGATTATTTCCCTGTTACTAAGAAAATGAATGCTCCAGCTATTAAAATTAAAGACAAAGATTATGAGTTTAGTGTTGATCCTGAAATAATTGACAAAGCTGAGAAGTTTAAGTTTTATGGGAGAGACAATGAGTTTCCTTTTGAACACATAGCTGTTTTGCATGATTTATCTGTGTTATATGATAAAGATGAAATCCACCAACGCTATTATTTCTTAAAGTTGTTTCCTTTTACTTTGGGAGGGAATGCTAAAACTTGGTATAATCGTTTAGAACTGGATCTATTACTAGCAAAGAGGAATGCTTGCAGCTATTCTATAATAAATATTTCCCTACTGATAAAATCCATGGTTTAACTATTGAGATTAGCAACTTTTCACAGAAAGAGAAGGAGGATTTACCCCAAGCTTGGGGGAGGTACAGTAAGATGGTTAGGAAATGTCCTATTGATATATTTTACAATGGACTAACTGAAAATACTAGAAGCTATCTTGATAGTATTGCAGGTAATGTTTTCAGGGAAAGGACCGTTGATGAAGCAACTGAGTTATTGGAGACTATCTCTAGAAATTATGAAGATTGGAATATTGAAGAGATAGATGAAAGAGAGATATTTCCGGAGAAGAAAGGAGGCATTCTTAAATTAAACAAAGAGACAATGAAAGAAGCTTCCAAGGCTATTAAAGAGAAGGGAATTAAAACCTCTCACCTCAAGCAATTATCTGAAATGGGTGTTAAACTTCCTATTGATCAACCATTTTTTCCAATCCAAGTCAATGATATTAGCTCTATGGAAGGTAATGAAAAGGTAACACGTCCTATTGATGTATCATACGTTAATGATATTGCTTATCATAATAATCCTAAGGAGCATGATATTAGAATGAGTATTATGGAAAACTCTCATAAAATTAAATTTCTTTGTGAAAATTTAAATGCTAGTGTGGGAGAGGTTAGAAGGATTATTAAACACTGTGAGATGATGAATAATCAAGTTGAACAAACAGTTTCTCTTCAAAATCAATTGTATGAAAATCTTATTGAGAAGAAATAGTTCTGTGGTGTTAATACTAGAGGTGGTGCAAGTACTCAGGATCCTGACCATCCTGAAAACCATCCCAAGAGGAAAGAGCAAGAGGCTCTCAAAAAGAAATCTTCTATAGGAAAATCTCCCAGTGAAAACAAAGACATTGATAATTCCCAAGAACAAGATAAGGATATTTCTATTTCTGATGCTGAGACTGAAGATGATAATGTTGAAGAAGAGGAATCATCTCCACCTGAAGAAGAACAACATGAAGCTGAAAATATTGAAGAACCTGAACCTCCTGAAAAAGAAGACCCTCAACCATCTATTGAGAAGAATAAAAAGAAGAAGCATCCAAATCAACAAAAAGGTAAAGAGAGGGATCCATGGGTGCAAAGACCCATACCATATCCCCAAGAGGTAATGAAATCTTTGGATGATGCTAGGTTTGAGAAATTTCTTGAGTTGATTAAAACCTTATGTTTGCAAATTCCTCTTGTCGATGCTATTAAAATTCCTCCATATTCAAAATATATGAAAGATATTGTCACTAATAAAAGGAAGATACCTAATGATGCAATTACTGCTATGCTTGCTAATTATTCATTTGAAGGGAAATTGCCTGAAAAGCGTGGAGATCCTGGTATTCCAACTATTCCTTGTCATATTAAAAAAACTTATGTGAAATATGCATTATGTGATTTAGGAGCTGGTGTTAGTGTTATGCCTTTTTCTTTATATAAGAAACTTAACCTAAACAAATTGGTTCCAACTGAAGTTTCATTGCAAATGGCTGATAAATCAACTGTTGTGCCTATAGGTATATGTGAGGATGTTCCTATCTCTATTGCTAATGTGTTAATTCCTACAGACTTTGTTATATTAGAAATGCCTGAGGATGATAATCTATCTATTATTCTTGGAAGGACCTTTTTAAATAGTGCAGGAGCTGTGATAAATTGCACTGAGAGCAAAGTGACATTTAATGTCAAAGGAAATGATCGTACTATTTATTTTCCCAAGAAGAATCCTGTTACAATGATAAACAAGAGTGTGAATTCTATTCAAAGAAATACTATTATGATTGGAAGCTTTGAATTTGCACTACCACCTCCTGCACCAAAATATGCTACCTTGATGATTGGAACTATTCCAATCAAATATGAAGTATCTTGAATTTCTTCTTTATATAATTAAAATAAGAATCATGTATTATATCTTTTACATATTATTAATGAGACTTGATCAACCTCATTACTAATGTGGAAATGATGAAAACTTGATTCCCATAAAAATTTGTATTGCATTTTAATTTTATTTATCCTAGAATTTTAGAGTATATGCATAAACATAATTATTTTAGAGTTCAGAAATTCCAGAATATGAAGTTTGAAAAATTCTCTTCAGAAAATTTTCTCGAAAAATTCCAGAAAAATTTGGAGGTAAGTTATTTTACTAGAGGGACCAACAGCCAGAAGTGGAGGGCCAGAAGGCCACCAGGGACCGAAATTGGGTGCCCCACACGGCTAGATTCCATGGTCGCGTGGGACCCACTAACTTTGGCCCCAGGTGGTGTTAGGTGAGTGCCCTGTGCCCATCTCCTTCCCCTCGACAGAAAACCAGCTCCAGGTATTTTTTCCCAAATTTTCCCGAGCTCGTTCTTCCTGCTATCCTTGGATCTCCAAGTTTAGGACAGATTTTTCAAATCTGTTTGGTAGGATTGCTCCTTGGTATGTGACTCCTCCACCCATCCAATTACTTTTTGTTCTTATACTTTATGTATGAAGTATTTTGCTGCACTAGGTGTCACCTAATATGCTTGAGAAATCCATGGATTTGAGTTTTCTAGTTGATATTGATGTGGAGACTAGTTATGGATGGCTCAATGTTGTTTTAGGGTGTTACATCTTAATTTTTGTTGAATATTATTTTTGGACAGCAAGGTTTCATCATGAACAAGGGTAAGGGATTGCTTGGGATGACTTCGAGACCAAGGAGAAGATCATCTAGAGTCTCCGAGAATTATGATGACAACCAACTTTGGGAGGATGGTGCGGTATATGCAGGGGAGAGGCTTCGGATTCATGCAACCAAATGGCAAGACCCCTTTGTTCTTGATCATTGGGGGATAAAGGAGGACTTCAATGCCTTCGCCGCTGCAGCTGGCTTACTCGAGTTTTCCCGTCATCCACGGAATACATACGAGGAACTCTCGCGAAAATTCCTTTCCACATTCCGGTTCGAGGGCCCCGACAACTACAAACACAGTAAGAAGAGTAAGCCACCGCCTCCCACCTTTGTCATAAAATTTACTATGAGAGAGCAGCGCTTTGTTATGTCATTAGATGAGTTCTACAAAGCTATTCGTGTAGAGAATATGGGTAGTTGGGATGAGACACGTTGAAAGAACAATCGATGTCGCCTAAAGGGGGGGGGGGGTGAATAGGCGATTAAACTTTTTACGATTTAGAGCTTGATAATTGCGGAATAAAACTATGTGTTTAAATTAACAAGCCAATAATCTAAGTAAACTAGGCTCACCTATGTGCACCAACAACTTATGCTAAGCAAGGCAAGCAACAAGGTGATAGCAAGATATAAAACTTCAAGCACGAAGGCTATCACAATGCAAATTGCATAAGTAAAGAGTTCGGGTATCAAAATAACCGAGGCACGAGGAGACGAGGATGTATTCCCGAGTTCCTCCTTGTTAAGGTAGTACGTCTCGTTGGAGGGGTGTGAGCTCGCCACAAGAGGCCTACTCAAGATGCCACAAAGACCTCACCCTATTCTCCGATGAACTTCACCCCAAGGGTTAGGTTCACCTTCCACTATCGGAATCCTTCAAGGCGGCATCCGTAGCCTTACAACAATCCTTGGGGCACACACACACACACAACCAAATTGGGGGCTCCCAAATCTTCCCGAAGCTTCACAACTCGAAGTCTTCGCGAATCCTCCAACCGTCTAGGGTACACAATGCACCCAAGAGGCACAAAGCTCTTGGGAACACAATGCACCCAAGAGTAACAAGCTTCTCAATGTCAATCCCATGAATCTTCGTGGAGAGAGCAAACCGATGCAACTAATGCAATAGGCAAGAACACAAGTGCTCAAATCCTTCACTCCCAAATTCCAACTAAGCAACAAATACTTTTTGGGGGAATAAGGGAGGAGAACAAAGAGGAGAACCACAAAAGAACTCCAAGAACTAGATCCACTAGGTTCCCCTCACTTAGAGGAGATATTGATTGGTGGAAATGTGGATCTAGGTCTTCTCTCTTGAATCCCTAAATTTGGGCAAGAATCATTAGAGGGATTTGGAGAGGGCAAGGTTTTCCAAGGTCAACAATGGAGGGAGAGAGAGTGAAAAATGTGTTGCAGAAAACCTTAGGTCAAATGGGGAAGAAGGGGGCCTTTTATAGGTCCCCTAAAAAAACTAACCGTTGGACCCTGCCCAGACCGGAGACTCCGGTGTAAGTGGGCCGGAGATTCCGGCAAGGCTCCGGGCTCACTGGGTCATCGGGGTAGACCGGAGATTCCGGTCCAGAGGGCCAGAGACTCCGGACAATCTCCGGTGATGCTCCGGGCCCCTATCCAGTACCGCACCACAAAGAGGCAAAGAGCAGAGAAAAACTTGAGGCCGGATATTCCGGGTCCTTTGGGCCGGAGACTCCGACGGACCGGAGACTCCGGACCATCTCCGGTGTACCTCCGGACCCCAATCCAGTACCGCACCACAAGGAGAACACTGGGCAATGAAAAACATAGGACCGGAGACTCTGGACCATCTCCGGAGCAGATCCAAACAGTAAAACCTGAACTGCCATAACTTTTGCAAATGAAGTCCGAATCGAGTGAATCCAATTTTGTTGGAAAGAGGACGACAAGAGCTACCCTATAAAAATCAAATATTGAAACCAAGCAAGGGAGATTTTGCTAATAAATGGAAGAGTGAAAACTTCCGTATGGATAGACCGGCAAAATCTCCAACACCAAAAACTCAAAAGAAGACGCATATGAAAAACGTTTTTGGTGAACTTGGCCTTGTCATGACAAGCATGACAAGCACCAAGAGCACACCACGATAAGAGCCAAATAAAAACCAATAAAGATGATTGCAAGGATGCAAAGTTTTGTGCTCTCTACGACGAAACGATCAAGATACTCGGTCGAGAGCTCCTCTTGATAGTACGGCTATCTATCCTATAACCCGGTCTCTCTACTAACATCATGAGACCGGTAAAATAGAAAGCCTATCAAGATCATACCTTTGACTTGCGCATAATCCACTTGAGGTCGATGATGACGATCTTCATCTCCTCAAGATGAACCACCTTTCTTGTTTGCGCTTCGCTTGGTGAAGATTCACATGTTGCTCCCCCATACACCAATATGGGAGAAGCACCTCTTCAGCATATCTTCACTTGGATTTGAGTGTTGATCAATCCGCACTTAGCCTTGATCAACAAATAATCTTCTTCCCTTAACCTTGACACCAACAAATGGAGATCAAGCAATGCAAATGGACACCCTACAAATATAGCTCAATACAAACATTAGTCCATAGAGATTGTCATTAATTACCAAAACCACACATGGGAGCAACCATGCACTTTGACCCGTGCTGATTCTAACCCAGAACTTGTTGCTTTTTGGTGTAGTATTTCTGTGAATGTTCCTGAGAGACTTAATAGGGGTAAATTCACTCACATACAGCACTCCGGGCTGAGATACTTTGCCTTGTTCCTTGCAAGAGGATTTCTTGCTAGAGACAACACTTCTGCTTGCATTCGACCCATGGTTTATTTACTTAAATGTTCAAAAGAGAACACACCGTGTGAGTATAACTTGGGAGTAATCCTTGCTAGGTCCTTGCACTTGGCTGTGAGTAGGAATAATACTGATGAAACTCCTACTTATGCCGGTGCCATTGCTACTTTAGTATATGAGCACATTAAGGAAGAGAGGGGTTTTGGTGATGACATGGGTAGGCTTAAGCCCGGGCATAAAAGACCGAAACCGAAGACCAAACCCCAAAAAACCAGGACCGAACCCGAAATAGCAAAAAATTCGGGCTTCGGTTAGTACTTCGGTCTTGCAACTCAGCTAACCGAAATAATCTCGGCCTGTTCGGTTGGTGTGAGCGATAGACCGATTCGACCAAACTGACCGAATAAATCCTGGCAGAGCGTGCATACTCTAGGTCACCGCTCCATCAGGGCACCAGTCAGTCAGTCACCACGCCTCCAGCCGCTCCAGCTACGCCGCCGCCATCCCCGACTACATCCCCGGCTGCCTTGACACTCGACTCCGCCTCGCCGCCCCGCGACTCCGTCCCGCCGCCCGCAGCTACGCCGCCGCCTTCTCCTCACCGGCCACGTCCACATCACCACCCTGGCTGCATCCCCGGCTGAATCGAGGTGCGCCGCGACTCCGCCCCGCCGCCCTGCCGCCTGCAGCAGCCCTGCCGCCTCCAGCTGCGTCGTGCTTCTCCAGCTGCGCCGCGCCTGTCCATTCCCGGCCGCCTGCACTGCAACCTACGCCATCGGGGGCTGCAACGCCGCCACACGGTGAACCGGCAACGGGCTGAACAGCACGGTAAGTCCACCACCTCCTCTAATATTCTGCTCTGGTACTAGTAGACTTTTAGTTTGTTTTGATTGAGCTGCTGGATGCCGGGATTTAATATTTTAGATGTGCTCTGCTAGATTGCTAGTTCTGTATTTTTTGTTGTTAAGATGAACATGTCCCTATTCTGCTATGTATTTAGTACTGTATGTTTCGTTGAAATTTGGGGAACAATTTGAACATGTCCAGAGTGATGAATGGAGAGTGAATAAGAGACTTTTGTTGCTTTTGTTGTAGATGACATCACTATCTGAGGATGAGCTGAAGAGACGTGAACATGAGGATGAGCTGAACAGACGTGAACTTGCCCTTGCGGATGCAGAAGCAACTAGACGTGAAAATGCCCTTGCGGATGCAGACGCAGAGGAAGCAATAGCTACAGCATTGATTGACATAGAAGAAGCTGCAACTGCAAGAGTGATTCAAACAGAAAACGCTGCAGGAGTGATTCAAATTGAAGATGATGATGAAACTGTCAAACCAAGACTGAGAAAAGCAATGGCGCCAAGATCAGAAGCTTGGGACCATTTCACCAGAGTTTTGGATAGCAAAGGGGCACTGAAAGAAGGTTTGTGCAAGTACTGTAACCGCCCAATACAAGCTACTTCATCAGCCAATGGCACATCATCAATGCTCAGGCACTTGACAAGCTGCAAGAAAAATCCTAATAGGAACCATGATCCAAAACAAGGCTCTTTGCAAGCAACTCCAGGAGCTAGCCTCCACAATTGGAGATATGATCCAGAGTTACTTAGAAAGGCATTTGCTCAAATGGTGATCGAGGATGAGTTGCCTTTTGCATTTGACGAGAAGTCTGGCTTCAAAAAATTCATGTCCATTGCTTGCCCTCGCTTCAAAGCACCATCTAGAAGGACTTGTGCTAGGGAGGTTGTCAAAATCTATTTAAGTGAGAAGGCCAAGTTGATGAAGTTTTTCAAAGAGAACTGTGCAAGTGTATGTGTAACCACTGATTGCTAGACCTCTCAGCAACAAGATGGCTACATGAAAGTGACTGCCCATTTCATTGGCAATGACTGGAAGTATCATAAGAAGATCATCAATTTTATCATGGTGAAGAGCCACAAGGGAAAGAATTTGGGGATTAACTTGCAGAAATGTTTGCTAGAATGTGGTCTGCAGAGTGTCATGACAGTCACAGTTGATAATGCAAGCGCTAATGACGGTTGCATTGTTCACTTGAGGAAGTGTTTGGTGGAAGCTAAGACTAGCATAGTGGGTGGAAAGTTATTGCATATGAGATGTGCGGCACATATTGTCAACCTTATTGTACAAGATGGACTAAAAGAGGTGGACATTTCAATCAAGCGTGTGCGAGCTGCTGTGCGATACATCAAGAATGGGACTTCTCGGTTAACAAAATTCAAATAGTTGGCTGTGGAAGAGAAGGTTTAAAGCAAGGCATTCCTGAACCTAGATGTATGCACTAGGTGGAACTCAACTTACATAATGTTGAAGGCTGCCATCATCTATGCAAAGCTTTTTACGAAGTATACTGATGAAGATGCATTGTATGTACTAGACTTGGGTGAAGAGAAAGGAGGGTTTGGGTATCCAGATGACGGTGATTGGGAAAATGCTAAGAAAATGGCTGATTACCTTGGTCATTTTTATGATCTTACTGTTCGTGTGTCTTCCTCGCTCCAACAACTTCTTGTTTGAGATTGGTGAGGTCCACATCTTGATCAAGGAGTGGATGGCTAGTACAGATCCTTTGCAAGCTGCTATGGGAAAGCGGATGAAGGACAAGTTTGATAAATATTGGGGGTCTTGGCATGAGAAGGAGAAGGAGGATGAAACGAGGCTGATTGCAAATGAAAGGGGCAAAGGTAAGAAGGATGAGAAGGAGAAGGAAAATATAAACTTGCTCATATTTGTAGCTGCAGTTCTTGATCCGAGGTATAAGCTATCAGATTATACAAAGATTGCTACAGAGGAAATGTATGGTCTTGAGATGGGACAGAAAGTCTGGGCCGCTATTACCCAATGTGTTCGTGAGCTGTATGAGGAGTACCGGATGCAATTGTCCTCACCTGCAGCAGCGACAACATCTACTAACCAAGCAATAACAGAAGGAGGAGGGAGTATGATGAAGCAACTAATTGCGAACAGACTAAGGCAAGGTAATAGTTCAAATGGCGGTAGTAAATCCGAGCTTGATAAATACCTTGCGGAGGATTGTGAAGACCCCGAGACAAAACTTGATATCCTAGCATGGTGGGGCATAAATTCATCAAGGTTTCCAACCTTGGCAAAGATGGCTCGTGATATCTTGGCTATTCCCATCTCAACGGTGGCTTCGGAGTCAGCCTTTAGCACAAGTGGACGCATACTTGATGATTTTCGTACATCTCTTACTCCATTCATGGTGCAAGCTTTAGTCTGTACACAAGACTGGCTAAGACGGTCCACTGATCCCGTCGACATCCAGGAGAACTTGGAGGCACTAGAAGAGATAGAAAAAGGTGATTTACATATGATTCGCCACATGACCATGTGATTTACATACTTCCATGCTATTTATATATGATCAGCAACATGACCATATGATTTACATACTTTTGTTGCTATTACAATCAACTATATACATATGATCAGCCACATGACCATGTTATTTATATAGTTTCGCTACTGCCATGGTCCATATTTATATGCTTCATATGCAGAGTTGCTTGAAGAACTTGGCGATCAAGAGAAAGGGAAGCACAAGGCTGCTGCTGCTGCATCCCCGGCCACGGCCAAGTCAAGCAAGTTCACCAAAGCTTGAGGATTTGCTACAGCCAACCTGGTGACCAAGGTCCAAGGGAATGCTCACTGTCCAGCAACTTTCTACCATAAATTCATGTGTGATGTGTGCATTTGTGGTTGTGATCTGTGTGAGACCATGTGAAATTATGTGTGTATTTATTTGTCAAGTGGCTTTTGCTGCTCTATGTGAGATTGAGACTACATATTCTGTGATTTTCAAGTTATGACTTGTGTTGCTTGATTTGTGTACATAATTCTGTGATTTTACATTTCAGCAAATTGAAGTGATTAAAATGCTCATGTTGTGCTTATATTTTGTATATAAATGTGTTGTTTGAGATTTGAAAATATAATTAAACTAGTGTCACATTTCTCTATTTGGTCTATATGGTCATGACCGAAGACCGAACCGAAAAGACCGAAGACCGAATACTGAAAAACCGAAAAGACCGAAGCTAATTTGGGTAGCATTTCTAGATAACCGAAATATTAGAAGACCGAATACATAAGACCGAGCAAACCGAACAGACCGAACGCCCGGGCATAGGTAGGCTTATGAGAGAGTCTAATTTACTTGATTTTACTTTGCTTTCTCGCATGGAAATGAGTGAGAGGCATGAGAATCATTATATGTATATCTATAAGAGTTCTAATGGACAAAGTGTGTCCATTAGGCTCCCTCGTGCTGACCTTTTGACAGAACTACCGGGAAGTGGACCGTGGAGGAAGTGCAACCTCAAAGGGAGCCCCAAAATCCAGGAATGCAAGGCTATGTAACATCCCTAAAATTTCAAATTTTTGAAAAAATCAGAAAAATCAAAAAACTTTTGAAAGTTATAAATAATTTGATTTGAAAATTCAAAATCTTACATGGCATGACATCTTCCTTGCATTTGGGAATTTGTGATTAATTATTTTCCTAAAAACAGAAATATTGTTATTAATATTTTCTTTTAAGAAAATAGCCATAAAGGCCATTATGATGGCCAGTGGCAATTTGGTAATTTATTTGTGTGGAAAATATTTATAAATGTTATATTTTGATGCAGAATATTTTTACAAACTTTTACAAATTTTTTTGAACACTTTTGGACACTTAAAACAAAAGTTATGAAAGAAATAAAGAAAACCCCCAAAAGAAAAAGAAACCAAAAAAAAGTGAGGCAACCCAGACTGGGCCGAAACATGGCCCAACTAGGCCGAACGACCGGGTCAGGTCGTCTCCCTCCTCGTGCTCCTTCACGTACACAGCACGTAGGTTACAGTCATGGTGTCCATCTTTTCCCCTCCTCTTCCCCGTTAATTGAGTGACCGTTTTAATTCGCAATCAACACGAAAGTTACTCCAAATACTATGGACGTCTCATTCAGGGAGTTATTTTTCCAATTAATGGCCTTAATCACCCTAATTAACATGGTGAACCGAAAGCCACACATCGGCATACATCTCTCGATCTTCCTCCTCCGGCCATACCAAAGAAAACCGAGCGCGTCACTTCGTGCCGCTTCTACTTCTCCCCCATTTTCGTTCAGAAAGTTACCCCAAAGGAGCTTTTTATAGGCCACACCAAAAGATCCATTTCAGCCCAAATCCGAGTTCATCGTCAGATCTTGTCTTCCACGATGATCCCTCCACAATTCTTCGAACCAGTAGATTCCCCTCACCAAGGCCTTCGACCAGGACATGGTGTTGCATCATTTTGTTGCAGTTGGTTGCACCACCACGAAGGCCGAGCAACATCGCCGCCGCGACCAAGATCCCGATGCGGTGAGACCTCACCACGGCCTTTCGTGGTGTCCATAACATGTTCAATGTCCTCCCTAACCTTCTAGACATCATCCCGTGGTCGCAGGACTTTCCCATCACCGAGCTCAACCTCGACCGATCCGCACGGTCGCCATCGTTCACCGTCGTTCTTTGCCGTTCATCGCTATTCGAGGAACAAAAGGCCGTCGTCATCACCACCACCCTCTCCGCCTCACCGCGCCGCACATCTACGACAACTTCGTCAACTACTTTCCAGAGGCCGTGCATGATCGTCTACACCGACCACCTCGTCTAACCGCGTCACGTTTTCATCGACAACGGCGTTATTCGTTCTTGTTGGTGGTACCCTCAACATGCCTTAATCTTACCCGCATACTATATCTAATGTGTTAGATCATATCACCTTGTTAGCCTAAATAAAGTATTTTCGGTTATATGCAAGCCTTATCATTTTCGGATTTGTCTTGGACAGATTTTGGTCAACCTTAGAAATTCCATATCAAATCAAGCGTAATTCCGTTTTCATTGTTTTTGTAGTCTATGGATTCATATGAACGTGTAGAATATAGTGGTACGATAAAACGTATATTTTAGTCGTGCACTAACTTGTTATTTGCAGAACCTTGTATTTCTTGTTTAGGCCATATCTTGAGTTTTATAAATCCAATTTGAGTGATTCAAATTGCAAAATCCTTGTTTAGATGTCCTCTATACAGTAGAAATGTTTACCAAATTTTACAAAATATTTTTATGCAGAAACTTTAGAATTTATGTGTTTGCCCTTATTTGAGTGTTTTGGAATTATTCCTAATAAGTAAATTATTTAATTTTGTTTTGTGGCATCATGCATATAGAACAACCAGAGAACTAAAAGTTTTTTTTTAAATTTGTGTTGTGGAAATTGTTGCATATTCATGCATGACATATTTTATTGCATGGTTGTATTATTGTTAAAGTCAAAATTGTTTTAATTGCATTTTGACTTCTTGCATATTTTGTTGTACGATATTTTTGTTTGTATGTGAAAGAACAACTATGCCCGAGATGTCGCCTAGAGGGGGGGGGGGGGGTGAATAGGCGATTAAAACTTTTTCTATTTAGGGGCTTGATAATTGCAGAATAAAACTAGGTGTTTAAATTAACCAAGCCAACAACCTAAAATTCTAGGTTTACCTAAAGTGCACCAACAACTTATGCTAAACAAGGCAAGCAACAAGGTGATAGCTAAATATAAACATCAAGCATGAAGGCTATCACAATGTAAAGTGCATAAGTAAAAGCTCGGGTATAGAGATAACCGAGGCACGCGGAGACGGAGATTTATTCCGAGTTCCTCCTTGTTAAGGGAGTACGTCTCGTTGGAGGGGTGTGAGCTCGCCACAAAAGGCCTACTCAAGATGCCACAAAGGCCTCACCCTATTCTTCGATGAACCGCACCCAAAGGTTTGGTTCACCTTCCACTATCGAAATCCTTCGGGGCGGATTCCAGAGCCCTTACAACTTTTGGGGCACACACCCACAACTCAATTGGGGGCTCCCAAAGCGTGTCGAAGCTCCACAAGCCGAAGTCTTCGCGGCACCACCGTCTAGGGTCCAATGACCCAAGAGTAACAAGCTCCCAACCTTCAATCCCACGAATCACCGTGGGGAGCACAACCCGATGCAACAAATGCAAAAGGGGAAGATCACACCAAGTGGTCAAATTCTTCTCCCCAAAATCCAACCGAAACAACTAATGCTACGGAGGGATTTAGGAGGAAGAACGGAGGAGAAACACCAAGAACTCCAAAATCTAGATCCCACGAGTTCCCCTCACTTAGAGGAGATTTTGTTTGGTGGAAAGATGGATCTAGATCTCCTCTCTTGTTTCCCTAAATTTGGGCAAGAATCATCGGAGGGATTAGAGGGAATCGAGCTCTCAAAATGTTGGCAATGGAGGAGAGAGAGCAAGAGATCAGATCTTCAAGAAAAATGGGGAAGAAAACCCTTTTATAGGTGGCTTGGAGGAGAAAACGTTGGACAAAGGTTGGAAAAAAAGTGCCCAGGCGGCCCGGCCTGGAGCCGGCCAGCACGCCGGCCTGGCCGGAAAGGAAACAGACAAACGGATCGAGCGACGCAGGGGAGCCCGGCCTGCTCCCGGCCTTGGGCCGGCCCACGCGAGTGGCAGGCCGGGAGGCCACCCGAATGGTCCAGCCAGGACCCGGCCTGGGCCGGCCTCGCGGGAGGCAGTAGGCCGGCAGGCCTCCCGAACGTCCCGGCCAGGCCGGCAGCCTTTTTTTTTTCTTTTTCAATTTTTAAAATCTGTTTAGAAAAAATACTCCGAGATAGAATTGCAATAACTTTCGCCCACGAACTCCGTTTTCGATAAACTTGGACTCATTGGAATCGTCACAACGAGCACAACAAGAATATGCAAAGAAACATCATAGTCCAAGAATATAATATAAAAATAAATGGGAAAAAGGTAAAAACTCCCATTTGCAAATCGGAAATGCAATAACTTTCACCCACGAACTCCGTTTTCGATAATCTTGGACTTGTTGGAATCGTCACAACAAGCACAACAAGATTATGCATAGAAACATCATAGTCCAAGAAAATATAATAAAACCAAATGGGGAAAGTTAAAAACTCTTTTTCGCAAACCGAAAATGCCGGAACTTTTGCAATTGACGTCCGAATGAAATAAAACCAATTTTGTTGGAAAGAGGACGACAAATGCTACCTTTGAAAATGACAAACAAGCAATGGAGATTTTGCAAAGAAATGGAAGAGATAAATCTTCCGCTCAGATAAACCGGCAAAATCTCCAATACCGAAACCGCAATAGAAGACGCATATGAAAACCGTTTTCGGTGAACTTAGCTTTGTCATAACGAGCACGACAAGCACCAAGACCACACCACGATTCGAGACAAATAAGAACCAATAAATATGATAGCATGGATGCAAAGGTTTGTGCTCTCTACGGCGATACGATCACGATATTCGGTCGAGAGCCCCTCTTGATAGTACGGTTATCTATCCTATAATCCGGTCTCTCACTAAACAATATGAGACCGGTAAAATAGAAACCCTATCAAGATCATACCTTTGCCTTGCGCATAAATCCACTTGAGGTCGATGAGGATGATCTTCAACTCCTCAAGACACACCACCTTTCTTCATTTCGCTTCGCTTGGTGAAGATTCACTTGTTGCTCCCCCCATACACCAAGATGGGAGACACTCTCTTCGGCATATCTTCACTTGGCCTTGAGTGATGATCAAGCAAACAAATGGACAACCTACAAATATAGCTCAATGCAAATATTAGTCCATAGAGATTGTCATTAATTACCAAAATCATGCATGGGGGCAACCATGCACTTTCAATATCCCCCATTTTGGTAATTGATGACAATCCCTTTTAAGAGGGTTTATATAATGAATAAAGCATCCTTGCATGACAAACAAGCAAGAATGCAAAGCGCATTAAAGGCAAATGCAACAAAAGCATAAAACCCAAATTCCCTTAAACCCTCTAAACTTCTCCCCCATTGGCATCGATTGCCGAAATGGGAAAAAATTTAGAGAGCCAATATAATATGAGTTCCTCCATAAAGGTGATGGCAATCCCTTTTAACGGAAAAATAGAGGAAATCAAATTATATTGAGGATCAAAAGATTGCAAAAAGATGAAATCATTTTAAACATTTCCACAAAGGAGAAAAGCAATCGAAAGATCCAAAGCGAGAGTTCTAAATAAAAACGGAGAAGCTCCCCAATGTTCATGCACATAGGAGTGCACAAATATGGCATCCTCGCTCCCCAAAATTATCTAGAACACGCAACAAGTGCAAGAGTGCATAATGCAAAAGCAAATCATAGCACTTGCACCAAAGATGTGGTTGAGCCATAAGAAGATACCAATTTTCAAAAAATCATCATAAGATAGGCCCAACCGAGATAAAAGGATCTTTTAGAGAAATATGTTCACAAGCTTAGGGATACCAATTGGAAACAAAAACCAATTGAAAATGCCAAAAGCTAGTGAGAACATTTAGCCAATAAAATTCAACATGCTCACCATGGTAAGCATGAAGTCAAAAGATCCAACAAATACATGAGTGTGTAAAGATACCAATAAACATAAGACAAGCACTCACGAGACAAATTTGGAACCACCAAAGAATTATAGATGAAAAACAAGGTGGCTCAAAAGAATTAGGATACCAACTAAAAGGTGACCTCTCTCATATGTATAGGTTTCTAATTGGACAAACCATTGAAGATATACATCCGCAAAGAAACATATACATATGAAATGGTTTGGAAAAAAGAAGAACAAGGTATCCAAAAGGAAGTCATAAATATACAAATGAGATTGTTGCTTAAACGCATAGCACATAGCTCAAATTTATCTCATTGTATATAAATGAACTTCAAATATATCAAATGCATCACACATATCACTAAGGGAACAAGAGATAGTGAAGATGCTTTGATCTAGGCAACAAGTATCACAAACAAATAATATCAATTGAAGAAAAGGTTTTTGCAAATTCATCACACATATCACAAAGATATATTAAGTGAAGGAAATAGGCCAAAACCAAAACAATCGCATATAAAAGCTTTTCATGCCAAGAGGCAACCTACACAAGGTTGGATACTAAAAGGTATGCATGGGATAGATACTTGTTACCGAGAAGACATTGGTGATGAAGATGTTGAGAGTGGGTTTATCATCAAGCTTGACTCCGACACTCACACGGTGAGAACACCTTCCTTATGAATGAGGAAGCATCCAATGCATCTCCATTGTACCTAAAACACAATTAGAGTACAAAATGGTTCCCAAACTCATTGGTCCCATAGTAGTTAGATAAACTACAATATATAAGAAACACTCCACATAAATATGTGCATATAGATATAAAATTGAATTTCATGCACATCTTAGCCGATTTAGGATTCGGTGGAGTATCCCCTATATATTGGATCTAGAAAGACTAGCATGCCATAAAATATAAGTTAAAGGATATACATACTAAGCCTTTCAAAACCAAACGAGATACAATTTGGACAAAACACCAAGTAAACCAAGAAGAGAGCACACCAAGGTGTGACACAAAATGGTTGTCCAAATTATATCAAAATCCATATCAACACATGATTGAGGAAAAAACAAATCAACAAATGATTGATTCCAAAACACATCAACACATGAAGTGTGATATCAAAGGAATCGAATCAACACAACAAATGATCGATAAGACACCAATTGAAAATAAGATACCAATTAAAACAAAAAAATATCAACTAGGAGAAAAGATACCAAGAAGAGGATGATACTTGACCGAAATCAAGTAAAGTGAAATAAGGCACAAAGGTATCAAGACTCCCACAATAAATATCAATTGGAACAAATATCTATGGTGGAGATATTAAATTCCAATTAATACCAATTGAAGGTACCAAACATAAGATAAAGAATCAAATGCCAATTGAAAGGATCAAAAATTGATAGATAGGTTAGTGTTCTAAATAAAAAGGAATGCTCCCCCAATATTCATGCATTATCTTTGATATTTGCATTTGAATACAAAATGCATGCACAAGGAATCATTACTCTCCATATTTTATTTACAACACTAAACACTACCAATTGAAGAATAGGATCCATTCAAAAAGGCAAGGAAGGCAATAGATAGAGCAAATTAAACCAAGAGCCAATGTGAAGATGATCTACAAATCCACCACAATTACTAGAAACACTTGTCATGGTCAAGGAGTATACGGAGACATTTCTCGGTGGTATATAGGAATGATGTTCAAGACCAACTTCACAACAAACAAATATATGGCAAGAGATAAGAGTTAAAGCACCATATTTTGAAAAAGGTTTGTTGGTAGTTTCAATTATTCGAACCAACCAGCAACGCCATGGTTAAAATAACATGAAACAAATGGTTCTTCACATAATATATGGAAATACATATTAGAGAAAAACCACACCAAGCAACCTCACACAAACAAGATCCAAAGAATAACCAAAAAGAAAATTGGAACTTGTTTGAGCAAACATGCCACATAAAAAAAAGATAATTAACCATATCAACTCTAGGTGGCAAACCTCAAATGTTCACATTTTTATGGTATTGTAATATGCACATAGCTTATTACTCCCCCATAACGTGATAATTCATTCTATTTTTAAACAAGAGGCAAATAAAACCAACTAGAGAAATTAATGGACATTGTAGAATTTGAATTTCTCATGAATATGACATACCACATAGTAGCTAGATAATATTGAAATATCAATACTAGGTGGTGTGCCTCATGTATACACATTTTTAGGTTTGTGATGTGCACAAAGCACATCACTACCCCAAAATGGGATAGTCCATTAATATCTCAAAGAGCCAAATGAAATCCACACAAGATTCAATAAAGCTCAACACACAAATTACACATACATGATATACAACTATCATACACAACCTTGAATAACAAGACAAGTAGGAAAATAGCATATCACATACAAGCACATGCTAGGAACAAAACTAACACAAGCAAGGGAGCAAGCAACTTTCAAAGTATATATGAGTTAAATACACGTTACCGCAAGGAGGAGCATTGGATATGAGATAAGCATGTGGTAATCCAATTGACTTGGCTTGAGAAATAAACCATGAAGATCCCTCAATTCTTCAAAAGTAGCCAAGTCACCAATGTCCTCCACATCAACCTATTGATCAAGTTGAAGCTTGTTGGTCCCCAACCAAGTTGGGTCCTAAGAGGTTAGTCACAATAGGTTTGGGAACCCAAATGGTGCTTTTCTTGACATCACTTTGAGCTCCCACATACTTGGCAACCACATTGCCAACTCTATCCTTCCTAAGAGAATATACATCATCAATTATGATAGGAGAGGAAGAGGTACCGTTAGTGCATGAAGAAGCAAGATGACTTTTGCCACGGCAAAGGTAGCAACACCGACTCTTCTTCTTCTTAATAGGCTCTTCAACAAGGGTAGTTGAGACAATGGCTTTTATGCCATACTTGTCTCGTTTAGATGAAAAGTGTTTTGAAAAGAGATAGAAAAAATTGGCTTTATGTAAATCAGCCTTCAAACTCCACAAGACAAATATGCATATAGGTTATTAGAGTTTTTCCCATATGAGTCCACAAAGTGTCACTTGCCAGATCCATTTATATGGTTCTGAACCACTTTGCTGCAACATTTTTATTGTTGCAGGTTGTTCCGACACTGAGTGAGGTTTCGATTAAGGGTTTCGAGTCTACAACTAACATGTTCGCCTGTGGCACATGAAGATGATGGAGGCTCATTACTAATTTTATTTCCGCTGTGCTGATCTTTGTAAAATACTATCCTTGAGCTATGCAAGTTGTAAGGGATATTTGTAAATTCTGGATCATTCGTGTAATAAATTGATACAATGTTATGGTATTCATCGTAAACTGTGTGTGCTAGCGATTCGATCCAGGGACTAGCACTATACACAGGGATCTTGCCAAATTTTAAGTGCAGGTCCGCTACAAGCTACCAATATGATTTCTTCCCAGGAGGTGGAAGTGGTGGATACGATTACCACCCATCATACTAGCTTGATCGCAAGGTTGGGGGAGTACTTCTCTCCCTTTCCATTCATTGTTTTATATCACTTTTATCTTGTTATGTTTTAGTTTCTTGTTCTGAAAATCACAAAAACACAAAAATATTTTATTTGTTTCTTTTGCTTATTTACTTCTGGTCATTTACCTTATGCATCTAAAATTAAAAAGAACAAAAATATTTTCGTTTTCTTGAATCCAACGCAAAAACAGAGGTGCAGGAATTGCTGAAATCTGCTCACTGTTTCATTTTTTTTTCTGTAACCTCGAATGAGCTGAAATTTTAAACACTACTGCAACTTTTCATAACCTACACACCTGTAAAATATGAGAGTATTCTTAGGTGTTTAGGTAGGGTAAAAACAGCTCTGTATGCAGTAACGTTTTATGGCAGATTTGAGTTTTTATTGCGCAGTTCAAGTTGGGAGAGGAGGACAACGATGATGAGTTGATGTGCATGAAGTGGCTGAAAGGTATGACACCTTTGCCATGCTTATGTGGACTTTTTAATAACAGCAAGTGCGCACATCATAGTTTCTTTAACATCTAGGGAAGTGGTAGCAAATGTTTATCTTCTCCGTGGTCTAGTATGTTATTTGATGATGCAAGGGAGATATTATTTAGTGACAACACTTGGTTGTGGTTTGAGTAACTGTGGTACTAAACAAAGGTCTACGCATCCCTTTGTGCTTGCTAAACTTGCCAACCAAAGAGAAAGTAAAAGAGCTTTTCAAATGTTAAACATGAAGTCATATGCTTAACGAGCTTAGGGTTAGGAGTTAACTTATATGTGCTGACACATAGAAAGCTTTCAACGTTGCACTAAATTATATTTAGTTGATATCATGTACTTGGGTCTGTGGATGCCTTTTCACGGCAGGAAATGAAGGAGGAAACTTAGTAAGTTCAGGGAGTTTGTATAAATAGCTAGAGAGACACCTGTGGTGGCTAACCCAAGCCATGCCTTCATGGTAGAAATTTGCAGCACGCCCATAGTGAACAATCAATGATACATCTCACAATAAAAAGCATTAGTAAATAAAAATGATGTTGAGATGTTCACTATCTGCTTGTCTTGTCATTGGGGCATGGGCTCGTTCTGTGCACTGGGGTAGGTGGTACCCCGGGTGATACTCTTGATGACGCTATTATTACTTATGATGACTGTAACCTGCACTTGCTTTGTGGCCCGAGTTGAGTAAAACATGGAGGTACTTGTATTCACGGGGCATGAGGCTTTCAACCTCTAGTTGGTCAAGCATATGAGTCATAATAGGGAATACCAAATGGTTTGATAAAAATGAGAGCAAGGTTGTAAGCACAATGAGTTCACTAGTCAATAAAAGAAAGAATCAAAAGATCTCAAAAATCTTGACATGATTCAATCAAAAGCGATGCAAGAACCTTTGTTTATTTCTACAGTTGGGCAAACTCATCCAAGTGCTGACACTTCATGTTATTTCCGTTGCAACAAATATAAATGTTTTAACACTGATTAGATGCACCTTTGCTAGCATTTTGTTATTTTTTATGGGAATTATGTTTTGAATACTTGTTGGTATTAAACGGTGTTATATATGCAATGGAAAGTTCTTGTCAAAGTCTTTTCATCGCTTCTGCACTATGTTTGAGTTGTTCGAGGATAAACAATGAGCTAAGCTTGGGGGAGTTGATGCACCTAAAATGCATTTACTTTTCCAATCACTTTGCTTCGTAATTTGCTCCGGAGTCTTCCCATATTTGAATAAAACTGCTGAATCTGACGCTGTTTTTAGCAAAGTCTCGTTTCTGGTTGTTTTTGCAGGAAATTAAATTGGAGAAAAATACCACGTCAATTTTTATGGAAAAGAAGGACATCGTGCAAAAGATGGACACGAGGAAGTGTCCAAGGACCGAAAGAGTGGGCCCCACACAGCCAGATTCCTTGGCCGCGTGGGCCCACCCATCTTGGGCCTCGGGCACCGCCTCTCCTTCGGTTTTCGCGTACCCCCTCATATATATGAAAAAGCGGCTGACCTAAAAGGAGGAGAGCTTCCGCGAAACAGAGCGCCGCCGCCACCATGATCTTCGTTTTCGGAGACAGATTGATCCAGAATTTCTCACCCGGAGGAGGGATTCGGAGGCCGTCTTCACCGCCATCTTCACCGCCTTCATCTCCATCGACCATGAGCTCCCGCACCATCACCATGTGTGAGTAGTCCGTTGTGGGCATATGAGGTGGATGGGGATTGGATGAGATTGATCATGTAATGATACCTGTTGCCCGAGATCTTAGGGGTTTATCTTGAGGATATTTTTGTATTGTGTTGATGCACTTATCTATGTTTAATGCTTGCTACTAGGGCCCGAGTGGCATGATTTCAATACTGAACTTATTTTGCCCCATCATATAATTGAGTTTGGTATTTATCTGCAAAGTGACATATAGGGAAAACAAGGGGGAGATGTCTTAGTTTGAGGATTCTATGTGTTCATGAAGTGTTAATGCGTTGTTCCAGGCTATTCGAAGGGGTAGACCTTAATTACCTGTAGTTTCAAGTTGGCCCCGGTGAAATGGGCAGGTAGGACAATAGATGTTGTGCAAATTCTCTTGGATAGTACGCACATCTATTTTCGGAACACATACCTACATATATCGGAGTTAGAGAAAAGCCCCATTGCTAGTTGTATCTCATCATATGATCAATCTTATTCATGAAACACCCCGGTATCACCTCATGCCTATGTTTTAAATCTCTGATTTACACTTTCATTTTTTCGGTGAAAACTGGAAAACCCTTGTTTACTACTGCTGTTTTATTCTACTTGCTTGAATCATCCTACTGCCATCATTATCACTGCTGCAAGTTTATTGATATACATGTGTGGTTGAGAGTGACGCCTCAATTGCTAAAGTCTTATTGGTATTCTTGTGTTCCCCTTGAGTCGAACTATAAATTTGGGTAATACTTCCCAACGAAGATTTCAGCGATCCCCTATACTTGTGGGCATCAACGTGTTGGGATCAAATGAGTGTTGAGTCAATAGGACATTTCATGTATACATAAATAGTTTTGCTAACGATTTGATGTGGAACCGTTGCAACGGACGGGCATTCAGCTAGTCAAAAAAAAAAAACAGTACCTGACGCTTGACCTTGCTCGGCTGCTCCTCTGTTCCTCAAACTTCTCATGTTTCTGTTTGTTCCCAATATTGCCAATGGCATGACTAGGTCTTTCTCTTTCCCCCAAATCCCCATCTCATAGCCCTCTATTTCTCTACCCCGTTGGATCAAGCCACACCTCAATTTCTAGCAACAAAGGCAAGCCGCAAGTCCGAATTTCTGATTGTTGCGGCAGTTTTCTTGCAAGTTCTACAGGACGGGAGCACCAAATCAAGTGAGGTGTGCAAACATCAAACTCTTTTATGCTCTGTTTACAAAACATCAAACATCATGGCGTAAAATCTGAATAGATGCTCTGTTTTGGACATCAGCTCATGGTATTTTATAAACAATTCTTTTTCTGTTGATTCTATGGTTAAGGTTCTGCATTTTTAACTAATTGGCCCCCCTTTGTTGTGTGTCATGCTCCGCCGTTGTACCGACGGCTTACAGTTAGGAGTGAAATCGAATGAGGAAATGAAGATGTTTTTTTCTTCTTCCTAGATGGCCTTTTTCAAAACTTTTAGCCCTTATTAGGGTAACGTGGTGCTCTCTCTACCAAGATTTTTGCAAAACCAGCCAACTTCTTTAAAATTAGCCAACGCGAGTGTGAAAAGTCACTTTGTAGGATGGGCTACATGTATCTCTTTTTCTTTGATCAACATTTTGAAGTTTCAGAAAATTGCTAGAAAAATCATAGAGGTTGACACCGACATACTCTAAGGTGCTACAAATTTTCAACGTGGAATATTTTGTATTCCGGCTTACACAAAAATGAAAGAACATGATAAATCTGAAATTTTCAAAATTTGCATTGTTCACCACTTCAGATCTTAAAAAACTGTCATTTTTACACAGCCCAATATACAAAATATGTCGCATTGAAATTTTGCACACCGGTAGAAGTCATCATTATCTACATCTAGGATTATTTTCATAATTGATTGAAACGACGAAGTATCATTTTACAATTTTTCAAAGACAGGCTACATGTAGCCAGTCAACGGCACTCTCGATGTGAGTGGCATTTCCATGTATTCAAAAAAGTCAATGCCATTGGCGTTTCTAGGAAGGCCATAACTGGTTGAAGATTTTAGCAAATACAGCTAAGTCATTTGAAATAAGCCAATGAGAGTGATGTTTCTACATACTCAAAAAAGCCAGTGCGAATGACGACTTTAGATATTCAAAAAAAGCCAATGACATTGGTGTTTCTAGGAAGGGCCGTAACTGGTTGAAAGTGAAAGTGATCAGATGCAACTGAAAGTTTTGAAAAGGGCCATTTAGAACAAATTATACACAATGTGGCATGACTATCTTTGGGTCCAGGGTGCAACGTCACATGCTAAGTTTACAATAATGGATAACGTTACTGCAACAAGAGGAAAATGAAAAGAATCATAACACACTTTGAACTGGAAAAACCTTTCCAGTACTTACCTGGAGCGCATGATCCGGCCATAAACCTTGGGAAGCACCACACAGCTTTGCGCCATAGGCGGCGAGAACGTCCGGTACATTATTACAAGCCCTAAGGCAGAAACCAAATTTGAAACAAATAAGGTTGATTCTTTGATCTCCTTGATGAGGACACCACGGTCCGACTCAATAAGGATCCGAGAGATACCCAGGCCTGCACCACCTGCAAAGCTCGGCTAAGGCTAAATGTTACATCCAAGATTATTAACGTTAGAGTGGAAAGTGGAGGAGTTCAACCCCTATATACTCTTTTAGTATTGAAACTTTGACATGTAGTGTATTTATAGTGCGGTCATACTTTTCTTTTGTTCCCTTTTTTTTACCTACATCCGATAATCTGTGTGGAGTATACAAGATACCTTTTTGTTGACTCTAGGTGAAGTTGGTGTGTGATAGTGGAGGAGCACAACAACAGCTAGTGTACAAAAAGCAGGAGTCAATGAAAATACCCAGTCTTTTTTTTCTGCTTGAGTCCACTTATAGCGTCATTAAGTCAAAGCTGGTCTGAAAACATACACATCAAGGAAACATCTGAAGCAGGAAAAGGTGATCTGAAAACATACACATCAAGGAAAAAAGGGATTGTCTGGGTCACGGTCCTCTGAGAAACTGTTATGTCTCAGTTGACCGACCTGACCAACAGATTGATGGAAGTGCCGTCTTCTTCCCCGTCGGCCCACCGGCCAGCAAAAAGGCACAATCTGAAAGACTTAACCCTACAATCTTTTAGCAGCAGTGCATGGAAATGGAAGTGGGCAAGTGGCTAACTCACTAGCAGAGCATCATTCTGTTAAAAAAGCCTGGAGCCTGGAAATACCATATCAGCATCAAGCCATCAGTACAATAGTCAAATTGCTTACAGGGCAAAGACAAAGTAGTGGGTACTATCACATCAATATTGCTGAATTATATCCAGTTATTTTGTAAACATGCAAGTATATATAGTAAGATAGAAAACAAGTCAAGATATTCAAATAATTAATAACCCTACAATAGTTCACTAACAGTAACTTCACCCTTGAAGGGCTTGGTGAAAACCAGGTTGTGGCACGTCGGGCTGCAGGGATACTCGCTGTCTACATCTTTCACCTCTCGCATGTTGAAGAACCAGCCTCCGACCGCTTCTGTGGTGGTCTGTGTTCACGAGGATACCAATGTACAGTGGGAATGGTGGTTATATTTTCAGGACTAAACCGAAAAAGATTGAGAAAATTCTAATCCCACCACCACCGTAATCAGTTAGGTAACCACTCTATGCACAGAATGTGAGCTAAGTTCAGGGTAGGAAGTCCATTTTTCACCCCAGAATTCATAAGGAAGTTTACTTTCGTCCTAAAACTTTTGTTTGGTCCAAATTGAACCTCAAACTCTTTAAAAAGTTCAACCTATCTGACCCAAGAAAAGTGATGACATGGAGTACCCCATCGCGTTGGTCTCTTGAAGCTGACCGCCTTGTTTCGCCTTCCAACTTGAAGGAAGGAGCATGGTAATATGAATCGACCAAGAAATTCCTATAACGAACGCGATGATGATGTGACGACGCTGAGCTTCACGCCAGTTCGTTGCGAGCAGGGGAGATGTGGACGAGCTGTGCGTGTGGGGCGAGTGGTGTTGTGGATGCAAACAAGCTCAAGGGTTGATGCGGAAGGGAAACACGAGGGACTATCCGGACAACGACCCAGTGGGGTGGCGCAGGTGCTCATGTGGGGAGTTTTGGGGATTTAGTGTCCGGGCAGGGATTTTGACCCGGTGGAACGTCCTGATCTAATTTTGTCTCTGTTCGGTCCAGTTTACCCATTTTTTTGTGCCAAATGTTGTCCACCTAAGTGTTTTTCTTGGGTTATATTGGATATGGACTTTTCTAAAGGTTAAGGGTTTGTTTCAGACTAAACAGAAATTTTACGACAAAAAGTGAACTTTCTCGAGAGTTCAAGGATGAAAAATGGACTTTCTTCAAATTCAGGCATGCAATCTACAATATATGGACATAGTAAGGGCCGATGTAAAAAATAAAGATGTTCATTTGTTTTCTACACAACGTGAGTCCTCCTTGAACTGTTTATCTTATGACTAACAGGAAACATATTTCTTCTTGCTCGGTACTTTTAAATCAGATAATCTCTACAACGCTCTATCAGCTCGTGGTTGACATAAGTCTGCAGCACAGGTCAACATAGAAGTCATGTTGTTGACTCTAGGAGAAGATGGAGAGTGCCAAGTCAAAGAGTTATGACTGACAGTGCACAAAGCAGGAGTCAATGAAAGTACCCCAGTCCTTTTTCTGCTTCAGTTCGCTGATAGCATCATGCAGTTCTTCTCTAAGACCTCCAAAGATTTTAGTTAACATATTAAAGCATGTAAACAGATTCTAAAGGATGGGCAAGTTAATTTTATAGTATGATGCAAGGTGAGATATATCTGTCAAAAGATGCAAGGTGAATCAACCTTTGGGAGAATTTCAAGTTGGTTAGGACTGCACTTGCTAATACTCAACCTACAATCTGGCCATGAACATTGATGTCGAATATCCAACCTACAATCTAGCCACTTCTGGTGCCCACACATGTTATACCAGAAACAAAACATTACTGTGTTGAATATTTTTGACTCTAATACAAAAGTAGAATATATCTGATGGAAAAGATGAAAA
The DNA here is from genome assembly GCA_012064385.1 of Puccinellia tenuiflora. Lineage (NCBI taxonomy): Eukaryota > Viridiplantae > Streptophyta > Magnoliopsida > Poales > Poaceae > Puccinellia > Puccinellia tenuiflora. The sequence goes on along the minus strand of QRDG01002441.1, from coordinate 123,732 downwards.
TACCTGTCAGGCATCATATGCTGGATTAAGAACAAATACTTGTGTTTTTTTTTTTTTTTTTTTTTTTTAGAAAAGGGAACTTTATTACTCCCAGCCTCTGCATCGATAGATGCACACAGCCGTTTATGACTTCGTTCGAGTATGCAACATTCGCAAGATTACATCAAAGATAGCACACAAATTGATACATCCCTCAACCAAGACCTGACACAAAAAGCAACTACAAAAGCCTACTAATATGCTGCCAGGTATGTCGGGAGAAAAACTCCTGTGCCACCAAAAGCAGACGTGTGCACCCAGCCTCCATAAGCTCCCGTTGATCCGAAGGTAGCAGGAAAGCCTATAACTGGATCCAGTGCACCGCCATATGAATAACCTGTAAGACATGAAAATGTTCTTTCCTGTTAAACACAATATTATTACGACAATTCCAGATAGACCAACATAGAGCGGACACGCCAATACGAATCCTATCCTTGGTCTTTTTATCGATTCCATTTAGCCAATTCCCAAACATGTTTTTTATATTTGTGGGTGGAGGAATGTTATAGGTACAAAACACCACCCGCCACACTAACTTAGCAAATGGGCAAGCAAGAAACAAATGTTCTACTGTTTCGTCCGCCCAAATACTTGTGTACTGATGTCTTTACAACTTCACGTGGTAAGTATGTGGTCTCTAACTCACGAAATTCAGAGATGGAGACAAAGATTTGTGCTGCGTGCAACTTGCAGCTTTTCTGATTTCTTCCTCTCCTTTCATTCAATACGAGATCGATCATGTTCGGTCACACCATGCCCAAAACTAACGTGCCATCTCACGCCCAGGCGATCGAGCTTACAATGCGATGATCGGGTCAAAAACGAAACAGAATCCTAGCTACCTAAAACCCTGAAGAATAGCTGACGTTAACTGAACCTGACACTAGACACTAGTCTGAATCTGAACCTGACACTAGCCTGAACCTGAACCCGACACTTAACTGAAACTGAATAAAAATGACTACATTAACTGACGGAGTGACAGTAAGAAGCACTAGCATAAAATTAAAGGGTGGTACCTAGCACAACATACTTCCATGGATAGCGGAACTGCAAGGCTAATTATAAAATGTGAGGGATGATCGATGGTAGAGACTAACCTAGCTTGGGTCCATGCTTGAACTGCAGTGCAAAAACCTACTCTTCAGATCCTGAAAGAAAGCATTCAGAAAAGAAATTTTGAATACGGAAATGCACATTCTTTGACGAGAACGGTACCTGAAGATGTACAGAATCACTGTAGAAAGCCCGGAAGTTCCTTTGCTTGGAACTGTCTTCTCTGTAATGGAGGAAAGAAGGCAGCAAAGTATTCACTGTAGATAGGACCTCAGGACAACAGCAAAGCGGCACCTTTTTTTTCGAGAGTATGCCAATGGCGTACCATATATTTACATAAGGCAGCAAAGTTTTACAAGATCGTGCCTTAGTCGTGTACGAATAGGCACAGGAGAACACCACACCCTAAAACCCTCTAGCTACTATCTCGCGTTACAGATGCGAACACCAACACCTACTCTCTCCCACAGCTTGAATTCGTCGATGATTTTTGCCACCATTTGAGATTTCCTTCTGTTGAAAACCCAAGCATTCCAGTGTTTCCAGAGCGACCATGCAGTGAGGATAATGAGGGGGTCAAGGCTTTTCCTTTAGCTAGAGGGATTTTCTATTCTATAACATTTTCTTTTATAGGCTTGTGGCACAAAAGGATTAACGTTCTAAAGATCATATGATACTGAAGCTTTCTTACTCCTACCCTACAATAAGAGTTAAAACTTACTAGTGCATGCAATGTTTTTGCTTATCCACTAGGATCTGAAAAGTCAGAAATGGAACCTGTGCACCACTCCGGTGGACTGATCTAAGGTTTTCAGAATTAGGTGAACAAAATATCTTCTCACTTACAGTTTCAATTTTGTAGTACTTTAGCTTAAGATCGCAAAATACATATTTTATTTTAGTATTTGAGTGGGAAGATTAGGCAGGACATCGAACAATTACTTCATTCGTGCAAGTGAAAATCTGCCAATAAAAATAAAGGCTGGAGTATGCAAATTGTATGCAGAGGAGTCTTTTGAAGAAACATCCAAAGCAGTCAGAGGTGATATGAAAACATACACATCAAGGAAAAAACCACCATCCGAAAGACACTTAACCCTAAAATCTTTTGGCAGCAGTGCACGAAAATCATCACAGTGAATGAAAGTAGCTAACCCACCAGCAGACCATCCTGTTAGAAAAGCCTGGAGGCTGGAAATAGCATATAAGCATCACGCCATCAGTAAAATAGCCAAATTGATTAAGGGCAAAGACAAAGTAATGGGTAGATCACATCAATATATATTACTGAATTATATCCAGTCCTTTTGTAAACATGCAAGTACACATGATGTAGTAAGAAAGAAGACCAATCAAGATATTCAAATAACCCTACAAAACAATATTTTACTGATTACTAAACAAAACAACCAAAATAAATCCAACTGACTACACAAAAAAACAACAAATAGATCCAACCTTCTATACTTGTACCATGAAGAACAAGAACCACCTTTAAGATGTTTGATTGATTCACGTTTGAATCATGAGTCCACGTGAAAATAAAAATGTAGGGCTGTGCTTGCAAGAATGACCTGTTTAGCATATCTCAGCCCCTTCAGTAGAAGTTCATCCATAACTGCTTCCCAGATACGTTTACCTCTGAAGAAGTTTTTTTGCCGTTCTACAAATAATGTCAGAATACTCAACAGACTTGTAAGTGATTAATCAGCATATGTTGGAAACAGGCAAACAAGACCTGAAAATGATGCCCCATCGCAATATCTTATCATCATTTTATTCCAATAGTAAAATCGGCACATAAAAACATACGTTCAGTGAGAACCTCTGAATTACAGGTAACTAAAGCAACACCGTACTGAAAGATGACCACTTTACTGGGGACGTAAACAGAAACGAGTTTCGTATTTTAAATGAGCTCATCAGTGCAAATAGACAGTTAGAATAATATGAAATTTAAGAGAGCCTATCAGCTCTAATGTTTAACTCGCACAATATAAAATATAAAACAGAACAATTGAATTCGAGTAACTTATTCTTTTAATTTGAATACAAATGATTAAACAAACATACTTCTAGATATATACATGATGGTAAAATTAGTTATTTTTGTCAAAAAAAAAACAGAACATGAAATATGATGTAAAATAAAAAGTGAAGAAACTGATAGCAAAATCAATGAGGACTTGGTGCTTGCTGCAAATACTAGTTTCAGATTGTGCTAAGGGTAACTTTTGATCAATTTGGACAAAACATATTAGCTGAAGCGCAAATTTGCACATCAATAAATGAAACAGACAACTGATATAAAGAGGAAATTTTTATCTTGAGTACAAACCAGGATCTCCCCTTTTATCTATATAAAGATGAAAGTATATTTACCTGGATTTTGATCTTCATCATTAACATCCCAAACCCAACCTGACTTTCCATAATTATATCCAGTTATTTTGTAAACATACAAGTATATATGATATAATAAGATAAAAAACAAGTCAAGATATTCAAATAATTAATAACCCTACAATAGTTCAGTAACAGTAACTTCATCTCTTGAAGGGCTTGATAAAAACTAGGTTGTGACAGGTTGGGTTGCAAGGATACTCGCAGTCTACTTTTACCTCTCGCATGTGTTCACTAGGATATCAATATTGCAGTGGGATTGATGGTTAAATTTTTCAGGACTAACCCGAAAGGTTTAGTGACCACTATATACAAAGAATGTGAGCTAAGTTTAGGCATGCAATCTACATCATATGGGCATATAAAGGCAAATGCAAAATCAAAGACTTCCATTATTATTTCTACGCCGGGTGAGCCCTCATTGAAATGTTTATCTTATGACTAAAGAGAAACCTATTCCTTTTTCCTAAGTAATGTAAGCCCTGTTAAGTGTATATTGTTCAGGCCCATAGTCTATAGTTTAGGCCCAGCCCATGTAACCTGTATATGTCTCTCACGTTCAATACAGAAAATCAGTTCGGCATCTCTTCTCTCAAAACATGGTATCAGAGCACTCAACCCTAGCTCATCCCCAGCCGCCGCCGCCAGCCTTGGAGTCGCCGGCGAGGTGATTCCGGCAAGTTCGTCTGGCCTGGCGCCTTCCACATCGCTGGCCCCCCTTCTCCTTCGTCATCAACTTGAAGGGCTGCTTTCCGGACGCCCTCCATTGTACTTTGCTCTGCTGGCTGCTTCCTCCCACGAGTACCTTGCTCTTTTGCTTTCCAGCAAGCTGGTGCTTTGTGGTGTTGGTTCCTTTATTGTTTTCCTCCAGAAAAGGGGTGTGTTGTGCTGCTGTTGGGCTGCTGTCTTGGTCCGTTCGTCTCCTATTGTTGGTCTGCTACTGTTTGTTATCTTCACTTCAGAAATTGGTCAATTAGCTGCCAGTATCTTGGTTGTGTGTCATGGCAAGAAATGATTTTGGGACAGGGGCTGGTTCTATGTCTATTGACATCAAGCTCGATGGCTCAAACTACAGGGAATGGGCTTTCTCGGCTAGGACTGTCGTGAGAGCTGCTGGCCTTGTCTCTCACTTGACTGACGATCCTCCTACTCGAGATGATGAAGCAGCTAAGAAATCTTGGCAAAAGGCTGATGATCGTGTGATGGGAGCCCTGGTTCTGGCTGTCAATCCCTCACTCCGGATGAGTCTTGAGCACCACACTTCAGCCAAAGAAATCTGGAAGTATTTTGAGCAGCGGTATCTTCAGCCTAGTGGCGCTCTCCATTTTTCTCTGCTACAGAATTTACATGGTACTCAGCAAAATGACATGTCCATAGATGAGTACTATGCTACCTTCACTCGCATCCGTGGTCAACTTGGTTCCATGGTTCCAAAGAGCAGCCCTGGTTGTGAATCTTGTGCAGCTAAGGAAAAATTTGAACAACGGACCCTCATGTATCATTTTGTGATGAAGCTCAGGCAGGAGTATGAGAACATTCGCACTCAGCTGCTTGGTCGTACGACGTCTCCCACCTTGACTGAGGCACTTGCTAGTCTGATTGCCGAGGAGACTCGTCTTCGCTCTATTGCTGCTACCTCTACACCGTCTCTACACAACAATGTTCTAGCTTTTCCTCAGCGGACAGGTCCTCCCAGAGGACCATCTTCACGTGACTTCTGCACACATTGCAAAAGGACTGGTCACAACAGGGCTGGTTGTTTTCAGCTTCACCCAGAGTTGTTAGATGAGTTTCGTGCTAGACGAGCAGCTCTTCAGAACCAGCAACGTCGTGCACCTAATCATGCTCAGTCTCAGTTTGTGAGGCCCTCTACTCAGTTTGTGAGGCCATGTACTTCTATTGTTACCGAGCCACCAGCGAGGAGTGCCTCTGTGTCTGCCCTCTCTCAGTCTGCTGTGGTTCCAGCTCAGCCTTGGGTTTTGGACTCTGGCGCCTCTTTTCACGTGACGTCTGACCGCTCTCAGCTTGTGTCTTGCCAGCCAGTGCAGGATGGCGCATCCGTTCAGACTGCTGATGGTACATCTTGTTCTGTTACCCACCAGGGTTCTCTTTGCACATCCAAGTTTAATGTCCCTGACATCTCTTTCGTTCCCCAATTGTCCATGAACCTTATGTCTGTTGGTCAGATTACTGATATGAACTATTTTGTTGGTTTTGATGCCTCCTCTTGTTATGTGCAGGATCGTCAGAGCAAGAGGATCATTGGAACTGGCCATCGCCGTAGAGGATCCACATCCCTCTACATTCTTAACAACTTGCACCTTCCTCCAGCTTCCACTTCATCGTTGTTTCGGTCTGCAGCATCAACATCAAGATCTACTTCGTCTTTTTTGTTTGCCCAGTGGCACCATCGTTTAGGTCACCTATGTGGTTCTCGTTTATCTACTCTTGTTCTGCAAGGTGTTTGGGTTGTGTCCCTGTTGATTCTGGTTTCCACTGTAAGGGATGTAAGCTAGGCAAACAGATTCAACTCCCGTACTCCTCTAGTACTACTCATATTCTAGCCATCTTTTGATTTGGTGCACTCTGATGTATGGGGCCCTTCTCCTTTTGTTTCAAAAGGTGGTCACAAATATTATGTCATATTTATTGATGATCACTCTCGATATACTTGGGTGTATTTCATGAAGCATCGTTCTCAATTGATTTCGATATATAAGGCTTTTGTGTGCATGGTGCATACTCAATTCTCTAGTGCTATTCGTGTTTTTCGTTCAGACTCTGGTGGGGAATATTTGTCTACATCTTTTCGTCAGTTTCTCTCTTCTGAAGGTACTCTCCCTCAACTTTCATGTCCTGGTGCTCATGCCCAGAATGGTGTTGCTGAGCGTAAGCACCGACACATTATTGAGACAGCTCGCACTCTTTTAATTTCATCCTTTGTGCCTACTCATTTTTGGGGTGAAGCTATCTCAACTGCAGTATATCTTATTAACCTTCAGCCTTCTTCTCGTCTTCAAGGCAAGTCTCCTGGTGAGAGTTTGTTTGGTTCTCCTCCTAGGTATGACCATCTTCGTGTTTTCGGTTGTACTTGTTATGTTCTTTTAGCGCCTCGTGAGCGTACCAAGTTGACTGCACAATCTGTTCAGTGTGTTTTCCTTGGCTATAGTCTCGAGCACAAGGGTTATCGTTGCTATGATTCTTCTGCTCGTCGCATTCGTTTTTCTCGTGATGTCACTTTTGTTGAGGATCAACCCTTCTTCCATTCCTCTTTGACTGGTTCGTCATCATCAACCTCTTTAGAATCTACCTCCTTTCTCACTTCCACCTATCTTCTTAGATGATACTATACGTGATCAGTCTTCATCAGACCCACCTCCAGCATCTTCCACACTAGCTCCACCTCTAGCTAGTTTTCCTTTTCATTATAGCCGTCGTCCTAGAGCTCCATCTGATATTCAGTCATCTATTCCTTTGTCCTCTCCTTCGGCCGGTACTACTGATCCTTGGACTGACGACTCCTCTGAGACAACAAGGTATGCCCTTCGTGATCGCTCCTCTCTTGAGATTCCTAGCAGATACAGAAATGATTTCTGTGCAGGGGCAGCTTATGAACCTACTACATATCAGGAGGCAGTTCTGTTACCTGAGTGGCAACTGGCTATGTCTGAGGAGCTTACAGCTCTAGAGGGTACTGGTACATGGGATTTGGTTCCATTACCTTCTCGGTCGGTCCCTATCACTTGCAAATGGGCGTACAAGGTCAAAACCAAGTCAGACGGCTCTGTGGAACGCTATAAAGCTAGACTTGTTGCAAGAGGTTTTCAGCAGGCTCATGGGAGAGATTATGATGAGACCTTTGCTCCAGTTGCTCACATGACTTCAGTTCGCACTTTGATTGCTGTGGCTGCCGCTCGTTCATGGAAAATTTCCCAGATGGACGTGAAGAATGCCTTCCTTCATGGTGATCTGCATGAGGAAGTATATATGCAGCCACCTCCAGGTATCGAGGTTCCATCTGGTCATGTTTGTCGCCTTCGAAAGGCTCTATATGGGCTCAAGCAAGCTCCTCGTGCATGGTTTGAGAGGTTCACTTCTGTGGTTCGAGCCGCTGGCTTTTCTCCTAGCGAGCATGATCCAGCCCTCTTTATTCATACATCAGAGCATGGGCGTACTTTACTTCTGCTCTATGTAGATGATATGCTGATCACGGGAGATGATGTTGGATACATTTACTTTGTTAAGAAAAAGTTGAGTGAGCAATTCAAGATGTCAGATTTGGGGTCCCTTAGTTACTTTCTCGGAATTGAGGTCAAATGCACAGATGATGGTTACTATATATCCCAACAGAGGTACACTCGGGATTTGATTTCACGCTCAGGCCTCACTGACACATGCATTGCTACTACACCCATGGAGCTTCATTTGCAATTGCGTCCTACTGATGGCACTCCTCTTGAAGATCCCTCTCGTTATCGTCATATTGTAGGCAGTCTAGTGTACCTCACAGTGACAAGACCTGATATTGCACATGCAGTCCATATTCTCAGCAAATTTGTGAGTTCTCCCACCTCGATACATTATGGCCATCTACTTCGAGTACTTCGATATTTAAGGGGCACTACATCTCGCTGCTTGTTCTATGCTAACTCAAGTCAACTTCAACTTCATGCTTACTCTGATTCCACTTGGGCGAGTGATCCCATTGATCGCCGCTCGGTCACTGGCTATTGCATATTTCTTGGAACATCTCTCATTGCATGGAAATCAAAGAAGCAAACTGCCGTGTCACGCTCTAGCGCTGAGGCAGAGCTTAGGGCTCTTTCTACTACTACATCAGAGATTGTGTGGCTTCGGTGGTTATTGGCTGATTTTGGGGTCTCATGTCATACACCTACAACTCTACTCTGTGACAGCACTGCTGCTATTCAAATTGCTAATGATCCTGTCAAGCATGAGCTGACCAAACACATTGGTGTGGATGCATCTTTCACTCGATCTCATTGCCAACAATCTACTATCAAGCTCCAGTATGTTCCCTCAGAGCTTCAAGTTGCAGATTTCTTCACGAAGGCTCAAACTAGAGATCAACATAGGGTTCATACTCTCAAACTTGGTGTATCTGATGCTCCTGATCCACCTTAAGTTTGAGGGGGGGTGTTAAGTGTATATTGTTCAGGCCCATAGTCTATAGTTTAGGCCCAGCCCATGTAACCTGTATATGTCTCTCACGTTCAATACAGAAAATCAGTTCGGCATCTCTTCTCTCAAAACAAGCCCAAATCACCAATCTCTAAAATGACCAATCAGCTCATGGTCAACATAATTATGCAACAGAGGTTGACATAGAAGTCATACTTTGTTGTTGACTCTAGGAGAAGGTGAAGAGTGACTGACAGTGTACAAAGCAGGAGTCGATGAAAATACCTCAGTCCTTTTTCAGCTTGGTTTGATAGTGTCATGCAGTTCTTTCCTAAGACTTGCAAATATTTGATTTGACATAGCAAAGCATGTAAAAAGATCCTGAAAATACGGGCATGTTAAATTTTATAATAAGATGCAAGGTGAATCAACCTTGGAGAATCTCAAGCTGGATAGGACTACACTTGCCAATATCCAACGTACAATCTAGAATACTGGTGCCAACACATGAGTTACTGTGTTGAATACTGAAAATTCAAGCGTCATATGCGGATAAAATACTGGTGTACTGATGTCTTTTACAACTTCACGTGGAAAGAAGCGAAGCACTGGCATAACATAACTTCAGTGGTAGCAGGACTGCACGACTAATGATACAAATGCGGTAGACAATTATACTGTAATTTGTCACGGATATGGAGACTAACCTGGCCTGGATCCATGCTTGAACTGCAGTGCAAAAACCTCCTCTTCAAATCCTGAAACAAAGCATTCAGAAAAGAAATTTTGAATACTGGAAATGGACATTCTTTGAGGAGAAAGCAACCTGAAGATGGACAACGTCACTGTAGAAAGCCCGCAAGGTCCTTTGCTTGGAAATGTCTTCTCTGTAAGGAGGAAAGACCATATAAAGTTACAAAAGCAAAGCAGCACACTTTCTATTCTATAAAGTTCTCCTTTATGGGCTTATGGGGTAAAAGGGTTAAAGTTATAAGGAAAATAGGATACTGAAGCTTTCCTACTCCTGACTTACAATAAGAGTTAAAACTTACAAGTGCATGCAATGTTTCTGCTCATGCACTAGGATCTGAAAAGACAGAAATGGAACCTAAGCACCAGTCTGGTGGGTCGAGGGGTGAATCATCCAAGGATTTCAGAATTAGGTGAACAGATATCCTCACTTAACAGTTTCAATTCGATAAAAATTTAGATTAAGATCTCAAAGTACATATGCATGATTTTTTGTTTTAATGTTTGGAGTGTGTTAGCTGACATTTGAGTGTTGGCGGATGCGGGTATTTTGAGAATTAGGCAGGACATCGAACAATTACTTCATTCATGCAGGTGAAAAGCTGGCATAGAAACTAAAGGCTGGGGGTTGTGAATTGTATAAATAGCAGTCTTTTGAGGAAACATCCAAAGCATTCAAAGGTAATTAAAAAACATACATGCAAGGAAAAAACCACCATCCGAAAGACACTTAACCCTAGAATCTTTTGGCAGCAGTGCACGAAAATCATCACAGTTAATGGAAGTGGCTAGCTCACCAGCAGAGCATCCTGTTAGAAAATCCTGAAGGCTGGAAATAGCATATCACCATCAGTACAATAGTCAACTTGATTATAGGGCAAAGACAAAGTAGGTATATCACATCAATATATATTGCTGAATTATATCCAGTCATTTTGTAAACATACGGACATATACTGTAGTAAGAAAGAAGACCAATGAAGATACTTAAATAACCCTACAATAGTTCACTAATCGTTACAAAGACTGAACAAATCCAGTGGGTAAACACAAAAACAAAGAATGACTGTTGTCATTGACATGCACTAGATCCTTGTTATTTATAATTTATTTATCAGTGCCACAAATCTCTCTTAATTGTAACATTAGGCTTCATTTCAGTAAAACAATATTGAACTGGTTACCAATAAAACAAAATCAGATATGTCCAAATGACTACCCAGTAAAACAACAACATAGATCCAATCTTCCATACTTGTAGCATTTAACCTAAACTGAAATGCATGTATCCATGAAGAACAAAAAACAGATTATACATCTAGGATGTCTGATTGATTCACATTTGAATCATGAGTTCACATGAAAATAGAAAAACAGGGTTGCTTGCAAGAATGACCTGTTTAGCATGTCTGAGCCCCTTCAGTTAAAGTTCATCCATAACTGTTTCCCAGATTCGCTGTCCTCTAAAGAAGAATTTTGTGACGTTCCACAAAGAATGACAGAATACTCAACATATCCATTAAGTGATTAATCAGCAACCGTTGGAAATAGACAAACAAACCTGAAATTTGTCTTGACGTTCCCAGAAAATGATGCCCCGTCACAATACCGTATCTTCACTTTATTCCAGTGCTAAAAATCTGCATTCTGGAACATATGTCCAGTGAGAACCTATGAATTGTGGTAACCGAAAAGTGTGTTGGAATACTGTACCCAAATATGACCACTTTACTCGTATTTTTCGTGAGCAATTAAACCAAGCTCATAAGCGCAAATGGACAATTAGAATAATATGAAACGGAACAGAGCTCATCAGCTCCAATGTTTAACTCACACAATATGAACTGCCAAAGAGAACAATTAAATTAGACTACTCCCTCCGATCCATAAAAAGTGTCGCTCATTTTGTACTAAGTTAGCACAAACTTTGTACTAAGTGGGCGACATTTTTTATGGATTGGAGGGAGTAACTTATTTTTTAATTCGAACACAAATGACTAAATGAACATTCTACTAGGTATATGCAAAATGGTAAAATATGTTTTTTTTTTTTCAAAACAGACCATTAAAATATGATGTGCATTTGAGAGCATGCCGGGGAGAGTTGATGAAAAGAGGAAATTGTGCGATTTGTTAGAATACTAATCCCAACGGGAGGGAGAGAGGATACCGATTTCATATTTTCTCTCTAGTACAACGTCTTTTCTAAGGAAAAGTCACGGTTTTTTATCCTCCCAGCCTGTGTGCTAATTTCCATGCAAAAAATCTATACGCCTTGGATACAGGAACGGAGGTAGTATTTTTTTCCAAAACAGACCATTAAAATATGATGTGCTTGGTCATGATGTACAGTAAAAATTGAAGAACTGATCGAAAAGGTAATGAGTACTTGGTGCTTACTGCAAATACTAGTTTAAGATTGTGCTAAGGGTGGAGCTTTTTAATTATTTAGACAAACAAATTAGCTGCGGTGCCACTTTACACATCATTAAAATAAAACAGGCAACTGATATAAAGAGGAAATGTTTAGCTTTAGTACAAAACTGGAATTTTCCCTTTGATCTATTATGATGAAACTTAGTTATCTGGATTTCGGTCTTCATCATCACTCAACATCCCAGCAAACTCAACCTGACTTTCCATGTAGTGGGAAGAACCCAAGATAGATTTCTGGCGTGAAGCACAGGACTTCAAATTGCGGCACCAGCCTCCACCCTGAAGCTCATCGAGCATAAGGGAATTGAGTAAAATGAAGCATTGGGAGTTTAAGACAACCAATGCAACAACAATCAATTACTACAGCCAGAAACTACAGTGCCTAGTAGAAACTGGCAGTTGAACACGTACATTATCAGGTGATGATCCCTATGGGTGTCATAACTCTTTCAGTGGCGATGAAGAACCTTGTGGCGCTATCATCCATAAAAAGTCACATCCCTATATACTAATATGATCCTAGCAATATGGTTTCATTGATTTGAAAATATCTAAACAATGCCTAAAATTTTGTCCAACAGTATCCTAACTCACAGATTCTTATGATTACGGAAACATGAAACAGATTCCTCGGCAGCCACCAATTATTCCCTGTTATCAGTAAATTCCGGTACCTAAATTTCGAATTCAGAAAGCTTTGCATTGCCCAGGCTAATCAAAACAAAGTTTCGGATGGAAAACGCACGGTTTTACATCAAACTCTGCAACTAGATATAAGAAGGTGCGTACCTCCAAGTGGATGAGCCAGCTCTGAGATCCACCCCCTGACCCTCTCTGCAGATGGTACCCCGGCGCGCTCCCGTCCAAGCACACTGCATCGCAGATCACAACACACGGCAGAAACACACTCAAACCCAGAGAATTCCAGTGAAGCAAGAACTGAACCACTACACTAGTTGACTAAGACATTAGCCGAAGTGTACTACTACTACACCGAGTGGAAACAGAAGGGAGTGACTGAAACCGAGAGAGGAAGAACTTGTTGGTTAAACCCTGCCTCCCTCGCATCTCTTAGGTGTTAGGTGTTTTCGACAGTTTCAGTTTCGTCAGTAGCAGATAGAGTTTGTTAGCTATTTTTTAGCTCAGGATTAGATCGAGTCTAGATCGTTGAGCACGTTGTTCGGGTCGTGGGATGGCACGACCAGTCGTGGAGCACGTTGCTCGGCACGTTTCCCTTTTCCGCATGAATAAAAGGAAGCCCAGAAAAGCTGCAAAGATTACGCAGCACAAAAACCTTCAGTGTTCTTCTTCCTCTGAAACTCTACAGCGAGCTAGGTTTTAGGGAGACAATTGGTATCAGAGCAAAGATCCTGTGGCCATGTCGAGCGGCGGCGGCAACCACTCCGGCCAGTCCAAGACCCCACCTCCCACGCAGCGACGGCGATCGCAGAGCCGCGGGAGGAGCAGGGTGAGGAGAGGCGGCGGAGAGATTGTAGTGCAGCAGGTGGTGCGCGAGTCGGCGGCAGCAGCACCAACCTCTCCTTCCCTATGCTCAAGTGCGGGGAGTACACCCACTGGGCCATGGTCATGGAGGTTAACCTCCAGGCCGCGTCGTTGTGGGACGCCATCGAGGACGACACCGTGCCCCGCCGCGAGGACAAGCAGGCGCTGGCGGCCCTGCTCCGTTCCACCCCGGTAGAGATGCACTGCATGCTCATCGGGGGGGACGGCCAAGGCGGCTTGGGAAGCCATCAAGCTGCAGAACCAGGGCAATGATCGCGTGCGAGACTCGCGTGTGCGGCGCCTCCGAACAGAGTTCGAGACGATCGCCTTCAAGGACGGCGAGCGCCTCGACGAGTTTGGGATGAGAATCTCAAACCTCGCCTCCGCTCTGCGCTCCTTCGGCGACACCATCAGCGACGAGAAAATTGTAAGAAAATTTCTGTCGGTTGTACCCACGCGATTTGTGCAGATCGCCTTTTCCATCGAAACTCTGTTGGATCCGGCCACCATGACTGTCGAGGAGGTCGTGGGCCACCTCCGTGCAGTGGACGAACACCTGGATGGCAACCAGGGCAGCCCCGGGCGGCCAGCTTCTGCTCACGGAGCAGCAGTGGGAGGCACGGAAGAAGCAGCCGCGCGGGGGGAGCTCCGGCGGCAGAGGCGACGACCGTAGTGGCGGGCAGCCCTCGCAGCAGGGCGCGCCACCGAACGGTGCCGGCGACAACACTAACCAGTGCCGGTACTGCGGCAAAAAGGGCCATTGGGCCCGTGAATGCCGCAAGAAGAAGCGTGACGAGGCGGCGGCGGCGGCCGCGAACCTCGTCCAGGCCGTCCAGATCGAGGATGAGGAGAGTCCTCACCTGATGATGGCGTGCGTCATGGACGTCAACGAGCAGGCCATGGTGGCCTCACCGCCCGTGCGCACGGGCGGCCATGTCTTCCTCAATGAGGAGAAGGCAAGGATCACGCCTGCACACGACGCCGGCGAGGATGGTGAGGTGTGGTTCCTCGACACCGGCGCGATGAACCACATGACTGGGTCCCTCGACGCATTTACAGAGCTGGACCGTACAGTCACCAGCAAAGTGCGCTTCGCCGACGGCTCCGTGGTGGACATCCGCGTCCGCGGGACAGTCGTGTTCGCCATCGACGGGGGAGACCACCACGCCTTCACCGACATCTTCTACATCCCGGCGCTGAAGAGCAGCGTGGTGAGCCTTGCGCAGCTGGACGAGGGCTGGTACGACGTGCGCATCCGCCGCGGCACACTCACTATACATGATCAGAACAACAGGCTGATGGTGAAGGTAAACAGGTCCCCTAATCGCTTGTACCGGCACACCTTTCACCCAGTTCGTCCAGTGTGCCTCGCCGTGGGACATGTCTCCGATGCATGGCGCTGGCATGCCAGGCTCGGACACCTGCACTTCGACGGCATGCAAAGGATGGCGCGCGGCAATCTCGTGCGTGGACTCCTGCACATCGATCACGCTGACGAGTTGTGCGAGGCATGTCTGGCAGGGAAGCAGCGGTGGCTGCCATTCCCACAGACAGCAAGGTACAGGGCGCAACAGCCTCTTGAGCTGGTGCACGGTGATCTCTGCGGCCCCATCACGCCGGCGACCCCTGGTGGCCGTCGCTACATACTGCTGCTCGTCGATGACCGCAGCCGCTTCATGTGGGTGGAGCTGCTCGCTTCTAAGGGTGACGCCGCACGCGCCATCGTCAAGTTCCAAGCGGCCGCGGAGGTGGAGTGTGGCCATAAGCTGCGCGTGCTGCGCACTGACCGCGGCGGCGAGTTCACCTCGGCCACTTTCTACAAGCACTGCGAGGAGCAGGGGGTGAAGCGCCATCTCACTACGCCGTACACGCCGCAGCAGAATGGCGTCGTCGAGAGGAGGAACCAGACCGTGCTCGGCATGGCACGGAGCATGTTGAAGGCCAAGCGCGTGCCCAACATGTTTTGGGGGGAGGCGGTGCTCACGACCGTCTTCATCCTCAACCGTTCTTTCACGAGGAGTGTCGATGGCATGACGCCGTATGAGGCGTGGCATGGAGTCAAGCCGGACGTTCGCTTCCTCCGCATCTTCGGCTGCGTCGGCCACGTCAAGACTGCGCGTCCACAACTGAAGAAGCTGGACGACCGGAGCACGCCCATGGTCTTCATCGGCTACGAAATCGGCTCCAAGGCGTACAAAATGTACGATCCGGTGGCGCAGCACGTGCACGTCTCCCGTGACGTCATCTTCGACGAGGAGGCTCGCTGGAACTAGGAGGAGCCCGGCGAGGCGCCAGCCAGTAGCTCCTTCACGGTGGAATATCCTCTGTACACGAGGGTTTCTACCTCGACAGATAAAAGGGGCAAAAGCGCTGCCGCGGCAGATCCCTCCGCTGTGACACGCTCCCCTGTTGGTGCTAGCCCATGTGCTGACATGGGCAACAGCGGACGCAGCGAGGGCGGCGAGGAACTCAACTCCCCTCCTCGAGCAGCCTCGTCTCCGGTGCGGTTTGTGAGCCCACCACCGCCATGCCCGGAGCACTACGATGCTGCTGATAGCCCGGCCAAGCCACACCGGTACAGGCTGATAAGCGACCTCCTCGGCAACCCCACTGGTCCTCCACTGCAGGCAGAGCGTCCACGGCTGGAGGAGAACTTCTCTGACGAGGAGGAGCTGCTCCTTGTTGCAGGAGAGGAGCCGTCGTCGTTCGCAGAGGCCGAGCGAGAGGACTGCTGGTAGCGTGCAATGCTAGACGAGCTGCAGTCCATCGACGACAACGACACCTGGACACTCACCTCTCTTCCCGCAGGTCATCGTGTGATCGGGCTCAAGTGGGTGTACAAGGTCAAGAAGGGCGAGCACGGGCACATCGTCAAGCACAAGGCCCGGCTCGTTGCAAAGGGCTATGTCCAGCGCGCCGGCGTCGACTACGAAGAGGTGTTCGCGCCGGTGGCAAGACTCGAGTCCGTGCGGCTCATTCTCGCGCTGGCGGCACACCGTGGATGGGAGGTCCACCACATGGACATGAAATCAGCGTTCCTCAACGGAGACCTCGAGGAGGAGGTCTACGTGTCCCAACCACCGGGGGTTCGCCGCCGACGGACACGAACACAGCGTCTACAAGCTGCACAAGGCGCTGTACGGACTGCGGCAAGCTCCCAGGGCGTGGAACGCGAAGCTAGACTCGAGCTTGACATCGCTTGGGTTCACACGCAACGTCACGGAGCACGACATGTACGCCCGTGGGGCTGGGAGCGAGCAGCTCATCGTCGGCGTCTATGTCGATGATCTGGTCATCACTGGAGCTGAACAGCACGAGGTGCAACGCTTCAAGGAGGAGATGAAACACCTCTTCAACATGAGCGACCTCAGCCCGCTCCGGTACTACCTCAGGCTGGAGGTGAAGCAGGAGCACAGGCGCACCACGATCATGCAGGCAGCATACGCCACCAAGCTGCTTGAGAAAGCAGGCATGTTGGGGTGCAACGCCGTGCACACTCCAATGGAGGCAAGGTGTCAGCTGAGCAAGGAAAGCAAGGAGGAGCCGGTGGACAAAACCTTCTACCGAAGCGTGATCGGCAGCCTCAGGTACCTGGTACACACCCGCCCAGATATTGCCTTTGCCGTGGGCTATCTGAGCAGGTTCATGGAGGCTCTAGCAGGCGATCACCTTGCAGCAGTGAAGCACCTCCTGAGGTACATCTCCGGTACACTGAACCACGGGTGTGTGTATCGCCGCGGTGACACGGAGACTCTGATCGGCTTCAGCGACTCCGATCACGCCGGCGACGTGGACTCCAGGAAAAGCACCTCTGGCGTGCTGTTCTTCGTCGGTGACAGTCCTGTTAGTTGGCAGTCACAGAAGCAGAAGGTCGTCGCTACTTCATCGTGCGAGGCGGAGTACATAGCGGCGGCAACGGCGGCGTCCCAAGTAATTTGGCTCGCCCGGTTGCTCGGTGAGCTGTTGAATCAAGAAGCTGCACCGTTCAACCTCTTCATCGACAACAAATCCGCCATCTCGCTCTGCAAGAACCCTGTTCTCCATGATCGCAGCAAGCACATCGACCTGCACTACCACTTCATCCGCGACAGTGTCGAACAAGGTACGGTGGTTGTGGAGTTCATTGGCACCGACGAGAAGAAGGTGGACATATTAATGAAGGCGCTCGGTAGTGGCCGCTTCCAGGAGCTGCGTGGCAAGATGGGGATCGTCAACGTCAAGCTCGTCCGTTAGGGTTAAGGGGGAGATTGTTGGTTAAACCATGTCTCCCTCGCATCTCTGAATGTATCTGTTATGTGTTTCGACAGTTTCAGCTTTGTCAGTAGCAGATAGAGTTTGTTAGCTATTTTTTAGCTCAGGATTAGATCGAGTCTAGATCGTTGAGCATGTTGTTCGGGTTGTGGGATGGCACGACCAGTCGTGGAGCACGTTGCTCGGCACGTTTCACTTTTCCGCATGAATAAAAGGAGGACCAGAAAAGCTGCAAACATTACGCAGCACAAAAATCTTCAGTGTTCTTCTTCCTCTGAAACTCCACAGCGAGCTAGGTTTTAGGGAGACAGAACTCACGCGCGCCCTTCTCCTCGGCGCGGCGGAGGAGGGTGAGGGCGACGAGGGCGGAGGAGCGGGGAGGCGCGAGGGGCAGGGAGGCGTAGTAGGAGAGCGAGAGGAGGAGCGCCGCGGCGAGGAGCGCGACGGCGAAGGTGGCCGCGACGGCGCCACCAGAGGCGCAGGTGGCGGGTCGCGGGGGCGGAGGGCGACGGCGGCATGGGGTCGACGGGAGGCTGCCAGATGCTCGAATCGAACGCACGAGAGTGGTCGGTACACTACGCTTGACCACTGATCTCTATTACTATTAAACAAACAAACATATTCATCGCTAAGTGCACCCAGCCTAACATACACACAACAGCAAAGACCAATTAGATCTCTACTACTATTAAACAAACAAACATATTCATTCCTAAGTGCACCCAGCTAACGTACATAGAACAACACAGACCAATTACAGCCTCACGATCAGGCACACTTCATCCGATCTAACCGTTAAGATTATATCTCTACTACTATTAAACAAACAAGGAGAGGACTAACTAGCGGCGCCGCATCAAGGATGGATTCGTGCGGTGGTTTTTTAATAGGCATGCATGCGGTGACATGGCGATGATATCATCATAGATTCTTTTTGATGTTTAAATTAAAAAACTTTTATCTCTTAAACCGATAATCTGATTAACAATCCGTTTTCACCGTTGGCTTAGTCGCGTCGAGATCTACGAAACTAGATTCCATGTTGCCATATTTTGACAATTTTTTTCGCCAGTAGATACCAAATTGTTATAACTAATCTACCAGATTATAATAACTTGGTTATCAGGTTTCTGTATACTTATTCTACACAAATTTAAGGCCACATAATACTAGTATGTGTGCAATAATAGCATCTCTTAGAGCTTGAAAACGGTGGAACTCTTACTCTCTAGTTTTATATATCATTGTAATGTTAAAAAAAAATCATCCGATAAAGATGTATAATTATCATGGTACCTATTTGATGCTAATCTGATAAACATAGTGTTTTTATCTGGTAGCTGGTGTGACGGGAAAAGTTCGTCACACTTGATATGTATATGTGCTGTAATTGTCTAAAAAACATGAAAAAGTTATACAGTAACCATGAATAATTATCCTGATATCTCTTTGATGCTAATCTGTTATCCATGGTATTATAATCTGGTATTTGGTGCGGAAAAAACAAGTTCGTCAAAACATATCAACAATGGATCTAGTTTTGAAGCCCTCGTCGAGACGAATTTAACAGTATAAACGGATCGATAATCGGACAAACGGTATAGGAGAAAAATCAATTGAAATTTTCTAATTTTTGTGATTAATGCGATAATGTCATCATGAGGTAGCAGATTCCTGCATGCATGCATGTGCTCTCCCCATATAGGAAAAAGCCCGTAGAATCTGCCGCCGCATCCAAGGCCTTCCCATACGGCGCTTTTCATTAGATTTTCCCAACAAACAAACATATTCATCCCTAAGTGCACCCAGCTAACGTACATAGAACAACACAGACCAATTACAGCCTCACGATCAGGCACACTTAATCCAATCTAACCGTTAGGATTACGCTAACCCTCAGCCAAAACTACGTTTAGCAATTTGCCTGGGCGGACGAAACTCTGTCGAACGAAACCTTCCGCGCCCCGCGTCCGTAGTCTAAGGAGGAAAAATGCAACACGAACGCAAACCACGCCGCCGCCTCCCTCACCCCACACGAAGCCATCGCCGTCTCACCCAGCCCCACGCCGCCTTCAACCTGCTCGACGCCGACCAGCGCCACCCTCCCTTGGTTGGACGCATTAGCCATCCCTCACCCATGTCGCCGACGAACGGGGCAGCTCTGCAAAAATCCCTCGATCTGCAACTTTCTCCGTGTGAATACTACATCCGCGCCGGCAAGGCGGTGACGCCGACAGATTCATGGTACAGGTCAAGGATGTGCAGGTGTCATCAAGTGAATCGAGGTAAGGATCCCTACAGGCAAGTAGAGAAGGATGTGTTGCAGGCGTTGAACCTGTCCCTGGTCTGGTGTCTGGTGACAATACATCTTCTTCTCCCCAACTATTTTGTGTGCTGGGGGCAGATGGAAAGGAAGACTATGTTGCCCGTAAGATAGAGAGAGAGAGAGAGGGGAGTGTGTGCCAAAGAAATGGTTTGCCTCAATTTTCCCTTTTTCTATTGATGGGATATTTATAGGGTATCCTACAAAATATCTTGGCTAGATCTTTTATCCAGCCAAAACGAACTTGTGCACACCGAGACAGGTGTCGCACAGCTACGCGCGGGCCTGCACAGGTGTCCAGGACACCTGCGCTTCTAGAACCTTCTCGCAGGTTCCAGACCGCCAACACCCGCGCTGACGTGTCTACGAACCGGAGTCGACAAACCAACTCCGTCACTCGACACTTCCTCGGGTAGGAGTCGAGAGTTCGACTCCACGTACCCGGAAACTACCTCCAGTCGAAACAACCTTCGACTGGGCTATCTATTCGAGTCCACTTGACTCGGAGACTTACTGTCAAGTCAGAACAGACTCTGACTCGACGACTCGACTCGGGACACTCCCCGAATCGGTTCGACTGCCCTAGAACACAAGCCTATTTCTAACATTCACTCCCTAGGCTTGAGTTCCGGCGATTCTTCCACCATGCCGATTCTTGAGCACAGCTCCGCCAGGCGGACTCGTCCAAGTGGCTTGGTCAGCATGTCTGCGAGTTGATGTTCGGTGGGTACGAACTCCAACTCGATCTTCTTCGCCTCCACGCAGTCACGAATGAAGTGATACTTCAACTCGATGTGTTTTGAGCGCTCGTGGAAGACGGGATTCTTGGCGAGTGCGATTGCCGACTTGTTGTCGACCTTGAGCACCACCTGTTCGACTTCGCCGGTGTTGAACTCGGCGAGCAGTCGAGAGAGCCAGATCCCCTGGCAAGCAGCCGTGGCAGCAGCCACGTACTCGGACTCACAGCTCGAGAGAGCCACGATCGACTGCTTCTGGGACTGCCAGGTCACTGGGCTGCTCCCCAGAAAGAACAGCGTGCCAGACGTACTCTTGCGTGAGTCGACGTCTCCACCCAAGTCGCTGTCGCTGTAGCCGACGAGGCGTGGTGCACCTGTACCTCTGCAATACCTACATCCGAATCGAGGAGACCCGGCGATGTAGCGTAGAATGTGCTTCACAGCCGCCAAATGCTCTTGAGTTGGCGCCACCATGAAGCGAGACACGAACCCGACTGCGAAAGTCAGATCCGGTCGAGTGTGCACCAAGTACCGGAGGCTCCCGACGATGCTCCGGTACTCAGTCGCATCCGTTGGTGGAGCCGTGCTGGTCTTGGACAGCTTGAAGCGCGGCTCCATGGGCACCTGACAGGGATTGGACCCAGCCATCCCTGCCTTCTCCAGCAGCTTCTGGGCATAGGCCGCTTGCGAGATGTCGATCCCGCTTGGCCCTTGTCGGACCTCAATGCCGAGGTAGTAGCTCAGCAGCCCGAGGTCGGACATCTGGAACAGACTCTGCATCTCCAGCTTGAACTCGTCGATGTCGCTGGAGTCGGAGCCTGTGATCACCAAGTCGTCGACGTAGACTCCGACGAGGAGTCGAGTCGATGAAGCTCCCCGCGCGTACATGCCATGCTCCGACTCGCACCTGGTGAAGTCGAGCTTGACGAGGCATGCGTCGAGCTTGGTGTTCCATGCCCTTGGTGCCTGCTTGAGGCCGTAGAGCGCCTTGTTGAGTCGGAGCACCAGGTGCTCCTTCCCCTTTGCAGCGAAGCCGGCTGGCTGCTGCACGTATACCTCTTCCTCCAACTCGCCGTTGAGGAAGGCTGACTTGACGTCCATGTGGTGGACGTCCCAACCCGAATCTGCGGCCACCGCCAGCAGGAGTCGAATTGACTCGAGTCGGGCCACGGGAGCAAAGACCTCGTCGTAGTCGATCCCGTGCCGCTGCACATAGCCCTTTGCCACCAGGCGAGCTTTGTGCTTAAGGACCACCCCGTGTGCATCCTTCTTCACCTTGTAGACCCACTTCAGGCCGATCGCGCGGTGACCTGGTGGTAAGGTGGCGAGCCGCCAAGTCGAGTTGGACTCGATGGCTTCGAGCTCCTCCTGCATCGCACGCCTCCAGCTTGCGTCCGACTTGGCCTCGTCGAACGAGCCAGGTTCTTCGGAGGCGAGGAAGTGGAGCTCCTCGTCTGGCTCCTGAGCCGGACCCGCATCGAGCACGTTCTGCAGAGTGCGGAACCGGTGCTCGAGCTCGGTGTCGTCTTCTCCATCAAGCATACTTGCATACCTTGAAGGTGGCGTGACGAACTCGACGCCTGTGACAGCCGGAGTCGAAGACTCGGCTGTCGAGTGCTCCGGTGTCGTTGGAGACTCACTCCCGGCTCCTGGAGTCGGGGAAGACGGACTTGGAGAGGGCGGCGGGTCGGGTGCAGGACCCGCACTCCCGTCCCCTGGAGTCGAGTGCGGCTCGAACACCATGTGCTCGACCGTGAAGGTGTCGGCTCCAAACGTGTTCACCGGAGAGTCCGGTGAACTCCAGTCCCAACGCGCGTTCTCGTCGAACACCACGTCGCGGGTGATGGTGACTCGGCCTGTAGCCGGGTCGTAGACCCGATAACCCTTCGTGCCGGGTTCGTACCCCACGAAGATCATCGGCCTGCTGCGATCGTCGAGCTTCTTCAGCCCGGGTCGCGTCTCTCTGACATGCGCCAGGCACCCGAACGTGCGCATGAAGTGCACATCCGGCTTGCGGCCATGCCAGGACTCGAACGGCGTCATGCCGTCCACGCTCTTGGTGGGCGACCTGTTCAAGATGAACACGGCCGTCGACACCGCCTCACCCCAGAACTCGCCGGGGATTCTCTTGGCCTTCAGCAGACTGCGGGCCATGCCCACAATCGTCTGGTTGCGTCGCTCCACGACTCCGTTCTGCTGCGGGGAGTAAGGAGCCGTCAGGTGACGCTCGACTCCGAGCTCCGCGCAGTATGCCGTGAAGGAGCCGGAGGTGAACTCGCCTCCGCGATCCGTCCTCAGCGTGCGCAGCTTGCACCTGGACTCCGACTCGGCTCCCGCCTGGAGTCGAATGATGGCGACTGCGGCCTCGTCCTTCGTCGCAAGAAGGGCGAGCCACATATACCGTGTCAGGTCATCGACTAGCAAGAGGAAGTACCTCTTGCCGCTTGGAGTCGCCGGGGTGATCGGCCCGCAGAGGTCACCATGGACCAGCTCGAGTCGCTCCTTCGCCCGGAATTTCGCCTGCTTGGAGAAGGAGGCTCGCCGCTGCTTCCCTGCTAGGCAGGCGTCGCAGAGCTGGTTCACGTGCTCCACAAGAGGGAGGCCACGCACCATGCCACCTTTCGCGAGTCGGCGCAGGCTGTCGAAGTTTAGGTGCCCGAACCTTGCATGCCAAGTCCAGGCCGAGTCGACACCTGCGTGCACTGCCAAGCACACAGGTTGGGCGACTCGCACTGCCAGCTTGTACATCCGGTTCGGCTCCCGCCTGACCTTTGCCAGGAGCTTCCGCTCCCTGTCACGCACTCGGAGGAGCCCGTCCTCGATCAGCACCTGGCAGCCATTCTCGTCGAACTGGCCCAGGCTGATGATCTGCGTGTTCAACCGGGGTATGTAGTACACCCCGGTGATGGCCCGGTGCTCGCCTGACTTGCAGACGAACAGCACCGTCCCTTGCCCGCAGATGTCGACTTGCGAGCCGTCGCCGAACTTGACGGTTCCGACGATGCTGGTGTCGAGTTCCGCGAACGCGGCGCGGTCACCAGTCATGTGGTTGGTGGCGCCCGAGTCGAGGTACCAGACGCCCTCCTTGGCGTCCCCTCCTTGCGCCAGGTTGACCTGCGCCTTCTCCTCCAGCAGGAAGAGGTTCGACTCCTTGCGAGTCGACTGGGCCGACTCCTCCCGAGTCCCCTTCTTCGACTCCTCTTGAGTCGGCTCGTCCCACTCCGCGAGCCAATGGATCCGTGAGTGCTCCTTCGGAGGAGTCGACGCTCCCTCCGACTCTGCCACCGGTCGAGTCCGTGACTCTGCCACCGGTCGAGACGAGGGTGCCGCCTCCGATGCGCCCGACTCCGCCTGAGTCGACGCTGGGAGTGGCGGAGCCGACGCAATGGTGCACGCCTGCATCATGAGCAGCGCGTCGTCATTGTCGCCTCCGCCGCGCACGAGGTGGGCTTGGCCCTGCTCGCGCTTCTTCTTGCGGCAGTCTCGCGCCCAGTGGCCGACGACTCCGCAGTACCGACACGCGTCCTTCGACGTGCCGGGGTTCCCAGCTCCACGAGCTGAGTTGCCTCTACCGCGACCGCGCGGCTTGCCGCCGCCGCGTCCGGTGTGGCTGGAGGATCCACCTCCATCTTGCAGGCGCATCCGAGAGAACCACTCCTCCTCCGTGAGGAGTAGTTTCCCAGCTTGCTTGGCCTCCGGCTTCTCCGCCTCATGTCGCTCCTCAGCCGTTTTGAGGCGGCCGATGAGCTCCTCCATGGGGAGCGTGTCGAGGTCGAGCAGGGTCTCGATGGAACATGCCATCTGCGAGAGCCTCGTGGGAACGACCGAGAGAAACTTACGGATTGTGTCCGGCTCGGTGATGGTGACGCCGAGCACCCCAAGCTGCGAGACGAGTGACGACAGTCGCATGGCGAAGTCGTCGATGTTCTCGCCGTCGTCGAACTTGATGGCCTCGTATTGCTTCTTGAGCGCCGTCGCCTTCGCCTCCCGGACACGGGTGTCTCCGACCCGCATCGTCTTGATCGCCTCCCACGCCTCCTTGGCCGTCTTCTTCGACGCCAGTGTGGAGATCATCTCCGGCGGAACGGCGAGCAGCATGTACTCCATTGCTGCCCGGTCCACCTCGCGATCCTCCGTGCCGTCATGCACGGCGGACCACGCTCGGCGTGCCTCAAGCTTTACTTGCATGAGCAGCGCCCAGTCCGCGTAGTTTGACCGCGTAAGTAGCGGCCACGAACTACCGGACTCCCGCACAACACGCTGGACTGCCAGCGTGCTCGCGGCCTCCTTCGCCTCCGCCGGTACGAGCGCCTTTCCGTCGCCCATCTCCGGTGAGATCTCTCAAGAACTCAGGCTCTGATACCAATTGTTGCCCGTAAGATAGAGAGAGAGAGAGAGGGGAGTGTGTGCCAAAGAAATGGTTTGCCTCAATTTTCCCTTTTTCTATTGATGGGATATTTATAGGGTATCCTACAAAATATCTTGGCTAGATCTTTTATCCAGCCAAAACGAACTTGTGCACACCGAGACAGGTGTCGCACAGCTACGCGCGGGCCTGCACAGGTGTCCAGGACACCTGTGCTTCTAGAACCTTCTCGCAGGTTCCAGACCGCCAACACCCGCGCTGACGTGTCCACGAGCCGGAGTCGACAGGCCGACTCCGTCACTCGACACTTCCTCGGGTAGGAGTCGAGAGTTCGACTCCACGTACCCGGAAACTACCTCCAGTCGAAACAACCTTCGACTGGGCTATCTATTCGAGTCCACTTGACTCGGAGACTTACTGTCAAGTCAGAACAGACTCTGACTCGACGACTCGACTCGGGACACTCCCCGAATCGGTTCGACTGCCCTAGAACACAAGCCTATTTCTAACAGACTATGAGGTGACGGCGGATGCCCGGGTCCTGCAGCAGAGACGAGTTGCCCATATGCCTCGGACCGAGGCGGCGGACGGTTGTGCACTGGATCAAGGCAATCAATCAGAAATCATCATTAAAGGTAACCGATCAATTCTTCTCTCGAGAGCCATTCCCTTCTATATTTTCTTGCTTCGATGATTGAGGCTGGAAATGCTTCTCCCATATGTCGAGTTTTTTTTGCTCTTTGTGGCCCTAAGGATGACTGTAAATGGCTCACGAGATGTTTGAGGAAATGACTCTAAGATATTAGTAAGTTATAGTGTATACACAGTTCTTTCGAATTTGATTAATTAGTCAAGGCTCTCTATGAAAAAGGTCTCGACAAGTTTCCTTTTTTGCCACTGCCTTTTAACATTATTTTCTGAATGTGCAGGTTAGTAGACCATCTTGATGCAAAGGCTCAACGTGATCTGCTACCTTCAGCCTACAAACGAAGATGGTGCCATTAATCGTTTATTTGAATATGATGATGAAAGAGATGGTTCCACTTGTATTTCTTTAAACAAAATCACTTTTTTGTAAAACAAATACATAGTAGATGGGATCCGTCGGATGCACTTTTTTGTGTGTTTGGAAGTGCTTGTGAAATGAGTTTCTGATCCTGAAGCATGATGCAAAACTAATGGCACTATCCAGTACACGATCCCTGCACACGGGGAGTTGATGCTTGTGATTGCACAAGATGCAGTTAAACAGTCCAAGATGGGTATTCTGATACAGAGTTGGTTTCAGTGTGAGAGAAGATGTCTGCGGGTGTAAGCATGGCTGGCCTACTTGACAACCAACCAGTGAGTAGCATTCCAACTATTTTTGCACATGCGTTTGAAACCAACCAGTGAGTAGCATTCGGGTGTTCCACCATGGCTTGATACTAGCTTATTGTATTACAAATTTTCAATAAAAGCATGAATTTACATGATATTCAGAGTTACATGAATACAATGGATCAGGCACTAAGACTTTATATGCCGATTTAACGTTTCTTTAAAAAAATCTACGTGCACCTGCAACCCATTTGTTCTTGGCGTTAACATAGAAGGATAATATTGTGTCGCAACAATTCTGAGGGAAATTGCAGTCCCATAAAGATGCATATGTGTTTCCAGGAGTTCCTCTGAACATAGGATACAATTGTAGCTGGGCAAGTGAAAGCTTTTTTAAGCATACTTCTGGTGTTGATCCTTTTGTGCATATGTAACCACATTTTTTGGTGCTTCCACTGGCAGGCACTCTTCCAAATGAACTTAAAGAAATCATGGATTGGGGTATTAACCATCCATGTATTATACTTTCTCCAAATGATCCTAATTTTTTTATCAACAAAGCATGGCAACATTACTAGCGCACGTGAAACATTACTAAATTATACTACAAATTGTCTGGTTGTGCGTTAGATGATTTGAATTATCTGGTTAACGTGATTATTTGTTGCTCTGGTTCTGAGATTGCAGCTAACTCAGTGTGAAAAACAAGAGTCTGTTATTACTCTGAACATCAAACTGTTATTACAAGATACACTTGTTCCATAAAGTATGAGGTTTTCCCTTGAGAAATAGCAAGAAATAGAAGACATACATTTTACGAGTCAATTTTGAACTATGTTCTATGAGACTCTTTCAAATGCAAGTATCATTTTATTTTTACAATTACAGGAACTCGACAGGGATAGAAGATTAGGAACAAAGCTGTTTTGAGAGTGCATGTAAATTCCTCTAATTTTATAAATGATATCACGCGTGCAAAGCAACTAGTTTAGACAAGAAAGAAGTCCAGATAACCCCCTAAGGGCTTGTTTGGTAACTGCAATCCCGGGGGGATCCCGGCCTTTTCCCGGGGAGAATTTTCCCCTAGTCCGGAGGTCGGGAATAAAATCCCGAGGTTTTACACATGTTTCTTCAGATTCCCGGCCGGGATTATTTTCCCGGGGCTATTTAACCCGGACAGCCAAACAAACCCTACGTATTGGGTTTGGGACACTAAACCCCCAAGTTTGGATTGGGACACTTAACCCCCCTAACTATGAAATACCAGACAACTTACCCCTCCGGCCACTGATAGCTGTTTTGATAGCTGTTTTGGTCCAGATGGACCAGTGGTTTTAGCCACGCGGCAGCTAATCCAGCGTTTTGAAAAATACGGCGCGGTACAGCATCAAGGAGGCCACGACGACGCCCACGGCCACCGCCGAACCGAGCGCCGCAAGCAGTACCACCAGCATCGACTATGACGTCTTTTGTTGTTCGTCGACGTGTTCTGTTGTTCGTCGTCCAGCGAACGCGGTGGCCCGTCGCCACCGTCGTCGGCGGCGGCCAGAGCGCCCACTGTCAGTTCCCAGCCGCTGACACTGACCACGACGTCACGGCCGGACCGTGGCCGCGAAGAACCCCACCAGCGCGGATTGGTTGGGCAGCCGACCAGCGAGGTCGAGTAGATCGACAAGGAGGGCCTGGTCGCCGATGGTTGCGTCATTGACATAGATGGACAGCCTGTGCGCGGCGGCGGCGTACTCAATCTGCACGGCAAGCTGGCTTGAGGACGAACCGTTGGGCGTGATGGTGACATTCAGGCCGACGCCTGCCGTACAAGCTCACCGTGGTGACCTCCACGGTGGCGAGGCTGTTGATGGCGCTCGGCACGGTGGCGCCGGCGGACACGGCCGAGCCGTTCGCTGCGAGAGGAGCACGAAGCCCTCGGACTCATTGAACTCCGGAAAGAGCTGCGCGTCGAAGAGGAAGGTGGCCGGCGACAGCATGGACGAGTTGGTGGCCACCATGATGCCGTGGCGGTCGACTTGCCGTCGAACACCGGGAAGCTATACTCGGATTGGCAGGACGACGAGGCGGCGACGGCAGCAGCGGAGAGCAGTAGCAGCAGTGGCAGGGGAAGCTGGTGTGGCCGCGGCGCCTGAGCGGCACCACCACAGCGCCGCGTCGCTCCATTGATCCGCGTACGCATCGAGCCAGTCGGCCATGCCCTGCTTCACTTGGTCCACACAGCACCACGCCACCACCTTGCCATGCGCGCGCACGAAGCACCAACAGCCCGCTCGAGTAGCTCCAGCGCCACGCTAGAATAGCTGCCGCACGTGGCCAAAACCACGGCTCCGCGTGGACCAAAACAGCTATCAAAACAGCCATCAGTGGCCAAGGGGGTCATTTGGCTGGTATTTCATAGTTAGGGGGGTTAAGTGTCCCAATCCAAACTTGAGGGGGTTTAGCGTCCCAAACTCAATACTTAGGGGGGTTATATGGACTTCTTTCTTTAGACAAATGCAAATTCTTTCCGAAATTTGTGGACACATTTTTGGTTTTTGGTATTTCTCTATAAAAGAAATGTATAAAAGAAATGGGTGATTCGGTTTTGAGGAAACTTGGAACAATTGGACCAAGACCATAAAGGAGCCATGGGACTTTTATTCCATACAACAACACAATCACGGTATAAGCAACAATGCCGTCACATAAAAACCAAACCAAAGAAATCTTACGAAAAAACCCACGGTCGGTATGGTGCCGGAGTGGCGGAGGGGACAGGTGGTTGTATCTGGAAGGTAGTGGTTAGCGGTTTAATGCTACTTGTGCATGCGAGCCAATCTATCAAGGCAACCCTAGAGAGTGGCGATATGGAGAGAAATTAGCACAATACTACCTGTTTTGCAGCAAAATTTACGGAATGATACAACTTTGGGTTTCAATAGCATTTTCATACAACATTTGGAACGAGTTTTCTCAGAAAACCCAAAACTCTCTTTAACGCGATTTTGACAGCGAACCTGACATGACGGGCCCACATGTCAGGTGACGTGGCAACTTAAGCACCGGACGGAGAAGACGGCCGTTAACGGCGCGTCTGGGACCCACCTGTCAGGACCGTGTCTTAACGGGGGTAGGGTTTCGGCCAGTCCAAATCGCGCGCGTCCTTCTGCGATGAGGGAGGAGGCGGAGTGCGCTGCGGATAGCGGCGGCGTATGCGGCGACGACCCCCGCAGTCGAATCCGCCGCGATGAGATGGGCGTATGCGGCGACGACCCCCGTAGTCGAAAATCCGCCGGCGACGAGAGAGGAGCGGAGTGCGCCGCGGGTTAGCGGCGGCTGTTCGTCTGTGGTTCGCCGTGGTTGTACGAGCGGGACCTCCCTGGAGAACTTAATGAGGTATTTTAGTTGCTTTGTAGCTAGTTGATTGTGCTTTTGTAGTTGATTTATTTAGATTTTTAGTTGCTTTGTAGCTAGTTGATGTGCTTGTTCCATCCGAATTGTAGTTGATTTTTTAATGGTAGTTGTTTTAGCCGAATTTTAGGAGCAGAAACCAACTAAGTTACCTGTGCTTGTTTTATTTAGGTCTCTGGTAATTGATTTATTAAGTTAGGTGTGTTTGTTTTATTTATGTTGTGCACCCTTTGCTGAATATTTAGCTATTTTGGTATTGTACAAGCAGAAACCAACTAAGTTACCTATTTTGCTGAATATTGTACCCTTTGTTTTATTTGTAGCCTTGATGATGAAATGTGGGAGATTAGATTTAATTTCCCTGGGGAAGACAATTTGGAAAGAACTCTTCCAAAGAGTGACATCACAGTTTTAAATCTGTTATCTCTGATAGAAGGGCTTGGGTATGGTATTAGAGATGGCATGTTTTATGTTAAGGAACAGGGCATAGGGGAGCAAGGCATGGAAGTGATTGATACTATGGGAAAGATAGAGGAGATGCTAGCTCTGAATGAATCTGGGAAGGTTGTCAACATAACTGTTCTTAAAAAGAATGCAACATGGCCAGAAGGATTAAACATGCCAGAAGATTTGCCTGTACAAATAAATCAGCCAGTAGTTATTGCAGTTGACACTGATGGTTCAAAATACATTTCTGAAGATGAGGAATTTTTGTTCCCAGTGGCTATGGATTGCTCTGATTTTGCAAGAAATTATGCTTTACAGATGTGGTGCAGTTCAGACTAGCTCTCAGGAGTTTTCACATTGCTCAGCTTAGAAATTTCAAGTACCAGAGAAATGATTCAGGCAGGATAATTGTGAACTGCACAGATATAGGAAGGAAGGCAGGGTGCACATTCCATCTGACAGCAAGCACAGTTGCACATGAGAAGACCTTTGTCATCAGGAAATTCAGACCCAAGCATACCTGTGCACATGCTGGAGACAAAACCAAGGTAACCATTGACTGGCTAGCTGACAATCAGTTGAGTCAATAAGAACAGATCCCAAAACCACTGTTGATACTATGATTGAGAATACAAAGATGAGTTTTGGAGTGGAGGTGCCAAGAAGCAAGGCCTACAGGGCAAGGACTAAAGCATTCAGTGTTGTCATTGGTGATCATGTGGCTCAGTACAGAAGGATCAGAGACTATTTGCAGGCTATTATTGACACAAATCCTGGAAGTAGGTGCATAGTGACAACTAAGCACCTACTGAGAGATCCAAGTCCAAATCCCAGGTTTCATGGGTTATTCATTTGCCTCAATGCTTCCAAGGAGGGCTTTCTTAACGGGTGCAGACCCTTTATAGGTAAGTAATTTATTTCTGTGAAACCTTCTTATTATAATTACTGTTGCCATGCTCTAGGATGCACAAGTTCTGATATCTTGTACTACCACATAGGTCTAGATGGCTGTTTCATTAAATTGAGCACTGGACAGCAAATTTTGGCTGCTACTGGTAGGGATGGGAACAACATCTTTCCCATTGCTTTTGGTGTTGTTGACAAGGAAGAAACTGCTACCTGGCTATGGTTTCTGACCCAGCTTAAGTATTGCATTGGAGAGGGGGGGGGGGGGGATTTGGAAACTACACCATCATATCAGATAGGCAGAAGGTAAGTTAGGAATCAAGTTGTACTAATACTTGTCTTAGCTAGTAGATATTTTTTGTACTAAGAATATTACACAATTTGTTGTGCAGGGCCTACTGAAAGCAATTAGCCATGTTTTCCCTTATTGTCCACAGAGATTTTGTCTAAGGCATATTATGCCAACTTCCAAAGGGCAGGTTTCAGAGGGCCAGAGCTGAAGAAGCATATGGATGCAGCTAGCTACTCCTACACAAAAAATGGGTTTGATGTTGCAATGGAGGCTATGAAAGCAGATTGTGAGGAAGCATACAACTGGCTAGTGCAAATTCCACCTGAAACCTGGGCTAGGCATCTGTTTGACACCAACTGCAAGACAGACCTGGTTGTGAACAACATCAGTGAAGTGTTCAACAGAATGATCTTGGATGTGAGGTGCAAACCTATCTGCACCATGCTAGAAGGGATAAGAAACAAGCTGATGGTGATGTACAGTGGTACAAGGGCAAAGCTACAAACAACAAGGTGGGAGATTACCCCTTTCTACACTGAGAAACTTGAAGAGTCAAAGAAATGGTCGAGAGAGTGCAATGCTAAACTCTCAGAGGTAGACCTTTGGCAAGTTACCAGTAGAAGTGGCAGAATTGTTGCTGTTGACCTGAAGAAGAACACCTGTGGTTGTAGGAAGTGGGATGTGACTGGCATTCCATGCAACCATGCAGTGGCTGCAATCATGAAGGTGAACCAGCATCCAGAGGACTTTGTCCATGATTTTTTCAAGAAACCCATGTACAAGGAAGCATTCAACTTCACAGTGTACCCTGTTCCTGGCCCTTCTGACTGGAGGAGGACAGATACACCTGATATTGAAGCTCCTGTATTTGCTATTACACCTGGGAGAAAGCAGACCAAGAGAAGAAAGGGCCAGTTTGAAGTACCAGCACCAAGAGACACATCTAGGATGGGTAGTATCACCTGCAGAAACTGCAAGCTGGTGGGTCATAGGTACACCTCTTGCAAAGAGAGGTTGACTCCTCAGCTGCAAGCCAGAAAAGAATGTCATCAGGTACTCTATTCATGTTCATGTAATTGCTTTTTCCTATTGCACTGTTTCTAATCATGTAATTGCTATTTCTGTGCAGGGTACCAGAGCAGCAGCAGCATCAACTTCAAGTGGAGCAGCACCAGCACCAGCAGCAACTGCACCACCACCACCAAGGGCACCACCAGCAGCAAGGGCAGCACAAGCAGCAAGGGCACCATCCCCTGCACCTACTCCATCCCCTGCACCTACAGGAAGCAGTACTACTACTGCAACTACAGCAAGAACTCCAGGTCTGCGGTGACCCAGCACACCACTGCATGTTGTAGTGCGCAAGTCGTTGACATAACACTCACAGAAGGACTTATCCGTGAATATTACATCCCTCAGAGTAGTACAACAGAAACATAGCAGGTCCAAGGTAACACTATAGGATTACAACAATATTCAATACAAAATCTTGAGAACCTCCTTTATAGAAAAGCAAGCCTCATACAAATGAAATCCAGAAAAGATCCAATTCGTATAACTAAGCTGGAGATTAGCTCTAGCTCTATTCCTAATCCACTACTACTATTGTCACAGCCCTAATCTATTCCATCTGGAACATCTTTATCCAGGATTGTACTCCTCCTTCTAATAGACGTTGTCTTCTCCATTGACAGTGTAGTCTTCATGTATGCTATTGACAATGATGTCGTTTCTCCTCCATTATCATTGCTGTCATCGTGCTTTCACCGACGAAGTAGCGGTTGACTCCTTCAAGCTCTACCAGGTCGACTTGATTCCTTGTGGAAGACCTCCTCAACATCGTGATGGATAATTGACATCTCTTCTGATGGCTCCAAAAGTCTAAGCAGGGGGTCAAATAGGAAGGGGTGAGTAACAGCGTTACTCAGCAAGTTCAGAATATATAGAGATAAGGTGTTTCATGCACTAGCTACTACCAAAACCTCAGGTCTTTGGCATAGATGCAAGTTTTTGCAAACATTTCTTTAAAGGATATATTTTATTCTGCAAACTATGTCCCAGCCTCCACCGGTCTTGTGAATCCAAATGGGACTCCATTCCGGCCTCGATCTCGTAGTTCCATTCCAGGAACACGGTTGTGATATCACAAATTTGTTGTTTGACTCTGCAGAGTTGCATCACTTTACCCAACAGTTGCCTGGCCCTTTATATGCTCTCTTTACACTCCATGAGTGTTATAGCTAAGGCTCAGGACATCCAGTCATGTGGAGCTTCTCCCAAATCAACACACATCCGCCCATTTATGATGCGGTAGGGGAATCATGTTCCACGCATACCCATCACCCCTCCCAAGCTTCCCCACCAATTACCCCGTCGGGCAGGAAGAGCACGCGCTTCCACGCTGTTGGCCGCCGCAACGACCCAACCCGGTGTAGGCCTGCCGAGGATATGCGGATGAGAAAAGAAGCCTCTGACTGACCCCGCCCATACAAAGTCCGTTGGTTGATGCTTTTACTACGGCGAAAGGATCACTAGAACAGGGGTTATTAGTTCCTAAGGATATATACCTTCCCATACGATGGAACACCGTACCTATTCATCTTACCATTGTTCCATCGCCAACCAATAGTATATACCACATCATTCAAAAATACTTTTTCTTTTTGATGCAAGTGAAAGGAACGTATAGGTAACTTTGCAAGTACTTTGATAAAAATACATCAAACGGTATGCAAGAATGAACTTGCCTATGATAAAGGTGGCAATTCATGTCCTTCGGGGTTCTAGGGTTTGCGGTAAAACCCCGAGATCTGAAAATAGCAATGTAATCCTGGTAAGGACTACTGAAACACTGTCAAGATGCTATTATGCATAGATATGAGATGCATCGTAAAATCCCCAAAATACCCCGGCTCACAAGTGTAAGCTTCATTTTACTTGATACTTTGATAACTGAAGTGATTTTAGGGGTTAAGGATTAGTTAGTGTTTATAATTTGTGGGTTGGTTAAATTACTTTGAATTGTTATGATATCTAGAATTAAGTGTTTACCACTTTTATTGATGTAAAGGATTTATTTTATTCAAGTAAATACTTTTCTCTTTGCTAGAAAAACAAGATTTGAAATTTTAAGTTATCAATTTTAATGCCTTTAAGAAAACCTTTCATTAACATCATGAAATAGTTATTTATTCAAATTTTATTTACTTGACTAACTTTCAAATATTATCAACACAAGGGTGAATGATTTTAGATGAATTCTTCTTTGTGTGTTTTACCTAGGATGAGTAACAGGACAGTCATTTATAGAATGTAATAAAATTCAAATTATATACTTTGAGCTTATTACTCAAATTATTTTTCTTTTATAAAAAAAATAATTGTTTTTGAAAATAGTTCAATTCATTTCCACTTAAGGATCCTTGAATTTTTGTAAATAATTCAATTCATGTCCACTTAAGGATCTTTGAATTATTCTCATGAGAAATCTTTTCAAATAATTTATTTTTGAAAATAATTCAAATCATATCCTCTTAAGGATCTTTGATTTTTTTTTCACTCAAGAAAACTTTTCAATAAATGAAATAAAAATCATATTTGAAATCCTTATAAAATTTTGAGTTGAAAACATATTTTTAATTTATTTTTAGGAATTTATTTGCATTTTCATTTTTGAATTTGAATTGGATTTAAATTTGAATTTGGATTTGATTTAAATTTGCATTTAGATTTAATTTTAATGGAATGAGGTCCACTTGGTCCAACCGGACCAACTATTGGGCTGGCCCATCCAGTTTAGGTCCAGGCCAGTGCACTCCCCATCTCTCTCTCTCATTCTCTCTCTCACTCCTCGATTCCCCTTCTGGCGATTCATCGTCGCCGTCGCCACACTATGCTCCGGCCGCCGCCTCGGCCGTCATCGGCCGTCTCCTGCGCCGCTGCTCTCCGGCGCAGATCCGCCGCCTCCTTCTCCTCTATTTTCCCCACTCAAACTCCACCATCCAGCCCCTCACGGTCGCCCCCATGCTGAACCCTAACCCTAGCCGCCATGGCTCGGGTCGCCTACCTCAACCTCGACGCCGGCGGGATGGCAGTGCCGCGACTGCAACCCCGGCGTCGCCTTCGCCGCTGTGCCCCCTGGTCTGGTGCTGCTCCGTGTCGACCTCGACTTCCACCTCGAGCCTCTGCTAGCCAGCGCCACCACGAACGGCAGTGTAACTCGCCACGGTCACTTCCTCGACTGTGAACAGGGATGGTGGTGGTGCGGTGGTGCTGTGAGTGCTGTTCTTCTACTGTTGCTGTCACTGATGGGATGGCGGTGTTGCCGGCACCGCAACCTCGGCGACCCATGTCTATCTCAACTACATGCCCTGCCTCGGCTACAACTTCTCGAGGTAAACTTCCTCTGTGACCGGCCGTGTGCTGATGAACTATGGTGTGATAGGTGGTCTGTGGTGCTCTCATTTGTGTTGTCGTGCTGTACTAGGTGTATGTGACCATGACATCTACTGTTAACTGAAGAAATACTCAGTTCGTGTCAGTTAAGCTTTTGTCTAACAAATCCAGAGGAGAAATCTAAATGATTTGCTTGTCTAGATAATATAGTAGATTGATTGTTTGGTAGCTTGCTGGATAAAGTGCTTATTTAGTCCAGATATGTGATGTGTGCTAGTTCCCAAGTATTTCTACTTGCTGTAGCTATTTCTAGACTGTATAGATGAGTTCCTGATTAATTCAGTGCTATAACCTGTGTTGGGTGCTGCTCCTGTTCGGTTGATTTCTTGATGTGCATGTGTTTGTGCAGAAGTATAGATAAATAAATAATTTGACTTACTAAATAACTGGATTGAATGTTGGCATGGTTCCATTGCTTCCTGAACATGCTTGTTTCATGTTCTTGTGTTTGCTTGACAAGCTGAGATGAATTATCGGTATATATGCAAGTTGTTCATGATCTGGTGATCTCCAGTGACTTGCTTGTATGCTATTTACTTAGATAAGTGGGTAGAGTAATCTAGATAAATACTTCTGGAATAAAACTTGCGGATTGGAGTGGTTTAAAGGTTCCTGACAGATCCAAGTTTCTGTCCAGTAACATATGGTGTGTTGCTATTTTTTTTATTAGTTGTTTATTGCTTTCTTTTTCCTCTCTTTCTCTCTAGATATGAACTGATAAGAACAGATCTGCTGCTTTCCTCTCTTTCCTCTCTCTACTTCTCTCTTATCTAAAGATAAGAACGGATGCTTTACTTGATTTCTTGGCTCTGCCAATGATGCAAAGGCTGAGGCACAATTTGATAAAAATAGATACTAATGTGTGGCTTTTAATCTCTGTGATGAGCTTGCATAGCATCACTATGCAAACTGAGAGAAATCTTTCCTTTCCCCTTCTCCCTCTCATCTAAATGATCTTGATCCTAGTAACCTGCTGTTGGAGAGAAGCTTGGTCTTCTGGAAAATGATGATAACCTGCGTCTTGTGGCTAGCCTGCTCCTCCTCGCTGCTTGACCTATTCCTAGTTGTTCTAAAGATTGGGCATAGTTTGGTGGTGTTCTTGGTGTTTTTGAGGTGCTATGGCTGATCTGGATGATGATTTGGTTGCTAGATCCGTTGCTGGTATATTTGTGCTAAAGGAGAGAACATATGGTGCGGCTGGCTGCTTATAGCTTGCTGTTTGGAAAGATGGATATGAGGAAAATGTGTTGTGGTTGGCTGCTATGATGATTATATACTGCTGGCTGTTTGTTGTGGTGGTGACACACAACTAGATGACTCCTCATTTGCATGGGTGAGTAAGCTACTTGTTGTCAAGCTCTCATGCTTGGGCATTACTTGGGGTTCAAGTTAACTTAGATATTTTGCTTGTGGATAACTCTCCTATGTGGCAAGCTTATCCCTCTCATGCTTGATATTATCCTCTTGTAGGATTTATTTGTGAGCATGCCAAGTGGCTTTTGTTACTAGATGGGCTTGTGGGCTGATTTTCTTACATGGACTTTTAATTCTATGGGTGGTGATCAAGTGGCTTGGAATTTCAGATTTGTAGGCTTTATAGATTAGCTTATTTTCTGCCTTGGTAATTAATATCATTGAAGAAACATTTCAATTACCATGTGGGCTTTTCTTTAATAGGAGTTTGACTAGATTAGAGGGAAACAAAAATGTTGCCTTGATGACTAAAGATAATTGGATCAATTATATTTGCCTTTGCCCCCTGTTGCCTTTGTTGCTTGCTCAAATGGATCAATGTTGCCTTCTTATCCTTGCTGCCTATTTGCCTCTAGATGATCCAAATGATCCCCAAAATGAAATGATCCACGATCCATTGCTGCCTTAGATAAAATTCCCTCTAATCACCACTTGGTATTAGGACATGTTCCTAATATCCAGTAGTCGAGTTCCAACAGCAAATTGCCTCACCCTTGTGGTGAAGGCAAACATTTTAATTAAGAAAGTTTTTCTTTTGTCCTTATTTAATTTTAGATGGATTTGAGTTGGTTATAAGACCTCCAATTGCTTTATGCATACAAAAATAATTTGTTAACAAGGTTGATCAGGCCCTGTTATCAAACTACTTCTATAACACCCAAAGCATTTGGATATCACATGATTTTGTTTACTAGAGAGGTTGATAATAGCAAATGATTGCTTTCTTTCTTTCTACTATTCTGCCATGTTTTGTTTTGCAGGAAATGAAAAATAGGAAAATAGAAAAGAATAAGATGATCTTAGTTTAAGAATTCTTTTGATTATTTGTAAAATTCTTTTACTTGTTTTAAGATATGTGCATATTCTGGAAATGTTTGTAATATTTATTATTCTTTCCAATTTAAATTTGTAAGGTTTGTATAAGATTCCATTTGTATTTGTTGGATCCAAATTTACTTTGGACATTTATATTTGGAGTTGTAATTGAGATGTACTTATTCGATAATTGATGTAATATTATTATTCTTGCATTTCAATCTTGCAAAGATGTAATCTGTCACTATTCTAGTTATTATTTCTTGTACTTTGACACTCAAATTTGGAATTGAGATGTGTGTAAATGGGTGTGATGAATGTAAGAAATGATGTAATAAGATGATGAGTTGAGATGATGTGTTAAAATGATGGATGTATGAAATATGAACTTGATGTATTTGAATTATTGTATGATCATAATTGTGCATAATGAGATGAGATGGTCATATAGATATTGTTGGGAGATGATTAAGTCTTATTATGCTTTATTGGAATTATATACTTGTCATTTATTAAATTGTGGTCAAAAGGGTTGGAAATTAGGAAAGGTAATGTTTAAAAACCTCGTACCTCGACAATCGACTAATTTGACTAATTAGTCTGTCGAGTGATAACTCTTTTCTTATTTTTGTGATTTCAATTTAATTTGGGATAAAGGCCATCTCGAAGTTTATTGCACTTGACATGATGATCTAAACCCTAACTCATCGAGTCGAGCGAAACATCGATCACTTTGTCTCCTTTATTTTAAAAGCGCGAAAATTTCCCGCATTTTCAGATGCATGCTATGCGAATGCACAAATTCTAAATCTACCCTTCGGGTCTTTGAACTATGGGGTATTACAAGGTCCAAGGCCTTTCTCTGCACCAAGGAGTTCTGGACCAGAGTGGGGTGCAAGAGCACCAGATAAAAGGCAGCCCAAGTTCACCTCCAGGATCTAAGGCTATCTGAATGCTGGTAAGCATAATGCCTACAAGAAATGAGTGACCAAGTCCTCCAGTGTTTAAGACTATGTGGAATTGTGAACAATTTGTCCTCCAGTGTTTAAGACTATGTGGAATTGTGAACTATTTGTGCTCCAGTGTGTAAGACTGTGGAATTGTGAACTATTTGTGCTCCAGTGTGTAAGACTGTGGAATTTGTGAACTATTTGTGATCCAAGTTGTATGTTTAAGACTATGTGAAATTTCTGAAATATTTGTGCTCCAGAATGTATGTTTAAGACTATGTGGAATCTGTGAACTATTTGTGCTCCAGGTTGTCTTTTCATCATTTTTCTCATCTCAGAAAGGGTTGTCGAGACCCGACGACGGGTCTCGACAACCCTATTTCATCATTTTTCTCATCTCAGAAAGGGTTGTCGAGACCCGACGGGTCTCGACAACCCTATTTCATCATTTTTCTCATATCAGAAAGGGTTGTCGAGACCCGACGACGGGTCTCGACAACCCTATTTCATCATTTTTCTCATCTCAGAAAGGGTTGTCGAGACCCGACGACGGGTCTAGACAACCCTTTTTCATCATTTTTGTCATCTCAGAAATGGTTGTCGAGACCCGTCGTCGGGTCTCGACAACCCTTCTTCAGCATTTCTTTTTCAAAATAATACACACAGAACAGAAATGACGAACAAGGTTCTCAGTACCACCAACATTAACAAGGTTCAGAAATGATTACATAGCCATCACAAATAGTACCAGACAACATACAAAGCAAAGAGCACAAGTAGTTCAAAGTCACTAATACATGGTTCATTAACACAGGTTCTCACTGACATCACTAATAGTACCAAACTGCATACCAACCTTGATTAACACAGGTTCACTAACAACATCACTGATCACCTACTGGCTCATCACATATTGCCTTCATCCTCTTCAACTTATCCTTGTTAGCATCACTGAG
Source organism: Puccinellia tenuiflora (assembly GCA_012064385.1). Classification (NCBI taxonomy): domain Eukaryota; kingdom Viridiplantae; phylum Streptophyta; class Magnoliopsida; order Poales; family Poaceae; genus Puccinellia; species Puccinellia tenuiflora. The sequence goes on along the minus strand of QRDG01002441.1, from coordinate 83,706 downwards.
CTTCAGCAGATCAAACAACATGTACTCAACATTTTTCTTCTCCTCCTTAAGCACCTCTTTTTCTTCATCCCACTTCTGCTACTTGGCTTTCAGAACAGCAGCTTGGCTTCTATGCACCTCCTGCAGCTCAGCAAGCTTACTCTGCAGAAGTTCAATTGATATCTGATTCTGACGCATCAACTCACTTTCTTTACCCTCCTTCTGAATCCTCTCATAGTTGGCCTGCATGGTAGACTTGCTAGTAGCCTTGATGAATCTGTTCACATCATCTACCATATCACTGTACTTCTTCTCTATTTTCATCTTCTCATCATATATCTCCTTCATCAGCCTGGCATGGACAACCTTCTCCTCAATCCTGGCACTGCTGCAATCTTGATGCATTGCCCAAAGTCTTCCTATTGCATTCTGGGCAGTCTGTGACCATTCACCATCAACCCAGTCCACGAAACCACAGTTCTCTACATCCTGAAATTGCAATTAAGTTCATCATCTACAATTCTAGATATTTAAACTCCACATGCCTTTACTAAATCTCTGCCTGTACTGAATACATCATCTGCAATTCTATTCATCATCTATATTTACAATTAAATTCATCATCTATATTTATCATCTATATTTATCATCTATATTTACAATTAAATATAGTCAATTCTATATATCATCTATATTTCACTAAAGTCATCATATATTAAATACAGTCAATTCTATATATCATCTATATTTCACTAAAGTCATCATCTATATTTATCATCTATATTTATCATCTATATTTCACTAAATACATCTCTGTCCACACTAATTCATCTCTCTCTACACTAATTACCCACAGTCAATACTCTGTCTACAATTTCATCTACATTTCCTAAAAGAAAAAAGCTATAACTTACATTCTCAACAGAACACAGATGGAAACGTCGGCCGGTGTTGGTGCCTTCGAATGCAACACACTTGCGAGGAGGGAGTTTGTGGACGCGACAGAAGATTGGCGCATCGTGCGCAATACCGCAGAAGATTGGATCGTCACAGGTATCAGGGGCATATTCACGGTCCGTGAACAACTAATCGGCAAAACAAAATCAAGATTCCAATAAGAAATCGACGAAATCAAGCGGAATCCAAACCCTACATCTAAATCCAAACCCTAGATCGTCAGATTGGCATACCGGGAGAGGGTCGCCCTCGCTGGAAGAGCCGTCGTGCCAGCTGGGCATGATGGAGGCGGCGGCGGTGACCACGCTTCCGCCGGCGAGTGGTGCGTCGCGCAGCTCCGTCAGTGGCGGCGGCGGGAGATCTCCGGCGGCGGGGAAGAGACCAGTGAGAAGAGGGGAACTGAGAGAACGGCCTTGTCCACCCCCGTTAAGACACGGTCCTGACATGTGGGCCCAGACGCGCCGTTAACGGCCCTCTTCTCCGTCCGGTGCTTAAGTTGCCACGTCATCTGACATGTGGGCCCGTCATGTCAGGTTCGCTGTCAAAATCGCGTTAAAGAGAGTTTTGAGTTTTCTGAGAAAACTCGTTCGAAATGTTGTATGAAAATACTATTGAAACCAGAAATTGTATCATTATGTAAATTTTGCTGCAAAAGAGGTAGTTTTGTGCTATTAACTCCCAACAGAGAGATTCGTGCCCCGACACAGGCACACACAACTCCTGTGCATTGTGATCTAGAGAAGAGGAAAGTAGAAGCTCAAAGCCTCAAACTCAACCAACGATCTTGTCTTTCACATTCCCCTTCCGTTCTCTCCTGCGAGGGTTTTCTGTTCTCCATCGATTTGAGTAGGGATCTACCTGTTGCAAGTTAGCACTGGCAGGATGCAGAGCGCTAGCGTCGAGGGGAGGAACAGGGCTTCGCCATCGGCGATGGACGAGAGCAGCGCCAAGAAGGCCAAGATGGAGCTGCCCAACGGCGACGTGAAGCAAGAGGTCGTCGTGCAGGAGGCAGCCGGAGGAGGCGGCGTGGTCGTCGCGGCGGAGTACGGCTCGGGGGTGGACCTCGCCGTGAGGCTCGACATGCGCGTGCTCCACTGCCCCCTGTGCGCCCGCCCGTTCAAGCCTCCCGTCCTCCAGGTTATTTCCTTTCTTTCTTCCGATTCTTTCGTGCAAATTTCTTGTCTGAAACTCCGAGATTCGTGTGCTGTGTGCAGTGCAAGGGCGGTCACCTGGCCTGCGGTGGCTGCGTCGCCGCGCTCCCCGGCGGCCTGTGCGAGAAGTGCGAGGATGGCGGCGGCATCTTCGGCCCCTGCCCCGCGCTGGACGCGGTGGTGTCCTCGGCGAGGGTCGCGTGCCCCCACGAAGGTTGCGGGAGGTTCGTCGCCTACCACGAGGCCGTCGAGCACCAGAACGCCTGCCCACAGGCGCCGTGCCGCTGCACGGAGCCCGGCTGCGTCGGCGGCTTCGCGGCCTCGCCGGGGGCGTTCGCGGGCCACCTCGCGGGCGTCCACGCCGTGCCCGTGCGCAACTTCAAGTACGGCAAGGCGAACCGGCTCCGGGTGCCGGCGTCGGCGCCGCGGCTGCTGCTCGTGGCAGAGGAAGACGGGCACGTGTTCCTTCTGACCGTGGGCGCGCTCGGCGGCGCCGGCACCTCCGCCGTGTCGGTGGTGTGCGTCCGGGCGAGCGCGGCGGCGCGGCCAATGTTCGCGTGCAAGATGTGGGCGAACCTGGCGCCGCCAAGCGGCGGCAAGTCGGACGTCGTCCTGATGGAGGTGCAGGTGCGGAGCAGCACGTCGCCCGGCGCGGTGGTCGCCGCGGACGAGCCGACGTTCCTGGCGGTGCCGCCCATGTATCTGGTTCCAGGCCCGGGCGAGGGCGATGCGTCGTCCATGGACCTGCCTCTCAGCGTCCGCATCGACAAGGTTTCTCCGGCGGCCCCCTCATCCTGCTGATACTTCATGCGCAACGGTGCTAGTGCATTTGGGATTCAGCCGAAACTTTAGATCCACTGAACTTAACTATCGTTCTAGCTAGGTGTTTAATAGTATGAAGAATTAGGGCAGATGCTGCATGCTACTCGAGCCTGTTAAGACATGCGCACTGTCATTTGCAACTTTAACTTACTACTCCAAGCATTTTATTCGCACATTTTCTTGGCATCAGGTTTCAAAAAGAAAAGGAAAAACTTTGCAGAATGCCTTTGGTGATTTGAGGGAAAATGCCCATGCCCATGCCTTTGGTGATTTGAGGCAAAATGCTGGGAGGCAAAGCTCCATATGAACAGATGACCCGATCTTGAACATTTTCTTCACACAAAAATAACTAGGGTGTTGTGGGGTTGTCACGGCAAGTTCTTCCTCAGGGAAGATGAGTTCTGGGGCCATTGGTGATTGAAGTACGTGGGAACGGTTAATCTCGCCGGGGAACAAGGATTTACCCAGGTTCGGCCCCTCTGATTAGAGGTAAAGACCTACTTCCTGCTTCTATGTTATTGCTCTTGATTAGATCTCGATTACAAGGACCCGACTCCCACAAGTCAGGAGCCGGCGACTTCTCTCTGGTGGCTAGGGTTTCTCTCTACTGGTTCAACTCATCGATCTAAGGTCCAGGACCCTGCTTATAAAGGCTGCCGGGTCTCTGGACTTACAGGCTATACCAAGTCACACTAGAACACGGAGTCCTACTCTACGTCTTGGTCTTCCAAGTTTAGACTCCGGGTTGTACTTGGACTCCTTCTTTGGACGAGCCTCTTTCTCCACACGGGCCTTGGTCGGCTTGTCTCCAGCCCAGCCCATGTGACTTGTCTCGTGACTCGGCGTTGGCCTTCTTGGTCTTGGCGGGTCTACTTTCCGGGTCCATGGGCCTACCTATAAAGTATCCCCCCATCAGTAGCCCCCGAATTTATCTTGGGCGCAGCTTGGCGGCTTCCTCTGACTTGTTGGTTCGACTCCCTGGGTCGACTCCTTCCACTTGAGCCACAGGCTCCAAAGTCGCTTGCTGCTAGCTCCAAGATGAATTCCTGCATAAAGACATAAGACATATAAAAGATGAGTCTATCCTCATTCCTTGTTCAAGTCATCACCCTTGCCCTTGCACACGCTGGCCGGGTTTGTTGTGACTCTTGCGAACAAGGACTAGATAACTTGACTTTCACTGCCACAGGACTCGCCACTCTGGGACAAGCCGGCTTCTTCCACTTCTGTGACTTTAACTTTTCTGCGCTATGCCCTTTCTATCTGTTAACCACTGAACTGCTAATAGTGAAACGTTATCCACAGTTTTACTGTGGACCCGCACTGTAACTCTCTAGGGTTTTACCCTCTTTATAAATACCGAAGGGTTAGGTCTTAAACCTCACTTGCCCCCTTCAGCTCAAAATCTCTCCTTTCCCTTCGCGCCCATCTCTTCCCGCGCCCAGCACACACTGCCCGCACGCCATGGCTCCCAAGCGCGCAAAGACCGCATCCAAGGCCAAGGCATCCTCGTCGAGCAGGACGGTGGACATCGCCGCCGCCAAATCCTCTTCCAAGCGATCGATTTCTGCCGATTGGGGTGGATCTATGGTCACGGCGGAGCAATTGAAGACTCATAGGCTCTCAGGTTTGATTCCTTCTAGCGCTCAAGCTCGGGCCCCAGGGGACGAGGTTGTTCCCTCTCCCGCTAAGGGTGAAGTGGTTGTCTTCGTGGAGCACCTGTTCCGCGGATTTTCTCCCCCCGGCGATCTTTTCTTCCGCCAGCTCCTTGAACTCTATGAGCTGCGGATTCATGATCTGGCTCCTAATTCCATTCTCACCCTTTCTAACTTTGTGACCTTGTGTGAGGACTATCTCCAAATCAAGCCCGATATCAACCTCTGGCTTGAACTTTTCTACTGCAACCCTCAGCCCGAAACCTCTGGGGGCCCTCTTCTCCAATGTGGCGCCGTCGCTCTTCAACGGCGCCTCAACTCTGTCTTCCCTAAACCAGTCTTTCCCAATCGCATCAAGGATTGGCAAAAAACCTTCTTCTATTGCAAGGACACCTCCCCTGCAAATGAACCAAAACTTCCCTTGTTCTCTGAGGACCGCCTTCGGGCGACTCCTCTGATGAAAGCTAGGTGCCCAGAGGCCGCCCGGCCAAGAGTTGAGTCTCTGATCACTCGAATCCGAGCCCTCTTATCTCATAACTTAGAAAATATGGATCTGGTCCGCTGCTGGACGACTTGGAGAATCCAGCCTCTGAGTCCTAGGACTCGGCTGATCTGTTCATACACTAGATGCGCTGGTGATGATCTCCGAGTGACGGAGCAGCTGTCTGATGGACCCGAACTTGGTCGACTTATCAAAAAGTTGACTGGGAAACCGGTGAAGGACCAAGCCCACTTTGGGCTCCAGCCATTTTGCTCCACCAACCCAGCTCCTGATGTAAGTATCATTCTCCACTTTATCTCTACCTTGATCTTATTTGTACTGCTTACTGACTCACTTTTGTTGACTCTGTTGCAGCTCACCGACTCCTTCTGGAAGCCGGCCTCTGGAGCTGGTGCTAAAAACAAAGCTGAAGCTGAGGCTGAGGCTGAAGAAGAAGTTGAGGAGGAGACTCCTGCCACAGATCAAACTACTGTGGCAGAAGACACTGATGATGCTAATGAGGAGTCCTCCCAGGGGGCTCCCGTTGAAGATGATGCTGCCGATGAGGAGTCCTCGCCAGAGGCTCCGACCGGAACTGTTGATGAAGAGGAGTCCTCTCAGGAGGCTCCCATTGTGGAGGAAATTGACGACGACGAGTCCTCTCCAGAGGCTCCCGTCACTAGACAAGCTGACACTACCTCTGCTGCTGCTCAGCCATCAATATCTGCGGAGTCCTCAGCTAGGAGTCACTCCTCCTCTTCTCCAGCCTCAAACAATAATGGCTCTCGAGAGGCTGTTCCCAAGGTACCACTCTCACGAGTCCTTGGGTCCTCTCGCTCTCCTACTAAGCCTGAAGAACACGTGCAGAGTGTTATCGCCGCCAGAAAGAGGAAGCTGCGCTCCGATGGGCCTGCAGATGCTCCTGAGCCTCTGCCAGTCTCGCACCAGCGGAAATCAGCTTCTCCTCCCCACAAGGACGACTCCTACCACTCCGGCATGTCGATGCCTTCTTCAGACTCTCAGGCCTCCTTGGACCTGGAGACCAATGTTGGGTAAGACTCCTTTGTTTCCATACTTGCATTCAAATGACTTCTGCTTTTTCCCTTTTCACTAATTCTGGTGCTGACTTCTATCTTTGTGTATTTCAGGGCTCGGCCTTGCGCTAAAGTGACCAAGCTCCCAGGCATGGTTGATGTTACCTCTGGGCGTGGACCTGTCCCACCTTCTGCTTCCGAGACTACAAGCGCAAGGACAGGTCCTTCCATTGCTGCATCTGCTGGTACAGCCACGACTCCAACCATCCCCGAGTCCCCTTCGAGGACTCGGGCAGCGACTCCAACGATAGCCCAGCCCTCCTCTGGGACTGGGACTCCTGATATTGCGCCTCAAGTTAATCCGGCTCCTGTGAAGCCAACTCCTGCAGCCTCTCCATCCATCAAGATCAAATCATCTACTGATTACAGCCGACTTCGAGTAGCTGATAATATGTCATTTTCTGAAGCTTATGCTGAAGCGGTTGACTTGAACGATCAATCAGCGAGATTGAAAGATGAAGAACAAGTGGCTTGTCGTGGGGTTGTCACGGCAAGTTCTTCCTCAGGGAAGATGAGTTCTGGGGCCATTGATGACTGAAGTACGCTGGAACGGTTAATCTCGCCAAGGAACAAGGATTTACCCAGGTTCGGCCCCTCTGATTCGAGGTAAAGACCTCCTTCCTGCTTCTATGTTATTGCTCTTGATGTATCTCGATTACAAGGACCCGGCTCCCACAACTTAGGAGCCGGCGACTTCTCTCTGGTGGCTAGGGTTTCTCTCTCTGTTGAAGCTTATCGATCTTAGGTCCAGGACCCCGCTTAAAAAGGCTGCCGGGTCTCTGGACTTACAATTTACACCGAGTCATACTAGAACACGGAGTCCTACTCTACGTCTTGGTCTTCCAAGTTTAGACTCCGGGTTGTACTTGGACTCCTTCCGGACGGGTCCTTTCTTCATTATGGGCCTTGGCCGGCTTGTCTCCAGCCCAGCCCATGCGACTTGATACGTGACTCGGCTTTGGCCTTCTCAGTCTTGGCGGGTCTACTTTCCGGGTCCATGGGCCTACCTGTAAAGTATCCCCCCATCAGTAGCCCCCGAATTTATCTTGGGCGCAGCTTGGCGGCTTCCTCTGACTTGCTGGTTCGACTCTCTGGGTCGACTCCTTCCACTTGAGCCAATGGCTTCAAAGTCGCTTGCTGTTAGCTCCAAGATGAATTCCTGCATAAAAACATAATATACACATAAAATGAGTCTGTCCTGTCCTTTCGCACAAGTCCACCGCTCTAGCTCTTTATAGCAATTGGCCGAGTCTGTGGCTATCCCTGTGCACTACTCTATCAATTTTCAACTCTTTAAGTCATGGGACTCGGCTTCCTGGAGCGAGCCGGCCCTTCTTCCACCTCTGTTAATTTAACTGCTAACTGTCCAACCGTTGCCCACGATTTACCGTGGGCCCCCACTGTAAACCTCTAGGGTTTTTACCCTATCATAAATACCAAAAGGTGAGAACCGAATCGTCACCAAGCCTTTCATTCCCCAAACTTTCCATCTCTCCTGCACTCGTTCCTTTCCCGCGCAACGCTCCCTCTTGCCCCGCACGTACGCCATGGCCCCCAAGCGCCCCACCAAGGGCACCTCCAAGGCCAAGTCCCTTCTGGAAGCAGGATCGTCGACATTGCCGCGAGGCCGCCGCCGCCGCCGCCGCACCTTCCTCGAAGAGATCTATCTCCGCGATTGGGGCGGTTCAACCATCACGGCGGAGCAGCTAAAATCACATCGCCTTGCGGGCCTTCTTCCATCAAGCGTCAAGGCACGAGCTCCTGGGGATGAATCGGTGCCTTCTCCGGCGAAGGGCGAGGTCGTCATCTTTGCGGAGCACCTCTTCCGCGGTTTCACGCCCCCCGGTAACTTGTTCTTCCGCCAGCTCCTCGAATTCTACAAGCTGCGCATTCATGACCTCGCCCCAAACTCTGTCCTTACCCTCTCCAACTTTGTTGTTCTCTGTGAGGATTACCTCCAGATCAAACCTGACTTAGATCTATGGCTCGAGTTGTTCTACTGCAACCCCCAACCTGAAACCTCCGGGGGTCCTCTCTTACAATGCGGCGCTGTAGCTCTCCAGCGTCGCCTAAATTCTGTCTTCCCTAAGCCTGTTTTTCCAAACCGCATCAAGGACTGGCAAAAGTCCTTCTTTTATTGCAAGGACACCTCTCCTGAGGATGAACCTAAGCTCCCCCAATTTCTGAGAGCCGACTGGAGGTGACTCCTGCTATGAAAGCCAGGTGCTCAGAGGCCGCCCGGCCCAAAGTCGAGTCCTTGATCCTTAGAATCCGGGCTCTCCTCTCTCATGACCTGGAAAACATGGATCTTGTCCGCTGCTGGACCACCTGGNATTTACCCAGGTTCGGCCCCTCTGATTCGAGGTAAAGACTACTTCCTGCTTCTATGTTATTGCTCTTGATGTATCTCGATTACAAGGACCCGGCTCCACAACTTAGGAGCCGGCGACTTCTCTCTGGTGCTAGGGTTTCTCTCTCCGTTGAAGCTTATCGATCTTAGGTCCAGGACCCCGCTTATAAAGGCTGCCGGGTCTCGGGACTTACAATTTACACCGAGTCATACTAGAACACGGAGTCCTACTCTACGTCTTGGTCTTCCAAGTTTTAGACTCGGGTTGTACTTGGACTCCTTCCGGACGGATCCTTTCTTCATCATGGGCCTTGGTCGGCCTGTCTCCAGCCCAGCCCATGCGACTTGATATGTGACTCGGCTTTGGCCTTCTTGGTCTTGGCGGGTCTACTTTCCGGGTCCATGGGCCTACCTGTAAAGTATCCCCCCATCAGTAGCCCCCGAATTTATCTTGGGCACTGCTTGGCGGCTTCCTCTGACTTGCTGGTTCGACTCTCTGGGTCGACTCCTTTCACTTTAGCCAAAGGCTTCAAAGTCGCCTGCTGATAGCTCCAAGATGAATTCCTGCATAAAAACATATTACATATATAAAATGAGTCTGTCCTGTCCTTTCGCACAAGTCCACCGCTCTAGCTCTTTATAGCAATTGGCCGAGTCTGTGGCTATCCCTGTGCACTACTCTGTCAATTTTCAACTCTTTAAGTCATGGGACTCGGCTTCCTGGAGCGAGCCGGCCCTTCTTCCACCTCTGTTAATTTAACTGCTAATTGTCCAACCGTTGCCCACGATTTTACCGTGGGCCCTCACGTAAACCTCTAGGGTTTTTACCCTATCATAAATACCAAAGGTGAGAACCGAATCGTCACCAAGCCTTTCATTCCCCAAACTTTCCATCTCTCCTACACTCGTTCCTTTCCCGCGCAGCGCTCCCTCTTGCACCGCACGTACGCCATGGCCCCCAAGCGCCCCACCAAGGGCACCTCCAAGGCCAAGGCCCCTTCTGGAAGCAGGATCGTCGACATTGCCGCCGAGGCCGCCGCCGCCGCCGCCGCACCTTCCTCGAAGAGATCTATCTCCGCCGATTGGGGCGGTTCAACCATCACGGCGGAGCAGCTAAAATCACATCGCCTCGCGGGCCTTCTTCCATCAAGCGTCAAGGCACGAGCTCCTGGGGATGAATCGGTGCCTTCTCCGGCGAAGGGCGAGGTCGTCATCTTTGCGGAGCACCTCTTCCGCGGTTTCACGCCCCCCGGTAACCTGTTCTTCCGCCAGCTCCTCGAATTCTACAAGCTGCGCATTCATGACCTCGCTCCAAACTCTGTCCTTACCCTCTCCAATTTTGTTGTTCTCTGTGAGGATTACCTCCAGATCAAACCTGACTTAGATCTATGGCTCGTAGTTGTTCTATTGCAACCCCCAACCTGAAACCTCCGGTGGACCTCTCTTACAATGCGGCGCTGTAGCTCTCCAGCGTCGCCTAAATTCTGTCTTCCCCAAACCAGTTTTTCCAAACCGCATCAAGGACTGGCAAAAGTCCTTCTTTTATTGCAAAGACACCTCTCCCGAGGATGAACCTAAACTCCCCCAATTCTCTGAAAGCCGACTGGAGGTGACTCCTGCTATGAAAGCCAGGTGCTCAGAGGCCGCCCGGCCCAAAGTCGAGTCATTGATCCTTAGGATCCGGGCCCTCCTCTCTCATGACCTGGAAAACATGGATCTCGTCCGCTGCTGGACCACCTGGAAAATTCAACCGCTGAGTCCTAGGACCCGGCTCATCTGCTCGTATACCAGGTGTGTCACTGATGATCTTAGGATGACTGCTAAGCTATCTGACGGTCCTGAACTTGGTCGATTGATCAAGAAGCTGACCGGAAAGATGGTGAAGGACCAGGCCCACTTTGGGCTTCAACCCTTCTGCTCCACCTGCCCAGCTCCTGCTGTAAGTACTTTAACTGTCTTTCCTTCTTGCTTGCTTGCATTATCTCAATTTGCTAACTCAAACTTTTTGTTTCCTCTCTGCAGCTTACCGACTCCTTCTGGAAGTCGGCCCTTGAAACTGACAAGGGCAAAGGGAGCACCTCTGCTGCTGCAGAGATTGTTGAAGAAGAAGAAGCCAGCGAGGAGTCCTCTAAAGAGGCTACTGCTGCTGGTGATGAGAATGAAGATGAGGAGTCCTCCCCTGAGGCTCCTACTGTCAATGTCGTTGAGGAGGAGTCCTCCTCTGAAGCACAGCACGCCGACAAGGAACATACCGAATCGAGCCCTGCAGGAGCCCAAACCACTCCATCTGAGGAGTCATCAGATGCCAAGAGTCGCTCCCCGACTCCTCCTCCTCTACCCGTATCACATCAGAGGAAGTCGACCTCTCCTCCTGAGAAGGCTGACTCCTATGTGTCTGGAATGTCAATCTTCTCTTCTGACTCTCAAGAAGCTTTGGATCTTGAGACAAATGTTGGGTATGACCTTTCTCCTTGGTTTTTACTAGTATGTCATCTATATTTATCTTTTACTCAATATCTGACTTTTAACCTGTCCTGTCTCAGAGCCCGGCCCTGCGCCAAGGTCTCCAAGCTACCAGGCATGGACGATGTGACTTCCGGCCGAGGAGTTGTACCGCCGTCGACTTCTCAGACGACAAGTACAAAGACAGCTCCTACGACTCCCACATCTGCTGGTGTAACAGCTACTGGGACTCCCCCTGTCCCCGAGTCCGCTCCAAAGACTCGGTTGGAGACTCCTGTGGTGATCCCATCCTCATCTGGGGGTGGAACTCCAACTACTACTGTTCAGGTGCCTCCGAGTCAGGAAAAGGCGGCTCCCACTTCTCGGCTGAACACTGAACCAGCAAAATCTTCAACTGACTACAGCCGGCTCCGGATATCCGACAACAAATCCTTCAACGAGGCCTACATTGAGGCCGTAGAGCTTAATGATCAAGCCTCCAAACTAAAGGATGAGGAGCAAGTAGCCCTCAGAGCCCTTGAGATGATTCATAACGTAAGCATTCTAACTTGTGCTCTTTATGCTCTATCCATTAATCCCCTATTACAGTAGCCCCCAAGCACCTTATCTTTGGTGACTTGGAGCTAAGATAGGTGCTTCATCCTGAACTCAAATCACTTGGTAGGTAGAACAAACTTGCATACTGTAGCCCCCAAGACCTGAGTCCTTAGCTCTACTAGGACTCGGGGCTGTTAATTTACTGTCTGTCGGGTCCTTAGACCAAAAATTTCTGCGCGAGTAGCCCCCAAGCGCCGAGTTGTCAGCCTGCGACGACTTGGAGCTACCAATATATGTTGCTTACTGATACCTTACTTGAAGAAAAAATTCTGTTCTGCGAGTAGCCCCCAAGCGCCAAGTTGCTAACTTGTGGCGACTTGGAGCTTATTACTTGTCAACTAGGACTCATGCCTGCTTTTCTGATAGAAAGAATTGACTCCTGAGTAGCCCCCAAGCGCCAAGTTGTTAACTTGTGACGACTTGGAGCTCATGAGTTCTGTATTTGACTTGTGGATCTCACTTGTGCTTTTCTGACTTGTTAATTGTCGACTTATACATTGCTGACTTCTGCTTTTCATGACTTCTGCTTTTTCAGACTGTTGTCTCCAAGATGAAGAGAGACATGAAGAAATTGGAAGATGAAGCAGCCTCCAGTGCCAAATCTGCTGAATCTGAGAAACAGCATTCCCTCCAACTGGAGAGGGATTTACAAACCCTAGCTGCTGAGCTAGCTAAGGTGAAGAAAGAGTCGGCTGAAGCAAAGAAAGCTGCCCAGAAGGCACACACCGATCTAAGAGCCGTCCTGGATGTATGCCAAAAGGGGATTAAGGCGATGTGTCATCATATCTTTGGTGAGTTACTGCACTTGCTTCTTTCAGCTTTATACAAAGAAACTCAATGACTTATGACTTTTGACTTCTCTTACTTTGCAGGGGCTGACTCCCCAAAACTCAAGCTGCCAACTAGCCAACAACTCCATTCCGTGCTAGACCACTGCCATGGACTGCAAGAGGGTGCTCGCTCTGTGGTAAAGTATCTTAACTCCAAGGGCAAGTACCCCAAGGAGCCTGAACGATTGGTTGATGAGTTGTCAAGGGCTCCAGGGTACATGCGCTTGTGGAAACAATCTGCCATGAGGAGATCTGCCATAAGAATACTTGCACTGGCCCACAGCTACTACCCCACTGTCCTGGAGCCAGCAATGCTCACTATGGGAAAGCCAGAGCAGCATGAAGACGGCAAACCTTTCACCCAAGACGACTTTAAGGCTGAGGAGTTGTTAGTGCGGCCTTACGCCTGCGAAATCGCCAACAAGATGGACCCGGAGGTATGGGTTCATCACTATGACTTGGAGAACAAGAGGGTTAATCCAGGAGTTCCTCCAATCGTAAACTTTGGGCGTCCCTCACAGGATATGACTGGTGCCCCATCAACTGGGCCGAGCTCTTCCACTCCAGCTGCTCCTAAGGCTGGCGACTTGACTGGTGCAGAGCCCACGCTGAAGACTCCTGCTGCGCCCACCCCTTCAAGAGTCGCAACTGGCGGCTCCCAAATTCAAGAGGAGTTGAGCAAACACATGAAGAACCCCAGGGGAACTGGCTATCAGATGAAGAAAGTTGCCACAAAATCTCCTGGGAAGTCGACTTCTGCATCTGCTGCACAGGCGAAAGACAAGTCTCCGGCTAAGGACTCCACAGCTCCAGTCAAGGACTCAGCTCCTGTAAAAGACAATTCTCTAGATGACTTCTAGTTTGTAATAATTTATTTCTGATGGCTTTAAACTATGTAGCTTGCTAGCTACTTTGGAATGTAATGATGCACTACTGGTGCTGTAAACTATTTAGCTTGTTAGCTGTTTTGAATTTGTGCCAATCGGCTTGGTTCTTATAACCCGTCTAGTTTTTCACTGATGAATAAGTAGGCCCTGCATGACTTCTCGTACAGCTTGTGCTGACAGGTTCTTAACTCATATGTTCCTTAGGATCCATAAGAGAAAGAAACAAGTCATGCCTGTAGATAGATCATATTGTGCAGGATGCATCTGACTTACCAGCGAGAAAACTAGGAAAATTTGGCTACTGTGCCGGGTCCAAGAGTTTAAGCTTAACTTTTTTCACTGAAAAGCAAGCCCCCAAGAACCTGATGATCAAAATTTAAAGAACAAAGCGCACTCACTGGGTGACTCGACTAAAGGACTCATGTTCACAAAAGCCGGCTTTATTTCATTTGATCATAATAATTTGATTACATCTAGGCATGGCTCACTGGGCTCATTGCCTTTCAACTCATGAATCTATTACAACTTAGGTATAATATGGACGTAGCTGAGCTATGTTCCAAGGCCTCTTTGCCTCTGCATAAGGATCTAGAGTATGAGCTGTATCAGCTCCTTTGCCTACACTTGCCGGCTCTCGCACATCCATTAGATAGTACGATCCGTTGTTCAGATTCTTGCTTATGATGAACGGTCCTTCCCATGGTGGAGATAACTTGTGCATCCCTTCCTTACTCTGGACAAGGCGAAGCACTAAGTCTCCTTCCTGGAAAGTCCGGGTTTTGACTCTGCGTGCGTGATATCGCCGCAGGTCCTGCTGATAAACTGCTGATCTCTCAAGGGCTAACTCCCTTGCTTCCTCAAGTGCATCGACCGAGTCCTGGCGGGCGAGTTCGTTTTCTGTCTCAACATAATTGGCGACTCGTGGCGAGTCATGCAACAAGTCGCTTGGCAAGACAGCTTCTGCTCCATACACCATGAAGAAAGGTGTGAAGCCAGTAGATCTGTTAGGAGTCGTCCTGATGCTCCAAAGCACTGCTGGTAACTCCTCAACCCAAGACCCGGCGGCTCTTAGCAGAGGGACTCGGAGCCGAGGCTTAATTCCCTTCAGCAACTCCTGATTTGCCCTCTCTGCTTGTCCATTGGACTGTGGATGTGCCACTGAGGCTAGGTCGAGTCTGATGTTGTTCTCACCACAAAACTTGGCCATCTCCCCAACTGATAAGTTGGTACCATTGTCTGTAATGATGCTATGAGGATACCCAAAACGTGTGGCTATCTTCTTGAAGAATCTCACAGCTGATGCACCGTCGACTCTGCTGACGGGTTCCACCTCCACCCACTTGGTGAACTTGTCAACTGCTACTAGCAGATGGGTCTTCTGACAAGGCGACTTTGAGAAAGGGCCCACCATGTCGAGTCCCCAAACTGCAAATGGCCAAGTGATAGGGATGGTTCTGAGTTCTTGAGCTGGCACGTGGTCTTGCCTTGCGTACCTTTGACATCCATCACAGACTCGAACTATCCTCTCTGCATCTAAATGTGCTGTCAACCAAAAGAACCCGTGTCTGAAAGCTTTTGACACCAAGGATCTAGTGGATGCATGATGACCACAATCTCCTGCATGAATCTCTTGCATATTTGTTTGCCCTCTTCTGGAGACACACATCTCTGGTAGACTCCAGTAACGCTTCTTCTATATAACTCGCCATTAATGACTGTATAGGACTTGCACCGCCTGATGAGTTGCTTTCGCTTGACCTCATCCTTTGGGAGTTCACCCCGCAGGAGATAGGCTAGGTAGGGCTCTGTCCATGTTGGGATTGCTCGTACTGCTGCAACAAGTGCCGACTCTGGGTCTGGAAAGGCTAACTCCTCCTCTGTGGGCAACTTGACTGAAGGGTGGTGAAGTTCATCTAAGAACACATTTGGTGGTACTTTCTCTCGACGAGAGCCGAGTCGTGATAACGCATCAGCGGCTTCGTTCTTGCGCCTGTCAATATGCTCCACTTGATAACCAGAAAAGAACCCGGCTATCTGTTCGACTGCTCTTCTATAAGCTGCCATGTTTGCATCCTTCGAGTCCCAAGTTCCAGATACTTGCTGAGCTACGAGATCCGAGTCTCCAAAGCACCTGATACGCTTGATGTTCATCTCCTTGGCCAAACGCAGGCCATGTAGCAAAGCCTCATACTCTGCCATGTTGTTGGTGCAATCAAAGTGTAACTGAAGGACGTATGCTAACTTATCTCCTTAGGTGAGGTTAACACCACGCCGGCTCCTGAGCCTTCCAACTGTCTGGACCCATCAAAGTGCATTGTCCAATACTTGGTGCAAGGGGTGCTTGGTGAAGATGTAAAATCTGTCCAATCATTGACAAAATCCACCAAAGCTTGAGATTTGATCGCTGTCCTTGGCTCATATGTGATATGATAAGGACCCAACTCAATTGCCCACTTGGCAACTCGCCCTGTTGCCTCTCTGTTGCGTATAATATCTGCCAGCGGTGCTGAACTCACCACCTTAATTGGATGCTCTTGGAAATAATGCTTGAGCTTTCTACTTGCAAGAAAAACTCCATAAACTAATTTCTGCCACTGAGGGTACCTTTGCTTTGACTCTGTGAGGACTTCACTGATGTAGTAGACAGGTCTCTGCACTGGGTACTCCTTTCCTTCCTCTGCACGTTCCACAACTACTACTGCGCTGACAACTCTCTCGTTGGCAGCTACATATAATAGCATGGGCTCCTTATCTGTAGGAGCTGCAAGCACTGGTGCTGTTGATAAAGTTTTCTTCAACTCCTCAAAAGCACGGTCAGCCTCTTCATCCCATAGGAATTTATCTGACTTCTTCAGGAGTCGGTAGAGAGGACCCGCCTTCTCCCCGAGTCTGGAAATAAACCTGCTCAGAGCTGCCACACATCCAGTGAGCTTTTGAACGTCCTTCAGACAAGTCGGCTTCTGCAAGTTATGGATAGCCTTGATTTTCTCTGGATTTGCCTCAATGCCTCTCTCTGAAACGATGAAGCCTAGGAGTTTGCCAGCAGGGACTCCAAAGACACACTTGGTCGGGTTGAGCTTCATCTTATACTTGCGCAGGTTCTCAAAGGTTTCTGTCAAGTCTGCTATCAAAGAGTCGGCCTTCTGAGATTTGACAACTACATCATCCACATAAGCATGAATATTCCTTCCAATCTGTTTTTTGAAACAGTTCTGGATACACCTCTGATATGTAGCTCCCGCATTCTTGAGTCCAAAGGGCATTGTTGTGTAACAAAATGCTCCAAAGGGCGTGATGAAGGACGTTTTCAACTCATCCTCTATGTTGAGTCTGATCTGATGGTACCCTGAATATGCATCCAAGAAACAAAGCAACTCTGACCCCGCTGTGGAGTCGATGATCTGGTCTATGCGAGGTAGTGCAAACGGGTCCTTAGGGCAATGCTTGTTCAGGCCCGTGAAGTCAATGCACATCCTCAACTCTCCTGTCTTCTTTGGTACCAACACTGGATTGGCCACCCACTCTGGGTGAAAGACCTCCTTGATGAACTCGGCTGCGAGGAGCCGAGCCACCTCTTCTCCTATGGCTTTCCTCCTGTCATCATGAAACTTGCGCAGACCCTGCTTAACTGGTCTTGCATTAGGATTAACGTGTAAGCTGTGCTCGGCGAGTTCTCTCGGGACTCCTGGCATGTCAGATGGCTTCCATGCAAAAACGTCCCGGTTCTCACGGATGAACTCGACGAGCGCGCTTTCCTATTTATCAGAGAGGTGTGCCCCAATGGTGAACTGCTTGGAAGAGTCACCAGGGGTGAAGTCGACTTGCTTTGTGTCCTGAGCTGACTTGAATTTCATCTTCTCCTCTGTGGCCGGCTTCTTAAGGACCGAGTTGTCCTCCGGATCCACGTTTGCCTTGTAAAACTTCAGCTCCTCTTGAGCACAAGCTGTCTCAGCCATGGCTGCATCACCTAACTCGCACTCCAATGCCATCTGTCTGCTGCCATTAACTGTGATGATTCCTGCTGGACCTGGCATCTTGAGCTTCAAGTACACATAACATGGCCTGGCCATAAACTTAAAATATGCAGGTCGACCAAAAAGAGCATGATATGGGCTCTTAAGGTCCACTACCTCAAAGGGCATAATCTCTGAACGAAAATTCTCCACTGTGCCAAAAGCAACCTCAAGATAAATCTTACCAATGGGTTTAGCCGACTTCCCTGGTACTATCCCGTGGAACACTGTCTCTGTTGGAATTAGCTGTCTATCTTGCAGCTGCATCCTCTTGAATGTGTCGTAATATAAGATGTTGATACTGCTTCCACCATCCATAAGCACTTTGTTCAATGTATAGCCCCCAACTTGAGGTGCCACTACCAAGGCTAGCTGCCCTGGCTCGTCGACTCTTGGAGGATGATCTGCCCGACTCCATGTGATGGTTTGCTCTGACCACCTGAGCCACTGTGGAAGGGCCGGCTCTACTGCATTAACTGCTCTGACTTTCAACTTCTTGGAACGCTTGGACGTACTAGTTGTGAATACATGGTAGCTGCCACGACTCGGGTTGTGCTGCCGAGTTGTGACATAATACTGACCATTGCCCTCATTGAGCTGCTTCGGGTTCTGCTGGAACCCGCCCTGCTGGTGACCTCCTCCTTGAGGTTGGTTTGAGTTATTGCCGGCTCCTCCACCGTTATTGCCGGGTCCTCCGGCTCCGTTGTTCCCTCTATATCCACCATTGTTGTTACCTCCTCCTGGCCCTTGGAACCTGGCGCGCTGCAAATCTACGCACTGTCCCAGGGTATGACCGCATCTACCGTTCTTAGCATGTTTAGGGCAGGGAATCCTCAAGACCTCCTCCGTGCTTGGAGTGCGGCCTTGGTATCCACCAGAATTGTTGTCCTTACGTCTGACTCCAGTGTTTGTGTTGGCCACTAGGTCAGAGTTGTCTCCATATGGCCTCTTGCCACCACCTTGATTCTGGTTCTGATTCTGGTTCTGATTCTGACCATTGCCACCTTGTCCTTTAGTTCCTTCCTCCTGATCCTTTGTTTTGTCTGTGGCAGCGTGCTTATTAGCACCTGCCATGATCTCACCAATCGTAAGGGGAATACCTTGATTCAGGCTCTCCTTCATACGACCTAGCTTCCAACTCAAGGGATTGTAACTGCAATTTCTCTCCATCGCCATTAACACTGAAACTGGTGGGAGTCCTTGTGAGGAGTTAATGATCTCTGAGACTCGCTTCATCCAGTGCCTTGCTGACTCGCCCTTCCTCTGGACACATCGCTCCAGGTCCTCAATGGTGCTGAGTTTCTTGCATGTGCCTTGGAAATTCTGAATAAAAGCCGCCTTCAATTGCTCCCAAGAGTTGATTGACCTAGGAGGCAAGTTGCGCATCCACACCTTGGCTGCTCCCTCCATCATAAGATACATGAACTTGGCACACAGATTACCTGTGGCATTGCGAATACTCATCGCCATCTCGTATGTACCCAACCAAGAGGTCGGGTCCATGTTAGGCTCATAGTTTGGAACCTTGCGCGGCTCCTTGAAACTGCTAGGGAAGGACTCGGATCTGATGGCATCGGACAAACACTCTGGTCCTGTTAATGCTGGGGAAGCACCAGGAGAAGTCACCTCCTCGTGGACCCGGGTCGGCTGAGGCGGGTTGGCTGCACCCACTAACGCTCTGTCCCTCTCTGCCTCCCGAGCTCTTGCTGCTTCTCTCTCTCGTCGTTGCCTTGCTTCATCAACCACTAGCTGAGCTTGTGAAGCAGTTGGTATGTTTGCACGATTCCTCGCTAGTTCACGACGCCTTGCACTCGTAGAGTTTGCCGGGTTGGACTCGCCGTGCCGACTCCTCGTACCTGAGTTGAAAGGTGTTGAATGTAGCCTACTTGCATCTGGAAAAGTTGGATACAAAGCTTGCTGAGTCAAAGCTGTTTTCAGTAACTCGATAGCCTCCCGAGTCTCCTGTCCTGCTGGTCCCTCTGGTACCACAATATTCTCCAATCTCAGAGTCGCCGCATGCACGTTGTCCATAGGATTAGAATAATGTCCCTCTGGAGTATGAAATCTGTTGGGCTGTGCCCCTAAGCCACCAGATGCTCCTCCTCCGACTCCTCCTTCAGGCGGTGGTCCGTTAGCACGGCTGCCTCCCGATCCTTCTGGGGGTGGTGGTGGTGGTGGTGGTGGTGCTCCTCCGGCTCCTCCTGCGGCGCCTCCTGCTGCCGCTGAGCCTCCTAGTCCGGCTCCTCTGCCTGGACCATTGGGTGTGGTGAATAGATTGGTCGGATTGATGTGGACTCCATCATGCAAGCGACTCCTGGCTCGGCGATGCTGAATTGAAGTAAGCTCCTCGCGGCGCCTCCGCACGACCTGAGCTTCATCTTGGACTCGGGCCTGCTCTGCAGCTAGTCTACGGTTTGCCTCTGTGATATCAGCTAATTGCTTCTCCAACGCAGCACGAGCGTTGGTTAACTCGGCCGCCCTCTCTGCGGCATTACTTGCATTAATCTCCTTTGTCAACAGAGTCGGATCAAATTGATTCCCGGTGTTTCCAGACATGTAGACTCCCACAACACGAGTGCGTACTGGCGACTCCTCATAATCCTCTTCCTCTATCCCGTACCCAAGCCGATCTTCAAACAAGGGTAGGATGGACTCTGAATCTGCATCATAATCTGAGTCTGACTCTTGCATCACATCTGGTTCCTCAGCTAGGGGTCCCTCAGACTCGGCGATGATGCCGACCTCTGAAGTTCCGACCGACTCCTCGCCGTCGGACTCGACAATAACAGTTAGCTCTGGCACCGACTCCGCCGAGTTCTCGCGAAGACCCGACGCGCACACCATCCCGACGAACACGTTGATTCCTCCAAAGACAAGCTGATAGCCCTCGTCGACTTCGTTCATCTCCGAGGTCCAGCCTGAGTCATCGATCTCTGTCATCTCCATGCTCATCAGTGTAGACCCGCCCGATGGCGAGTTTCTCCATAGCTCGACGAGCAGCTCCAACGATCTCGACTCCTTTCGTCACCGTAGGCCCCACGGTGGGCGCCAACTGTCGTGGGGTTGTCACGGCAAGTTCTTCCTCAGGGAAGATGAGTTCTGGGGCCATTGATGACTGAAGTACGCTGGAACGGTTAATCTCGCCAAGGAACAAGGATTTACCCAGGTTCGGCCCCTCTGATTCGAGGTAAAGACCTACTTCCTGCTTCTATGTTATTGCTCTTGATGTATCTCGATTACAAGGACCCGGCTCCCACAACTTAGGAGCCGGCGACTTCTCTCTGGTGGCTAGGGTTTCTCTCTCTATTGAAGCTTATCGATCTAAGGTCCAGGACCCCGCTTATAAAGGCTGCCGGGTCTCTGGACTTACAATTTACACCGAGTCATACTAGAACACGGAGTCCTACTCTACGTCTTGGTCTTCCAAGTTTAGACTCCGGGTTGTACTTGGACTCCTTCCGGACGGGTCCTTTCTTCATCATGGGCCTTGGTCGGCTTGTCTCCAGCCCAGCCCATGCGACTTGATACGTGACTCGGCTTTGGCCTTCTTGGTCTTGGCGGGTCTACTTTCCGGGTCCATGGGCCTACCTATAAAGTATCCCCCATCAGACGTCGTCAAAGAAGGCCGGTATTTCACCACCATGGTAATACCCGATGCCAAATCGAAGAACGCCTCCGCGAAAAATGAGCCATGGGTACTCGCTAGCCAAGTCGAGCAATGCTTTTTCATTACCGACCCGTCAAAGCCTAGCCGTGTTCTCGTGAGGAGGGGCAAGAGGAGCATCATCAGGAGTCCATTTTCGTTGATTTCTATACATGGGTTCACGTTTATTTGCTTTGTCCGCAGGAGGCTGAGTTGAAGGCTGCGGCTGAGGCCGGCCCGTCGTCCCAGGAGGCAGCCGGCCCGTGGTACACGACTTTCAACCGGGCGATGAACGTTTACAAGGGGAGGGACAAGTCAAAGCCTCCGACGTCAGCAGGCCGTGTGACCGGCTTGGTACGTCGATGAAGTTCATCGAGTACTACAGCACGGACACCGACACGAAAAGGGAGAGGAGGAAGCGGGCTAAAGATAAAGCCGAGGTTCTCGAGCTAAGGAAGAAGCTGGAGACACTAGAGAAAGAAAAGGTGGACTCCAGCATGGTGGACAAGCTAGTGGCCGAGAAGCTGGAGGAGAGGCTCCGGAGTTTCTTACCCCCTGGATTGTATGAGGGATTAGCTGCTTGGCAAGCGAGAGGTCAACAGGGGCCGATACACTTGCCCAGCTTCGACGGCAGCACCTCCAGCAATAACGTGTCGCCGGTCCTGGTGACCACACCGGTGCCCCCCCGGCAGGAGAATAATGACAATGCGCACGAGCGCCCGGACAATGATAGGCCGGCCGCCGGCACCGGCGCCCTTGTCTCGACATTAGCTGAGCTCAACGCCATCGACAAGGTAACTAATTAGTTAGTCCGCGACATCTTTTATGACTACATATGCCTTTGATGACTGCCATATCTCATGCATGCATGGTGCCCAACATGTGTTGACTCCCAGGACACACCTTGCATACTCCTGCATAGGGTGGGGGCCGGCGGAGAGTTGAAGGAAGTCGCGTTGGCCAAGATAGTACAACCTCTGACCCGCGATATACACAACACTCGAATGAGTGAGGCCGTGATGAAAGTCAATGTCACGGAGGTACTGCCTGAGTTCCGTGACATCGACCCCCCCACGCAACCTCCGGGAGCTGAGAAACACATGAAGCTTGGCGAATGCGGAAAGTGGATGATGGAATGGCCGAAGTCCCAGATTCGTCTTGGGGATGTTATTCATGGGGTCGGTCGCACCGGCGGCGCCACCTCGAGGCCTCGGCTCCCGCTCGTTCGGCCCCCGTCGAGGCGGCCGCAAAAAACTATTGCGGAGGAACTGGCGCCACAAGTAGCCGTCGCCACCACCCAGAAGGAATCGTCGGTCGCCGCCCCCACCGGCCGGAAGCTACCGCCGGTCGCCGCCGTCGCCGCCACCACCGGCCGGAAGCTACCGCCGGTCGCAGCCACCACCGGCCGGAAGCTACCACCGGTCGTCGCCGCCACCAACCGCCACAAACAGTTGTTGGGAACATCTTCACCGGTTAGTTCTGACTTTCCGAATTCCCCGACTTTCCGACTTTCCCGACTAACGGATGTGCTATCGTTTATGTTTAGGACAAAGCCGTTGCACCAGAACTTGGTGGCAACGAGGATGAGGACAATGATGTCAACCTCGATGACTACATCACCACTGGCGCCTGCAAGGATGATATGTACATGCCTCATGTGGATGAAGAACCCTTCTGCGACCACCGCGGTCAAGCTGCTCGTCCCACTTCATGCACACAACGCCTGGCCTTCACGCCTCCGGATGCCGGCGATCATCAAGCTCCCCCGGGTAACGTTTTCAGCCCTAACACTCTGATGGAAACTGTTAAAGCGGGGTTCACTGCACCCCCACAATCCCCAGAGAAGAAGAACAAGATCAAGAAGCATAGGAAGAGAAAAGGAGCCTCCACCTCTGCGAGCCAGCCAGCTCCTAAGATCCGGGGTCTTGAAGACATGATTCCACCCCGTGCGGATGGCTTCCCCCGAGTTCATGTAGCTGGTGAACCTATCTTGTCTGGGGACTTTCTCCGCCTCGCAGAAGGACCCATGGTTGCTTTGCAGCAAAGTATCTTGTATCTGGAGGAGCAGCTTCTTAAAGAAAAGCATCCGAGTTACCCGGCGTTCGCGGTCCACGTGCCAAAGGAGCTGGTGGACTTCGTCCAGGAAGACCCTGCGGATGTGTTCTTCATCGCGTACGAGGACGTCTTCAAACTCTTTCACACTCAACGGCTGGACTATAACATGGTCCGTCTATATGCGCTCGATATGGCGATGAAGATCAGGAGAGATGCGACCCCGTACGTCGCGATAGTGGATCCTTACTACATGCGCGACAGCCATCTGGATGAAGGGCCAAAGACAAGGGAAACGGCCACGGAGTACCTCGTAAGGGTCATGCTGGCCAACAAGAGGAAGACCACCCTTCTTCTGCCTTTCTTTTTCGAGTAAGTACACATCCGCTCGCCACCGTCGTATCTTATGCCTTCTTGTACATTTCTTCCATCGTTGATCCTTTGTCCAACATTCCGTTTCAATTGTGTTGAGCAGGGACAAGTACTGCGCACTCATCTCCGTAGCCCCGAGGTGGTCCATTGCCACTTATTTGGACTCGGGGAATAAATCCACGCCGAGACGATACACCAAAATAAAGGGTGTTCTGGATGATGCTCTCGAGGCCTATGCCCAAAAGGGCGGCCCATTCCATAAGAAGTCGGAATTTTTCACGGATGAAAACACACACAAGTTTCAGCATGGGAGCGGATTCCATTGCATCAAGCAACTGGATGGCAGCGTGAAGGAGGCCTACTACGCCCTCCATCACCTTAAAGGAATTGTCCGGGATTGCGAGAAAACAAAGTTTCCATCGGGTCTCGCAGAATACACCAAATCAGAGGATGCTCTCACCGATGCTGATTACAGAGCAGACTTCCATCGCATCCAGCTGCAGTTGACAACGATCATCCTCGAAGATGTCGTTCACAGATCAGGGGCCTACCACCACCACAGAGGTATTATATATAGAAGTGCATGCGTAGGGTTATCTATTATATATATGCTATGCTATGAAACCCAAATAGGATAGCCATATGATTGTCTTGCCTCTCTACTTAGATGAATAAATTATACTCTATTTTATATCACTAACCTATATATATATCCCAATTTATCTTCAGTGTTGTCTCAGAGGAGTATCGAAGAACGACTAGAGGCACAGTATGACACCAGGGAGTGGAGGACGAAACAAGGCTTTCTACCGTTGCCGGAGCCGCGAAAGTAGAGGACTCCATGATTATGCATGCTCCCGGATCATAGTTAGGCGGTGAACACTTGATTTGTAATGTGTAGTGTGAAATGTTGAACTTTTGGTTGTATATACATGACTAGCTAATTGTGTTTACATTCGGCACTTTTGTGACTATGTGTATATATATATATGTATCTCGATCGGGCCACTAATTAAGTAATATATTTGTGTGATGACATATTGATTAATATCATTGTCTGTTTATATACCTGTCAAATATACCTGTATTTTCTGTATAAACCTGTATAAATACTGTATATACGTGTATTTATACAACAAAATAAAAAAAATACAGTTTTTCTGGTTAACACTTCTGTGGCGCACCTTTTTTAGTTTTTGTGGCGCACCACTTTCTGTGGCGCACCAAGGGCAGTGCGCCACAGAAAGCCTCTCCATAGGGTCCTGGCGACCTATTTCTGTGGCGCACAGACAGGGGTGCGCCACAGAAAGTTGATATTTCTGTGGGGCATATCCCTGGTGCGCCACAGAAAATATTTTTGTGGCGAGAATTCTGTGGCGCACCAGGCTAGCCCACAGATGCGCCACAGAATTGCAAAACCATGCGCCACTGATAGCCTGTTCTGTGGTAGTGTTAGCCATGAAGGAAGTATCTTGATCTGTGGTGAGAGTTTGTGGATACCGAATCGGTGAATAATGTGCTTTGTAATGAATTGAATTACCTCCTTGTGGGTCATATTCTTGCGGGGTACTGCTTCAGACCACTTGGTGAAATAATCAGTAGCAACCAATACAAACCGATGCCCTTTGGATTAAGCCGGATTGATCATACCGACAAAATCCAATGCCCATCCTCGAAAAGGCCACGACTTTATTATAGGATTAAGAAGTGAAGCGGTGCTATCTGAACATCTCCAAACTTCTGACATGCCTCACACCCCTTATAGTACCTGAAGCAGTCATTAATCATCGTCAGCCAGTAGAATCCGGCTCGTCTGAGCATCCACTTCATTTTGTGAGCTGACTGATGTGTTCCACATAGGTCGTCATGCACTTCCCCCATAGCAACCCGAGATTGGTCTTCGTCCAAGCACCTTAGAAGAAGACCATCGACTGTTCAGCGATATAACTCGTCGTCTATCAAGGTATACTTAAAAGCAAGCCGCCGAATAGTCCTATCCGTTTTCTGACTTGGATCCCTCAAATAATTAACAATAGGCATCCTCCAATCAGCTGGCCAGGTTTCACCAAACTCCTCCAGAGCCGACTTAGACAAGTCGGCTTTTCCTCCGGTTTCAACATCATTGACAACAACTAGCACCGGCTTCTTCGCTTTGAAAAATAATCCTCTACTAACATGATAGCCTGATGCCTGCTGTGCCAACTCGTTGGCAAGCTAGTTATCCTGCCTGGACACATGAGATATAGAAAAGTAATCCAGAGTCGATATGATGTCCACGTATATGTCAAGGTATATGTTGAGTGACCCATTGTTGCACTGAAAGATCTTGGCCACTTGCTGGACGATAAGCAGTGAATAACCATATGCCTTAACATGAGTTACCCCTGCGTCCATTAAAATTTCCAATCCGAATAGAAGAGCTTCAAATTCGGCTTCATTGTTAGTGCAAAAATAATCAAGAGGACAAGAGGCCTCAAAGATAGTACCGTGGGGCGAAATATACACAATGCCGACACCTTGCCCACTGCTGCAAACTGAGCCGTCAAAATAAAGCTTCCATGATTCAGCCGACACGACATTCAAGTCGGCTTCTTGCTCCAGGTCAATCCGATGTTCAACGATGAAGTCGGCTACAATCTGGCCTTTCATAGATTTGAGAGGTTCATAGGCCAAATCATACTCGACCAAACCATATGCCTATTTTCCGATTCGTCCACTGAGAATTGGCCTATATATCATGTGTTTGATGACATCGGTTTGACCAAAAACTTTGCACTCGCCAGATAAAAGATAATGGCGCAACTTGGTGCAATCTCCACAAAGTTGTACCTGGACTCGGCATCTAGCAATCGCCGACTTAGGTATGTGATAACGTACTCCTGTCCTTCAGCTTCTTGAGTCAAGGCTGCTCCAATCACATTTTCCTCAGAAGCAATGTAAAGCCGGAATGGTAGACCACGAGCCGGCTTTCTCAGAATTGGAGGTTTAGACAAGCAGGCTTTTATTCTATCAAATGCCTTTTGTTGCCTTGCCCCCCAGGTGAACTCGTCATCATTATTGAGCCGAAGAATCTGTGTGAACGCATCAACTTTCCCAGACAAGTTAGCAATAAACCTTCTCAAATAATTTACCTTGCCTAAGAATTTCTGCATGTCCCTCTTGCAAGTTGGCGCCTGTACTTTCTGGATAGCTTCAATCTTTGCCGGGTCGATCTCTATGCCAGCTTCATGTATGATAAAACCAAGGAACTTCCCAGCCGACACGCCAAAGGCACACTTCAAAGGATTCATCTTGAGCCCGTACTTCCTCATTCTTTCAAACGCAAGTCGTAAGTCGGCCAAATGATTCAACTCCTAGTCTGACTTGACAACTACGTCATCAATGTATACTTCCAGTACAACTCCAAGAAGATCATGAAATATTAAGTTCATCGCTCTCTGATATGTGGCACCAGCATTCTTTAACCCAAAGGTCATTACTGTCCATTCAAAAAAACCAACGAACCCGGGGCAGCGAAACGCTGTCTTAGCCGAGTCCTCTTCGGCCATGAATACTTGATTATACCCCGCATTTCCGTCTAAAAAGCTGATGACTTTGTGCCCTGAGGCATCATTGATAAGCATGTCGGATATTGGCATAAGATATTCATCTTTGGGCGTAGCTCGATATAGATTTCTAAAGTCTATACATGCCCTGATCTTACCGGATCCTTTCTTCTCGACCGGCACAAGTTTCCTGCAACGGCTCTATTTCGTGGGGACCTATAAAAGGCCCCCTTCTTCCCCAAAGTGGCTAAGCTTTTCCCAGCATGTTTTTCCCCTCTCTCTCCCACCATTGTTGGTCTTGGAAAGCTTGCCTCCCTCTCAATCCCTCCCATGGTTCTTGCATATCTTTGAGGGAAAAGTGAGAGGAGATCTAGATCTACATTTCCACCAATCCATCTCTCCTCTAAGTGAGGGGACCCTAGTGGATCTAGATCTTGAAGTTCTTTGTGATTCTCCTCCTTTGTTCTTCCTCTCTTATTTCCCCATAAGCATTTGTTGCTTTGTTGGAATTTGAGAGTGAAGGATTTGAGCACTTGTGCTCTTGCCATTGCATTTGGTGCATCTGTTTGCTCTCTCCACGAGGATTCGTGGAAGTGAAAGTTGTGAGCTTGTTACTCTTGGGTCATTGGACCCTAGACGGCTTTGTGGTAATTCTTGGGAGCCTCCAATTTGGTTGTGGATGCGTGCCCCAAGCTTTGTGGTGTAAAGGCTCCGGATTCTGCCTTGAAGGATTCCGATAGTGGAAGGTGAACCAAACCTTTGTGGTGCGGTTCATCGGAGAATAGGGTGAGGCCTTTGTGGCGTTGAGTAGGCCTGTTGTGGCGAGCTCACACCCCTCCAACGAGACGTACTCCCCTCAAAAGGACGAACTCAGGAATACATCATCGTCTTCGTGTGCCTCGGTTATTTTTATACCCGAGCTCTTTACTTATGCACTTTACATTGTGATAGCCTTCGTGCTTGAAGTATTATATCTTGCTATCACCTTGTTGTTATCTTGCTTAGCATAAGTTGTTGGTGCACATAGGTGAACCTAGTATATTAGGTTTTGTGCTTGATAAATTAAACGCTAGTTTATTCCACATTTATCAAGCCATAAACATAAAAGTTTTAAATCGCCTATTCACCCCCTCCTCTAGGCGACATCGTTGTCCTTTCAGATTCTCACGTCCAAGCCTGGAGGTGAGAATGTCGCTGACTCTCCGTTAAGGATCACATGCGATAATCCCTCTTCTAGTATCGACGCATCCACTTGCGCCAACCCGTCAGCTCTCCACCGTCTAGTGCTCGGCGCCGACGATGAGAGACCAGCCTTTCAGCGTAGTTGAAGTGGTAGATCTAATCAACTAGATTAGATCTATATGAGACTTGGAGAATTTTCTCAACACATGAGAGAGGAGAGATTCGATCTAGATCTAATAGGAGAGGTAACCTCAAAACCTATTTAGATCAAAATCAATCTCAAGAGAGAGGAGAACCAACGTGGGCAATTGTGTGTTTCTCCCCATGGGGGAGGGGGTATATATAGGTGGAGGAGGGGGAGGGGTGCTTGGGGAAGGGGCAAGCCCATCCCCCTTGGTGCGCCACCGCCCCTAGTGCCGGTTGGTCCTTGGCCTTGCACGGGTAGGACTCCTAGTCCTACTACTAGGAGTCCTCCCCCCCCCCCCCCCCACTCTTTCCTTTTTTATCTTTTTCCTTTTAAATAATATAATGATTTTCCGTAAATAAATAAATCAATTAATTGGAAACTTGGGGGAGGTGCGGCCGGCCAGGGTGGCCTGGGCCCCATGCAGCTGGCCCCACCTTTGGTGTGGCGTAGCCCTAGGGTGCCCAGTGCCCCCTCCGGCACTCCCCCGGCCCCTTCCCGGGTTTTTCTCCGAAACTCTTTCGGAACCCCATATACCCTTTAGATAAAATCATCGACTCTATCCACTGATGTCAGACACATATTCCTAACATATCCCAGGATATCTCATGTGCTCCGATAACTCTCCGAAACACTTTCGGACTCTCACCGGCATTATATGCCTCTCATGATAACTTCTCCGAAACACCTCTGATTCTCATCGGAGTCGTTCCTGAGACATCGGAATGAATCCGACCACTTCTCATAACAACTATAACTACAAAATACTCTCAATAAAAGATTGACACAGCTTAACCATGTGACCCGGAAGGTTCGGCAATACACAGACATGTATGGAGTACTTACCGAACCATAACCAACAGCGGGACCAAGGACGCCCATGATGGCTCCTATGCATTCACGAATAACAAAGAACCTTTTGTGTTTCTCATTACACCAATCCCCTTACGTACACGATACCAATGATATCACGAGGCGAGACAATGTGTTCCACGTGATCAAACCAATTGATCACTCTACATATAAACTCATATCGATATCATTCTCTTTTTCCCATACGTTTCTCCGATGTCCTTGTGACGAATCACACTGTGTCTGGCCAGACGATTGGTTGAAAACGGTAATACTGAGAGGGCCCAGAGGATGTATCTCTCAATCGTCTGGAGGTGTAAGTATCATTCTCAAACGATCTCTGTTTTATTACACACTCTAGGTTATACCCAAAATTCACCGTTATGATGTCCTGTTACAGTAGATGGTTGATGACAATCAAAGAATAACTGTCAAGTATGCGATCATTAGATATTCGCATGGTATAGAGACTTAGCTAATGAAAACTCCATACTCTTTTTGCTAAAACATTTATCAATAAATTGTTTCTTAGCAAGATCGTATAATTGGGTCGGCTAAGTACTATTGTTATTCCAACAATATACTCTTATAGTTGTTTCACTTATACAAAGTCCGTGATCAGGAAAACATGATCATCCAACAACAAGATAAGCTAATCTTAGAGACAAAACTAGGAACACTTGTTTTGTTCATATCTCTACACCTACTTGTAGGTTTTCCTTTGAATACTCACTATTCAATTACCACAACAATTATAGCATAAAGATATAAACATAATAATGAACTTTAGAGGTAAATAATAACTTAATATTATTGTCTCTAGGGCATACCTCCAACAGCAGGTTCCATGATATGATCACTACTTGTGTATCATAAAATGATTTTTGAGAATTTTTTTATAAGAAAATTATCACACATATATAGTTCAAATGTAAATTACTTTTGGAAAATTGGCATAACGACATGTAAATGAGCGAAAGTAGCAATAAAATCGAGAATATTCTAAATATTTGAGGATTACACATAAAATCTGCTCTATTTTATGTGAAAATTGTATTGGTGCCATTTTGTATCATTTTCCTTGTACTTTCTTCACAAGAACCGCATTTTTGGCACTTAAAAAATAGAAAACAAATATCAATAAGTTGAAAAATCATTTTGGCACTATTGTTTGTCATTACAAGGTACGCGTATTTGCCAAATATGATCACATTTTCCCAAACTATGTCATGGAGCATGATCGGTGATTTGGCTTGAAACTTATGAATGATCATACGTGACAGACTCTTTTGCGAACGCTTTTTTTCTAGAAATTTCTATATTCTTAGTTTGGTATTTTTCTCACAACTAGTAAACATAAAAAGTCTTTATGAGGAAGTATTACGTTTTGAAGTTTTCTTCATTTCTATTGATTTTTTCAAAAAGGGGTCTAAATGATGGACATATCTATTCATAGAAAGAGGTTGAATCTTTGAAAAAATTTAGTTGTTCTGTTATGTAACCACTCTGTATGCTAAAATGATTTTTGGTCATTTTTAGGGGCATATATACAATCACACACTTTTTCAAATTTGAATTATTTTCTTGAAATTGGCATAAAGTTATTTAAACTAGGTGGAAAGTAAGAAAATTCATAATATTTGGACTATCCATAAAAAATGGTCTATTTTTTGTGACAATTATGGTGGTGTCATTTTGCATTATTTTGTTTCTATTTGTTTCACAAAAAACCCAATGTTGACACTTAGAAAATAGATTTTTTTTACAAATAAGTTGAAAATCACTTTTTCAATGTTGTTTAGTTTGGTAAAAGGCACCTTTTTTCCCAATAAATGGACCCATTATGATGATTTTTTTATAAGGAATCACCCATAATTTGTTTTTGAAACCGCATGTGATTGCCTCCTACATTGCCCACCTTTTTTTCTTGAAAAATCGTGTGTCATTAAATCAGCATAAAGTCATTTAAATAGGCAAAATTTGCTAAAAACGAGAATAGCATAATATTTGAGAAAATCAATAAAATATGGTCCACCTTGTGTGAAAATGGGATTGGTGCCAATTTGCACTATTTTATTTGTACTTGTTTCACACAAAAAATCTATATTTAGAACTTAGAAAATAGAAAAAAATTACAAATAAGTTGAAAACCCTCTTTGGCAAGGTTGATTAGTATTGTAAAAGACACCTTTTTGACAAAAATGGACCCGTTATGATAAATAAAATATTATGATGCATCGCACACAATGTTTTTTTAAACCGTGTGTGATTGCCTCCTACATCACATATCGTTTTTACGAAAAATCGTGTGTGATTGCATCACATACCATTTTATCAAAAAACTGTGTGTGATTTCCGAACATCAAACATGGTTTTTTTGAAGAATATGCGATGAGTAAGTTGTAACCCTCTTGCAAAAATGATATGCGATTGACGGCCTTAGACGGCATGCTCTGTACTAGTGTTGGAATATTATAATATACAGAAATATAGACCGCAATATATATTTTGCATGCATGCCTCTCGGTTCCTTTATTTGGATGCATATGCGGCCCAACCAAATATCACCATGAAGGGCCAATATAGTCTAAGCATGCGGGTAAATATGTCTTTGGCTAACCCTATCAGTGGGCGAAGCCCAGCTCTAGCATATAAAGGTCCTGCAAGGGTGAACATTCTCTGGAAACGTCCTGCGCTTCGGTAGAGCACAACGGCAGGACTGACGACGCAGATTGCAACGGCAGTCTTGTGAGCAACAGGGGCCAGCACTATGTAGGTGCCCAATGCGAAGGCAGAGACAAGGCATGTGAGTGCGCTGGACACCCAGAAGAGTGACCTCAGAAAATGCTTCTGGCGGATGGGCAGGTCGACGGTGGTGACGCCGGAGTACATGAGACCAATGGTGCCGATGGAGGAGCAGATGAAGGCCAGCATGTTGGCCATGGTGAACGCAGTCGAAGGCATAGCTGCCAGCAAGTGTGGGTGTGCCACCGTGGGCATGGTCGTCGGCCACGTAGCCTCCAGGCGGGGCGAAAGAGGCGCCGAACGCCACCGTGGTTATGAGCACCGAGCTGATGCCAAGAGTCTGCGTCGAGTTGTTTAGTTTCTCCGACTCCTTCTCCTCGTCCGCTCGTTTTGGTTGCAGAATGTGCTCTTCCTCGAACTGATCCCAGCGGTAGACACCATGGTTTGCAAGCGCGCGTGTCAGTGCACGATGTATCATTTGCTTTGGGTTCTGCAGAATGATCCAAGTTAGCTTAAATAATTAATTAAAAAACGCATGCAGTAGTTATAATGGTAACCATAATGGGAGAGTAGAGAGAGTACCCATTTATAAGACAACCCTGGGGGGATATCACTGAGTGACATGTCCCTTGGAGTTTGCCCACAGTTATTCGTCAAATTCATCCGCACTTGCCGGTTCCTGAGCAGAGGGAAAAACACCTCGGTATCTCCGGTCCGCACAGCTAGGTGCAGCGCCGTGTTTCCGTCGTTGTCCCGCATGTTCAGGATCCATTCCAACGACGACGCGGTTCGACACGCATGCTCGACTATGCGGCGCCTCTTCTTCTCGACGGCGACGTGGAGGAAAGTCCTTCCCCTGGCGTCACGCAAGCAGGCGTTGTCCGGAAGCATCTCAAGGAGAGTGGAGACTGTATTATCCGCACCGACGGCAGCAGCGACATGTATAGGGAATAGTCCGCTGTGATCTGGCTGGTACGCTGAAGAAGGGTTAGCGTGTAGTAGTAATAACAGGACCGGGACTAGTACATCGTCTACTTTCCCAAAGCGAATCCAAGGGAACTTTGGGCTGGCTGCTCGTGCTTGCGATGCTGCGAAATGGAGAGGCGTGCAACCATCCTGGTCCGCTTGCTCCGCAAGTCCCTTGTTCCAGTCCAATAGCATCTCTGTCATCACTGCCATTGTGTACGTGCATGAACTGATGAAGTATTACTTTGACAAAACAATAATAATCCAAATGGATCGATATATATCTTCCGTGTATTAAGTACTTGCAGTAAAAAGAAAAAATATAGTGTACCTCTTCCCCGGAGAACCGCCGCATGCAATGTGTTTTGGCCATTTGGTCCCGAGTAGGAAACATTCCCGAGGCTCATGCAATGCAGCGACCGCGCCATATCTACCTCCTCCAGCAAGATGGCAAGGTACAACGGTGAGGTGCCATCTTTCGGAAAAGCGGCCAGTTCAGAATCCTCGGCCATTAGCCGGACGACGATGCCCTTATTTCCAGCGAGGACGGCCTCGTGCAAGGCGGTCTGCCCGAGCTTGTTCACGACGCGCAGCATCTCCTCTGCTCCGCCGTGGCCCTCGGCTTTAGCCAGCCTGATCAGCTGAGAGACCATCCGAGCATTCCCGGCTCTGGCGGCGCAGTGCAGCGGCAAGTCACCCCGCCTGTTGGGCGTGGCCAGGAGGTGGTTGGCCTTGCCGTGGATCATCTTCGCAGACTCCAAGAACTCGCTGCCGTCTCCGGATGCCGCCACCACATGGAGTGCGGAGTCCCCCTCAACGGTGGCTCCCTCCAGGAGCAATGCTGCACAAGGTGTCGTCGATGCTTCAAGTCGAAGACTGAAATCGGTGGGTGGCGCCGACGCTGAGCTTGTCTCCTCTAGAAGATCCTTGAGCCTCTCTGTTTCACCTAGGAGGGTGGCCATGAACAGCTTTGGATGCATGGCCGGTGGGTCTCGGGGTTGCTCCACGTTGCCGGCCATTTTAATTAACTTGTTCGCTGGCTAGCACGTACTGCTGCTGTTACTTATTTATAGTGTGTGCCACCCGACCCAAGCATGTGTAGTCGTTAAGACATCTTTAGTAGATCTCAGAAAAAGTCATACCGTAAAACTAGTTTGAGGTATCCTGAAAACTGTTTTGCTGTATCGCGCGGTCTCGGGACGGAATAGATCTCCTAAACTAGTATCTAAAGGCATTTACACATAGGTTTTAACAACAATGATATGGACTAGATGCAATATATGTAAAAAAAAATAAAAAAAATACTACTTGACAATAGTCCCACCTCCAAAAGAATGCACAATAGAAGAAGTAGCAATTAAGGCAGTCCAAAATAATGTGCAATCAAACACATCTAGACCAAAATCAAATCAAGCAACACGTTTGAGCGGCGGGACATCGCGATGCTTGAGTGGGAAGAGCAAGCTGGAATGTCATCCCGCCAACTTGTGCGAAGGGATCCGGAAAACGCAAAATCTAAGCATCAATCCCTGATATATTGGGGATTCCGCGACTCATATTCCGCACCCCCTAAAAAAATTCATGGCCGGAGCGGGACGTTTTTTGGCCGGAAAACCGAAAAATGTCGGCTATTATAGGGGCTGGGATTTTTTCCTTGATCTGCTAGAGATGCTCTAATTTCTTGTATTTCGGATCGTGAAAAATCTTATTTTGATAAATTGTAATCATGTGGATACCAGTATTTCATATCCTGGTCCGCGGATCGAGTTCTTTGCGTCAGCTCAGCTGCAGGAACGTCTGAAATGTACTCTCTAAATCTGATCCGTACGATCTTGTCCTTCTCTTTATTCCACCCCCATCCTCCCTTTGCATCCTTTTATTCTGATGGTTGAATTACTGTTCATTCATGGAGACATAATGGATCTAGCAGCCAGCTGACTTACCTGATTAACTATTTCACGGATGTAATGCAACCGGACGATTTTTTTCTGTGTATGTGCTTAGCCGATGGTA
This sequence comes from Puccinellia tenuiflora, assembly GCA_012064385.1. NCBI lineage: Eukaryota > Viridiplantae > Streptophyta > Magnoliopsida > Poales > Poaceae > Puccinellia > Puccinellia tenuiflora. The sequence goes on along the minus strand of QRDG01002441.1, from coordinate 48,873 downwards.
CGCTAAAGGCATATGAACAGAGAAAGATGTAAGAAGGCTTGTCCAGCAAAGAAAAGAAAAGGCTGCTCTTTAAGTTGCACTCTTTAATTACCTTTTTTTTTTTGCTTTCTCTTTTCTGAGATGAATATGGAATTTTCGTACGGTTCGAGGAGTAGTGCATGATCTCTTTTCTCCCTACCCAGTTCCCATACAGAGCGATGGCCAATACATGTTCAGTCTAAAGCATTTGAGGCTCTTCCCTAAGATGGGTAACTTGCTATTTTGATTCACTCTACGTGTCTCTAACCACAATCGCTCTTTACCGGGTGATCGTGGCGACGGTTGAGCCTGACGCGCATCTGCGTGGGTCCCACCTTTGTCTCTCTCCTTTATCTCTTCTTCTCTTTTCTCTAAAAAAAAATCCTAGGGCACTATCTTCTTCCCAGCGCGATCCGACCTCCTCGTCTCTCCCTTCTCCTCTAGTCTCTACTCGCCAGTGCCCGACCAAAAGCGACGACCTGGTCCACCTCCTCCATTCCTTCTCCTCTCCCCCTGCTCGCCGGAGGCCGAGCCGAAACCAATGATGTTTCGGCTGGCCGTGGCGGAGAAGGTTTCGGCAATCCGTGACCGAGCCGACACTGTTGGCCATGGCGGGGGTGGTGTAGAGTCTGAAGAAACTTAGCGTGGGGGGTGCGGGGTAGCCGAAATTAGGGTATAGAGGTGGCTAGCCGGCGCCAGAGGAGGTGGGGGCTTAGAGGGAAGGCCTGGGCGGTGGAGGACCGGCAGAGGAGGATATTTTGGTAGGGCTGGGTTGCAAGGCGGTGCGGGGGGTATCAATATAAATTGAAGGTAACACAAGACTAATAGTATGAACTTGCAATTCCTCATTAGCAATTTATTTTCCCTACAAAATCTTTAAAAGGTTCATGATAGGTTCTCGCAGAAGATGAAGTTGGTGAGCCGTGTGATGGGAAACCTTATCCTATTTTTATTTAGCAATATTGATATGATACGCAAAATATTTACATAAATCAACAACTATTTGAGGGTCAAGTCCAAACTTAATGCTAAGCTCATTAAAATTAACAGTTTTAACAAAAGACTTAATGCAATCATACTCAAAGTTTATACCTGACTCTTTACCTTTGCTGACCTCCCAAATTGTAGTGTTGCGCTGAATCCTTTCAATAATATCCCACTTATTATCAACTTGCTTGCTCATAAAAGATCACACAGAAGAAGCATCAACCATTTCTTTATCATGGCGAGTAAGTCTCGCATAGAAATTTAAGTCTCCCCCAAGCTTGGAAAGCTCATGCTTGGGACATTTGAGCATTAGAGATTTAAGTCTCCCCCAAGCTTGAGAAATGCTTTCTCCGTCACGAGAACAAAAATTATAAATATAGTTTATATCTTGATGGACTTCATGAAGAGCATAAATTTAGAATAAAACAAAGATTTAAGGTTCTTCCATTCGAACATACGAGGATTATCCAATGGTCTAAAACATCTCAATGCTTTACCCTTAAGAGATAAAGGGAATAACTCCCCTTTAATTTCCTTACTTGATATACCTGAAACCTTAAAAAGTTCACATAAGTCTCGAACATTTATTTCAGTTTGCAGATAATTGCTCAATAGTGCCAATAGGTATCGTAAAACGAACACTTTCAGTAGGTGGAGGTTCCTTCCTCACCACGTTATCATGTGGAGATCCCTAATAAACAGATTACGAAGTGTAGGATTTTCCATAATGAAGTAAAATAACAAAACTGAAATAAATACAACACGCACGGTAAAAAATTCTTACAAGACATCACAACATTGAACTTATATCAAAACATTGAACTTTTATTAACTCAATTTCACATGATTACTAGCAACAAGACTTCTCCATGTCCTCAAGAACTAAACAAGCTACTCACAAGACATCACATGAATGATCAGTGGGTATGAATAATTGTTTAACAATCTTAACATAACAATCTTTCACCAATAAAACTTCTAAGCATCAACTACAAGAGGTAATCAACACCGAAAAGTAATCCCAATGACAGATACAAAGTTACAGTTCATAGATTGAACAACAAGATGAGGAGGAGATGGTGGTGGAGATGGTGCTATTCAAGGTGATGATGATCCAGATGATTCTTGGCGTGATGGTGGTGACGATGGTCTTGATTTCCCCCTCTCGGAGGGAAGTTTCCCTGGTAGGATCAGGCATACCGGAGGTTGATATCACTCTGTCTCAGTTCTGCCCCCGAAATGGCGGCAGAAAAACACAGCCAAACGATCCCCGTTGTTTTTAGGTCAGGGGTGATATAGGCGAAGGAGTGTCGGGAGGCGAGCCACCAGGAGGCGGTGCGGCCAGGGGGACCTACGCCACCCACCTGCGCCACCACGTGGTTGGACTCGTGTGGCCCATCTTCTGGTTGTTGTCTCCTTCCCCTTCGTCAGAGTTTTACAATTTTTTCCATATTTTTGGAGCTCCAGAAACTGTCTTTCTCCTCCCATGGTTTCGCTTCTATTTCTAGACTTCCGATATTTTCCCCACCATATAATTAATGCAAAATAAGAGGGAACAACATTAGAATTGCATCTTAATGTGAAATATATCAGCGAATCACGGTAAAACATGATGGAAAATGGTGATGCAAAATGGGCGTATCAGCAATGCAGTGTTTGTAATCGCTGCATGATTCCTGGTTCCAAGGTCCTTTCCAGGAGACCATGGCTGCGATGCGAAAGATTGAAAAAAGAGTGCGGTAGAAAGCGGGATGAAGAAGGCGTCAATGATGATTGAAGCAAGGATCGATGCATTATATTGGTGCATTAGAGGGTGGTTGCAATTCCAAAAAAAAAATCAACGCCCCCATCCCAGCCAGTTGAAATTATCAAGATCATAACTACGCATAAGAAAAACAGAGGTTCATTTTGGTGGAGAGATTGCATGAGTACATTTGATCAATTCAAGGGTATGACACCTGGAGTGATCAGGTCATGGAATACAAGTACCCCCCATTTGCACTATTTCGCTAAAAATGAAAACATATCATTATATTCGGCTATCCAGAATAGTGCTGACGGCATATAAGAGCTCTTCAATTTGCCTCTGTCTATTATTGCACATGAGGAGCTACATAACCTGAGACAGGAATTACATAATATTGATTTCTTTGAGGATCACGACTATTGCAGTACTAGAAAAATTTACAGGTCACTTATTGGCTTGCACCCCACCCCTGCCCAAATTCTGGGAATCTGGAAGACTTGTAGTCTCCCTAAGCACAAGTTTTTTGCCTGGCTGCTTCTGAATAAGAGATTAAATACAAAAGATCTAATGTTGCACAAGCACTTCTTTGTGGAATCACCTGAATGTGTGCTATGTGATACTAGTCAGGAGGAAACTCTCTTTCATCTATTCTTTGAATGCAGCTTCAGTCTAAGTTTCTGGTGGGCACTTGGTATTGAATGGAACACTGCCATGGAATTAAATGACATGATCCAGGAGGCCAGAAGTAGATACACCTGGGATTTCTTGATGGAGATTTTAATCACTGGATGTTGGAGCATCTGGGATCAAAGAAATAGCTTAATCTTTAGGGATATACCCTGTGAAGTACCAAGATGTGTCTCTTTCTTTTGTACATCTTTCAGGCTGATTATGCATAGGGCTAGACCTAGCTTAAGAGAGGTCATGCAGGCATGGCTTGATACCTTATGAACACCTATGTATTTGGAACACCTCTCCATTTGTAAGTATCCCCAATTTTATAAATTAATAAATTGACACAGTAGGGGCCTTCCCTACTGCTTTTGTGTCAAAAAAAACTACGCATAAGGTTTTGAATGCCTACCCATGTGCATTATGCTAATTATAGCACACTGATGTCTACTACACACTCCTATTCTTGTAGACTCTGTTGGGCCTCCAAGCGTAGAGGTTTGTAGGACAGTAGCAATTTCCCTTAAGTGGATGATCCAAGGTTTACGAACCGTGGGAGGTGTAGGTCAAAATTATTCTCTCTCAAACAACCCTGCAATTAAGATACAAGAAGTCTCTTGTTTCCCCAACACACCTAATACAATGGTAAATTATATGGGTGCACCAGTTCGGCGAAGAGATGATAAAAGGCAAGTAATATTGGTGATAAAATTGGGTTTTTGTAATCTCAAATAATAAATGCAAGCAAGACAACAAGTGGTAAACGTGAATAAATATAGCAGCAATAATAGTAAAAGTTGGACCGGGGTAAATCAAACATGAATTTGATAAAGTAATGTAAATCATGTAAGTTGAGAATAAAATGATTCAAACAGAATTGTCTATATTTGACATCAAGCAAACAACAGTTAATTAATATGGATCATCAAGTTAAAACTTTTCATGATTTAATTCTTTGGAGACACGCAACCATACATAAGGTATAGGAAGATGAAATGTAATTTATGTCTCAAATGTAAAAGCGTCAATCTTTCTACAAAGCATCAAGCAATTATTCATGACAAGGTCAAGTTCCAGTCAGGTGATCTATGTCACATCCTTCCCGCGTCAACTATTTTGAAGTTAACTCAACTAATGTGCGAGGCATGGTTTGGCACCATGAGATTATGGCAAGTAGAACAATAATGGAGGTTTGGAAGATCAAATGAAGAAAGGCTCAAACAGTTTAAAGTGATCATTAGACAAGAGGACGTCTTATAGTCAATACTATAAGAGGAGTACACTAGAAGAAAAAGTGAAATCCGCCACGAATTACCATGTAGCCCGTGGTAGATGGTGACCATCTACCATGCATTTGGGGTGTTTTTTGTGTTTTCGTGGTCGATGCGAACCATCCACCACGAACGGTCCAATTCGTGGTCTATGAGCGGTGGGCTGCTTTGGCTGGCTCCACCTACCATAGTCTACGTAAGTTATTCATGGTAGTAGCTCTTTTTTTCGATTGCGTACTGATGTCTACTACATGCTTCTATTCTTTTACACTCTGTTGGGCCTTCAAACACAGAGGTTTCTAGGACAGCAGCAAATTTCCCTTAAGTGAGTGACCAAAGGTTTATCGAACATAGGGAGGCCTAGGTTGAATGTATCCCTCTCAAGCAACCCTGCAATTAAGAAACAAGAAGTCTCTTGTGTCGCTAACACACCTAATACAATTGTCAGTTGTATAGGTGCACTAGTTCGGCGAAGAGATGATAAAAGGCAAGTAATATGGATGGTAGAAACAAGTATTTGTATTCTGAAATAAAAATGGCAGCAAGGAAACAAGTGACAAAAGTGACTAAAAACAGTGATTCAATGCTTGGAAACAAGGCCTAGGCTTCATACTTTCACTAGTGACTACTCTCAACATCATTAACATAATTAAAAACATGATACTTCCTCCAAAAGCATGTATGTTAGACGTTACTCTGAGATCATTCTTTTGTGGATCAACACTACCACAGAAATGGCTATCAGTGGCGCACCAAATTGGAATTCTGTGGCGCACCCCCAGGTTTGCTGGGTGCGCCACAGAATTCTCGCCACAAAAATATTTTCTGTGGCGCACCTTGCTTGGTGCGCCACAGAAATGTGAGAATTCTGTGGCGCACCAAGCAAGTTCAAAAAATGCAAAAAAAATATAAAAAGTTTTCAAAAAAATTCAGAAAAATCAAAATATGAAATAATATGAAAAATCCTAATTATTTGAATTTTTTCAGATTTTTTGTACATTTTGAACTAATACCTTCCCGCTAGGTCACCCATCCTAGGATTGCTCCAACCCTAGCACGCTTAACTTCTAAGTTCCACCCACTTCACCTACCCTTCTGCTACTCAAGTTCTTATTGATATATATATCATATGAATCCTCTTAAGTCTTGTATGTGTATATGTTATGTATATGTTATAAATGTGTGTTTTTTAATTTCAGATTTTTCAAAAACTTCTAAACTTTCAAAAGGAGATTCAAAAGTTTCAAAAGATCCAAAAAAATTCAAAAAACTTAAATTTTTTTAAAAAAACTTTAAAAAAATAAAAAAATCCAAAAAATTAAAAAAACTTATTTTTTAAAAAAAACTTTAAAAAAATAAAAAAAATCCAAAAAATTCAAAAAAGAACTTTAAAAAATCCAGAAAATTCAAAAAACTTATTTTTTAAAAAAACTTTAAAAAATTCAAAAAATACAAAATTTTCAAAAAACTTATTTTTTAAAAAAAAACTATAAAAAATCCAAAATTTTCAACAATCTTCTTTGTTATAATTTTTTTGGGAATTTTCGAATTTTTTTCTTTTTTTATTTTTTTTGAATTTTTGAATTTTTTTGATTTTGTAGAAAAAAATCGTCTGTTTGAAATTCTGTGGCGCATCCTTGGCATTGGTGCGCCACAGAATTATTGGGCGGGATTCAAATTTCGAATCCCGCCCAATAATTCTGTGGCGCACCAATGCCAAGGATGCGCCACAGAATTATTGGGCGGGATTCAAAATTTCGAATCCCGCCCAATAATTCTGTGGCGCATCCTTGGCATTGGTGCGCCACAGAATTGTTTTCCCTTTTTTGATTTTTTTTATTTTGCTGGGAAAATTCTTCTGTTGGCCATAACTTTTTTTTGGTTTGGAATTTGAGGATTCTGTGAATTGCTGATCGAATCCGAAATTTTCTCTAGTTTTTTTTAAGGTATTATACGCATTTTTTCGACGTCGTATGCAAAAGTTATGCCCGTTTTACATTTTTTAACGGGTTTTTGCAAAAAAGGTCAAAATTCATATTTCAAAATTTCTATACCTACTAGACACTCAAACCTAACTACATGTCAAAGGATTTTATTTATTGAAATTTTTATCATTTTCTTTTACTTCCTGCAAAACTAAAAAGGCGATCCACGGGGGGGGGGGGGTGGGATTTGGAAAAAAAAATCTGTGGCGCACCAAACTTGGTGCGCCACAGAAAGTCAGCTTTCTGTGGCGCACCAGCCACGGTGCGCCACAGAATGTCACTTTTCTGTGGCGCACCAGCCACGGTGCGCCACAGAATGTCCCCAGATGGACCCTAGCACAATGATTGTACGTGGGACCCACAAAAATTCTGTGGCGCATGGGTGGGCATGCGCCACAGAAATCTGGCTTTCTGTGGCGCACCGTGGCTGGTGCGCCACAGAAAGTCACATTTCTGTGGCGCATGTGGCCAGGTGCGCCACAGAAATGTGACTTTCTGTGGCGCACCAAGCACGGTGCGCCACAGAAACATATTTCTGTGGCGCACGAATTAACGGTGCGCCACAGAGTGCCAACCTCCCTATAACCCATTCTGTGGTAGTGCAAAACAGGATGAGAATTGCATAGGGCTACAAAAGCACACCTTAAAGTTTGTATTCCACATCTAGGGACACTGCATGATGTCACTTTCAGCAACCAAAGATAGTACTAACAAATACCACAAAACATCTCTTGAATAGTCTCTTTCCAATACATCTACAGCATCCGCACTGTCACCTTGGCACCATAGAGATTATACTAAACACAAGCATCAAGAAACCTCATAATTCCATTATTCAATCCAACAAGAAGAACAAACTCATGATAAATATCCCTCTAATCTATTATCCATAGAGTCACACACGGCACCCGTACTGTCACCGTGGAACCATGATCACAATGGTGACTCCGGAAATTATACTAGATATCATCAATTGAGAAACATCATATCCATTACATAAAGAAGGGGAAATATCATATAATTCAACTAGATTAACAACGCTCATAATCACAATGAAGATCACATCATGGGAGAGAGAGATAACCACATAGCTACAGGTACAAGCCTCAGACCCGGTGAGGGACTACTCCCGCATCATCATGGGAGGCAGCAACGTCGATGAAGATGAGGGGATGCCTTGGGAATCTCCAAACTTTGACTCTTGATAGTTCTTGATATTCAGAGGGGGTGCCATGGGGGCACCCCCAAGCTTGAGCTCTGATCCATCCTCGATTTCTTCATATTCCTCTACTTTGGAACTTAAAAACTCACTTCACACAAAACTTCTCATAATTTGATTAGAGGGTTAGTGCTCATAAATTAAAATGCACATATGTTCAACTCATGACAAATTGCAAACCAACTTCATTAAACATTAGCTACTTTTTACTAAGCCTCAATGTGGCACTCTACCCCTAGAGTATCACATATGACGATGGTAAAGAGACAAATGCAAAATAAAAGCAGAATCTGTCAAAATCTGAACAGTCTGTAAAGATCGAATTTTTCGAGTCACTTCTGCAGCTCAAATCAAAAAACTTAAAACTAATGAAAGATATATAAAAGCATTAGTCTTGCTGTAAAATATTATCAGAAAAAGATAAAATTCCGGCAATTTTAGGATTTTCGTGCAACATGCGCATAGAACATGTTTTTGGACAGCAACACAATACCTCGCACTTTCAATGCATTAGAGGCTAAACTTGGCACAAAAAAACAAAAGAAAAAGATACAATGAAGTTGCTACATGTTTATGGTGTAATTTGGCTAGTAGTGTTTGTAGTCAGCCAAATTATTTTCAATGACCGTGGTTAGATTATTTATTGACATATATATTTGAACTTGTTGTTTAGTTCAAAATGCAGGTCTGATGAGAGTCCAACAAAATACCACGGAGCAAACTAAGACAAGTCTTCGGTAGAATCTGGGATATGTCGAGATAATACGCTGAAGCAAGACAACTCCTAGCCGGCTTCGGCTTCAGATGCCAAGATGAATTTCAGGTTTGCAAGGTCTGTGAGTCACGTAAAGGAAAATACAAGAGGAGAAGTTGTATATGCACATCAGATCAATCAAGTGTGATTAGCGTCCCGGCCGGATTTTTCTATTCATAGTGTACGTGCAGGCCGGCGTATTACAGATTAGGCATTATATTTGGTAGGCATAATCTTAACCGAAATAAGGAAGGACAAGTTCTATTCGGTGAGTTGTTTTCTTGTACGCTAAGTCCTGCGTGCCTTTTTATATCAAGGCCACGGCCGATTGAAACCAACCAATCGATATTCAATACAAAAACACATCTATCTTTTTACGTACCTTTTTATCTATCGTTCTTCTCTGTCGAATCCTAGCAGCCCTAGGGTTCGGCTTATCTTTGCCGTTTTGCGCTGAAAAACGGTCGTGTCTCCTCCACGAAAGTGAGGGGATCTTTGTTGCTTTGCTCGGAAAGCAATCGTTCGTCGTCACGAAAGTACGACGGTTATCGTGGTGTCGCGCGGCAATTTTCCGTGGCAACACAATTGGCGACTCCGCTGGGGACGAAGAACAAGGACATACACACGATGAGCAGCGAAGCCAAGATCGGCAGCAAGGCCGATCCGGAGAATATCATCGCCGTCACACTCGACGATCTGTCGGAAGAAGATCGGCGCGAGTTTGAACAGGAGCTTGAGAAAGAGATGGCTGAGCGACGAAGACTGAAGTTGATTGAATACCAGAAGACAAGGAACAGCGTCGTCAAGAAGGTAGCTGCGCCGAATCCTTCCGATCTACTCGGCGCTAAGGTAAAAAAGCCAACCAAAGAAATTGCTCATCTAATTAATGTGTCCGTAGCTAGTAAGCATGATTCTGATATGTCAACTACGGCAAGTACAATGAGTCAATCAGCAACTAGTAGAGTTGAGAAATCTAAGGAGCAGCTTAATAGAGAGATTGAAAATATTATAGCTTCGGAATTTCGGTCACTACTGCTCCAAAGCAACGATAAAAATTCTGATAAAAAGCCAATGCATCCGGCCGAAAGCAAGTTAATTAATTTGCCTAATCATATCCATGCTTCAGGCTCGTCGGCTAATACTGCACAGCAGCCTCACGGCTGTTTAAGTAAAGATCAACATGGCCGGAACTACGTCAGTAGTTCGGCTAACAATTTTCTCTCTAGTGTTGCTTCTTCTATTATTCCAACTTCGGTTCCACAATATTATAGTAGCCATAACCGAAGTGCCGGCTTTAACTCTAATTTGCAGCAGTCTAATTATCACACAGTAGTATACAATACACCATCGCTGATGCCTGTCGGTACCGGGGTTCCGTACGGGCCGGTATCCGACCAATATTTTAGTGGGTCTCCGTTGCAGACATCACATGCTCAAATTTCTCCGCCGGAGTGTCCACCGCGTGCTTGTGTTTCATTAGCTCCACAAACCAATTCTCTACAGCACAATGATAGTTTTCAGGATAAGCTTGCTAGTATACTTACAGAATTTGGTTTAGAACCTAAGGGTAGAGCACGTGAGTATAAAAAACCATACCCCGATCATTTTGATTCGACGCCATATCCTCGTGGTTTTAGAATTCCAGATTTTGTTAAATTTACGGGGGAAGATGGTAGATCAACTTTTGAGCATGTAGCGCAATTTTTATCCCAATGTAATGAAGCCGGGACATCGGATGTTTATAGAGTTAAATTATTTCCGTTGTCTTTGTCCTGTACTGCATTTAATTGGTTTACATCGCTTGCTCCCAATTCTATTTTAACATGGGCACAATTGGAGCAGAAATTCCATGAGTATTTTTATAGAGGTGAAATTGAACTTCGGATTTCAGATTTGACTATGGTTAGGCAGAAAGACAATGAGCATGTTCATGATTATATTAAGAGGTTTAGAGATGTCAAAAGCCGTTGTTTTAGCTTGACCATAGCCGAAAAGGATTTAGCTGATCTTGCTTTTTCGGGTCTGCTCACTCATATTAAGGATAAATTAGAAGGACGAGAATTTTTAGATGTTAATCAAGTATTGCAGAAGGCTTTGGCGCAAGAAAATCAGGCTAAGGAAATTAAACAACATAGCCGGTTTAGTGATAACAGAAACAAAGAGAACCATCCAGTTGATGCTGGAGATTATGGTTCGGCTAGTGAAAACGACATTGACATGTGTGTAGCCGAATGGGTTCAAGCGCCAAAGTCAAATCCTTTTACATGTTCTGTTTTGAAGCCCACACCTGCTAAAAGAGAGAAAGTAAAGTATACTTTTGATGCCGGCAAGTGTGATATGATTTTTAATGTATTGCTGCAAGAAAAAGTAATTAGAGTGAGAGAAGGTCATATTATTCTACCTCCAGACGAATTGGGTAAAGGAGCTTATTGTAAGTTGCACAATTCGTTTTCTCACTCTACTAATTATTGTGATGTGTTTCGACGACAGGTGCAATCGGCCATTGATGACGGACGATTGACAATTACACAAAGTACTAAAATGAAGCTTGACGATAATCCTTTTCCTATCAACGTGATCGAGTTTGAAAAAAAGAAGGTGCTAATTCGGTCAGATCAGACCGAATCTACCAAAGGAAAAAATGTTCTTGTTGATGATAATGCTGCACCAAGGATGATCAAACCAAAAAATTCAGAATTGGGGACATGGAAAGTCAATGGGAAAAAGAGACAAGCTCTGAGAATAAAGCCGACAGTTAGCATGTTGTTGGAAAAATATACTTCACGCAAGACCAGCAATGTGTTTAATCGGTTTGGAGGCATTAAGCGTCCTAAGTCTCCTTCTGGACCTGGTGGTAATGAGCGATGGAGAAGAAGTTCATATAATCAACAGCCGTATTATCCAATGGAGACGGCTTATTGGGGCTACACATCTCCTATGTATCCACAATTTAGTCCGTGGGGTTTTAATCTTCGGGCGCAATATCCTACAAGGCCAGCATGTTACTTTCAACCGGAGTGGCCTCCATCAAGGACTATGTACCGAAAGACATGGCATGAAAAAAGAGCTCGGTTTAATCAGAGGGCTAGACCACGTGATGGCAATGTAATTCGTGGCAGTGATGAGAGGCCAGTCTCAGGAACTTCAGATATGAGAGGAAGACATAATGCGGATGGCATAATTATTATTGGTGGTCAGAAGTTTAAGTGGTTGCCGATCAATCGTGAAAGCCATGCAGAAACAGGTGATGCATCTGCGCGTGGCTACCTCAAGAATAGTACAGGAGCAAGAATATCTGATGCAAGGAGTAGATCGGTTCAGAGAAAGGATGTCGGTACACAAGAGGACTGTTTGGTTAATACACTCGTTGCATCTTCTAGTATTATTCAGAAACTTGATTCAGGTAGCACACGTGCACATTCAATCATGAACATGAGCAACTCAGGAACATCAACGAGTGTATCTGCAATGGGTTTCAGACCTGGTTTTAGCATGTCTACCCAACATGGGAATTCAAGCAGCGGCCAAAGCCAGAAAGTTGCAGCTGGAGGTGTATCTGATCAGCAGAAAAGTATTTCGGCCAATGATAAAATATTTGTTCCAGGAACGACAGTACGTCAATATCGGCCGAGAGACTTGGGGGGCAGCAAAATCAAATCAGTCGGTCTAGGAAACAAACCAGGACCTCGCTGGTGCCCGATGGGATTAACACACACTCAGAAACGACGAGCACAGCGACTGCGAGCATTGGAGATCAGGGAAGAAATAGCCAAGAAAAAACACGCTGAATTGTTCAATCAAAAAAGACCAATGGTGCCTGTAAAAATTTGGATGGAGAAGCGCATTATGGTAAGAGAGAATGAAGGCGAAGATGACCCGGCTGAGGACCCCGTAGATGACACGATTAATGATGAGAGCTCAAAAAATAGCGAAGATATACCTACTGATGTTAATATGGTTTTCGCGTTACCAGCTGAATTTCGTGCTCCCGAAGCTTGAAGGTATTGTGGCCGATATATTATTCAAAATATAGAAAATATGGTTGATGAGTTTTGATATCGTCCTAAATAAAGAATTTGGCCGATATGTTATTTGAAATATCGCCCTACGGAACAGTTGGCCGATGTATTTTTTGGACATCGCCAAATAATGGACTTCATCCTAAGGTAACAATTATAGTATTTTTGGTCAATGTAATTGCACCAAAAACAGGGGGGCATGTGTTTATGGTGTAATTTGGCTAGTAGTGTTTGTAGTCAGCCAAATTATTTTCAATGACTGTGGTTAGATTATTTATTGACATATATATTTGAACTTGTTGTTTAGTTCAAAATGCAGGCCTGTTGAGAGTCCAACAAAATACCACGGAGCAAACTAAGACAAGTCTTCGGTAGAATCTGGGATATGTCGAGATAATACGCTGAAGCAAGACAACTCCTAGCCGGCTTCGGCTTCAGATGCCAAGATGAATTTCAGGTTTGCAAGGTCTGCGAGTCACGTAAAGAAAATACAAGAGGAGAAGTTGTATATGCACATCAGATCAATCAAGTGTGATTAGCGTCCCGGCCGGATTTTTCTATTCATAGTGTACGTGCAGGCCGACGTATTACAGATTAGGCATTATATTTGGTAGGCATAATCTTAACCGAAATAAGGAAGGACAAGTTCTATTCGGTGAGTTGTTTTCTTGTACGCTAAGTCCTGCGTGCCTTTTTATATCAAGGCCACGGCCGATTGAAACCAACCAATCGATATTCAATACAAAAACACATCTATCTTTTTACGTACCTTTTTATCTATCGTTCTTCTCTGTCGAATCCTAGCAGCCCTAGGGTTCAGCTTATCTTTGCCGTTTTGCGCTGAAAAACGGTCGTGTCTCCTCCACGAAAGTGAGGGGATCTTTGTTGCTTTGCTCGGAAAGCAATCGTCCGTCGTCACGAAAGTACGACGGTTATCGTGGTGTCGCGCGGCAATTTTCCGTGGCAACACTACAGAGATAATAACTTCATGACTCAAGAAAATCAAAAAGCAACCTGAAAATAAAAGATGGGTTGCCTCCCAACAAGCGCTTTAGGCGCAATGCCAAATATCAAGTTTTTTCAAAATCCATTGCAACTTTTCCTTCAATAAGCACTTATTTCTCTTTGAGGGGAAAGGAGAACCTGCCCCTAATGGGAAAACAAAAACGTATGCAGCCCTTTTTAACATCAATAAAAGCTCCCACGGAACGAAGGAAAGATCTTCCAAGAACAATATTAGCTTGAGCTTTTGACTCAAGAACCAAGAAATCAACCAAAGCAGTCTTATGTTTAAAACTGACAAGGACTTCATTAACTCTTTTATAAATTTTTGAAGAGCTACCATCAGAATGAGAGTGACAAAAAATATTAATCAAATAAGTCTCCAAAATTCATAGCATCGAAAACCATTTTAGGCATAGTTGATATCATAGAACCAATATCACAATAAGCAAGGAACCTTTGATCATTTATTTCAATAGGGATATACGGTTCCCAATCTCCATTTATTTCAAGGATTTGATAATCTTTAGAGCTCACCTCTATTCCATTTAAATTTAGATTATATCAAATATTTTCTATTTTATCTAATCTACCATGTATTCCATTAGTTTTCTCATTGGTGGGAAAAACAACTAAGCCTTATATAATTCTCAGGGATTCTAATTCATCAATTTCAAGAAAGTTTCCTCCAGTAATGACATCCAAAACATGCTTGCATGCATCAGATAGTCCATAATAAAAGCATCTCAGTAAAACACACATAGAAAGCATGGGTTGGATCTTTTGATGTAATTCTGAAATTCTATCGCAAGCATTTTTAAAACTTTCTTCTCCCTTTTGTTTGAAGGTAAAGAACTCGACTAAGATACGCATATCAAGAGTGGTAAAGCTAGACATAAAGACAGGATAAAATAACAAGACAGAATTAAAGACTACACTAAATTTTTTGGGTTTTAAAATTTTGAAACAGGAAAATAAACTAAACGAGATATAAAGCAAGCAAGACAAAAACAAAGTGAAGAGATTGAGAGTATGAGATTCCCCTTGTTGTAGCTCCAAAGACCCTGGCAACGGCGCCAGAAAAGAGCTTGCTGCTGTTTTAAAATAAGTTGGGTGGTGCCCCAAGCGAAGGCGGAATTGCGGCTAGTAGCAGTTTTCCCTCGTTTAACGAACCGAGGTTTTATCGAACCAGTAGGACTTTGAAATCAACAACGAGGTGAATGTTGAAGATCTCTGGCGCTTGACCTTCAACAGACGTGGACCTACACACACTCAACCAAAATACTTTGCCCCCAACGGCGGAAAGGTTGTCAATCTTTCCGGTCTCGCAGAAAACAAAGCGGTTAATTGTATGATGAAATAGATGAAATATGAAAAGTGACCAGAGGAGTAATGATGATTAAAAGCAAGTAAATGAGGTTGTAAACAGTGTAAAAAGATGGACCGGGGGGCATGGGTTCACTAGTGGAGTCTCTCAAGTAAATAAAATATGCATGTGATGGGTGAACGAATTACAGCTAGGCAATTGACAAGATCATGGTACAAACCCAATTTAGCTATGACAAAAAGGACATAATAATATTTATGGAGGCATCACGACAAGGAAAAAAGACCGTTGAGTCCAACTGCGTCTTTGTCTAAAAAGTCCACCGTGGGATCGCTATCCAGCCTGTCAGCCAACTGTATTAAGTTGCAAGTAACAGACAATTGCATTAAGTAAAGTGCATGAAGTAAGCAATACTAATATCAAAAGAGACATTAACACCGATGTTTTACCCTTAGTAGCAACAGAACACCCTCGCCCTTAGACGTTTCTGTCACTCGTGCCCAGGAACAAAAGGGGGCATGAACCCACTATCTAGCATAAATACCCTCTCTTGGAGATACACACAATCACTTGGCCAAAGTAACTACGCACATCGGAGAGCATGCAAGAACATAAATTACTCGTATAAGAATCATGCACAATCTGAACATAACTTCATAATCCATCAGATCCCAGCAAACACATCACATAGCATTACAATAATCGATCTTGATCATGTTAGGCAGCTCACAAGATCATAAGACATGAAGCACAAGAGAGAGAGACTACCAACTAGCTACTGCCATGGACCCGTAGTCCAAGGTGAGACTACTCACAAATCATCCCGGAGGAAGGCATGACGATGAAGAGCCCTCCGGGATCGATCTCCCATCCGGCAGAGTGCCGGGATCAGCTTCAGATTGGACCCCGAACTAGGGTTTTCGGTGACGGCGCGTCGGGGTCGAGTTTCTGGAAAATAATGGCCGCCTTGACGTTTTTAGGGTAAAAGGCAATTTATAGGCGTCGGAGGGGGCCGAGGTGAGGTCCCACGGGCAGGGGCGGGCCCCACCCACGGGTGACCCCCAGGCCGCGGCAGGGGGGCGCCTCTGCCCTGTGGGTCTCCCCTCCGTCTCTCCTTCGGACTGGTACTTCGTCGTGGCAAATAAAAAATCCCCGTAAATTTTCATCCAATTCCGAGAATATTTCCAGAAGTAAATTTCTGAAACAAAAAGACAGCAAAAACAGGGAACTGGCACTTGGCATCTTGTCAATAGGTTAGTCCGACAAAATGCATAAAAATGATATAAATGACAGTAAAAACATGTGACAATATCACAAAACTAGAATGGATCACTCAAAAATTATAGATATGTTTGTGACGTATCAATGGTGACCTGGCCAACAAGTACAGCTGATCTCCAACAATGTTGTTATTCATGAGATGTGTTCGCAACCAACCGCCGAAAGTCTCAATGTGTTCATGTGTAATCCAGGTGTCAGACTGTCCCGGGTGTTGGGACCGTACTATATTCATGTGTTCCTCGATATACGGAGCCACCAAGGTAGAACTGTGTAGTGTGCTTGAGTTAAAGAATGCCCATCCTACATATTTTTGCATTCTTTCCTAGCGTGCCTTTTCCACTCAGTCTCCCCTCATGCCGTGATTGTGGAACACCAATCGGCTTAAGGTCAGGAATAAAGTCAACACAGAACTCAATGACCTCCTCTGTTCCATAGCCCTTGGAGATGCTTCCTTCTGGCCTAGCACGGTTATGGACATATTTCTTTAAAACTCCCATGAACCTCTCAAAGGGGAACATATTGTGTAGAAATACAGGACCGAGAATGACAATCTCTTCGACTAGGTGAACCAGGAGATGCGTCATAATATGGAAGAACGATGGTGGGAACACCAACTCAAAACTAACAAGACATTGGACCACATCATTCTGTAACCTTGGCAGAATATCTGGATTGATTACCTTCTGAGATATTGCATTGAGGAATGCACATAGCTTCACAATGGGTACTCGAACATTTTCTGGTAGAAGCCCCCTCAATGCAATCGGAAGCAACTGCGTCATAATCACGTGGCAGTAATGAGACTTCAGGTTTTGGAATTTTTTCTCTGCCATATTTATTATTCCCTTTATATTCGACGAGAAGCCAGACGGGACCTTGATACTGCTAAGGCATTCAAAAAATATTTCCTTCTCTTCTTTGGTAAGAGCGTAGCTAGTCCGGGTCTTGTCCTGTGGATGCATGTTATTTGGGTCTTTCATACGTTGCTGGTCCTCTCGTGCTTCCGGTGTATCTTTTGTCTTCCCATACACGCCCAGGAAGCCTTGCAGGTTCACGAAAAGATTCTTCATCACGTGCATCACATCGATTGAAGAGTGGACCTCTAGGAATTTCCAATAGGGTAGCTCCCAAAATATAGATTTCTTCTTCCACATGGGCGCGTGCCCGGTACCGTCATTCGGAACAGATTGACCGCCAGGACCCTTTCCAAAGATCACTTCTAGATCCTTGACCATACCAAATATATCATCACCAGTACGGTGGTCAGGCTTCCTCCGATGATCGGGCATACCTTTGAAATGATTGCCTTTCTTTCTTACGGGATGCTTGGTCGGAAGAAATCGACGATGCCCCAGTTACACAACCTTCTTACATTTCTCCAAATATGTACTATCAGTCTCCTCTAAACAGTGCATGCATGCATTGTATCCCTTGTTTGTCTATCCTGAAAGGTTACTAAGAGCTGGCCAATCATTGATGGTTACGAACAGCAACGCTCGTAGGTCAAATTCCACCTATTTGTGCTCATCCCACACACGTACACCTTTTTCACGCCACAAATGTAAAAGTTCTTCAACTAAAGGCCTCAGGTACACATCAATGTCATTGCCAAGTTGCTTTGGGCCTTGGATGAGCACTGGCATCATAATGAACTTCAGCTTCATGCACAACCAAGGAGGAAGGTTATAGATACATAGAGTCACAGGCCACGTGCTATGACTACAGCTCTGATCTCCAAAAGGATTCATGCCATTTGTACTTAGACCAAACCTTAAGTTCCTTGCGTCATCTGCAAAGTTCGGGAAATCTCTCTCAATTTTTCTCCACTGCGACCCATCAGCGGGGTGTCTCAACATCGCGTCTTTCTTATGGTCTTCTTTATGCCATCGCAACAACCTGGCATGATCTTTGTTTCTGAACAAACGTTTCAACAGTGGTATTATAGGAGCATACCACATCACCTTGGCAGGAACCCTTTTCCTAGGGCGCTCGCCCTCAACATCACCAGGGTCATCTCGTCTAATCTTATACCACAATGTAGTGCATACCAGGCATGCATCCAAATTCTCGTACTCCTCACCGCGGTAGAGGATGCAGTCATTAGGGCATGCATGTATCTTCTGAACGTATAATCCTAGAGGGCAGACAACCTTCTTTGCTTCGTACATACTGGAGGGCAATTCGTTACCCTTTGGAAAGTCCTTCTTCATTATTTTCAGCAACTTTTCAAATCCCTTGTCAGTCACACCGTTCTCTGTCTTCCATTGCAGCAATTCCAGTGTGCTACCCAGCTTTTTCAGGCCATCTTCGCAATTTGGGTACAACGGTTTGTTGTGATCCTCTAACATGCGCGCGAATTTCGACCTCTCATTTTCAGTTCCACAGTCTCTCCGTGCATCAGCAATGGCACAACCAAGATCATCAGCCGGCTCATCTGATGCCTCTTGATCTTCAGCTTCCCCCATTGCAGTATCACCGTATTCAGGGCACATAGGATAGGTGTCACCATCCTCTTCTTCTTCATTTTCTTCCATCATAACCCCTGTTTCTCCGTGCTTGGTCCAACAATTATAGCTGGGCATGAAACCGTACCGAAGCAGGTGGGTGTGAAGGATTTTCGAGGAAGAGTAATCCTTCTTATTCTGACAGACAACACATGGACAACACATAAATCCATTCTGATCGTTTGCCTCGGCCACACCGATAAAAATACGCAGGCCCGTAATGAACTCGCCAGTCCGTCGGTCACCGTACATCCATTGCCGGTTCATCGAGCACCTCATATATTTCGAGATATATATTGCCGACTCATCTGCATTATATAAGTATATCTAAAATCATTACACACAACATCATGAATAGAGAAGTGAACAAATTAATTAATACAAATTCATCACATTAAAACCAAAGCAGAGTAGTGACCAAATGTAATACATAGTTCTCATAATTAAAACATACATTGAAACTAACATACAAACTATATAATGCATTTAAATGCAACAACAAATGCGATCAAAATCGCAACTAAGGTAACCATTGATCCAACAGCATAATGATACCAAGCCTCTTTATTAATGGCATAATTTCTAATCTTTCTAATCTTCAAACGCATTGCATCCATCTTGATCTTGTGATCATCGACGACATCGGCAAGATACAACTCCAATTTCATCTTCTCTTCTTCAATTTGTATCTCAAACCGGGACAAAAGGTCTGGCCTATGCAGCCCCTCTTCCCCCTCTCTTGTTTTTTTTCTGGTGGGAGGTGGTGTAGGTTTGTGCTAGTTTTTTTAACAATGATTAAGTAATACTAATCTTTATGCCCTATATTAACCTAAATATAGATGATTAAGTAATACTAATCTTTATGCAGAAATCAATTATTAATTAAAAAATTGAATTTCCGGCAAAAACTTAAATCTTCCTGCACGATGGCACATTATATTATTTTTGAATTCCAAACCTATATTAACCTAAATAACAATGATTAAGTAATACGGATCGTTATGTAGAAATCAATTATCAATTAAAAAAATTTGAATTTCCCTCAAAAACTTAAATCTTCCTGCACGATGGCACATTATATTATTTTTCCTTGGTCCATATCAACTTTTGCATAAATATTAATGATTAAATAATAATAATTGTTAACAAATAATAATTGTTAACACAACAGGAGCACACACCACTATATAGCTAGTCTACTAATCAACGACATTAAGACGATCGTCATTGGTATTATAGCCACGTAGACTATCCCACTTCCGTGCAATCTCGAAGCCAAGGCGAGCGTCTAGAGTGTCATACAAGACTTGCTCGTAGCTTAATGGAATGTTGCCCCAACTGAAAATTCGTAGGTCTTCTAAGTCGTCGTCGTCCTTGCCCTTTTTCTTGTCCTTCTTGTTGTTCTTCTTCTTCTCAAGTTTTGTCCCAATGATAGCATTGGAGAGAGCATAGAGACTCGGAGTAGGATTGCCGGTTGGGTTCCGGTGATCCCTCTGGAGGTCGACCGCGGACGGAATAACAATTCCGTAGTAGCGCAGCATCCGCACGTCATTGTGGATAGCCACGTCGTAGAAGTTGATGGTCTCGTCACCTAAGAAATCCACGAGGAGCTGCGGCACCCCATCGGCCTTGCATATCTGGAAGACAAGAGTCTCGGACGCTACCGAGAGTTGAAGGACGGTGTCACATCCCGAAAATTCGTCCCAAATGTTAGTAATATTTTATCGCGCCTGAAAAACTTTTCCTATTTTCAAAATGTTTTCTTTGAACATGTTGGTCTTTGACTTGACTTTGGTTTAGCTCTCTTATAAATTTCCCAGCAATTTCCCGATCTTTGTCGACCCTCACCATAATTTCATACCATTGTTTCGTCGGTCGAACATTGATTCCATTTGAACATTCTAAAACCACTCCCATCTATCCCACCAAAAGCCACCACCCCAGTTATAGCTTGAAATAAATTCTACCAAACTACCATATGGTTCCCTCATACAGATACATCCCTCCCATGCAAAAATATTTCCTAGTCCCCTGCAATTGTTCCAAGTTTATGAATATTCTCTATTATGCCATTTCCAGTCCAATAAATATTTAAACACCTTCCACTCATCCAAAAAATTTGCAATTTCGGTGAGGTGCATGATTTTCCCTCCTGAACATTTCACTCCATTGGCCCAACCTCATTTGAGCAATATTTGAGGTACTTCCCTTGTAATGCCTTTTTCTTGCCTAATTGCAATTTCCAAAGCAACCCCTAGCTACAAAAATCATTTGGCATTGCCACTTTGCCAAGCTAACAAGATCCCATAAAAAAACCCCATATCCACAATATCAGGCCAATATCATTTGAGTAAGTGCATTTGGCATACCCATGCCATTAGGGCATTTTTGGACACCAAATTCTTTGACCAACCTCCAGGTACCCAATTGGGCTCAAACTTCACCAACATACTACATACGCCTATCCTAGCCTACTGTCAATTTTGGGGATTTTTCTGAGATGGGGAAGACCTCTGTCATTTCATCGAACACCTGGCGCAACCCCGGTTTTCTGAAAATCTTATACATAAAAGTTTGTCGCCTTTGAGTGATTCTAGTTTGGTTGCGTTGGTCTCGTCGTTACGAACCCAGTGGTGCGACCCGTTTTCCATTTCATGCCCCGAGTCAACGGGAACGCGACGATGTCGCTCGCGTCGCGCTCTGGACATCCCGGACGCACGATTAGGCGTGACCTAAATCTGCCAAGCCCTAATCCCCCGGCACCAGTGAATTCCCTGTGCACCACTGCGCGTCCAGCTCGACGTTCCTATCCGGCTCTCGCTCCTAACCCTAGTTGAGTCACCGACACTTCACCGTGGTAAAGACCCAACCCTGGTCACCACCCTGGATAAAAACCGGAAATGGCAGCTCCCCAGAACCCTGTACCTCATTTTTCCCCCTGCCCAGCACTCCTCACTCCCTCTCCACTCCTAGGAGCCAGAGGCTCGACGTGCTCGTCGTGCACGGCCGTCGTGGCCGGCGGCCGAGATAAGCTCCAGCTCCCACGCGCGTCCCCGTGCCTCCCTGAGTTCCCAGCTCCTTCCCCGGACGTGGTTCGCCACTGCCAGCCACCCCCCTGCAGACGGCGAGTCCCAGCCCGGCCGCCACTGCCGACCCCGTCGCCCTCCCGTGCCACGCCAAGGACGCCGGCCGCGTCGTCGCCCCGACCCCGGCGCCATCCATCCCGTGGCCGACCACGCACGCTGTCCCATCCCGGTCCGCCCGCGTCGACTTCGTCGTCCTCCCCGAGCACCAGCTTCCGCCCCGACGCAGCCGCCGCCGTCCGCGGCGACCCCCGCCAACCACCTGCCGCCGCCATCGGCTCCCGTGGCCGCCATGTCCGCCCACGCTGGCGTCGATGGGAGCGGAGGGGGAGACGCCCTGCCGCCATCCCCGGTCGGCCGCCTCTCGGGCCCGTCCCCGTCCGCACCCGCGGGCCCCTGCCGCGGTGGAGCACGGCGTCCTCGCCGCCGCCATGCCGAGCCGCCGAGCATGAGGCGGCGCTCTCCCGCGTCCCCTCCTCCCGAAGCCACCCCTTCCGCCGCCGTCGGCAGCGCCCCAGCCGCCGCCCTCGCCCGGCCCCTCCGAGCCGCCCGCCGGCGTCGGTGTCGCCGCTCTAACCGCCGTCCCCGAGTTCTCCCCTGCGCCGCGGCGCCGTGCGCGTCCCCGCGCGGTCGAAGCCGATGGAAAAAAAAAATCCAACCGATCGATCGGATGGAATCGAGCTAGCTTAAGGCGTACTTCTCGGAATACGCTTTCGCCTAGGGAAAACGTATTTCCGTAAAATGCGCGACTGGCCCGGCCCGGTAAGATTCGGCCCGCGAACGTTTTTTTCTGGAAGTGGTTGATAATTACCAAGAACTAGAAGTCCAATATCTTTTGAACCGTAGCTCCGATCGAGGTGATTCAAATTTGTAAATTCATAGTTTGAAAAGCTCTATCCAGCGGTATAGGTTTTATATTTTTGTAAAATGTTTGTATGCTCAGCACCCGCGTATGCATGTATAGGTGTATCCCGCGGTACCGGCGAATCGAGACCCTAACCCGCGACGTCCGTGACTCTCCAAGCCAAATGGCGTCGATCTCCGAAGGCAAGCTAACCACTTGCTATGAACACTCAAGCGGTGCAGTTTGTTGCATATTATCATGTCATGCGTGGTATTTTATGTTGGGGCTATTCGATGCAGATGATTCCATGTGTGTACTTGCTTGCCATGTTTATTTCGAGCTTAGATAGCAACGCGGGGATTCAATTCCAGTATAGTTAGCGACGCCATGCTTCACTCATCATCCATGTGTGTGTTAGAATGACGTGTGAATAATTTGTGCGCCTCGCATTTGCGTGGCTGTGTCGAACCCTCTAACTGGATAACTATAAAACATGCGTTCCCATGATTGTTTGCTTCTTCTCCTTCGCCGAGGTGAGGAGCGGACGAATGTCGTCTTATGATCCTCGGAGTTGGGGCATTTGCCAAAGAGTTATTTGCTTCTTCTCCCTCCGTCAAACTTGGCTGGCGTATGCCCGCTTTGACTGCGACGCTTGGGACGCTGGCTTTTCATTGGGTCTTTTTGCCAAGATTGCTGACACCACGTCGAGTTAATACTCGAGTGGAATGGATGCTTTCTTTCTTATGATTGCTTTTCGGTTCATTTTGGAGACTACACGCCCACGTGGATTGAATCTCGCCTACTTTCAGTATTATTATTTCATGTACCTTTACTTTCCTGCAATACGATAAACCCATCAAGTGTGGGTTGAGTTCCGGCCGGCGACTAAATACATGTTGGGCCCCGCCCACATGGATTGAATCTCGCCTACTTTTCTGTAGAGTTGTGGCGTGTGTTGGACGGTACCATGCACCACTCCCCATTCCGGCGACGATGGACTGGGGAAACCGCCGCAGTCAATGGAATGGAGGAACGGGATCGCGTGGACGCCTCCACTAACTTTTGTAGTCAACCCGTGGCTGTCACTGGTCGGAAGTATCTCCGTCCTCGCCCGGTTGACGCTAACCAATTGTGCTATTTTATTTTACTTCCTCAACCTGTGGCTGCTACTGGTCGGAAGTATCTCCGTCCTCGCCCGGTTGATTGTGCTATTTTATTTTCTTTACTCAACCTGTGGCTGTTACTGGCCGGAGGCAACTCCGCCATCGCCCGGTTGAAGTTATTCATCTTTGCTGAATTATTGCATGATTATTGTTGCTTATTGCTTGAACTATTGTGTGGCTTATGTTTGCTTATGGTCTTATGTTGAAATGATATATTATACTTGTTGTGTTGGACTAATCCTTATTGTGTTGGACTAATCCTCTGTTGTTTGGACTTGTTGTTAAATGAAACTGGAATAAATGAAACCCCCTCCAAGCTTCGATAGGGTCAGTCCATAGTGCCACCAATCTGAACCTTGAACGCACTACCACTGTCGCCCAAATGGGAGAGCCATAACCTATGTAACCTATCACGCCTCCTTTGATGCTACCCACTTGGCAAGTCTAGTCGGATACTGCATAGTTGTGGTCGGGGCTAGTCTTGTGAAGGTTCCGGAGCTAGGCGTCGCTCATGAGTTGGGGACGTGCCGGATTCACTTCGTCATAAGACATAAAGTTATGTCGGTAGCTATACAGGGAGTGTCTTGGTAGCGTGAACGGTTATGTAAGTGTATCTTGCCCTAGCTAAGTAAGGTGCACTTAGATGGGTGGTAACTGCAACCTCTCGAGAGTGTGTCAACTAGCAGCTAGCCTTGTTCCTAGGTTATGGAACAGTTCAGTGTCGGTCACACTATTGTCCTTTGTCGAGTCCGGAGGTTAAACTTAAGATCGGTGTGAAAGAAAGATGAACAACCCGATTTCACTAAATGAACGATAAGCTGATGCAGGGAATGTTACTCGAGATGTGGATGGTTACACGTATTCAGGGGTGACGGTGTGATCGTTGGGAGCCTATAGTTAGGCTTGAGCCAACACCAACCGTGCATGCCCAAAGTGGAAACATGAGGCCAGTGGGCCTAGCAGTTGGACTGATGTGGTAAGGCCGTTGGGCCTAGTTGTGATGACAGGTGATGTTAAAATATTTTGTACCAATGGGTACATCCGCTACTCGTCACAGGTAAGTACTTTGTGTGATCTCCGGTACACGATCCAACCCCACCTGGCTTGGACTCTGTACTGGTGATACCCCTATTAGTTTCTTATGCCATGATTTGTTGTGCTGCCTTGTTGCTACCCACTTGGACTGCCGTAAGTAGACACTTGCCATGTTTAGATTATTTCTATTGCTAGCTACTTGTTGCCTGATTGCTTGACTGTTCATGTCTTGTGGTTGTTTTCTTGCGAGTACGTCACCGTACTCAAACTGGCTTTTCATGTGGCCAGACGTTGAGAGGATTCATCTTCTACCATAGCAAAGAGATGGAGCAAGAGCGTGCTAGGATCAGTAGCCCAGCCAGATGCCTGTGGAATGGAGCCACTCCAAGCCGTTGCTTTAGTCATCTTCCGCTGCCAGTTAAAACTCTGTCCCGTACCATACTTGGCTATGATAAATTTTCATGCCTTGACAGCCATGTAAACCTTTTGTAGCCCTTGGGGCCTGATTGTGTAATGATATTTTAGCTATGTTGCATTGTCGTAACGTGCGTCCGGATATCCTGGGCTGGCGCACGGGGCGACCGCCTCTCTGGCGATATGTGTCAGAGGGGGGTGCCATAGACGGCGGCGCGCTGCCTTTTCTCGGGTGGAAGATCCCTCTATCGACCCGGGAGAGGGTCGGTGAACTCACAGTTGAGTCCAACGCACTTGATCAGTGCGGCGTCGAGGAAGAACTTCTTCACGTCATGGATCCACCTCTCCACGCGTGATGCACGGAGGGTGACCCATACCTTGAAGTGCATATCTTCTTTGATGAAGTAGTACAACCGAGACCGAGGTCGGTGCGCGAGTGGCTCCACTGGAATAGAAGAGAGAGGGACCGAGAGAGAGAGTGTTTCTGCAAGGATTAGAGAGAGATTTCGGTGTGCTTAAGGCCATGGATTAGTGTAGCTTTATATAGGGTGGAGAGGAAGTCCGGCGGGCAGAGAGGGAGATCGGCGGCGGCGCAATTGAAACGGCGGCGCAATTAAACACGTATGAATCAACGCCGGCGCCTGATCATCTTCCAAAGCACAATTAAAATGGCGGCTTGATCAGCTTTCAAACACGAACCGTCGCGGGAGATTAACAGGCGCGGACTTCTAGTCCCGGTTCGAGACACGAACCGGGACAAAAGGGGGGGCACCTGCCCGCAGCGCGGCCGCAGACCCGTTTTGTCCCGGTTTGTATCTCAAACCGGGACAAAAGGGTCCTAACGACCCGGGACAAATGGGCCGCCGGTTTCGGGGCGACGTGGCCGGACCTTTAGTCGCGGGTTGAGACACGGCCGCGACTAAAGGCCCGGGCGAAAGGCCTGTTTTCTACTAGTGCAAGTAATACCCATCTCCTTGTATCTCTATAGTTAGAACATGTATTATCATACTTACTTAACTCTAGTATTAATATATATTGCAATTTGTAGGTATGTTGATGTGACAAGGTCTCGCAACAAGCATGATAACACAACAACACTACATCACTACAAAGCAGACGTGTTCAATGTTGCTATAGATCAGTAATTGGTTGAGATAAATGATCGCTTTGGTATTCAAAGTACAGAACTCATGACACTTTGTGCATCTTTGGATCCAAGGCATGATTCTTTTGACATACCAAAATTATGCACACTGGTTGAAAAGTTCTATCCTGAGGATTTTTCTAGTCAAGAAAGGGCTCACCTAGAATCTCAGCTTCCCCAATTTCAGTTGGATGTTTGCAATAATCCAGAGCTAAAATGCTTGTCTTCACTTGCTGATTTGACCGTTGGACTATTTAAAACAGGTAAAGCTGCTACATACCCCATGGTTGATAGATTACTGCGGTTAGTCATTACTCTTCCGGTGTCAACGGCAACCACCGAGCGAGCTTTCTCGGCCATGAAACTCATCAAGACACGTCTTCGTAATAGCATGGGAGATGATTTTCTTCGACATTATATGATTCTCTACATTGGTAAGGAAATAGCTGCAAAGATTAGTGCTGATGAGATTATCAAGTTATTCGACACCGGTGGTCGTAAAGCGGAGTTTAGGCT
Source organism: Puccinellia tenuiflora (assembly GCA_012064385.1). Lineage (NCBI taxonomy): Eukaryota > Viridiplantae > Streptophyta > Magnoliopsida > Poales > Poaceae > Puccinellia > Puccinellia tenuiflora. Next base: position 21,888 of record QRDG01002441.1, on the reverse strand, counting down.
AATAGACATGTAATTTTATTTATAAGCGTCAAACATATATATTCGAATATTTACATGGATTTTCTATAATATATTTTAATACTTCATATTATGATGTTTATTACCTTCATCAACCGTTGGACCAAGTGTAATTAGGATGTCCACTTATCCCTGATCAAGACTCGTCGAAATGAACATTTAATGGAACTGTAGGCATAAAATTAGATAGAGAAACATCTTTTTCTCTGTGTAATGTTATATAGGGATAGGTATTTATGGGAAAGTGGAATATCACCCAACCAAGTATCTTTCCAAAAGTAGATATCCATACCATTCTCCACCATGGAAGGCCCCCTTAGATGCGCATGGCCTTTTTTTAAAGGGGAGCGCTAAGCGTCCCCCGGGGGATCGGAAGCCCTGATCCCCCGCCTCCTGGACCGTCCGATTTTGGTTTTCATCACTGTTAGATCAAAATTCAAAGAGAAGCTGCTCCCATGCATCCTTGCTCCCCTGTGGACGGCGGATACGCATGGCGTCGGTACTACTCTCTCTCCACCCTCTGTACGTCGGCGTTGCTCCTCCGTGAGCCATGGCCGTCGCCGGAGAACACGTCGCGCGCCGTCGGAGGACCCTGTTGTGGCGTCATCGATGCTCTCACGTTGTGCATCTCTCCTTGCTGCTCTGCCTCCCCCATCCGTGCACGTCGGCGTCGCTCCTCTGCCGGCCACTGCCGTCGCCGGAGAACCTGACGCGGCGGCGCCGATGCAGCAGCAACATGGTAGGCGCTTCTAGCACCGCTGATGGTCCATGGTAGCAGCATGGATGTGCCTTCGTAGCAACGCCGGCGGCCGCTGGCAGCAATGTCGCCGTGCCATGATAGCAACACCGCCAGCTCCTTGCTACGCCAACAGCCGAACGGAGCAACGCAGGACGCTGCCACCGTGCTATGGGAGCAACGCCGCCAGCTCCTTGTAGCAACGACTGGCGCCCCTTGTAGCAACGCCCGGAGCCGCACGGAGCAACGCAGAAAGCCGCCCCCGTGCCATGGGAGCAACGCCACCAGCTCGTTGTAGCAACGTCGGCCGCCCCTTGTAGCAACGTCAGCCGCCGCACGGAGCAACAGGATGCCACCGCCATGCCATGGTAGCAACGTCGGACGCTCCTGGTAGCAACACCGTCCGCCGCATGTAGCAACGCAGGAGCATCGCCGCCGACCCGCCGTTCCTTCGCCATCATCCGCTGATTCCAGCAGGAGAGCCAATCGAGGGTGCGGAGATGGAAGCAGCAGCTCCGCGACCCCGCTCCACCTCCTCCATGGCCCGCTCCCCATCCACCTCCGCGACCTGCAGCGGCTCCGGTTCCGCGGCACCGCGGCCTGCATCTCGCAAAGCGATGTTGTTCAAGACGGCGATATGGGGGGCGACGGCGAGCAAGGAAAGCGAGGGAGCTAGCATGGGGAATACGGCGCAGAAACGATGTGGGTCATGTGGGGCGCCGGTGCCGTCGAGAAGGAATAGATAAGGTAGCTCGCAAGAAAACAGCAAGTCAGATGGGACACGCGTCGTCCGCGCGACCCGGACGATCGGCTCGCTGGATCCCCCCGGGGAATACTAGACTTCCCCTTTTTTTTTAAAGAGAATCCATGTGTGTTTTTTAACTTGAAATCACGTTTTGGAATTAAGATATTTATTATGGAGCCACTAAATTTGTTTAAGAAGTTTTAAAAGCCAGTACATTTGTTCTTAATCTTCAAAACCCCAATACCCAACTCACTTTGGGTTTTAGGCCTACAAACTATACTTCAGTTAATAAGTCGGTATTTACGTTTTTGCTCTTCTGGCAATAGCATAATAATTTGGATCTGCAGAAGCCTAATCTTTCATGCAACGTTATTGGTATTTTAAGAAAAGATGACATGAGCAGCAGCGAACTAGATAGAACGGAATCAATACGGATAATTAAATTGGTCTCCGTATCACAACAACTTTTCTTGCCAGCAACCAAGCATTTTCGCAAAGTTGGTAGTTTATGCAATTTTCGTGAAATTTTTATCATCACCAAGGGGGCGGTAAGCCAACATCTTCTTTTTTTTTTTAGTTTCATGCATGGATTTCAACGAAACCCTAGTTGAGTTTGGAAATAGTTTTTGGATTATTCAGGTAAGAGAATGACACACCACACTAGCAGAACTCGCTCGTCGTCACACGATGATGCACAAGTACGTGTGTGGTGCGTCCAGCAGTGAAAAAGGACGTGCTGTACCCGTGTACCGGATGATGTATGATGCACTTGATAGCCAATTAACCTCGAGGGCACGTGCGCGGTGCGCCGTGCCTACTCCAACCGCTAGCCAGAGCGACGCGGATCGGCGCCTGCACGCACACGTCCATGGGGTCCTGCCCATACATGCACCTCCACTTGGCAAATTGGAATCCATAGCCGCGCGTCCCTGTCGCTCCGAATAAGCTTACACGGGCTGTGGCTCCTGGCGCGCCACCGTCGTCGCCCCTCGCACCGGCTGGCTGTAAAATCTGTTTCGTCGTTTATTATTGCATGCATCAATCTGTCAGGCCCTCCCGATTCAAGGGCCGTATGCATCAATCTGTTTCGTCGTTTATTATTGCAGAATTAAGTCGTTTGTACGACTACGCGGAGGCATTCATTGTGACGGTGACCACTGATTAATTAGTTTCTGGAATTGATTGATTGGGATGTGTCTGTGTGCACCTTCGGGTGCAGAGTCACAGAGAGTTTGCCGTACAATGCCGGTGAAGTAGGTACTCACCGATTCTAGAATGAAATTGGAGGGTTGGCTCAATCTGATAGCACTCAACTAAAATGACTGAAACAACGTCTTGTGCACTTCCTCATATTCTTAGATACAATGTACAATCAATGATCGATTAAACAAGAAAATACTATAAGGTACCTTGCTAAGTCGCTAACCTAAAGCAAAACTAACCTCATATAAATAAAAATAAAAATACGGGGTTGGAATGCTCTCAATAATGGAGGAATATCGAAGTACTCACGGCCGACGTTGGTCGAAGGACTACTTCACTTAGTAGTATATACTTTTTTGAAACGGGCAAAAGACTTGCTATTTTTATTGATTATAAGATTTTTTTTACAGTATTACAAACCCGCCTTGACCCAAGAACGGTCAAGGCCAAAAGCAAAGGCCTACTCTCGTGGCATAATATTACAAAGCGCTTTAGTCCCGGTGCGACACCACATTACTGTTTCCTCTTTGATCTTGTCGATGAGCATAGTTGCATGAGAAGACTTGTTCCGAAATACGCGGCGTTCCTCTCTAGCCATACTTGCCAAGGGACAAGCATTGCAAGTGAGGCCAACCCCCTCCTCGACCTCCTATTTTTGTGTATCACCTCCGTCCACCACTCCTTTCATGCTAGAAAAGCCATTCCAGTCATCGGGGATGAGGTCGTGGAGCCTAAGCCATATTTCAAGGAGGCCCAAATTCTTTTCATGAACCGGCATTGGAAGAAGAGATGCAAGTTTTTTCGCACATTCATAGTGATCGTTTCTTATTTGTAAACCTACTAACAAACAAGAGAAAGCCCTACGTCAATGATCAATTCATAATTTACCTAGTACAAACAAGTCTATGTAGACTGTGACCAAGTAAGAAATAAAAAAACGACAAAGAAAGTAGAGACTCGTCATCCACGAGCCGTGAGCGCAGGCCGATCTTGTCCAGATCTACGTGCAGATCGCGAGTCGCCGATGATTTTTGCGTGCGATCTGTGCCACGCCGCTGTCCATGTGTCAATCACTCTCATCCTGGTTGCATACAGGTACACACACGTATATTCGGCATAGGGGAGCTCCTATAGGTCGCCTCCAGGCGACGCGTTCCGCCAAGATAGCCTGAAGCAGCGGCCCAATAGAAAAAACAAAGTTTTTCCACCTTTTGCTTTTAATCTGAATAATTTAAATCTGAACAAATTCAAAACTAAACATTTCAAATCTAAAACATTTTTTAAGCTTGAACAAATTTTAAAACAGAACATTTTTCAAATCTGATTTTTTTTTTAAATCTGACGTTTTTTAAATGTGAACAATTTTCAAATTTGACCATTTTTCAACTTTGATTATTATTTAAAACTAAACAATTTTCAAATATGAATATTTTTAAGCGTGAACAATTTTCAAATCTGAACATTTTTTAAGCTTGAACAATTTTCAACTCTGAACAGTTTTTCAGTTTCAACAAATTTCAAATTTGAACATTTTTCAAAATTGAACAATTTTAAAATTTGAACATTTTTAAAAACAAATATATTTCAAATCATATATAAATTGCAAAAAGAAAAACAAAACAAACAGGAAAAACAAAAAAAATAGAAAAAGAAAATAAAAGAAAAGAAAAAGAAAACAGAGAAAAAACAAAAAAAAATGCAAAATGGACCAGCCCATCAGCGGGAGCCCTTCAAGCAGCGCAAATGAAATCCGTCGCCAACCACGATTCCTATATATCGCCCGCGGGCTATGCGGCCTGGTGGGCCGGCCCATTTTGTTATTTTTTTCTTAGTTTCCTTTTCTGTTTCTGTCATTTATTTTGTATTTTAGAAAAAAATTAGATTTCAAAAAAGTTTCAGATTTTAAAAATTCAGTTTTTGAAAATTGTTCTGATTTAAAAAATGTTCAAATTTGAAAATTGTTTAGTTTTCCTTTCTGTTTTTTTTTTCACCAACATTTTCTGTTCACCGATATTTTTTCTTCACTTTTAAAATCGTTTCAAAATAGTTTCTGTTCACCGACATTTTCTATTGACTTTTAAAATGGTCAAAAATAGTTTCCATTCACCGGCATTTTCTGTTCAAATTTAAAAGTTGTTTAGCGCTAAAAAATGTTCAAAACAAAAAAAATTCAATTTTAAGAAATGTTCAAATTTGAAAATTATTCACTTGAAAATTGTTTAGTTTTGAAAAATGTTCAAAATTCAAATTTGTTCAAATTTTTAAAATGCTGAAATTTGTTCACATTTTAACATGTTCAGATTTTAAAAATATTTCCAATTTCAAAAATATTCGGATTTGTATTCTATATAAAATTAAAAATAGAAAAAACAAACAATAAATAAAAAATCATCTATTAAATGGGTCGCGTTATTGCAGCCCATTTAGTGTCGCGCTGCAGGCGAAGAGAGGCTCCCGCGTCGCCGCGGGACGATGTATAGGAGCCCCGTCGCCAACTAGCGATATATAGGATTTACCTCCACATAGAAACAAGGAATGGACCGTTTTTTGTGGAGTAGTTTCCCACATGGGCTTTATGGTGCGTTAGTTCAGTCGCGTAGAGCAGTTCCATCGATAGGAGGAATAGGGAGCGGTGTAATGCAGCCACCTAGAGCGGTTCCATCGATAGTTTTTTACCGGAAAATTAGAGGGTAGGCGGTAAAATCGCCCCCACTTCCTTTTTCTTGCGGGTAGTAGGTGTTGAAACTTGAGTACGTACTTTTGGTCCTTTTTGCGAAACACGGTACAACACATACCCTCACATACATGCGCATACACTCACCGCTATGAACATACGCATGCACACCCTACCCCTATGAGCACCTCCGAGATACTGAGCCGGCGGATCCGGTCTTGAGATTGACGAAGTCACCACACAGGCCTCCCACTGAAGAAAATTCCACCTAATATGAGAAACACCATGTCAATCCCGAGGTTTGAACTCTGGTGGGTTGGGGGTGCAACCACCCTCCTGACCATCCAACCAAGGGTTGGTTCTCCGTACTTTTGGTCCTTGGTAGTTCGTTGATGCTAGTAATTTGTGTTAGAATGTAATCAACAATGCTAAGAGATTTAATTTATAAAAACGGTACATAATTCATGACTATACTAATTAGTATTGAACTATTCATACGAACTAGTAGACATGGTGAAAAGAGCAATTCGATGCAATCAATAGTAGCAGCTGGAAACAGAAACTCTTTAGAAGATCTGAAACCAACGACATTAATAATATATAGAGCAACAGCCGAAGTAGGATAGTTGGCACTCTCGTTTTCATCCATATTGTTGAAGAGATTTGTTGATGTCCAGGAAGAAGTCATTGTTAGGGAAGATGTCGTTGGGTGTAATCGTGCGAATGCGCCCCCAAAAACATGATCGCATATCTGTTGTACAGGATCACGAGAAGCGGGGTTCTGAAATCCTACTATCGCAGTGTACGCCAGAAGACGGGATGGGAAGATATAGATGGCCGATCCCGTTAGCAGAAGTTGTTGTTGTTCGGCGGGTCCTCCTGACAACGGAGATTAGGGTTACGGCCCCCACTGCCGATGCCCTGCTGCTCACCAAAACGACCACCGCGATCTCCCATGGGCCTGGAGCGGACACCAGAGGAGAACTACGATGAGGAGGATATATTGTGAACGAAGCGAAAGAGCGAGGATTGTCGCCAACTTTTCCATGCCACCACATGAAGGAATCTGAAGAAGGGCGCGGCCTAGAAATCCTAGGGTTTGACCAAAAGTGAGAGAAAAGCGATGATAGGTCAAATGGCGAAGCCACCCTCGCACGAACTTTACCTAGCCCCACATGTTCGCCATGGAGGCATGTTGACGTAGCATTTGGGATCGCAGCATCGCTGTTGATCATAGAAATCCTAGTGTGCCGTCGAGGAAGGAGGGTGGTCGATCCCGTTAGCGGTGGGTGGGTTGGAACGTTGTCATATAGGTTTCCGACCAGCGTGCGTCGCACGTATCACGAGATAGGAAAGAGGTATCGGATAATGCTCTCTCCATATCATTTACCACATTTATTTGCCTGATTCGGACCAGATGCGAATTTGGCTATATATCGAATTACGAATCCGTGAGATAGGGACAAGGTGATGTAAACTCCACCCCGCATATAGAATTAGCAAAACCATTTATTTACATACTTACGTGTTTTCATATCTACAAGATGGAAAGAGGTCTAAATTCCTGCAAAATGGATGAGAAATTATTCAGAGTATTTTTTTTCCAGAAGACCCCCGGACGAGATAGGCCCTATCTCAAATTCTGTTTACATGCTCCCATGCTGTAGGCCGAAGTCCTAGGCTTGTACGCATGAGTAAGCGCGGCCCATCATCCGCCCCAGTCGTCACCTGTTCCATCCATCCCCTCCTATCCGCAACGGAGAAAAATATTGCTCAACCTCCTGCTGCTGCTGCTACAAATGCCGACGGGGGGAGCGACAGCGAGAGTCCAACTCCCACACGAGACGACAAAGCAACCAAGGAGCCAATCATGCGTTCCCCTGCCTGCCTCCTCGCCCTCGTCGCTGCCGCCCTCCTCCTCCTGGTCCCGGCCCCCGCCGTCGCCGCCCGCCCCCTCGTCGCCCCCAGCAAGCCCGCCCCGGCAGAGGCCGCGGCCACCGCCAGGTGGCTTGCCGCGCAGAACACGTGGGGCGTCCTCAGGTTCCCCGCCGATCCCTTCTCTCTTCCTCTTCTGCTCCGTGATGGATCGATTTCGATCCAACCAACTGGCAACTAGCGCTAGTAGCAAGAAGAGTTGCTAGTAATTTGCTCCATGCCTCTTATACTTAGCTTTGGGGAATTGCTGCGATTCCGTAGTCCGTACCCTGCTGCTAGCCTCTACTCTGTACATGTCTCAGACGAGATGCCGATTTTGCAAAGGTCCCGTGTCACGCTGGCTTCAAAGTTCTACACTTGTACAGTTGTACTTCAGTCAAGTTTCGATGTTCTGTATGTTTCAGCTAATTACTGAGTATAGCTAGCAAACAGCAGACCCGTGAAAATAGAACCATATTAGTACATGCTTTAGAACCCATGGCGAGATGTCTCCAGTATGTGTGGAAGGAAAGCTATTAAGACTGCAATCTAGTAGAACCTGCTTCTTTGGTTCTTGCTTAGATTATTTTAGTTTCTCCTATCCCACATGATTAAAATGTCTATTTGACTGGTCACTCACTAGTCACTAATGCTCTGGCATTCTGTTTGCAGCACAATATCAAGTGATCTAAGTGGTGCTCCGTTCGGGTATGGAGCAAGCACTGTCTCGCGCCTTTTGCAAATCGCCAACGCATGTCCATGTCCTCTTGTTTGATTGCTGAACTTAGTTCCCTGTTTTTTTCTGCACGCAGCAACGTAGTATCATATAGTGATGGAGCACCAGGTGAGAGCCATGGAATCCCCTACTTCTATCTGACTACTCTGGATCCCACTGCAAGAGATGCATTGCAGGATGAAAGGACGTCATTTACCCTTAGCGAGTTCCCTCTTGGCACGTGTGGGAAGAAGGATCCTGAAAACCCGTCATGTGCAAAACTTACTCTTACTGGAAAGGTACTAAAAAAAATACAGCCATGATAACATGACTGTTGATTATCTCCTTATTTCCCCGCTAATTATTGGCTTAACAGTGGCATATTTTCAGTACTCTATTTCTGAATTCTACCTTGAAATTCACTACTCATTTACAAAAATAATAATTCTAATAAGTATATTCTAATGTGAGTTAATCACGTTGTGAGTTCAAACAATGAAGTAAAAGTAGAGATGGACATCCTTTTATATTCACAACTATAATGCACATATTTCACGTGTTGTACTAAGTACTGCATATTGTGGAATTCAGATAGTACTAGAACGTACACCTATAAATAATTGTACATTGCACACGAAGTAACAATTTAGTGTTTCTGCAGTTAAAGGTAGTTGACCTTCAGTCACCTGAAGCAGATTTGGCCAAAACAGCGCTTTTCAGCAAACATCCAGAAATGGAGGGTAAAACTGCATTTATGTTTGTTCTGTCTATGGACAAAGTTGGATTAATAAGGTGGTGTTCTTATCTCAACGTTTGTATTCTGTTGTCTGATAGGTTGGCCGAAGAACCACCACTTCGAGATCTTTAAACTGGAAATCGAAAACATATTCCTGATCGATTGGTTTGGGGGACCTAAACCTATAACCCCTTCAGAGTATCTCGAATATGGGAGGTGTGTAACATGAAACCATTCAAATCCGAGTTTGCGATGTGCTGCAGTTCCAATATATTTACAATTCCTCATTGAACATGCTCCTTAACACACCTCTTGATTTTGCAGGGACCAGGGCTCACTGATGTTCTCTTGAGTGGGGAATACTTCTGAAATCCATATCCTAACACTGTTTGCTTATGCTTTCTGAAAGGCAACTATTCATAGTGTATATCCTAATATGTAAAGATCCACAAGCGAAATTTGTGACATTTGTGTCCGCTCCACTGAGCTGCTGTTCATAAGCGCCTCTCGGCCCTTGCAGAGAGGCTGGAGTGTTTGGTTAGGCTTACTTATGCCCTTTTGGACTTCATCTTATAAGCCAAAATTCACATAAATAAGGGTTTTTTGGCTTTTTACAGGATAATGTTGCATGCTGGTATAATCCAAAATCCAAAACAAATAAATAAACATCTTTAGGGAGTGCGGTGTTTTGGATCCCGGGCTCCAGGGAGCCCGGTATTTGAAAAACAAAAAATCCGCACATCTTTGTTTCCAAAAATCGAGAAAAAAAATACCACGTGTAGATATCACCTAGATCTACAAGCGTGCCAAATTTCAAGGACAGATTCGTTTTATTCTGGGCTAGATCTAAAAGACAAATTTCTGATTCCACATATCCAGATTCAAAATTTGAAAATCTGTCAGAATTTGTCTTTTTTGCACAGAGAATACAATAAATTTGAAGACAAAAAAAATTACGGGCATGTGTCTCGACAGTACCTATACCTGTGATTTTTTTCACATTTTTTTGAAACATAAAAATATGTTTTTCAATTTTTTTCAAAATACCGGGCTCCGTGGAGCCTGGGATCCAAATGAACTTTCCGCATCTTTAGGAGTTTTCTGGCTTATAAGTCAAAAGTAAGCCTAACAAAACACCCTTGGGCAACTATAGTAGACTCTAAAAAACAACCCATAAAAAAACAGCCCTAGTTTAGAGGCCACGGGCAAAATATCATTGGCTTATCGGAGCTTTGAAAAACGTTCTAACAAAAGACATAACCAAATCCACTATTGTTTTACACGTAAAATAAGTCTCAATATAGGAGTAAAAAAAGACATATTGACGTGGATATATTAGATCGCGGATTCAGAACAGAAATGGAGTGGAAAAAAAATTAATCGGGTTATGCACGCATAAGTATATCGATAAACCATACAACCAAAAATAATTTATTAGCCTCATAAAATTGTAGTCCACAGTCGGAACAATCACTATGTAAGTGAGTTTTTATTTAACTGGCAAAGTTGACAACTAACTAACTAGTACTAATTGTGTTTTATTAGGTTAGAAGTTTCAATAAAAAATCGGATTATTCAGAATAAAACCATCGAATAATCCTATTTAATTTTCAGATAATCCATATTTGGGGATATTTTACATATCATATCCTATGTTGTATCCGAAATATCAAATGAATCAGATATCCTTATCCGTCATATTCCTTCAAACTGGATATAGATTTCTCAAAACGGTTTCGAAATCGAATTTGGTTCAAAAATTATTCTATCCGTTTACATCGTACTTGTTGGCCATGGGCTTGTCAACGGCGGGTGTTCTCGGGTTCATCTTTGCAATTTGGCAATTTAAAAGGGTCGCTGAAGTACGGATTTTTGAGATATCAAATGGCAGAGGCGGTGTGTTCTTCAGATATCAAATGAACAGTTCACCATCTTTCTATCAATGAGGTGATTTACCCGAAGTCTTTGTTCCTTACAGCACGCAAATATATGTTGAACTCTTCAGATGTGTTGAATACATCATGTATGTATGATTCACTTGTGGCTATCGGACTGGTTTTAAAATATTCATGCTATTCTCTTAGACTCAAGTATGTGAAAGTAGGAGAAGTGAGATAAGTGGGAGGGTACAAATTTGATGGGGGTCACCAAATTTGTACTATCCCACTTCTCCTACTTTCACATCTTAGTCTAGCCTTTTTCTTCTAAAAAAAATGGTGATTCTCTCGGACTAGTTTTCTTTGAAGGAAATCCTCTTTGACTTTTTTTTTACAACTCCTCTTTGACTAGTTTTTTGTTTTTTAGAATATCCTCTTTGACTAGTGAAACAGGCTTCGGTGAGAAAAGAAAAAGGCTTTCAGAAAAGCCCCTGTTAGATCAGATCATGGCCCACTCGTACAGCGGTGGCCCATACAAGAGAGTGTGTTCTTCCTATAGCTGGCCAACCGGGCCGGCGCGGCCGTGCACGGCACGGCCCGTGGAAGGCACGGCCCGACTGAGGCACGACCCGTTAGGCACGAATAGGATTCGTGTCGTGCCGGGCTGGCCCGCGTGCCGCGGCCTGAGCTCCAGCACGGCCCGGAGGCACGTCGACGGCCCGGCTGGCACGTCCGGCACGGTAACGGCTCGCGGGCACGGTTCGGCCTGCTGGCACGGTTTTGGCCCGTTTTTTTTTTTCCTATAAATAGGGTTGTCCACCCCTCTCATTTGTATCACAGAACTACACAAGCATGGCTGAACAACCACCCCACCAAGATCTTCCACCACCCAACCAAGGTCCTCCAAGGCATCGATCAAGGGTGTGGGAGTTCTTCGAAGAAGTAGTGGTCGTTCAAGATGGTGTCGAGGTAGTCAAAGCGAAGCGCAAATGGCCTGGATGCACGAGTCATCTGACCATTGACCATGGTATAGGCACCACGACCGTCATGTCAGGCTACTTTCTCTAAGCCAAGGCCAAGCAGAAGACGGTGGAGGAAGTGATTTCGACGACTTCTAATTTAGCGTTTTAGAATAAAGTTGTACTCTTTTTCCTTCTTAGAGTAAGAAGGTTTTTTAATGAGGCAGCTATCAATAAGCTTCTTAGAGTAAGAAGGTTTTTTAATGAGGCAGCTATCAATAAAGCTATTGTGGATTATGACAAGTTTTAATCCAATCGACAACAGCGGGATAAGTCCCAAAACCAAGCGGTAAATCATGTGCAACAATCATATTACATAGTCCTTGGCGAGATAAATCAGCATCGTAGTTGAAGTTACTTACCTGGTCGTCGGGGGAGAAACGAAGATGGACCTGTCTTCTCCTCATCTCCTGGTCCCTCTTCAACTTGTGTCCCTTTACGTGCCGCTCCAAGTGACCGGTTCCGCTGGAGGAGGCGCCGCTGAGGATCTTGTTGCAATCAGGCCACTTGCACACCGCTTCCTGTACCTTCTTGCCATCTTCGAGTACTACTTCACGGTACTCGAAATGGCCCTCCACCCACACCCACGAGGTTCGCCGCCGCTTTGTGTCGGTAGAGGAAGAGGAAGTGGCGCCGCCACTACTAGAATGAACATTGGATGAAATGGTTTCTTGGCTAGGTTGGAATTGGGGCTGAGTATAGGGCGGAATTGGGGTTGAGTAGTTCATGTAGTCTTCGACACGAATACCTAATTCATCGGCTGCAAAGTTGATCATCGGCTCGGGGATAAACCCCTCGGGGTTTGGGTTGAAAGGAGGGGGAGGCTCCATGGATGAGAAGTGTGAGAATGTATGATGAGAAGTGTGGGTTGAGTGTGCAGAATGTAGGGGGTGAGAGGCCCTTTTTATAGCAAAAATTGAGCTGTTAGAAGTTCAAAATTTTAAAAATTCGTATAAAACAGGCCAACAATGATTTTACTGGGCCGGCGTGCCCTTCTCGGGCCGTGCCTACCGTGCCAAGCACGGCCCGGCAGGCGTCGCGTGGCCAGCGTGCCCGCTCCCCGACCGTTGGCGGACACTCCCGACCGTTGGCCGACACTCCCTCCCGGGCCTGTCGTTGCCGTGCAGCACGTGCCCTTAGCCCATCGTGCCGTCGTGGACCGTGCCGTGCCGGCCCACAGGCCGCGAATCCGAGCTGGGCACGGGCACTACCGGGCCCGTGCCGCGGCACGGCCCGTTTAGTACTGTGCCGGGCCGTGCCTGGGCCGTGCCTCGGGCCGGCCTGTTTGGCCCGGCCATGGCCAGCTATACTTCTTCCTCCTCCGGCCTGATTCCGCTCGAGATAGGACTCAAATTAGGGTAGGGTTCACTTCTCGATCAGATTGCGAGGTGAATTTGCTACATCGAGTTCCGGTAGGAACAGCAATTCGATCGATATAGTTTCAGCTGCTGCGGCTGCTTGCTTGCTTGTCCAAGATGCTGGGCGGCTTGTACGGCGACCTCCCGCCGCCGACCTCCGCCTCCGGCGACGACGACAAGCCGTGCGCCTCATTATGGTCCAGCGCCACCAAGATGGCGCCGCCCACCCTCCGAAAGCCCTCTGCGACCTTCGCCCCGCCCACGTCTCTCCTCAGACACCCTCGCCCCGCCGCTTCCAAGGCCACCGCCACCATCGCCGTCCAGCAGCAGCCGCCAGTCGCCACCACCTCCTTCCACCCCGCCGTCCTCGTCGCCGTCCAGTCCACCGTGCTCGAGGAGTACGACCCCGCCAGGCCCAACGACTACGAGGACTACCGCAAGGACAGGCTCCGGAGGGCCAAGGACGCCGAGATGAGGAAAGAGCTCGACAGGCGGCGCCGCGACGACGAGGAGAAGCAGCGGGAGCGCGAGCAGAGGGAGGCCGAGGCCCGCCTGCGCGAGGACCAGAACAGGGCCTCCTCCCTCAACATATCTGGCGAGTAAGCCTGGATGACGAGGGCGGCGATGAGCGGTGCCGGTGGCAGTGCTCAGGGTGCGGAGAGGGACGCGCCGTCGTCTCCGCCGCAGGCGGTTGGCGGCGATGGGTTCGCCATCCCAGGGTCCTCTTCCTCTGGGTTGGGCCTTGGCGCAGGCGGCCAGATGACTGCTGCCCAGAGGATGATGGCTAAGATGGGGTGGAAGGAAGGCCAGGGGCTTGGCAAGCAAGAACAGGGAATCACGGCGCCTCTGGTCGCGAGGAAGACCGACCGGCGGGGTGGGGTTATTGTGGACGAGAGCAGTTCCAGGCAAGAAAAGAAGCCCAAATCTGTCAATTTTGACGGCCAGCCCACCAGAGTATTGCTGCTGCGTAACATGGTAAATGCATTTTCATGGCTTCTGTCGTAATAAGAGTACTCTATTCTGCCAATGTTTTCAGTTTTGCATGAATGAACTAGTGGTTCCTGGGTTATTACGTTTGCCTTTCCAAAGATTGGTCTTAGGCACTTGAGTCGCAAAATGGGTGCATTTGTATGCTCGTATCTATTGTGCGAATGTCTAAACTGAATTAGTTGATTGGGCAATCTAGGTATCATCTTAGTGACTGTACGCCAGCTGCTATTGTTGCCTTACTATTATTATTGGTTTTTTGTACATAGGCAACAGATACATATTCTAAAATATTGTTTGTTATCATCCATTCTGATCATATAGTTTATACTTTTGTCTCAACAGTAATTGACGGTGCTGATACCAAATGCTAGCACAATGTAGTTACCTAGTGACATAATTGGCTTGTGGGTGCTTACTGAAATGTGATAATTTAGAATGTTCAGTAAAATACATATATAGGTATTAGATGCAGGCTATTGTTTTGATCTGTTTTCAGATGATAGGGCACATGAATGCTAAAGACTTAATCACGATGAAGGGTTAATAGCAATGTATACAAATTGAAAATCTATGTGTTACACTGTATTTCTTCTCTACTGTTGGTTATTTCTACTAGAGAACTCAGGGATGAAAAGGTGTGCAAAATAGAATAGTTTGCCGAGTCCATTAGCTCCCAAATCTAACCATGCATAGCATACACAGCTTACATTGGATAATAAATAGCTAGGAACGTTGAAATGCTAAATTTCCGTATGTTTTTTAGTTCAATGTATTTATTACATGTAAACAAATACGTAACGTATGGTCCAACTCCATGTGAAGAAAATTCAGCATATGCTGGTTTCTGCACCAACAGGAGGTGTAATATATTCATACGAGCGTCCAATTTAATCAGTAGACTCCGAGATATAATATCAGTAAACTTTAATAGTACTTGATGGTCGCAAACTCTGATTAACATGGTGAAACTTGATACTGTGATGACATTACCCTGTTTTGACTGATGGCCATGATAAACACAAAATTAATCAAATGGATAGTTGGCTACATGATGAAGAGGTATCTTCTGTGGGGTCAGAGGTCGATCTTACTAACGTACTATGTCGTTAAACTGTATGTTTATGTGTAACTGTTCCATGCTTGCAATGACTATTTAAGCAAAGATCTTATTATGCTATAATAAAGGGACGACGCCATAACGTTTGAATGATGCATACATGATTTACTTCTAGTTATAGTGAGGGTTTTGTCGAGTACCATCATGCTGATCATCACCATGAAACATGCGCAGATTGGTCCAGGCGAGGTTGACGACGAGCTAGAAGATGAGGTTGCTTCAGAGTGCTCCAAGTATGGGACCGTGCTACGCGTGCTGATATTCGAGATCACCCAGGCGAATTTCCCTGTGGATGAGGCCGTAAGGATCTTTGTTTTGTTTGAGAGGACAGAAGAATCAACCAAGGCAGTGATCAACCTAGAAGGGCGCTTCTTTGGCGGGCGGGTGGTGCGCGCGACCTTCTTTGACGAGGAAAGGTTCGAGAGGAACGAGCTTGCTCCGATGCCAGGGGAAGTAGCAGGGTTCTAGTAAACCATTGGACTAACAGTGGAAGAAAAGAAATGTTGATGTGGGTTGTAACTTAATCTCTAGAGCAGGATGCAGATTTCGAGATTTGTTTTTGTGTAGAGCATGTTGGTGAAGCATGGGAGCTATCACATTTATAAAATTACTAGCAAAAGTGCCCGTTGCAACGGGAGAAAATATCTAATACTATCTAACTTTTGTACGGAAAACGTTCGGCATGATCCAAATTTTGTTCCAAAATCGATCGACCCGTATCCTATGAAAGGGCCTTGACCGGCATAGAGTTTTATTCATGGAAGCCAAAGTACCTTCTGCTGACAGGCTCCACTGATTGTAAAAAAATGATGGAAGCCAAATTACACTATGAAAGTCCTTGCCCGGCATAGTGTTTTATTCATAGAATGCAAAATGCCATCTGCTGACAGGCTCCACTGATTGTAAAGTTTTTTTTTTTTGAACCGAGGCAAAAGACTTGCCATTTTCATTAATTAAGAAGTGGGCCTAAGCCCGATACAACACCCTCAACGACCGTTATGGAACACGACCGTCGCGAGTGCAAACACAGCCATCCTGGCTACGCACACTCGGGGCCGCCGTCCCGACATCCAGTTATTCCACCACGCCGAGCAGACCACCAACACCACCTTCCGGGACCTCCGTCCCGACGTACCACCGTTCGCACACGAGCCACGACGCCGCACGACTCGGCCACCCGCAGCCCAAACTGCACAAGGTAAACCGCTCGCAGACCACGGCCGCCGCACCAGCATCCGAGGCCGCCGCCCCGGCCTAAAAGGCAACCGTTGCTGCCGCTGCCCCAGCAGCCCCGACAGCCATGCCGCCAACACCACCTTCCGGGACCGCCGTCCCGACGTAGCACCGCTCGCATCCGAGCCACGACGCCGCACGACTCAGCCACCCGCAGCCCAAGCTGCTCAGGGCGAGCTGCTCGCAGACCACGGACGCCGTACCAACATCCGGGGCCGCCGCCCCGGCCTAAAAGACAGTCGCAGCCGCCGCCGCCACATCAGCCTCGACACTCTCGCCGCCACCACCTCCCGCAACCACAAGTCCCTCCGGCCGGTCACACTTCAAGAACGATGCCCCCAAGGGGGAGCATGACGCGGGACGCCACCATCGCCCGATCCCAAAAGATCTAGGGTTTCCCCCGAAGTGGCACGGGCAGAAGGCAAGCATCGCATCTCGATGGTGCCTCCACGGAGGGAAACGGCGCCCAGCGGCGTCGCCACCGCCACCGCCTGCACCGGCAAACCGGGAGCAGAGCTTTCGCTCGACGTCGACATGCCATGCGCCCGCCCATGCCGCGAGACCGGCCGGTCCACCGAGCTATCGAGCTCACGTCGCAGCCACGCCCGTTGCTGCACGCGGTTGACCGCCGCCGACCCGCAACATCACCGCAAGGAGCCCTCCATCGCAGACCACCATACAGCACCGGAGTTGAGCAGGACGTCACCTCACGACGTCATGCCACCACCAGCGACACGCCCTGACGCCAGATCTGCGCGTCAAGCCCATCGTCAGCGGCGCCGCCGCGCCGCCATCCTCAATCCGTGGCACACTGCCGCCGCCACGAATCCACAGGAACCGACCAGAGCAGCCACGCCCCGGCCAACCTGCCCCACGCAGTGGCGCACCGCGGCCACCATCGAAAACAGCCGGATCTAGGCGAGGTCGCCCGATCCATGGCCTTCCTCCAGTCCCCGCGGCGACGGGGGGAGGAGTTGGTGTCTGATTGTAAAGTTGAGTTCTGCTTCAGGTGAAATGTAATTGTGTAGCACATACTCTTGCTAAACGTAGTGCGTTCACGGAACTGGGGACAGAATGTGAAGTATTGTATATCAACATATCAAACCCAGAAGAAATGGTATATCAACACATGTTTTTTTAGCAAACGAGCATCGTCTCGTCGATTTCTGTTAGAGAAACCACACAGTCATCTTACAACGATATCAACATATCGTTGACAAAGGAATTAGATGAATATGATTATCTCAATCATTAACAACCTATCTTCGAAAAATTTAATTACCTCAGGTGGTATTCAGCGATTTCGTTGTCACCAGCTACACGATCTACGGATGCGTGCAGGTACCATAATTTTATAGATGGCAGAATATTCGTACAAGAAAGCGCTCAACCAACAAACTTTTTTTTGAACAGGCTCAACCAACAAACTGGTGAGGCCAAGAACTCCTCCTGAAAAGCCACGGTATGGAAAACAACTCCACCCTGGCTATCACTGTCAGCGAGCTCCAAACTTCTAAGATCGGTGAAGCCATCCTGTTGGCTGTGTGCTGACGCTGCACATTGTCGAAACACCAAGCATTCCTGTTCTTTTCTCAAACGCGCTCGTGGATGGCATTACGGTTGCAGGTGGATCAAAAGACAGTGAACTTCAGCCTGGATGGCACTCTCGGGGCCAGCTTCGTCAACGCCAGGGCTCTCGCGTTCTTGCGCCTTTCCCGGTCCCCACACCGACGCCACGGAAACAGGCGGACGCACAGCCTTTCCAGCCCAGGTGATGTCCGCAGCAGGATCACGGCGAGCTCCGTCAGCTCCGGCTCCCCGCTGAAACCTGTGATCAAAATCCGACGCAGAGTCCTCGCCAGGCAGCCCTCAGGCCACGTGATGTTTGGCTGCGTCGTCGCCAGCGGCAGAGCCGCAGATTGCATCTCACCCAAAACCTGCAGCCCAGTGAAAACGTCCTTGAAAAACACATCAAGTCTTGAACGTAGTTCGCTGCACGTACGTGAATATACCTCGAGCTTTAGAGCTTGAATCAAAGGACAGGCTTTTAGGAGGTAAGAGACTGAAACAATGTTGCTACCCCAAGAATTCGGGAGCAAGAGCTTGATGGTCTGCAGACCCCGGAACCTTCTGTCATACCGCAGCTGTTCAGGAGACACCTGAGATTTAAAAAACATCTCAATTCTCAAAAACCAAGATGATGCCACGACATTCTGCCGATCGAGAGAGATAATTAAGGAGCTTGACGTACATACCGCGATAGGTGACGGGGACTGCAGGAACAGAGTCTTGAGCCCGGGGAGAGTGCCCAGGCAGTCCAGGGGGCACTGGTTCTTTTGCACCAAGAGGAGCTTCAGCATGTAGAGGAGCGGCACATGCGCGTAGTCCACGGCGATCCGCTTACCGGAGAAGTCAAGCTGGCGCAGTGCCGGCGCATGAATTCTCATGCTCTCTAGGTTTTTGCAGCGCTGCACAGCCAGGTGCTGGAGCCGCGCATGCACAATGTGCAGCTGGACGATCCGGTGGCAGCAGGTCAGCAGGTGATCACTAGCTCTCTCAGGGCCCCGCAGAGGTCAATCAAAATGCCTACTTCCATGTCGGTCACCGAGACGAACTCCAGCTTGACGAACGCCATCAAAGGGAAAGGAGGGGTTGCCGGGGCCACCTTCAGGCCGCAGCTTTTGAGGCACAGCTTCCTCATCTGGGAGCCCAAAGACGCAATTCTGTGCAATGGCAAGTCATACGGTTCCACATGGCTTCCTCCCATGGCTTCTCTGCTACTCTTGCGGGCAGTGCGGAGCACGAAAAGCCTCACCTGGGGCTGGGTGGTGCTCTCGGCAAGCGCCGTCCACCAACGGTCCACCTCCTTGGCATGGGCGCAAGTCAGATGGGGAGACCACAGATTGAACACCTCAACTCCGGTGGCACCACGAGTTAGTAGCATCGTGTCCACCTTCCGTATGAACTCGGCTGCTCGAGCCTCGTAGAGTTCACCGGTTTCTTCTTGGATGCCATTCACGCCGATGGTGCGGCCGTTGAGGACGAGCTTGGGGACGCTCTTCCAGAGGTGCCTCCATCTGGCGGCAAGGCAGCTCGTGGTAGCGGCGTCACGGATCGGTAGCAGGGAGAGGATGCAAACAAGGATCTCGTCCGGTAACATGCTGATCCAATCTGCATGATCGCCCTGCGCACGAAGGAATAGGTGGATGGTTAATCAGATATTTGTCACTGATCGATGGACTATTCTTGATATCTGATAGTCAGACCTGAGCAGCAGACTGTGTCACCATGTTGTTGCTCGGCGGCGACAGACAGAGGGGTAGCGCAGGAGTTTTCATGATAAGTGAGCTGCATAGGGGGGTGGCTTGAGAGTTATGTGCACAAAGAGATCATGTATTTCAGCTAACGCGTTTTGCATTTTACTACAAGTATAATGAATCATACAGCAAGATATATAACAGAGTAGTAAGCATTTAATTTGCCAGATGAAATTCTCCAAAAGGGAATATGATTACATGAAACATGTTGTATTTCATAATAACATTATCTGTCATCAAAGAGCGGACACAACTTATATATTTTCATGTTGCTTGCAGTATTCATCTCTTGTCCAACCATTACTAAGGACTTCTTACTAAATGTATAAATCACGAACTCAGAAAATGATGGGATACTGGTTTGAATGGTTCAGGTAGCAAACCACTTGTCCTATTAACATAAACAGACTGGAAAAAACTTTGAATGCTTTAGGTGATACTCATATTGGTACTACTGATATTCAATTTCTTGAAAGATACTGCACTACCATTTTACTAAATGTCACCATTGTGATTTCACGTAGGAAAATCCTGATAAATAGAAACAAAATAATCTTCAAGCAAATGACATTTGAGATTAAAGAACTGATGTTCACACAGGTTCAAGACATCTCATTAACCCAAATAACGCACGAGCGAGGTATACAATTTATAGAGGAAACACAAAAAATCAAGTCACAACTATACACCAATGGAAGACTGTAATCACCGTCAAGTATAAAGTTGCTCAATAAAGCAATACATAAACCAACTAAACAGTAAGGTGCAATTATTCTGCCCATCTCTGAAAAATCAACCGAATCCATTGGACAAGCATCAAGCTAAAAAAAAAACATTTTATAGGCAGAATAAACTTTCTTCAATAAGCAAAAACTAAATGCTTCCACTCTTAATTTGGAAAAACTAGACAATTAATTCCCATGAAAAAATAATCCAGCTATAGCTTGGCAGCCTTGGAGGCAGCAAATTATCCAAAGAAATCATAATGCAAACGTTAGTGATTTACCATGTGAGGATACCGCGTATATTATCAACCAGGCAAAATGAACATAGTTAAATAGGGTGATATAAACTGTAAATAAAAATACCAGGCAAAGATATTTAGTTAACCCAAATAACAGTGTTATTTTCAATCCTTATTGATATTGTTAGGATGTCTTGTTCATGACACGTAAAATAAGACACTACAAAATTCATCCAAACTGGAAAAAGGATTAAATCTAGTGAAAGCCTGAAAAGTGTTACGCAATAATGGTTTGGTAACTCGCTGGATAATACAGGACAGTGGTCCCAGCACTTACATAAATTACACAAATAATAAAGTGCAGGCTAAATATGTAACTGTAAATGATTCCAAGTGTATGACTGAACTCTGCACCAGTGAATACGTTCATATATGCACACTTGGCTACTTAACTACGAAGTCATGTGTTATTTACAAGTCATATACGTACTCGCCCCGTCGCCCGTATATGTATCACACATTTTGTATTTATTCAAGGGTAGTTAGGCAGTTAGCAAGCAGCTGCGGTACAAGAATCAACACTAATCTCAAGTCTAAAGTCTACATAATCAAAATCTTGGCTTAAGTTATCTTTACACAACTTGTGAACAAACCGATAAGTGGAACAAATTCCTACAGTATGCCCAACAAAGGACTCCCACTTCCCTCAACAAAAAAAAAGGACTCCCAGTAGACATCATTGTCATTGTAAGCTGTTGACAAAATAACAATTCCTGAAAGAACTGCCCAAGAGCGAGAAACTGCTTCAGTCGCAATTTCTAAACTCCGGAAGCCGAAAGTCAAGATGAACTAAGTTACCATAATCAACATGTATGTTGGAATCATACATGACCCAAATGTGTTGATAAGGAGAATTCAACCAAAAGGTTGCAAATTACCTCCACTCTGTCTAGAATTCATCATATCTCCTAGCTAACTTCCCAGCCATCGATAAACTCTCCTCAGAAGTGACAAACACAGCACCAAACTAATCTAATCAACCAGGTTAGGGGTAAGTACATGCAAATCCAAAAGTCCTTTAGGTGCGAATACAGAAAAACCATACTGCCTAAATCGGACGTCTGGACCCCACTTGTCGACACAGCGATGCAGGTACAAAAATAGGAAACTCCAAAAAAAAACCTCGCCGAAGCGTGCCACATTTCTTCGTGATAAGAAACCCACCGAGCCATCGGTAACAATCCTAAGAAACACTACCCCCCCCCCGGCGCT